>CM063498.1:34567996-34685496 GCA_032207245.1 Pardosa pseudoannulata
CTCTTCCTGATTAAGATATTTAATAGTGGATTTAAATTTGGGGTTTTTCTGTATTATTCCTAAAAATCTGCAGTACAGACGTAAAAATATTTCCTATCAATTAAAATATATTCAATCACCTAGCAAAGTAACAGTCCTATATGTTCAAAATATAAGACAAAATTAGGAAAAATAAGCTTTGGAAATGAAAATTTTTTAAATCAACTAATTAATTTAAAAAAATTGTCTGATTTCAAATTTGTTCAATGATATTCATTTAGCTATACTTGTACATATATGTGTATAAAGTTTCATAACATTAATTTATATATATATATATATATATATATATATATATATATATATATATATATATATATATATATATATATATATATATATAACATTCACCGTGCACTTAATTTTAGCTCTGCTTGTTTCTCCAAGAAACACTGAATCAGGTTTCAAGTGAATATGCTATAACAGATTAGATTACTCGTAGAAACGTGACGATAAGATACTGGGTAGAAAAAGCTGTACAAAGGTGACTGTAACACTGTTACTTAATTTGACAAGTCTGCAGATAAGCCAAGGCCGTAACCAGAAAATTTTTTTCACTGTTATTTCTGAAAATCCTTAAAGTAAAACAGCATATATTGCTACTGATCTAAACTACAAATGAGTAATAAAAGACGATTTCCGTACAGAAAAGGTGAGGAACGGACGGTTTACGTGACTTCCTTATGTGACCTACATAAAAGTATTATCTTGTAATAACATACGTAATTATATAGATTGTAACAAAGCCTCCCAGACTGTATAGTGCCTAGCTTGTTGTGCTCCCACCCAATGGGTTTGGGTTTGGGTTCGATTTCCGAGTAAGGCTTGGATGCATTTGTGTGTAGCCCCTCATAGGGAGTGATGTTGTCCCTACCTATATGGAGCTCCCATAATATAATTGGGAGCAAATAAGATTTTGGTATGGTAAAATGTTAATAAAGGCAAGAACCCTGCATTTGTAAAAAAAAAAAAAAGATTACGACCATTATAAAATTAATAGAATTAAATAAATAACAGTATAAATGTAATATTCATACTGCTGGTAGAAATAGACAACTGTATATTTTACACGATATCTCGTGCATTGGACTTAGAAACTCATATAGTGTCGTGTGAGACTATTATTAGCTCATAAAGATGATTATGCTCTGAATGATTTTTATTCTATCCTTACTGAACTTGACTATGAAACATTTGAGTGAAAACAATAAATCATCAGGCAAGTTATATCCCTTATATAATGATAGCTTAAGTTATGTGTTTGTCTGTCCTTGAATTTAAGAAGCGGTTGTACCTGGAATGGATAGAGGCATTCATATTTATGAGTTGGATTCTTGTTGAGTTAGGGTTAGCGACGTTCGAAATCCACCCCTTCCTCCCTTTTCTAGCATTTAATGTCATTATTTAAAGCCCTATATTCTCCGATTAAGAGCAGGTGATTAAATTTATCAATTTATCACATAATAAATAGAGCCGAACGATGGCCGATTGGTTAGGGTGTTGGCCTTCGGTACCGGTGGTCGTGGGTTCAATTCCCACAGTGGCATGGATATTCATAGAGGTTCGGAATTGGCTTTAAGCTGTAGGTACCGGTCTCATTATCCCTCGTGTTGCAAAAAGTAGACCGTAGCACTCCAAACCAAACCAAACCACATAATAAATAGGTAAAAAGATCGTTTTTTTTTTCTAGCATTAAGACGTCATTTCTTTAACCATCTCATTTAATAATTTCTTATTTTAAATTATTTAAAAATCGTCTTTATTATTTTCATACGTTGTATCACTGAACTTAGATATTACGTAAATAATTTTCTTTTATATTTGGCTTAAATAATAGATTAGGTATATATGTGATAATTTTAAATTTAATCACTGATTATTTTTTGTTGCAATGAAACTTTTATCACCGGTATTAACAACAAATTCTATCTACCTCCAGGGTGTAGTGGAAAAGATAGTTTCATTCCTTTACTTTCATTAATTACTGTGGCAAGAAAAATTGGGAAGAATTTAACGATAATTTCGACTTATCTAAGAAAATTTTGAATCATGTTTCTAAATGAATTCAACGTCATTCTAAACTGCATTCACAGTATCGGGAGACTTCAGAGGAGTATGAAGATAAACAAAAATTATTGAGGGTGTACCAGATAATTCTCAGCCAAAAAACAATCCATATTTTTATCTGCCTCATAGTTTACTTTATGATTCTGAAAAATTGAAAATTTTACTGATCCTGTCATATGACGGGCTATATGCTAGTAATTACATATTTTTCACTATGTTATCTTGGTAAGAATGCTAGGTAATATTTGCTATTGCATTTCTCCGATATTTAATTTTGAGCTTTAGCTTATCACGTCATTTTTTCCTTTACCTATTATAAGGCGACTCATTCCTGACCTGTTGCTATTTCCAGTCTGACAGGTGGTTAACTCTAAACCTAAAAACATTTTACTTGATTACTCTGAAACGTTCTACTTGCAGCGTTTCAATTCTCACTCTTGCATCCCTCACTTAACAAATAAAAATAATGTAAGTTTTCCTTTCGGACACGGTTGTGAGTTGAAACAGAAGAACAGAAAAATTAGCGGTGAAAATAAGGCCAACGTCTATGAAGAAACAACTAAAATAGAAAAGTCTGGTTTTGATTCTGAGTGAAGAAAAGACTGTCCAAGCTTGAAATGAGACTTAAAGGCGAACTCCTTTTATACGAAGTAAAATAAGTTCAGGCAACCACATGAGTAGACACCTTTGTTTACGCCTAGTAAAAATTTAATGAGAATAGAGTTCAACATTTTACCCCAGTGTTTGTAATAAAAGTCGCTATTTCCGTGATCTGCTAGTTTAAATTTCTATTCTCAGCTATGACAGCTATTTTAACAGTAATTACAGCTTTTCTTTAAAGAAACATTTAATCTCATTTTATTATTTTCGAAAGATGACGTAAAGTTTTATGTTTATTTTTTATTTGTTCAAACGTAAGGCATCCAGATTTTTCAGCAATAAGAAATAAAGATAAGTTGTTGCTGTTTCCAATACTACTTGGACAATCCAAGCACGTGAGGTAAAGGCCACTTGAAATAAGATGAAGGGGTGTGCCTTTAGTTTGACGAGCACTGCTAGGGTGAAAGAACATCTTAGCTCAGATGACTCTCGTAATTTAAAAGCAGGATCGAAACTGAAGACACCCCCCCCCCAGACTTGGCTTGCCCAGAGGTATCGTTTGAGAACTTGGGTGACATTGTGACCACGAATATTGTTGCGGCTTTCGCGTCGATGTGAGGTCATTCATTTTTGGGGACTTGATCTGTTGAATATTGTCACTGAATATCTCCATCCTTTTTCATCATGAATCCAGCTTTAGCATCCTTAATTTGTATTTTATATTTTCACCTGAATTTATATTTTATGATTTGATTCATTCACCTGAATTTATATTATGTCACGTGGTGAGATAAAGGGAATGTAAGTGACGGGGTAGGTTCTATAAAAGAGCAGTAGTGTAAATGTTGTTATGCGTTTTGAGTTGAATTAAAGATGTTGTTCCGATAATATCAGTGAGATTTATTGCTTACTTGTTCAAACGCTAACAACCGTTAAGCATCGGGTAGATGTATCGAGCCCCTATTTTAGGAATAGAGTTTATTTAAAAGTATTTTCAACAAATATATTGTAAGGCCCCTCCAAACTATGGTCCACTGCAAGCAATTACCACAGTCTGGAAGGGGTATGGATTATCGCGGTCGACGATGACAGACGATAAATGGCCTTGGTGGAAGATGGCTTTGGAAGAGGTTTTTATCCAAAGATCAAAGGCAGCTAGATGCTCAACTAAAGTGCGCAGTAGACCCTATGGATGAATCCAGGCACTATGCTAATTTAGTGGCCCACTGTGAGGATCCAACCCGTAAACCATCGTTCAAGGTCACTATCAGGAAGTGGTGAAAAATTGGCTAAATTGGTATGGAAGCTAAATTACATGCCCCAGTTACCATTGATGAATAAGGCGAACCTTACGCCGTCTCCAGCCCCGAAATCGCAACCCTCCACTTACGAGATCGTTGCCTTTACCGACTAAGTACCGCGGATCACACTCTTATAAGTTAATAATTGAATTGGAACTAATTTGACTTATATAAATAAATATACATACATACCTAAACCATCAAATATCTTAACATCGGAAGTGAATGGCACTATGTTACAAATTTCAAATTTTACAGGAGAGCATATAAAGATGCTTTGCAAATTTGATTCAGGCCACTTTTAGCAAAAATCTCTGTAAAGGTCTCTGGGGACAATAAGGAAACCTTAGTGTCCGTGAACAAATAAAAATAACTGTAAAAAAGTTTTATGTCAAAAGAGGACATTTTACTTTGAAATTCTGTCGGTTCACAGAGTCGTTTCCAATTAGCTAAATATCTCAATTTTAGGAAATAGAGGTAATGCCTTTATAATATAAAAAAAAGTTCCAATTAATCATAAGTATGACAAAATCTCAATTTCTTTAAAAAATTAAACATAGTGTTTTTTACTTCTAGTGTACAGATATGTATAATTGCTTGTGCACAATTTACATATATGTTAATATTACGTAAAAGTACTCAAAATGAAGAGCAAATTTTAAGAAAGATGTACAGAAATATTAGAAACAGCGTTTTATTAATTATTGAAGAACCAAATTAGTCTATGAATATCAAATATGTTACGATAAACTATTTCATTGTGTTTTTAACACTGTTTGGTGGTCACTGATTATTACATAAAATGCATTTCCAACTGATTGCAAAATGCAATTACATTAAAAGTTTTTTCTCTGTTTAGGTTAACAACAACAACAAAAAAAGAGTTTGAATTAATGATTGTTTTCTCCTTACGAGGCCCTCCTCCTCTTGAACTCGGATATCTTATGCGCTCTAAGCTTGTCCTTCAGTGCACTTATCTCGTCCTCATACTTCTTGCAAAGATTTTGGAACATGTCATTCTCTGCGACAAGACATTTTAGACGGTCCATTCTCGCTTTCAGCTCTTTTTTGCAAATCCAAAGCTGTTCTTGAGAATCAGATTCTGTACGTCTTTTCAGGAGATTTTGTAACTCTGTAAATAGTTTCTCTTTTTCCTTCAGCTCTATTTCTTTACTCTCCAACTCTGCCATTTTTTTATTAAGCTGTTTTTGCAGTACTTGATTTTTCGCAACTAGTTGAGCTCTCTCCGGATCAATTCCTTCTAGAATTCTCCATCTGGAATTAACCAAGAATTATAGAAAGGTGTCACTGATATCACCATTGTAATCTGATAGTATTATTCCACAGACACATAAGTATCGAATTTAACGATAACAGACGATTAAAAATAGTAAAAAAGAAATAAAATACCTATGTAAATTGACAGGTTTTTGCATCTCTCCTTCCAAATTTTTCGATTTCACTTTTTCTTCTATTAGTTTACTTTGTGCTTCGACCAGTTCTTGACGAGTATCGTTAATAAACTCAAGCTGTTCGTTTAACAGAAAATTGCTTTTATTCATTTGAGAAATCTGAATCTTTAAAAGCTTAATATCGTTAATTCTTTCGTTCACAGTTTTATCAAGAGTAGTAACTTCCTGCTGCAACAGGCGTACGTTTTCCTTCAGCTCATCTATCTGTTGATCTTTCTCGATGATCTTAGCAATCTGGACATTTTTCTCCTCAATCAAATTCTTTGCCTTTCTTTTGAAAATAAATATATCGTGGTCTTTTTCGGATAGGTTCTTCAGCAAAAGCTGTTCTTGGTCCTCTTTGCGCTTCAGTTTCATTTTGAGATCATCGCTTATTTTGACTTCCTGCTTGTACGATTCTTTCGCGTTTCCAAGCTCTTCCGTTAGGTGTTTAATGTTTAAATCCATTTTCTTGCTCTTGTCATCCAGATCTTTGTTGTAGCTTTGCAATTGCTCAATGTGTTTTCTCAGCACTATTTGATCATCGCGTAGCTGTTCGCACTCATGCCTGGATTCGGCCAACTGCTTCCTGCAGTGTCTTTCATCTTCCGCAAGGAGTTTGTACTTCGTGTATTCGTCACTGAGCTGCTGTCTAAGCTTACTTTCGGACTTTCTCATGTCAGCTATGATCAGTTCAAGGCGCTTGATTTCATCTCGTAAATCATTGACATTTTTGTTCAGTGCACCTATTTCTTTCAGCAAACGTTCTTTTGCCTTCTCCAGAAGCTTGATTTTGTCTGTTAGAAGATCCGCGGAACGCTTTGACTCCGCCAGTTCTTTTTCCAAATTGTAGCCTTTATCCCGCATTACTTTAATCTCATTTTCAAGCTCTGAAATTGTCTGCAATATATTACAGTAAGTAAATAAGCATGTAAGGAATTTTTTCATTTGTTACTTCGGAAACGAACTTTCTCCAAAGTAATTCTAAACTACACTAATGAGAATTGTTAGACCTAATTATTAATATTCACTTCAACAAATATAAATTATAATCCTCAAATTATAATCCAACTACATAATTGTGTACTCAGATAAGTAAATTATTACAAATGAAAGTTGAAAAAGAAATATTTTTTATGTTAGACATTTTATGTCAAAAAGATGAAATTTTATAAGTTGCTGAAATTTAAATTTTCTGTTTTCTGACAGAAAATATGCTTAGAAATATGCAGGCAACCATTTAGCTCTTAAATCTCTCTAAATTTATCAAAATTCATTTCAAAAGTAACCTAAGAACATACACTACGAAAGAGAAAGCTTTCAGTGTAGAACAAAAACATCATGCAGAAAATTTGTAAGGGTTAACTAATTGCTGATATACTTTGAAACTCCTATTTCAGAGTTATTCTATAAAAAAACAAATTCGTAAAAGGTGTAATATCTAAAAACATTAAATAATCTCACTTCAAAGATTCAGTTTCGTTGGCTTTCTTGGTTTCAATGAGCAAAAACTATGATTATTTTAATTTAAAAACATTTATGAATGATATATTTATAGGCACTTAGCGAAGAAATCTGATGACTGCAAATACTGATATTTTAAAAACTAGACAGTTAATCGATACAAAGAATACTGTAGCCTTTGGCTTTAAGCTATACTTTCCAGATACAAAAAAGCCTTGTAATGTAATTACAAAAGATTACTGTAAACGAATCAATGGCACCTGATCACGAAAGATTTCACAATTCTTAAACACCCGATAAAGATGCTCATAAAACTATTTAAGACTGTTTTATCTTATCATGACACAGCTATAAACTAGATAATAGAAACACAGAAAATACTTACAAAGATAAGCTGCTGACATGTGTAGTATATGTTTATAGCTTCTGTATGTTTGTTTTTAATAAACACTACTAACTCTTTAAGAGTCCTGATTTTAATAAGAATTATCTTTAAAAGTCAGTAAAGAAATACAAGATCTTTAAAATTTTATATCCCAGTTATATGTTTCCTAAATATTTACCTTTTCGTTTTATAGATCTACATTTTTTTTCCCAAGAGATATAGGTTGGTATAAGTTATATTTCACATACACTACAAAATGCAGCTCACTTATCAGGAAAAATTTCGATAATAACAGATTGCAAGCAACATTTTTTAAGAAATATTTACTCTCAATTGAAATTTTCGTCATTTAAACTTATTTTATGAAATATTTCTTCAGACTATTAAAAGTGAATTAATTTTCTTTGTATGAATACTTCTATTTATTAACACTGCAAGTACGTCTAGATTTCTTAAAGCCTTACTAATTTTTATTCTGCACATCATACAAAAAATTTTTAGGAAATCTTTATAATTCAAATTTGCTTTTTAACGATTAACTTACTTTAGTTTAAAGTTTAAAAGAAAAATTTAAAAAATACTCCAAGGTCTGCATATGAGTAAGATTAACGTATTTATTAATTATGATTCCTTACAAGAAATAAATAAACAAAAAAACTAATTACTGAATAAATGCTCTTATTAAATATATTTTGATTTGTGTTAGTTAAAATATAAGAGTATCATAAATTATGATATATTTTTAAATAGAGTGCATTTTTCTGATTTTTTTTAATAAACGTTCGATAAAATTAATTCCCAGTTTCTGATATTGTTCTGCTCCATTAAACATAGGAGATTTTTGTCTTTTCTCATCGTTAGTCTCACTAAATACACAATAAATACTAAAACTCATACATACTTTATCTATACATAATGTGTGTAGGTCAAGACTGTAGCCAAGACTTAGTTTTAATGGGAGAGTAGGGGTCAGATTGAAATCTTCTGATATTTAACTACTTTTTTACTTAAAAAAGTCAGCAAAAAATCAAAATGGAATATTTATATTTAATATTAATAAGTGCATTAGAACACTGTAATTTACAGTTGGAATTTTCACCCTCAACTGTAAATTACAGTGTTCCTCTGCTCATTCTTCTTGTTTTAGTTTACCAGGGATATACTTCTACGACATGACTGCTGCATATTAATTGCGTTGCCAATCAAGCCTTGGCAACTAAAACATATAGCTATAACTTCATGTGTGGTCGGTGAAAAATAATTTTTACCAGTAACATACACATATACACACATATATATAGATAGATAGATAGCTGTCTATGCACAATCTTGGGTAATTAGTTTCAATAAATGTATAAAAGAATTTGGAGCTAACTTGAGTCAGTGAAAAATAATTTTTACCAGTAACATACACATATACACACATATATATAGATAGATAGATAGCTGTCTATGCACAATCTTGGGTAATTAGTTTCAATAAATGTATAAAAGAATTTGGAGCTAACTTCATGTGTGGTCATTGAAAAATAATTTTTACCAGTAACATACACATATACACACATATATATAGATAGATAGATAGCTGTCCATGCATAATCTTGGGTAATTAGTTTCAATAAATGTATAAAAGAATTTGGAGCTAACTTCATGTGTGGTCGGTGAAAAATAATTTTTACCAGTAACATACACATATACACACATATATATAGATAGATAGATAGCTGTCTATGCACAATCTTGGGTAATTAGTTTCAATAAATGTATAAAAGAATTTGGAACTAGAACTTTTAAAAATAGATAGAAATTTCAAATATTGAAATTTACATTTAAAAATTAAATTTTTATTTAGTTTGAAGTTTCAAAAAATGTTATATTTCCAAATGTATTTTAATTTCATTGTTAAAATAAGTAAATGAATACAGACTGTAAACAAATTCCAGACTTTCATAGGAGGGGGGGGGGCTTGAGTCCATCGACTCCCTTTCCCTCAGGAAACGGCCTTAATGTGTATATAAGAATGTGTATACATGGATAAAGTCCTATATCAAACAAATATGTTCATTTCATTGGGATATAAGTATAAAATCATGCAGTATACCAATTATCTCCCTTTTCTATTTTAGTGAAGGCATTTGAATAGTCCTGATGTTTCATCTTGTAGCGAAAGAAATAAAGTAAATATTGCTTTTATCCGTGAAATAGTAAACAATTCCTTGAAATGGAGATCACATAAAATATTATGCAAGCTTCCAACAACTTTCACTTTCTTAAATACCTCTCGCGTTCCGCGATGCGTGACTTTTCACGGTTACTTTCATCTCGAAACTCTATTGATGCATGCTCTGATTTAAAGAATGTGACGAAATTCAAAGCTATTTAGCAATACAAGAAATGCTGAATGTTTACACACTGGCAAACCCATTTTTTGAATGTATGACATCTATGTGTTTTCATATTTTAAGCTCCCTCTAAATTTCTCTTCCGTATACTCTAGAATTGCTATTCGTTTACTGACTACCAGCAATATTTTGTGAAATAATTTAAGTGCTTCAATTTTTAACTTTATTGAAAAACAGTAGAACTTAGCTAATTAAAACTTTGTTAATTTGAAATTTTGGACAGTTTGAATTTTAAAAGTTCCCATTGAATTTCTTATACATGGTAATGAAGATGTTGCACGACTAATTAAGATAATTAAACATTGTTCGGTTACTTTAAATTCGGAGAACTCTCGAACTAAGAAAAATATTTTCTTTCTATATTATAGAATTCATGAATTTTCATGAACTGCGGCAGCTTATTGACAAAGGCAGCGATATCGTATAAAGAGAATTACGGAATCGAGACTCGAGCCTACCAAAAGTCTTCTATGTTTATTAATGGCAGCTGGGGTACGTATGATATGTCCGTGTTCATAATATTCTACAAGTTCCCAAACAGCGAGCAGACCAAGACCGGAGGTCTTCCGCCCCAAAGAGATTCCTAGTTCAAAATTATGAGGACTCACTCTCAGATGCCCAAGCTCTCGAGGCAATGGCAGCCATCTTTCCATGGGAAGTCATATGACTTTTACATGGATTAAACACTAACCAACCTACAAAAATTTTTGATTAGAATTACACCTTCACTCAGTTCTGATCTGTTTACCATTGATTCTCGTAAGCTATACAAAGAATAGGACATAGAGAGACAGAAGAATATTTCCAGTGAAGGGCGAACTCTAGACAGTAGCCAAGATAGTACACTGCCACAATTGAAAAAAAATATTTTCAATGAAACAATTTTCCGTAGAACTGTATTAATATTATAGTTTTAACTATACATTTTTCTGATTAACACGTTTCTTTAAAAGTTTTTTCATCATTCTTCAATTCTTACTAATTTAGTATAGGGTTTTTATAATTAGAGGTGGCATTTTTGGGGTTTGCCTAAGATGGCAAAATTGCTACAACTAATCATGAGTTATTGCGCTCCTGTGGTACAGTAGTGGCCGATGTCGCCTAAGAAGTTGATGAAGCACAATCAATTTAATTAAATTGTGTCATTCATTTTACAAAAATTAGATGTTTTGTCATAGAAAATATTTATATTGCTAGCATGTAATATAATCTACAAAGTAATTTAAAATGAATATAACCTTCATTCGGAACTTTAATTATTCAGACCGAACCTGGTGACGACGCAACTACCTATTATATAAATATAAACTTTCTGAAAATGTTTATCCGCTACACAAAAACACATATATGAACCTATAGGTTCCAAATTTTATATAAGGTTGGGTTATGTGGAAGAAAAAGTCTTGGAATTGGACAATATATCATAGGCTTGATAAATTGAAGGGCTACAGTGTGCATGCACATATTTATAACTGGGATTATCCATTAGTATTAAACTATCATAATTCGTCTACGATCTGCACTATACAAGGTTTATTTAACATTTTTACTACTTGTTTATCTATGGCAGTTGTTCTAAAACATTATTTGAGATTCTTAATTACCTAAAATCTGGGCACGAAACTTCTAGTTATTAATATTATGATTCCAGAGGAGAAGAAAACTAAAACGTCTAAGCTTACAGAAAAAATAAAAACAACAGATAATACTACAAAGCTGTATTTACACATTACTTAAACTAAATCTCTGTAAACATTTCATTTACAGAAAATTCTTTCGCACACTTCCTCCTTTTCATTCATCTCTACGAAAGCAGTTATGAACATATTTAAGGATTACAACATTCAGGGCCGATTATTTTTTTAACACTAACAGCTGAAAAATTTATTTATTATACTTAACTATTTGAGCATTAGTAACTTTGAAACCATGTATTAAATTAATATCTTTAAATTATTTTTAAAAACCATTGTTTTTTTATTTAAGTATATGATAAAATAATACATTATGTATAAAATATACGTGTGTGTTTTTTCATTTATTATAGGAAGAAAAATGTTATACGGAATATAATCTTTGACACTGCAGTCTTCTCTAATTAAGTTTCTACGTTTCATTTTGAGGAAAGCAGATGTTCAGTAAGCAATGACGACTTTTTTATAGTGTGATAGAACACAGATTAATTTAACAAATCTAAATACAGTGGACTTCGCTTAATATGATCGCGTTGTTGATATCAGTCACTTATTGTTATCGAAATCACTTGGTCCCGATTTTCTCTATTCATTTCTATGTTAAAATTATCTCTTTATGGAATCATTACTTCTGCTAATGTTATCAGTTTCCGAACCTCATTTTAACTGGCAAAGGAATATTCACAATGTATTCAGAAGGAACCCAATCTTTTTTCCCCTTTACTGTTGTTTGAATTTTCAAGAATTCTCCTCTTCAACCTGGGGAAATGAAGAATGAACAAAAATGTGGGAAATTACACGTTCCTGGAATTTTCAGAAATACGCACAACCTGCTGGTAGACAATAGTTGTCAGATATTCAGATTAATTATTCAGACCGAACCTGGTGACGACGCAACTACCTATTATATAAATATAAACTTTCTGAAAATGTTTATCCGCTACACAAAAACACATATATGAACCTATAGGTTCCAAATTTTATATAAGGTTGGGTTATGTGGAAGAAAAAGTCTTGGAATTGGACAATATATCATAGGCTTGATAAATTGAAGGGCTACAGTGTGCATGCACATATTTATAACTGGGATTATCTATTAGTATTAAACTATCATAATTCGTCAATGATCTGCACTATACAAGGTTTATTTAACATTTTTACTACATCGTTTATCTATGGTAGTTGTTCTAAAACTTTATTTGGGAATCTTAATTACCCAAAATTTGGGCACGAAACTGCTAGTTATAAATAGGGAGGAGAAGAAAACTAAAACATATAAGCTTAATAGGAGAAATAAAAACAATAGGTAATACTACAAAGCTGTATTTACACATTACTTAAACTAAATCTCTGTCAACATTTCATTTACAGAAAATTCTTTCGCACACTTCCTCCTTTTCATCCATCTCTACGAAAGCAGTTATGAACATAATTACAGGATTACAACATTCCGGGCCGATTATTTTTTTAACACTAACAGCTGAAAGATATATTTATTATACTTAACTATTTGAGTTTTAGTAACTTTGAAACCATGTTTTAAATGAGTATCTTGAATTGTTTTTAAAATGTCGTTTTTTATTTAAGTATATGATAAAATAATACATTATGTATAAAATATACGTGTGTGTTTTTTCATTTATTATAGGAAGAAAAATGTTATACGGAATATAATCTTTGACACTGCAGTCTTCTCTAATTAAGTTTCTACGTTTCATTTTGAGGAAAGCAGATGTTCAGTAAGCAATGATGTCGTATTTATAGTGTGGCAGATTACAGAATGGTAGTTAAAAGATTAATACAGTGGACTCCGCTTAATGTGATCGCGGTTAATGTTATCAATCGCTTATTGTTATCGAAATCACTTGGTCCCAATTTTCTCTATTCATTTGTATGTTAAAATTATCTCTTTATGTGATCATTACATCGGTTAATGGGATCAGTTTTCGAACCTCATTTTAACTGGCAAAGGAATATTCACAATATATTCAGAAGGAACCCATTCTTTTCTTTTCCTTCACTGTTGTTTGAATTTCCGAGAATTCTCCTCTTCAACCTAGGGAAATGGAGAATGAACAAAGGAGTGGAATTTACACGTTCCTGGAATTTTTCAGAAATACGCACACCCTGCTGGTGGCCGAACGATGGCCGAATGGTAGAGCGCTGCTCTTCGGAACCGGAGTTTGCGGTTCGAATCCCGCTGCGGGCATGGATGTTTGTAGCCGTTCGGAATCGGCATTAAGCTGTAGGTCCCGGTCTCATTAGCCCTCGTGTGCAAAACAGAAGACCGTAGCGCTCCAAACCAAACCAAAACCAAACCCTGCTGGTGATCAATGGTTGTCAGATAAGCAGAAGGCAACACATTATTATCGGAACTGAGAAGGAGCGTATTCACATTTTATGCCTTGCTCGCTTACATGCAGCTTGTCGATATGGAAGCCAGAAAGCGAAATGATTTAACATTAAAACAAAAGATCGAAATTTTAAATCGTTATGACAGGTTGATTATGATTACGAACAATTTATCAATGAGCTTCTTAGAAAAAATTGTAGACAGTCAACAATTGATCAATTTTTTTTAATTATGTATACAATTCTTATGTTTTAAAGGGTAATATACAGTACATAAATATAAGGTGTGTTTTTTCATTTTGTTTTGAAATTTAGTACGTGTGAATTAAAAGGAGGAGGGTAAATTTATCTAATTTTGCATATCGTTTATTGTTATCAATCGTTTATTGTTATCAAAATCACGGTGTCCCAAACTGATCACATTAAGCGGAGTCCACTGTATATTCGTGTTACTTTGTTTCAAATATTTTCATTTGTTTGCTAACGTTTAACTAACGTTTAACTTAGAGAATAAGGTGAAAAAAATGGAAAAAAAATCTGATTTGAGGATATCTTTTGTATTCAAATAATACCTATCTGAGAGTGAAATTGTACATTTTAATGCCCTTTTGTATATCAAGAAGCCGAAAATAATATATATATATATATATATATATATATATATATATATATATATATATATATATATATATATATATATATATATATATATATATATATATATATATATATATATGTTCTCAAATGTTAGAACATATTACTGCAAATATGTAATATATAATTTTAAAAATTAAAAATATAAAAACGGCAATTTATTGACAATTTTCTACATAATCCATTTTTTTATTTCTTGCAAAAATTCTGAAGTACCTTTTAAAAAAATCATCTTAATATAAATATTTGAAAATGTCTTTGCAAGAAACCTGCTTTTAGAGTCTCTCTCTCTCTCTCTCTCTTTTTTTTTTTTTTTTTTTTTTTTTTTTTTTTTTGAAATTTAACAAATCTAAATTACAGTGGACTCCGTTTATTATGATCGTGGTTAATTTTATCAATCGCTTATTGTTATCAAAATCACTTGGTCCCGATTTTCTCTATTCATTTGCATGTTAAAATTATCACTTTATGTCATCGTTACATCGGTTAATGCTATCAGTTTTCGAATCTCATTTTAACTGGCAAAGGAATATTCACAATGTATTCAGAAGGAACCCAATCTTTTCTTTCCCTTTGCAGTTGTTTTAATTACCGAGAATTCTCCCTCTTCCACCCAGGGAAATGGGGAATAAACAAAGAATTGGGAAATTAAACGTTCCTGGAATTTTCACAAATACACACACCCTGCTGGTGGTCAATGGTTGTCAGATATTCAGAAGTCAACACATTCGTATCGGAACTGAGAAGAAGCGTATTCACATTTTATGCCTTGCTCGCTTACATACAGCTTGTCGACATGGAAGCCAGAAATCGAAATGATTTAACATTAAAACAAAAGATCGAAATTTTTAAATCGTTATGACAGGTTACCAAAAATGAGTTAGCGCAATGCTGCAGCGCAGTTAAACATTTCTCAGCCTCTGAATTGCATTGAAAGTGTTGAAACGTGGAATACAACACCGCTCCGATGACTTTAAAAAAAATTATGATTACGAACAATTTATCAATGAGATTCTTAGAAAAAATTGTAGACAGTCAACAATGGATTATTTTTTTTAATTATGAACACAATTCTTATGTTTTAAAGGATAATATACAATACATAAATATAAGGTGAGTTTACTCATTTTATTTTGAAATTTAGTAAGTGTGAATTAAAGGGGGGTAAATTTACCTAATTTTGCATATCGTTTATTGTTATCAATCGATTATTTTTTTATCAAAATCACCGTGTCCCAAACTGATATTAAGCGGAGTCCACTGTATTATTTCAGCGATAATTAAGTGCATTTAATCAAACTAAAAATGAAATTTTGATACGTAAATTAAATTTAGTATCACCATTTCTGAAATTCTTCTACGAGAAGATTGTGTTCACTGTACTATTGCAAAATTACAACATTCACCAATATAATCGTAAGAAAACTTTGTATAAATGATATTAATTTTTGTGGCCTGCAAGACGTGATAAAAGGGTTAAGCTATAAATGTTATTATCCACACAGAACTTTTGTGCCCTCATTGATATTTTTATTCTTCTAGTTTGTACTTCAAGAAAGAAACTTTGACTCTTTCGCTTCGCGATCGATTCATCATCAGACAATGAATAGTTAGAGCCCCAAAGACTAAGTTTAATCACCCCGTCCGTAAGAGATGTGACGCCTGAATTACCGCTATCTTTAAAGGGCAGGTAATCAAACAAGTGTCTCCGCGACCTATAACTCACCTGCTCGAGTTTCATCGCTTCTTCGGTCAAAGCGTCCTTCAGCTTGGTGAGCTCGAGTGTCTTGCTGTCGGATTCCTCCAGCTCTTTCTTTATCAGATCCAGTTCTTTAATCAGTGAGGCTCTCTCCTTTTTTGCGCTGTCCAGTTTTTTGTCGGCTTCGGAGCATCTATCCTCCAGCAAAGCGACTCGACGGGACAAAGCATTTCTCACTTTGGTAATGGCAGCAATATCACCCTGAGGAGTAAGAGCAAATTAATATTTGTGCGTGCCGTTTATAAAATGATCTTGCTACAATAAACAGACTACTTTTGTGATGAACCAAGGATAGGTAGTAATTGTATTTGTTGTGGAAACCTAATCCTCAATGTTGATGTATTTTTAGGTGAGAATTTCTTGTGCAAATTGTAGTCAAGAATTAGTAGTACTAAATTCACTGACATATATTATCTGATTTTGATTTTAAGGTTTTAGAGCATTAGTCACATAATTTGAGATATTTTGTTCTAAATAAGTATGTGCTCATATGAAGAATGTAATTGACATAATAAGAGAATATTAGTTATCATACAGAGAAATCTATTGATTATCAAATCTACAAATAACATACACATACCTCTTTGAAACTTGGGAGTTTATATATAGAAAAATATGGCTTTTATTTTATGGCTACAAAATGCTGATTATCTTTACAAGAGCTTGAGTTTTGTTTTCCAATGTTTAAACCTTCTATATTGTAGACTAACAATACTAGCATTGAATTTTCTGACATGTGCTGCGAATAACTCGCAGTGCTTTGAAGCCTTGTAAACTGTTTTTCTAATTATGAATTTCATTAAGGGAAGTCCCGTTAGTTTTGATAGGATAGTTTCCCAGGCTATGGCTACGATTATTCACGTGTGTTCTTCTCCACCCCTCTTGGCTTAAATACTTAAAATGGTCCTAAACCTATTAAGGTTAGTTGGGGTTGTGGGTGTTCTGTTATACACCAAAATTCATGCCAATGGGTGTAGGCTGTGACATATTTAAAAAGGGGGGACCGAAGCAGCTACCTTTACTCACGAATCAGTCCTTTAAGAAATGTTAACTCGACCCCAACACTACAGAAAAGATAATTTTATGACTCTAATAACATAGGCTAAAAATATTGCCTAATTTCTTGGCTAAAAATATTGATTTGTTCCACGATTAGTTAATAATAAAAAAAATCAAAAGCGTTGAAATGTAATTTGTCCGGGGACGCCTAGATGGGGGCGGGGATAGGAATCAAATTATCATAAAAGAAACTCAAACAGGTTTTGGTTCAAATACCTAAAATAATCCTTTCAAGGAGGTCTTCCACCCGGGTTAAAGAAAATTTATGAAGGGTTTTGTAGAAGATTACCATTAAACTGTAAAATTATCTCTAAAAAAGGATGTTCTAGACGATGGACAAATTTGTCGGGCATTGCCATTCAGTACCGAAGTCCGCAGGTTCACATTCCCCTTCATGGATGTTTGCAGTTGCTTAAAATCGGATTTAACTCCTTACCTGTGGAATATATTCGAGAAAAACGTGCCAAACATGGAATTTTTTTATATTTAGTTTTGTTTGTTACTGTCATCAAAATATTAGAAATAGATTATTTAAAAAAAAAAAATGAACGAAATAATTACCATTTTCAGTATTTTTGCATACATAGGAAATGTCAATGGATTGCAGTAATTTTTCCTCAAATTACAGTAAAATAAATTTAGTGACATAACTTTCTGGATGAATATAATAAACTAATACAACACTATTATTATCTATATCAACGTCATGAATTCCATATCCTTCAGATTCTTTTCAATTTCCCATATCCTTTACAGTATCTGGGAAATAGCGACAAATGGCTCAAAACTGCCGTATTTTTGCGGGAAAGTATCTCTATCTGTTGGGAAAATGGCAAATTAAATATTATGCTTTGGACGAACCAATTTGGAGCTTCATGGTATTGAAATGCCGTTTTTTCTGTTGCCCGAACTCCGGTCGGGCATTCCAAAATTGGCGTATTTCCTTTGCCTAAACGGATTTCGGGCCTCACAGGCAAGGAGTTAAATAGTAGACACTGGTTTAATGAGCCTTCGTGTTACAAAAGACTGACTACAGCGGTCCAAACCAATCTAAATCTTAAGAAATTAGGCTTACAAACTTTTCATTTCCAAATTATCTCAGATACATATATGATTTGCAATAAAAACAGATATAGCCTAGTATATTCATTAATGTATATTTGCATTAATATTTGTACTACTATTTTTTATAATAATAAAAGTAAATTAAAATAACAGATCCAGCCAGGTAATAATGCTATTCTGTGATTTGAATTAAAATTCATAAATGTATTACAGATTCCTTGCTTTGTAATAAAAAATATCTTTCATTCGACTTCTATTCGTATAATCTTATATAATTATAAATGAATTACTTCTAGTATGGATTTTTATTCTTTTTTTTTCTATTAGTTTTTTTCAGTGCATAGTAAAGAAATAAATATCATTTTGAAATAATTATTTATATACCCTTTCTGAAAAAAAAATAATTTTAAGGAATGGTAAGGGACAAATATATTGTTTTAAATTAAGAAGATTACTTCAAAAATACCAAAATTCAGAAAGAATACCAAAATTCTATAGGGAATGAAAGGTTGGAACACCCTGGAATAGAGAAAAATCACAAAGAAACTAAATTTGAAATTAAAAATCATGATAAAGCAAAATGAAAGCTAAAGTGTCCGAAGTTTTTAGCTTGTAGCCGACAAGGAATTTATATATATATATATATATATATATATATATATATATATATATATATATATATATATATATATATATATATATATATATATATATATATATATATATATATAAATATATATATATATATATTAATATAAATATATATATATATATATACATATATATATATATATATATGCATATATATATATACATATATATATACATATATATATATACATATATATATACATACATATATATATATACATATATATATATACGTATATATATATATATACAGATATATACATATATATACATATATATATATACGTATATATATATATATACATATATATACATATATATATATATATACGTATATATATATACATATATATATACATATATATATATATATATATATATATATATATATATACATATATATATATACATATATATATACATATATATACATATATATATATATATACATATATATACATATATATATATAATACATACATATATATATACATATATATATATATATATACATATATATATACATATATATATATATATATATATATATATATATATATATATATATATATATATATATATATATATATATATATATATATATATATATATATATAGAGAGAGAGAGAGAGAGAGAGAGAGAGAGAGAGAGAGAGATTGAAGATGTTAGTAATAATAACAAATTAGCAATGAACCGAGGCGAAATAATGTTAATGGATAGATGTTGCATCCAGAATTTCGACTTAACAGAAGCAGAGCATGACATTTACATAGAAATCTGAATTTAAAATAATTAAACATTGGCAAAGTCCTAATACTAGAGGAAAAAGACCAAAATAAGTAGGATAATAGAAAAACTAAATGCAAGTGTCCATGACAAATTAAGAATCCCATTTAATGCAACGCTTTCTTGATATTCAACCTCCTGAAATCATGGAAGAGGAATTGCGTGATTTTGTCAATGACACTTGCCTTTTGCAATTTTTAAAAAACAACTTACTATTCAATTTTTATTTTTCAAAGTTAACCTTAGGCGAAGATATATTTTACTTGTTGTATTTTTCAATTCTTATCCCATTGATGAATTCCTTCAATTGGTAGAAAAAAAAAGGTGGAAATCTTGTGACATCTTCAATTCAACTTATTCTGAATAGTTCATAAAAAAAGTCTATTTTCAGTTTTTACAAGTGAGGAGGAAACACTAATTTTTGTTCTGAACTATTCAAGTTTTTTCCAGCCGCAATATTTAATAAAAACTAGTCCCTTTTCGAATTTAGAACATTCCCTGTTGTCTTGTATCAGAAACTATATAATCCCTCACATTGATTAAAGCGCTTTACACACGCGTGTAAATAAAATAATTAGCCGTTAACCTCTAATAAACTCTCCAAAATACCAATAGCTCATCTTTTTATCAGGTTGTTAATGTCGATTCAGATTTTGTCAAAACAATCTTTCGAAAACCATCTGTTAGACTTCACTTTAAGCTGTTTAGCATCAATCCTACTACTCTTCCCATTTTAAAACGATTACCGCATGCCCATCTGAAGAAAACTGGGATTAATTTACGTCTAATGGGTTTTATACACAACATTCTTATATGACGTATTTTTAATTACACGTAGATAATGAGGAGAATACTTGATTGATATAGTGGAACTTCCATCTATTATTCCCTCATCGATCAATTCATAACAAAATGTGTGAAATTAGTAATTTTTTATTTACGCAATTACGGGTAGAAAAAAAAGGTGGAAATCTTGTGCCGTATTGAGCAATAGAGTCGTCTTTTCGGAATCGCATGACGATTACAATTATTTTTGTATAAAAATGAGTACAGTTAAAGGTAAAATTAAATATTTTTCATACACTTTAATTTTTAGTCGATATACTTCTAATCTCTATAAACCCTACCGTATTACAGTCGAGATATGTCACAGGCAACTTCCGCTTCATAAAGACGTCGAAAATCGCCAGGGATAGGAATTTAGTACCATAAATTCCTCTCTTTGGCGAGTTCTGACGTCATTATGATTCGTTAGTGGCGTGTGACGTATCTTGACCTCAGTATGGTAGCTCCCACTTTAATAGATAATTAGTCAAGAATTTCTATTAAATACACTAAAATTCAACCAAATACTAAAATATATTTGAGTAAAATTTAAGCTAAAATTTAATTTAAGGCTGCTATCATATTGCGATCGAGAAATGTGACAGAAGACTTCAGCTTCATAGTGACGTCAGAAGTCACCAAAGATATGAATTTGGTATCATAAATTTCCCTCTCTGACATCAGACGCAGAAGTGATACGTGGCATATCTCGACCGCAATATGGTAGCTCACGTAACCCATTAAAAATCTATAATACATTTTAAACACTATTTTAATTACATCAGTATTGAACTGCATTTAGCATTTAATTATATGACATTGATACACTTAGGGCTGGTCTCACCAAAGTCGTTTAACGGCTAACCGCGGTTAACACATAGCGCCAACCAATAAGGCGATTTCCCGCAGCAATGCCCATCTCAACTTATGGCGATTTTGGTTTAATTTCAAACTGAAAGGCAATTTATTGGCTGCCTATTGGCTATCCTAAACCTGAAAATGAATGGGAAGGGCATTAAAGCCGTTTATGACGTTGCATGAAATCTCTCTATAGTGGGCTGCAATTCTCCGTTTAAACAGAGATTAATTGCGGTTAGCCGTTAAACGACTTTGGTAAGACCGTCAGTTAATGGGTTTTTTTTTTATCTAACATTTATCTTAACGGTTTGGACATAGCGAACCACCTGGTACAACGAACAAAATCTTTGGTCCTTTCAAGCGATTTTTAGCGAGAGTTTGGCTAGGTAAATGATAACGGTTCAAGCCAGTGGGGATTTTTCATCTTGGCTTTTCAAAAAGCAGATTCTCAGACTTTTCCTCGGCGACACCTAAGTCATTTATCTCCCTTATCCCGTCGACAGAATCACTGGAGGCGATAAGATATACTAGGTGAGTTGTTGGAGAGGGGGATATTTTCAAGACGTGTCTAGTGTAACCTTCAACAAACTCTTGCAATAGACGATGCAGTGGAAAAGTGATGTTTTTATTCACAGTTTCGTTGTTAACCTGTAACCAGGGCCGTAGCCAGAGGGCAGTGCAAGCCCCCAGGGCCAGATTTATTCCTCTGGGAGCCCCATACGTCTTACCTTTCTCGAACTCGAGAGTGATTTTATTTTATAAGCTGCTCTATCAGTTTAAATATTCCTGACAGGTATACATAACTTAAACATTTTTTGTATCTATTGAAATGAAATAAGTTTTTTTTTTTTTTTTTAAATTTAGAATTTCACTAAACTAACTTTAAACATATTACAGATATCTGTACACTCTAAGTACAGTATCTAATTTTAACGATAAAACTGTGATACTCTTGAGTCAAACTCAGAGTACCTGTAACATTTTTTAAAGGAAAAAGTACTGGTTTAAATTAACAAAAATTATCATTTTAAGTAAACTATCATATGAGACTTTGCTTTACAAAAATTCAAAAATTAAATACTTTTATTCTTAAATTATTAATTTTAAAACTTTCTATTCATTCTGAAATCTTAAAAAGAGAAAAAAAATAGATATCAGATACTTTTGGATAAATATATTTTCTCTGATTAGTTAACCACTTCAAGAGGGACAAAAAAGTAGTTAAGATTTTTTTCCCTCTCAGAAGAGATGAATTTGTGAATTGGTGTCACTGATATGGTTGGTATCTCAATTCTTTGAATAATATACACATTTAAAATGTTAACATTGCTTCAAAATATTTTTAAGTAAATGAAAGCTTACTTTTGGCTTAAAATTATGGAATAAATTTAATTTACTGACTTTTGAAGCCCACCATCAACATACTCAAGTTTGTCATTAACAAAATAAATAAATAAATACATAAAATTTAAAAAAAATAAAAAATAAATAAAAAAAAAAATTTTAAATTCATGTTTTCCGGCAGTATGCCAGAAAACGAATTCTGAGATTACCAAAAAATTAATATGCATTTTTTTTTAAATTTGTGGTCCCCCTAGAGTGAGGGCCCAGACAACCGCCGCGAATGCCCCTCCGTAAATCAGGCCCTGCCAGCCCTAGCTTTATGCCACCGTCAACAACCCCTGAAAAATGCTAACCCCAAGCTTAAAAAAATTCCCTTGAACTTTTTCAAAAGCAAAACAGAATTTTACAAGCACCTTGCTAACCAAAAAAAAAAAAATGACATAATTAAATAGTGACAATAATACTAATACAGACTTATGGAAAATTGTTTTACAGAAAAATAAATTTTTGCCGCTCCTAAATTTTGCCGCCGCCGGTAGTTGACTATTTTGTTTACTGCGAAGACCAGCTATGCCAGAGGGGGAAAGGGGATCGACGGTCTCAAACCTCTTAGTTTTTGGAATTCTAGAGTTTTCGGTATAGCGTTTTAACATTGGAATAAAAGTGCATTCTCAAATATAAATGTTTTTAAAACTGTATGCTTTGACAATATTTAATTTTTAAATAAAAATTTCAATTTTTAAAACGTCAACGCATTTTTCTTTTAATTTCTATACTTTTCTCTGAATTGTTTTATACACTTACTAAAACGTATTGCACACGATTTTGAATGGACTTATACATACATACATACATATATATATATATATGTATATATATATGTATGTATATATATATGTATATATATGTATATATATGTATATATATATGTATATATATATGTATATATATATGTATATATATATATGTATATATATATATATGTATGTATATATATATATATATATATGTGTGTGTGTATATATATATATATATATATATATAATATATATATATATATATATATGTAATATATCAAAATTATTTAACTTTAATATTTCCTTAAAAACCTCTTCTCTCCCATTCTAATTCCTTAAAATCTTTTTTCTAGCTTTTAAATGTCTTAATCAAAGGAGTGTCCTCGACGTAAAATTCTCTCGATAAAATTCCCAAAGCTTTCTATCCTATAGATGTAAATTTTCTGTCTATTCAACACGTTTCTCCAGCTGTCGCCGGCAAATGGCTGCGCGTCTTTTCCCGATCTTAACACTTAATTCGCTGAGTAAGTTTCTTCTACCCTGGGAAAATTCTTTCTTCGTTCTTGGGTGCACCTCTGTTCGAGCAGAGTGATCTTTGTGTCTTTCTCTTGTCTGTCGTTGACTAGTAAAGATGTCCTTTTTAGCATCTCTAAAATAAAGTTTTAATTAAAGTTGTGCCGTTCTCTTCAATGTGGCCAGACTTCATCGTTCGTTATTACTGCTAGCTGTTTAGGCTTCTCCTAGCACAGTAGCACGGGCAAGTAAAAATAATATGGGCTATAATGTCCAGTACAGTAGAACCTCGATTATCCGAGCAAATTGGGATCGCTAGTATCTCGGATATTGATATTATAACCCGGACATTAGATGCACTAAAACAAGCATTTATTTCTCTGGAAACTGAGGCCAAAAAGATGAATTTGAGCATTAATGAAACTAAAACCAAATATATGCCTTGTTTAAAATCAGAATATAATCACCCCTTCTTAGAAATAGGCAGTTATAGATTTGAGACTGTAAAGCAGTTTATATACCTAGGTTCGGAAATTAATACACAAAATAATATATCTGTTGAAATTCATAGCAGAATTACTGCTGCTAATCGATGTTTTTTTGGATTAAAGGAATATTTAAAGTCTAAGTACATTAAAAGATTGACTAAAATAATATTGTATAAATGCCTAATAAGACCTGTTTTGACTTACTCAGCTGAAATCTGGGCATTGACAGAAAGAGACAAGGAAACCCTAGCAGTTTTTGAGAGAAAAATATTGAGAAGTATTTTTGGGGGAAATTAGTGTAAATGGTATATGGAGAAGAAGAACAAATATTGAATTATACAGAACATATAAAAACCCAGATATAATTAATTTTATTAGCTTACAAAGATTAAAATGGGTCGGACACCTAGTGCGACTTAATGACAATAGATCCACAAAAAAAAAAGTTTTTACGGCCAAACCAATAGAAACCCAAATGAGAGGACTACCAAAACTTAGATGGTTAGACTGCATTGAGAAAGACATAAGATCCTTGAAAATTTCAAATTGGAAATCCAGGGCCAAAGATAGGATTGCCTGGTATGGAATTCTAGAGAAGGCTAAGGCCCATCCTGGGCTGTCATGCCACTGAGGAAGGAAGTATCTCGGATATCGGAAATCTCGGTTAATAGAAACCATGTATAAAACCTTCCGTGCTCGCGAATTTAACTAACTTTTAAAGTAAAAAACAATAGAACGTTCTTTAAATGATAAATATAAACATATATGAACTTATGTTTCACAGCTAAAAATATTTAAAAGGGGTGTAATATTTCTTGGAAATTGAGTGCTTTTGTGGGGAAAAAGTGCCTGTAACTAAAATGTGTATTATTTTTTCCAAGCTCATTTTGGAAAGGAGAAAAAAAAATTAGACTTCCTTATTAACTCGGTTAACATAAACCTCGGTTAATCGAGGTTCTACTGTAGTTTTATAATTATTGGATTACACATATATATAATGTTCAATTTTATATTTTTAACCGAAAGCCTCAAAATTCAAATTATGTTTTTGTTTTTCAGAGTTATTATGTGATAAATGGTTTGTGTTTAATACATTAATACACTGGTATCGTGAAGAAATCATGCAATCAAGGGGCGGGGGGGCTCTTCTTGAAACTAAAGAAATCTTTCTTTAGGTCATTTTAAACATTTTCGAAAATTTGTTTAAAATATCCCCAAGTTTTTCAGACTTTCTAAATTTCGACGTTTTGTGATTAAAGAAATGAAAATTGAGTTTCAGTATAAAAAATATGGTGAAAAAAATGTTAAAATTAAAAAAATAATTAAATGGAATTTTTATTTAAAGGTTTTAATTTAAATTAAATTTGATTAAGAATACAGTTATTCAAAGTTTAATTTAAATTAGTACATTTTAAAAATTATAACTTTTAAATTTGATTAAGAATACAGGTATTCAAAGTTTAATTTAAATTAGTACATTTTAAAAATTATAACTATTAAATTTGATTAAGAATACAGTTTACAAAAAAATTATATTTGAAAATGTACTTAAATGTCAACGTTTAAAAAACAATACATTAATCTCCAACATTTGAGAGAAGTAGCTATACAGTTTACAAAAAAATTATATTTGAAAATGTACTTAAATGTCAACGTTTAAAAAACAATACATTAATCTCCAACATTTGAGAGAAGTAGCTATACAGTTTACAAAAAAATTATATTTGAAAATGTACTTAAATGTCAACGTTTAAAAAACAATACATTAATCTCCAACATTTGAGAGAAGTAGCTCGATGGGCTCGATTTTCTCTCTTCCACCCCCCACCCCCTCTGGCGACGACCCTGACTGTAAATTACTGTTTACAATCTTTACTATTAAAATAGTAGAAATAAAATAGTAAGTAAAATAAAATAGTAGATAATATAGATATTTTATAAATAAAACTATAAATTATTCTTCAAATAAACATATAATATAAATCAAATAATAATTCTTCAAAAAACATGATTATATCTATAAATAATTCTTCTAAAAATAAAATAGTAGATAATAGTTACTGTTTATGTTCTACTTTTTTTTTATTTATAATCTAAACAAATTTCGCGCATTCCTAGAATCTAATTACCACAAGGAAATATCCGAGATGTAATGATCCATTAATACTTGGTGAATAAGTATTAAAGTAACTCTCCCAAATGACGTTATCATTTGATGTACGAAAGAGGAAATTGTTTCATCGAAAGCTAATATAGTCTGTGATTGAGAGAGGATGTATGCTTCGCTTCTAGGTAATTTATTATTATTAAATGAAAGTTATAAATTTATTACGACGTATGAGGAGTTATGAATGTATTTAATGAGTGTCCATATGTAGCGTTAATGTTTGGAAACGAGTAGTTTATGACCTTATAAGTTATTAGTTTTGTAAATATAAAGCATAGATGAAATACTTATGCATCACTCTAATTAAACCTTCCAATGGTGAATGCTGTTTTTCAGGTCATAAATTTATCACCCCCAAAAAATTTAACCTTTATTTTTATAGATATATACTAGAATGAGTCATACATCTTAGATAAATGCCTTAGATAAATAATATTTTTTTTAATGAAAATCGTGAATAAAAGATTGTTATGGTATGGAACGCTACGGTCTATCGTTTTGCTACAGGAGGGTTAATGAGACTAGGACCTACTTAAAGCCAATTCTGAACATATACGCCACCAACAGGATTCGAAACCGCGAACTTCGAGGCGAGAGTAACGCTCTCCCATTCGGTTAATGAAAGATTGATTGAATAAATAATATCAAAATAGAAAATCGAATGTCATTCCACCTATGGTATCTTAGACTTGGTTATAGAATGCTGTCTATTTCTATTTTTATGGTTAACCCTTTAGCGGACAGTGTTTTCGTAGCAAAACCACCTATTAACCCTTTGAGGGGCACCTATAGGAACTCTTTGGTTTTCAATGAAATTAGTTTATAAATGTTGTCTATGAAGTGCATGAAAAATAAATTATATTACGAATAAGCAAGGGGTAATTTGATTTCGTAATCATCTCCCTTGAAACAGCATGAAAATGACACATTTTTTAATAATATTGGAAAAAATATTAATAATTTTATTAAAAGGTGTATAAACCAAATAGATAAGAAATTTGTAAGTGAAATTTAAATGGGTACTTTTATTTTAAAGTCTTATCTTTGAAAAATCCAATTTGTGCTTTTAGAATCTGGCTTTGAAAGAGGCTGATTATAAAAACAGGTTTTGACATGAATAATTAAAAGAAGGAAAAAATTAAGTGTCGATATTTTGATGCGTCAAAAAATTGAAAATCAAAAACTTTTTTTGTATATAAAACAGAGAAAAATTTTTAACAGCTGGTATATTATATATACCAGCTCCCTTCAAAGGGTTAAACATCTTGTTTTTAAACTTTACTTTTTGGAGTACTTTATTTTATCTTTTTATAATTATTTACGGCACCAATCTCATACATCTGTGATGTATGGAAACCCATGGTGTAGAATCAAGAGCTTCTGCAATTTAAAAAAAAAAAAACTTTTTGGAAATATGGATGATTTTTAGACTTTTTTTTATGTTTTTGACATTTTAAATTTACAACAGATGATAGTTCTACATTTAACTTATTTATTTATTTTTTCTTTTGAAATATATGTATTTAAACTCTCTGTACTTGAGAAGTCAGTAACTCAATTTATTTTACTTATGACCCCAAATAAAAGTATCTATACAAACAACACTTATAAGTTGTTAAGCTATTTATTTTATCTATTTTACTATATCAGTTTAAGAATTATCATTTATTGTTCTTCCAGTGTAGTTAAACTTTTAAAAAGGCATAATTTTCGAGCTGTACAAGGGGAGGAGTTAGTCAATTAAACCACTCTTCAAACCCTCTTTAGGTATCCTCTAAGGCAGAGTGGGCAAATACTTTTAGGCGCGGGCCAAAGGGAAATTTTCAAAATGTCTCCCGGACCGGTCAACTGTACCGGGTACTCTGTACACACGCGAATGTTTTGGGTGGAGTTTTTTCCCTGCCCAAGAAAGTTTTTTGACAAAACACTATAAGTATCATTTTAAAGCATTTGGATAGAGAAATTTGACAGTTAATAAAAGATAATAGTAATAATAAATTGTCTTATTGCACTTTAAATTGCACTTTGAAGTTCTTTTAAAGAAAGTGATGCATATTTTGGATGTTTTGATTTAAAATGCCTGTTTAAATTGTATTCCTTGAAAACAACAATTGTTGCTTGGCAAACTAAACAAATTGCTTTCTTGTCAGTGGTTGTTAAAAGGTATTTTACCGCCCATGCTTCACTCAAATTTCTGCACTCCAAATCAACTTTTCTCTTTTTAGATTGACTCATTTTACAAAGGCTTACAAATAAATAATTTAAATATTACAATAAAATAAAACCAATGTTTTAAAATATTACCTACAAAAAGTCCACTTTTTCAATTTATTATTATATTTGCAAAATAACAAACATTAGTCTCAAAAGAAATGACGAGTATGCAATTAGTGCTAAATCAAAATATACAGTACGCGTGCTGCGGTCTGTCGTTCCTCGAAGAATGAGAGGAGTGCACTTTTAATTCTATATAATAAGCAGACCACAGGCTTTCTGAGAGTATGTATGTTGCATACATTAAAGTAGGGATATGGTTATAGCTATTCAAATTATAATATTCAGCATTATTTATATATTTTTCATTATTTATATGTACACTACGCATACAAATACTGTTGATTTCAACAAAATCGCCTATAAGAGATTTAAAAAAAATTGCATGCAGGATTTTTAACTGGCCGGATAAAGTAAGCAAAAGGGCCGACTTTTGCCCACCCCTGCTCTAAGGCAAACCCTCCTAATGAAAGTAAAGAAAACTTATATATTTTACATTTACAAGGTTCATAGATAACATTTCTAAACAAATTACTTTAAATTCCCATGAATTTATTTTGGTGACCTTTAAGAGTTGGGTCAAGTGTTCTGAGTTTTGGGATAAAATAACATCTCAAGAAGTCAATGCTGTGTAGTAAAAGGATTTAATCTACATTAAGTCCAGTGAAAGAGGGAGTGAAATGAAAGATGGAGTTGGCTGAAAGTTGAAGTTGTCAGGCAATGACGTCATATACAAAGACAATAAGTGAAGTAAACAGCAAATCTAGATTTCAAATGACTTTTTGAGAACAACTCACAAACCTTATGAATAAGAAATAAAAAAAGAGAATAAAGATACCTTTAGGGCAGAAATTTCAGATTGCTTATTCGATAGTTCAATTGTAAGGGAGTCTCTCTGAGTCACTAACATTTTTATTTTATCTTCTCTAATATCCAGATCTCTCCTCAGCTTTTCAGTCACTTGCGCGGTACCATCCAAATCTTTTTGACATTTCCGGAGATCTTTAAGTAGCCTGAAATGGAAATGTTTCTATCGGTAATTCCTTGAATTATGGATTGTAATATCTGTAATTTGTTTCAGATCGCAATTACATCCAGATTCCATACAAGTGTTTTTTCTCCTTTGACATTGATTGGAATCGATGTCAAAGGTTTCAAAAGTGAATATCTGTCAAAGATGAAACTTTAATAAAAATCTTCTTGAAGTAAAACTCTTTATAGAAGATTAGGCTATTTAAGTTTTGGTTTAAGTCGACAGTGGACTTTTAAAACTATTTTTTGTTGTTTTTCATCAAACTTCTGAAATTTTCATGTTTTTTGCAGCATATTTATCAAAACATTGAAACTACAGACTAAAAGATTGATAAATGTTATAGTTATTAGCTATTAATTTTTCAAACAGTAACTATACTCAAAATGGTCTGTGCTCATTCCTGTTACATATGTATGACTATTTACAAGATATTATTTTGACCTCAAAATAAAACTTAGTTGTTATACTAAGCTTTCTTGGTAAATATTAAGGAAAAGGTTTAAAATATCTATTTTTTCTTATACAAAATGTATAGAATATTTATTTTAACTGACAGATTTCTCGTTTCTAACATATAACATGTTAGTACTAACTAACTATTTTCTTTATGATGTGAGTTACATAGTCTATAAATATCGATGGGATATGGCAGAAATGTACCTAGTGTTTGAAATATTCATAGAAAAAGAAAAAAAAAATTGTTTTGAAATTGTGCTTAAGGTTTCACCAAGTTAAACAGATAAGAGTTAAAAAATTATGTTTGCCTATGATCCTTCATGACGTGGAGTAATAGGATTCTATGGACATAACCTTTTAATCCTGAGAATATATCAGTCAGCATAAAATTAACAACGAGCGTGAAATTAAACAACTAAGCAGGTATGAAATGATAGAAAAGTGAATTCGTGAGTTCACAACACACACACACACACACACACACAAAAAAAAAAAAAAAAAAAAAAAAAACAACAATCGTAAAGTGGTGAGAGTGTTTAGAGATAGAGACACACAGTTTTTATGTAACCCGTTGTAACATCCGTTCACAACGGGTAGTCGACCAGGAATGATAAGTTCTGTCAGATCAGAGGATTATAAAGAGATCACAGCAGCCAATGAAAGTTTTTTCAGTAGACCTATGAAAGATTTGTGCCTATTATCTAAATCAAAATTTTGCCTGTATTAGATAGAGATTGGAAGAAAAGTCTAGTGAATTTGAGAATTATATGCGCCTGTTGTCCGAATGATAGCTGAATGGGTAGGATGCGGTTGCAGAGTTCGTGGGTTTCTAATACCACTGCTGGTATGGGTGTTTCTAGCCTTCAAGAATCGGCAGTAGACCTTGTGTAGCAAAAAAGTACATAGTAGCGCACCAAAACAAGCCATACTTCAAGAAAATGGCGATTCTGTGTTTTGGGTAAAAATTTGGTTATGAAATCGATGAAAGATACATTTTTTATTGACTAACTTTTTTATATGATTGACAATAAAAACTGTTATTAATATTGACTTTTTACTCTATAAACAAAGGCTTCCACGTTACATAAAGGAATAATATTTCTGAATGTGAAACAAAATAAATACATTAAAATACGCTCCACGTACGCATCGTATCTTCAAAGATAGAGTTGCCATAACTCAGTGGTATAACTTAGTAATTGTTCCATTTTTTTTACTTAAAACAGTTTTTTAAAGTAAGAAAAATCCTCTTCAGAGTTTGAAAAATTTTAGTATTGTTGGAGATTTTGGCTGCTACTCACTGCGATCATCTACACTACTAGATTATCTAACGACTTCAATAGAAGTGCATTTCGTCACGTTGCGTTGTGTCGAAGATGGGATCTTTTGCTACTCTGGAGGGGATTTTCGCACAGCCATCTAAACACAAGGCCTGCTAGCTGATTTTCCGAAAACCGGTCACGTGATCTCTAAAAGGCGGTATTCTATTAAATTCTGTTGATGCTTGTTGATTGCTTGCGTATTACTTCTTTTGAAAAAAAACAAAGAAAGAAATTTATGGAAATAAAATAATGCTTGCTTTTATATGTAAGGTAAGTAGCAATTTTGCTGCTGTTTCTTCTATTATTTTATGAGCTGTTTTCTAATTAAGCATATCATACGAATGATGGTAATTCTTAAGTTCGACACTTTAGAATGGTTCAAATGTTTTGTTATTAGTGTGTGCTTTGTATCATATTGTATATTATAACTGTCGTTTTGAAAATAAGTTTCATTGTATTGTTAGATATCATTAAGGAGTTTATAATACAAAATTTAATATCCGTAAGTTAAATGTATTCTAAGTTATGTTAAAGTTTCGTTTTTGCTGTGTATTGCAACTTGGCTATTGTTGATAATTCACAAGTTACAATTTCTGTTTTATCCTAAAGAACAACTATTTATTATTACCACAATAAAAGATTAATGTATCCTTACTTCATTGATTTTTTAATGTGTTTTTAAGGGCTTTTATTAATAAAAGTTGATGTACAACTTCTTTCCCATACTACAATAGCAACTGGGAAATTTCTATGTAGAATCAATGTTATCTGCACTTTAAATTGTTTCTGATTTATCAACTTCATATTTTTTACGTCCTGAGCTCTTTTTTTCAGATTTTAATATTAACTTTCTACAATTTAAAATTTTGAATGTCGAAGCGTAAAGAAGACATATATGTAATAAAAATTAAACTACCAAAAGAAAATTTATAAATGTAAGAAAAAAAATTAATCTATAGTAATCGACAGAAGCAATGTTTTTACACATTTTTATTATAAAAATATAACCTTTATTCAATGCTGTACTATTTTATAACTGGTAATTTCTCATATAACCTGTAGAAAAGTAATTAAATAAACATGCTTAAAGTTTTTGAATAGCTATGTCTAACAGCCAAAAGTAGAAAAATCCCATCTAAATAAAATTTGCAAACTGTTAAAATTATATAAATAAATTTTAATTAATAGATGCTTTAGGTAGAGAAACTTAAAAAACTGTATTTACACTTAGTTACATTTATGTATTCAGATATTTACAAATGTTTTATTAAAATATAACAGTAATTTTATAGCAAATGATAATCAACTCAGTCACTTAACCATATCTTAAAAATGTAATAGATTATATAAATAGGTCTTCTAAATTATGTTTGCATGATTGTTTACTTCACTTCAAAAATATAATTTTAACTACTTATAAAATATTTCTGAATAACTACTCTAAAAAAGTGACTGAAAAATATACTGAAGAAGTTAAGGAAAAATCCAATAAGAGAAAAATAAAAAAAAAATTCTTAAATATTTCTTGTAACAACATTTTTACTTTTTTTTCTGTATACTATTGAATTATATCTCATTGTTTATCTAGTACAAATCAGTGTCAGATGTTATAAGTAAATAAAACTGTAAAAATTTTTTCTCAGCATATTTTTGCATGAGTTTGTGAAATTTGTCAGTGATAAATTGTTCTATGATTTTATACTAAGGCAGTGTTTTTTTAACATTGCCTTTAATATAATTCTTAAGGATTTTATTTATTTTAATTTTAATGTGATCCGTAAAGGATCATATTTTATGAATAAAGGTTAAGACATTTTATTTCCATGGGACCATTTAATAAAAGGTAAGTAAAAAGAAAAAAAAAGATGCCAGTTGTGTAATTTTTTGCAAATGTAATTTCTTTGCTTAAAATTTTATCTATGTATCGTATCTGTTCTCGTGTAGTGTATGAAGTGATTTTGGTAACTAAAATTTAAATATAAATTGACACACAAATAAAATCTATAGCAAAATAATTTTCTACTAATCAATATTCAAGTTAGTGAAATAATTGAATATCCTTAGTTTATTTTTTTGAAAAAATATTTTGCTAAGTAGTAAAAGGCATAACACAATTTACTTGAGGATTATAGGAAGGAAACCGCCTTCGGCCGCCGCCATGTTTTTAAGCGAGCAGGCCTTCTATATAGATGGCTGTGATTTTCGTCATAATGACGTAGGCAGTCGAAAAAAATCGACTATTCCGATCGTTTAGAGTCCCTGCGAGTAGCAGTCATAACATAACCAGCCTTATTGAAGTTTGATCAAGATTCTGCAAACCGTACCTTTCATGATAAACTGTATAATTGATCAGAGAAACGAATTTATGTTGATAATTAAGCAATATTACCTTCTAGATTCGTCTTTTGCTCTTCCCAAGTCTTCTGTCACTTGCTTTATTTCTTCTGTCATATTTTTAATAGCGGCATTTTTATTTTTGACATCTTCAGCATTCTCCAATGCAGCAGCCTCTGCTTTTTCAGCCCTGGTGGTTTGCTTTTGAGACTGATATTTAACCGAGTTAAGTTCCTTTTGCAAGGATGCTTTCGCATTTTCAGCATTCTGAATTTTCTTCTGGTACATAGACTCCCTCTGTTTGGTGAATTCCAACTCATTACCGATTAATTCTAACTCTTCTTCCAGCTGACGAATTTTTGCATCTGTCTCGTCATCGTCTTGAAGAGCTAGAGGTTTATTTTCTACTACCTGCGTAAATATGGAACAGAATCAAATTAGCATTTTTTCCTTATTTCAGACACGCAAAAAGTAATTGTATATTAGAGTGCGTAAGCAATAATTATACTTTAAAAATGTATTATGGTTATAAGTATAAAAAATACAAATTAATATCCTTTTATAAATTGATTTTTATAATTTATTTATATCCTGAATATTTTATTGAATGAAATAAAATTGAAAATGTGCAACTTTATACAAAACTACGAAAATTGAAGAAAATGGTTAGTTGATAAAAATATTTATTGATCATTTCCACCCTTAATTCGGAATTTTTTTTCCGTTTCGACTTTGAGCAGCTTTGTAATCCATTCACACATGAAAATCGGATGGTATAAATTCTTCTGTATTTATGAAAAATAATATAACATTTTCAGTTTTAAATTAATTAATTCTGTGTAGAATTCAAACAATTGTATGTCGTTTGGTCTTACAATAAAGATTTCAAAACATATTAGCTTAAAATCATCCATATTGGATACCTTCTGCTCAGTAAAATTGTGCTGAAGTCTATCTATGAAAATATTTTTATCAGTACATGTTTTGCATTTAACGATAATTTTTTTAGAAATTTTTCTACCCGACAAAAACAAGACATTTTTTTGGGTTATGTTCATAACCGATAAATTCTAACTCTTCATGCGCAAAATAGACATATAAATATATTTAATTTAAAATGCTTTTTGAAAATTGTAGTATGTTCTTTTTTGAACTCAAGTATAAGAACTTAATCGACCTAATTTTCAACAAAGAAAGAAAATTCCCGTAGAAAACTTTTGTTTTATCATCAAGATTCTGAAATCGCAGTTTTCATAACAAACCATAGAACTTCTCTGGTAAAGAAGATAATAAAGAAATGTAACCTTCTAGATATGTCTTTTGCTCTTCCTAAGTCTTTTGTCCCTTTTTTTTTTCCTCTGTCAAATTTTAGTTTATTTTGAGAAATCTTTAAATGAAAGCATTAAAAAATTAAAAGAAATAGTTCCCTCAAAGAAAACATTAATCACAAGCTGTAAAAATTAATAAACTTAGGATTTCTGGATCTAGTAATCTACCTCCGAAACCAGATATGCATAAGTTTGAATTTTTTTATGATTATATGATAATGTTTTGTTTTTAATACCCGTTTGAACGAACGTAATTCCTTCAAATGGGGATTCAATATCGATCAGAAAACTCAATTCAATTATAATTCGATTGCACTGTGACTACCTGTTCATATTTCGTATTGTCCTTGGCTTTCTCTTCGGAAATTTCATTGAACATATTCTGGAGCATCTTATTTTCTTTCTCCATATGTCGTAATGCATCGTGAGCTTGATCTAGATTTTGATGAAGTTCCTGCATTTTCTGGCTTTCCTTTTCTAACTCTATTTTTAATTGTCTGTTCTCGGAGTTGGCTATATTCTTGAAGCTTTTTAATTCATTTATTTTATTAATATGTCTCTGTGATTCCACGAAAGCTAACCTGAATTTTTTGAAAAGTTTGGAGAATTCTATCCGGAACTGTGTCATTGATTCATCCGAACTTAGCTGTTCTAAATAGTTTTGACAGTGGTTGCTTATGGCCACATACTGGATTCTTGATATGAAATCAGTTTCAAGATTCACGTATTTTTGTTCTAAAGCTGACAGCCACGCATGTCTCTTGTCCATCTCTGACAAAGTTGATTCCCTTCTGGAATCGAAATCATACTCGGGCACTTTCAAACTTTTTGACTCATCTGATCCAGCATCTCCTTCCATTTCATTTATGATATTGTCATCCTCTCCTTTTGTTTCATCAGGTTTGTCTTTCTCTATTGGTGACTCATCTGTATTCTGGGGTTCATCAGCATTTTCGGGCTGTTCTTCGGTTACTATAATTTTAATTTCACTTTCAGGTATTTCTTCGTTTGTTTCTTGTTTTTCCTGCTCCATCTTCCTGAATTAAATTAATGCATCTATTGACATCACAGTTATTGGTTGTAAGTGTATATATACCTTTATAGTGATGATCTAAGAATTGGCAAGCTTATTGTCAGTCTTGTTGTAACATGTAAAGCTTATAATTCTACAGGAATTATACTTTTTTTTTCACTCATTATGACTATTGCAGAAGAATATGGTATATGGGTAATGGTTATTTGGATGAAGTTCTATTTTATTTTTTGCTAAATGGTATTTCCATGAATAGCAAGGTTTTAAATATGTAAGTTGTTGGTTGTGTAAACAATGAAGATCAAAAGAAAAAGAATGTTCTCTCTTGCTATTGTTAGAATCGCAATGACTTCTGTTGTAGAGCTTTCACCATTGTTGCAGAAATTTTTACTTCCTTGTACGAAGTAAGGAAAGTATTGTAATCGCGAAAACTTTCAGTGTTCTAATTTCAACTGAAATACTTATTTTACCCATCCCTGAATCAATTTCGACTAATATCAGGCTTCCTCTATACACCCGTACCCTCCTTGAGCTAGCGAGGTTCTTTCTCAGGTAAAATCCCAGTTTCATGGGCCGGTCGCCATGTTTTGGCTATATTTTAGCCATGAGGTTTAATTTGGTGCGCTACTGTCTACTTTTTTTTTTTTTTTTTTTTTTTTTTTTATGCAACACTAGGGCTAATAAGACCGGGAGATACTGCTTAAAGCCAGTTCTAAACGGCTGAAAACATTCATGCTGCTTAATTGAGTGTAATTGAGTACTTCTCCTACCCTACACTTTAAATTACGGGATTTTTACAAAGGGGGAATTGAACATTTCGGCTCTATAGGGGGCATTGAGCACATTTCGCCTCAGTAGGTGGGCGATAGCTTAAAAAAGGTTGAGAATCACTGACGTACATAATAATAATTGTTATGAATACTGACAAATGCATAAAGTAATATATATATATATATATATATATATATATATATATATATATATATATATATATATATATATGTGTGTGTGTGTGTGTGTGTGTGTGTGTGTGGGTGTGTGTGTGTGTGTGTGTGTAATAATAAAATTCTATTAAATTAAAATCCTAATTTAATTGTTATCTGTTTCCCATGGAAAATCTAGACTCCCTATTGACAAATTTCTAAAGCACATTTTTCATAATAATGGCAGCGTACATTCATTTCCTGGCACCTTGCATTTAGAAACGTAGCCCCGTTGATTCATTTTTCCCTCGCATTGTGACGTACTACATCTTCTATAATAAACTAGAAGTAATTAAACTTTATTTGTTACCGGAATGATATCATTTCTGGAGACACACATTTCCAATAATTAATAAAAGCGCTGGCACACAGATTTCGTGTCTCTTTCCTTTAAGATCGTGATATAATATATCATCAAATATTTTCTGTGTTATGTGTTATTTTTCCCAAGCGGATTTGTGTGATTAGTGTCATCATGTTCTAAGTAAAAGATGTTTTTGTAAGTCAATATCTACATCCATCTACTCTGCTATTATATTTAATAATAATGATGATACAATGATGACTACAGTATTTTTAAATTATGTGGATGTTATATTAAGTTATTGCATATATATATATATATATATATATATATATGTGTGTGTGTGTGTGTAAGGAAAATTATCATGTGTTTTCAAAACTTAAATCAAGGGCTAAAAATTCCCTCGTCAATTTGCATTCCCCTTTTTAACCGCTAACCTAAATTGACCACGGGGGCTACAATTTACACCCTCAGAGAAGGGGCCTGACCAATTATAACTCTACATGGCCCTAGCGAACAATTTAAGAAATTTCCAAATAATATAAGAAGATACACGCTGTCCGAGGCAGATATTATCCCACAGATGTTGACCCAGGTGTTACGTGTCATGTACATATAACTTCATGCTAGCTAACCTTTTAGTTTGTCCTGTCCCTGTAATGAAGTGGGAACCCGTCCTCCAACGCTATCTTACTAAAGGTCTTTAGCTAAAACGGTGCGATTTTTATGGCCATGACTGCAACCACCCATCAATAAGTCCGTCACATTACACACACACATATATATACACATATATATATATATATATATATATATCCCTATATAATAATAGCCTAAGTTATCTGTCCGTCTGTCCTCGAATTTTTGAAGCGGTTGGACCTGGAATGGATAGAGGCATCCATATTGGAAGGTTGATGAGTTAGGGTTAACAAAATTCAAAGTGAGTTCAAAAATGTTTGAAACCCACTCCTTCCTCCCTTTTCGATCATTTAATGCCATTATTTCAAGCTCTATTTTTTCCGGTTAAGAGCAGCCATGATTAAATTCATCAATTTATCACATTATAAGTAGATGAAAATAACATTTTTTTCTAGCATTAAGATCTCATTCCTTTAATCATCTCATTTAATCATTTCTTATCTTAAATTATTTAAATATTGTCTGCATTATTTTCATTCGTTTTATCTCTGAACTTAGATATTACCTAAATAATTTTCTTTTATATTTGGCTTAAATAATAGATTAGGTACATATGTGATAGTTTTTTAAATTTAATCATCGATTATTTTTTGTTGGAATGAAAATTTTATCACTGGTATTAACAACAAATTATTTTCATAAAAGTCTAGGAGTCTATTTTACAGACTAATAAATATCTAGTATATATATATATATATATATATATATATATATATATATATATATATATATATATCAGTTATTATATAATTTATAATATTAGTCACTACATGTAGATTTTAAACTTTAACAATAAATAAATAGATTAACCGAAATTGAAATTTAAACAAGGCCATTTGAAATTGAATTCTTAAATATCCTATATATGACCTTTAAATAAATAACCGCAGTGTATTCACGTTATAATGTCCGTTCTACTCACGAGACACGAATAATTATGACACATGAAATTTGATGATACTTTGTGATGCATCTATCCTTCCAAAAACTGTAGCAAAGTGTCTGTTCAGGTATCTTCCGCCATTTGTAATTCATTGGAATGTAATCCGATGACGAAGGACGTATCGGTAATTTCGTTTCCTGAGATGCGTTATTGAAGAATAAAACGTGTAAGTCAAAACATTTTTTCCGTCATCATTTAAAATTGTCCTATCATCAACTTGAAGCCCTAGAGTCGAATTTTTGTAATAAAAATTAGTTAAATTTTCCCCATCATCGAATAATCTGGAAAGTTTGCTCAATGATAGAATGACACAAAATCTGAAATAAATGAGTCAATCACTTTTCAAATCCAGAATATCACACTCTCAATTCAATAATAGGTTAAATTAACATAAAGTTAATCAGTAAGAGAGAACAGAGAAATTTATGTTCGAGAAATGTTACCAGGGTCCATACAGGACTGTCGAGCTACTGATGATGACAATGATGACATGTTCATCTATTTTGTCACCGTAAATAACTTCACTACTTCGTAACTGTAGGTAATTTCTCTCATCTTTCTCACATTTAATCTCACTTAATAATATTCTGACATTGATTTACTGATAACCTAAGTACTTAAGTATTAATTTTTAAAATCGGTACATTCTGTTTTCTTTTATCCTATTATCTCTGTATTTATTTTTATTTTAAAAATTGTCTATGTTTTGTTCCATAACATAATATATGAATAAAAATAGTAAAATACACCAAAATCTATTTTATTTTTCAAAGTTTATATTTACACGATTTAATTAATTGCCTAATTATCACAAATCTGTTTTTCTTTAATTTGGGAAAAACCTGGTACTATCTACCGATTTACTGATAACCTAAGTGCTTAAGTATTAATTTTTTAAATCTAATTGTTTTGTACGATAACATAATAATTGAGTAAAATAGTAAAATACACCAAAATATATTTTATTTTTCAAAGTTTATTTTTACACGATTTTGAATTAACACAATTTAATAAATTGCCTAATCCGCACAAATCTGTTTTTCTACTGTTAATTTTCGAAAAACCTGGTTTATCTACCGATTTACTGACAACCTAAGTGCTTAAGTATTAATTTTTAAAATCGATTGGTTCAGTATTCTTTCATCACTTTATCTCTATTTAAAACCTTGTCCATGTTTTGTACGATAACACAACAATTGAGTAAAATAGTAATATATACAAATATATTTGATTTTTCAATGTTTATTTTTACAGGATTTTGAATTAACACGATTTAATAAATTGCCTAACATGCCCAAATTTGTTTTTCCACTGTTAATTTGTGAAAACCTTTGTTGTATCTACTGATTTATTGATAACCTAAGTGCTTAAGTATTAATTTTCAAAATCGATTTGTTTTGCGTTCTTTCATCACATTATCTCTATTTATTAAAAGCTTGTCTATGTTTTGTACGATAACATAATAATTGAGTAAAATAGTAAGATACACCAAAATGTATTTTATTTTATTTTTCAAAGTTTATTTTTACACGATTTTTAATTAACACTATTTAACATATTGCCTAATGCACACAAATTTTTTTTTCCGCGGTTAATTTTGTGAAAAACCTAGTTGTATCTATTGATTTACTGATAATCTAAGTCCTTAAGTATTAATTTTTAAAATCGATATTTTGTGTATTCTTTCATCACATTTTCTCTATTTCTTTAAAACCTTGTCTATGTTTTGTGCGATAACATAATAATTGAAAAAATAGTAATATATACAAAATATATTGTATTTTTCAAAGTTTCTTTTTACACGATTTTGAATTAACACGATCTAATAAATTGCTTAACAAGCACAAATTTTTTTTTCCGAGGTTAATTTTTGAAAAAATTAATTGTATTTAATGTATTAACTGATAACCTAAGTGCTTAAGAATTAGTTTTTAAAATCGATTTGTTTTGTATACTTTCATCACATTTAAAACCTTTGTATATGTTTTCGTACTGATAACATAATAATTGATTAAAATTGTAAGATACACCAAAATATATTTTATTTTTCAAAATTTATTTTTACACGATTTTGAATTAACACAATTTAACATATTGCCTAATGCACACAAATTTGCTTTTCCGCGGTTAATTTTTTGAAAAACCTGGTTGTATCTATTGATTTACTGATAATCTAAGTCCTTAAGTATTAAATTTAAAATCGATATGTTAGGTATTCTTTCATCACATTTTCTCTATTTATTTAAAACCTTGTCCATGTTTTCTACTATAACACGATAATTGAGTAAAATAGTATTATATACTAAAATATATTTTATTTTTCAAAATTTATTTTTACACGATTTTGAATTAACACAATTTAATAAATTGCCTAACACGCACACAAATTTTTTTTTTCCACGGTTAATTTTGAAAAAACCTGATTGTACTGATTTACTGCTAATCTAAGTGCTTAAGTATTGATTTTTAAAATGGTATGTTCTATGTTCTTTCATCACATTATCTCTATTTATTTAAAAGCTTGTCTATGTTTTGTACGATAACATAATAATTGAGTAAAATAGTAAGATACACCAAAATGTATTTTATTTTATTTTTCAAAGTTTCTTTTTACACGATTTTGAATTAACACGATTTAATAAATTGCCTAATGAGCACAAATTTGCTTTTCCGCAACTAATTTTTTAAAAAACCTGGTTGTACATATTGATTTACTGATCATCTAAGTCCTTAAGTATTAATTTTTAAAATCGATATGTTGTGTATTCTTTCATCATATTATCTCTATTTATTTAAAACCTTGTCTATGTTTTGTACGATAACACAACAATTGAGTAAAATAGTAATATATACAAATATATTTGATTTTTCAATGTTTATTTTTACAGGATTTTGAATTAACACGATTTAATAAATTGCTTAACATGCACAAATTTGTTTTTCCACTGTTAATTTGTGAAAAACTTGGTTGTATCTACTGATTTATTGATAACCTAAGTACTTCAGTATTAATTTTCAAAATCGATTTGTTTTGCGTTCTTTCACCACATTATCTCTCTTTATTAAAACCTTGTCTATGTTTTGTACGATAACATAATAACTAAGTAAAATAGTAAGATACACCAAAATTTATTTTATTTTATTTTTTAAAGTTTATTTTTACACGATTTTGAATTAACACAATTTAACATATTGCCCAATGCACACGAATTTTCTTTTCCGCGGATAAGTTTTTGAAAAACCTGGTTGTACATATTGATTTACTAATCTAAGTGCTTAAGTATTAATTTTTAAAATTGATGTGTTGTGTATTCTTTCATTACATTACCTCTATTTATTTAAAACCTTGTCTATGTTTTGTGCGATAACATAATAATTTAAAAAATAGTAATATATACAAAATATATTGTATTTTTCAAAGTTTCTTTTTACACGATTTTGAATTAACACGATCTAATAAATTGCTTAACAAGCACAAATTTTTTTTTCCGAGGTTAATTTTTGAAAAACCTGGTTGTATCAACTGATTTACTGATAATCTACTGCTTAAGTATTAATTTTTTAAATCGATTTGCTCTGTGTTCTTTCCTCACATTATCTCTATTTTTTTAAAACCTTATCTATGTTTTGTATTATAACACAATAACTGAGTAAAATAGTAATATATACAAAATATATTTTATTTTTCAAAGTTTATTTTTACACAATTTTGTATTAACACGATCTAATAAATTGCTTAACATGCTTAAATATGTTTTTCCACCGTTAATTTGTGAGAAAATTGGTTGTATTTACTGTATTAACTGATAACCTAAGTGCTAAAGTATTAATTTTTAAAATCGATTTTGTTCTCTATTCTTTCATCACATTATCTCTATTTATTTAATACCTTGTCTATGTTTTGTACGATAACATAATAATTGAAGAAATAGTAATATATACAAAATATATTTTATTTTTCAAAGTTTCTTTTTACACGATTTTGAATTAACATGATCTAATAAATTGCGTAACACGCACAAATTTGTTTTTCCACGGTTAATTTGTGAAAAATCTAGTTGTATTTACTGTATTAACTGATAACCTACGTGCTTAAGAATAGAGCAATTTGTCTTAACGTCATGAACTACTTTAATGCCCTTCCCATTCATTTTCATGTTTACAACAGCCAATAAACAAACAATAAACTGCCCTTTCGTTTGAATGTATAGCCAGAATTGTCATAATTTGAGATATGCCCTGCTGCGTGAAATCGCCTTATTAGGTTTTAAAATCGATTTGTTTTGTATTCTTTCACCACATTTTTTCTATTTATTTAAAACCTTGTATATATGTTTTGTATGATAACATAATAATTTATTAAACTATAAGACACAAAATATATTTTACTTTTCTAAGTTTATTTTTACACGATTTTAAATTAACATGATTTAAAAAATTGCCTAATGTACACAAATTTGTTTTTCCGTGATTATTTTTTTTTAAATCGTGGTTGTATCAATTCACCTAGTATACAAATAAAAAAAATCTAAATAGTGACAGATGTGTTTATAGTACAAATAAATAAAATTAAACTATTCACTTGAAACGGAACCAAAAACTCCGTTACTTTTGGCAGAACGAAAACCGGAATTGGTACAAAAAATATTACATCTAGAGGCCCTGATTGAAACTGTTAGTTTGTGCTTCGGTCATATTTATTACTACACGAAAGTTAATGAGACCGTAGCCTACTGCTTAAAGCCGACTCTTGCTACGAACATCCACGCTAACCGTGGAATTCTAACCCACGAAGTCCAGTACCGAAAAGAAGCGACATACCAATTTGGCCAAAATTCGTCATATGTGCTTGAGAATAACGTGTATTAGTCGAATAGTAATTAAGAATTGGAACCTTTTTCATGCAAGCTATTGAGCAATTTTTAAAAAATATTTTATGACACGATTGCAGATAAATATCCCATTCTGAATATCAATGAATAATTAAAACGATGATAATAATTATATTGATAATAATGACAATTTTACTAAGTTTGAATGAATTATTTGATATTTAAGCAAATTTACTTAATTTTTAATTACTTTTATATAAAATGACAAATAAAATTTTTGCGGTCATTCTTCAGAGATTGGAAGAGCAAATATTTCGCAAAACACAGTACACAGTTTCTATCATATTCTAGAATTAATACAGGAAAAGAAGATAGAATAAGTGTTTTTTTGGAGACAATGAAAGGAGAGGAATTAAATTAAATAAATTAGATATTCATCAGGGGTTCCTACACACTTTTCAGAGAGGATTTTAGTGGAAAATCTACTCATAATTTTGTAAAACTAAAATTAGCATCAAATCTTTTTTTTTCAAAGGGCTTTTTTTACGAACATTTGAAAATAAGGTCCTGCTTTTTTTATGTGGAAACATAAAAATTTACGAATTTGAAATTGGCACTAAGTTTAATTTTAGAAAAGGTCTTTTTTATATACATATATATATATATATATATATATATATATATATATATATATATATATATATATATATATATATATTATAAAAACTATCTAAATTTTATGTATATATAAACATATATAGATTTATTAATAAACATTACATTTTTCAGATAAAGCAGGTTTGTGATAGATCAGGTTTTCACAGGAAGAATTTTGTGAAGGGTCCGTTTTCAAACCCAAAATATTATGAAGGATCCATTTTAAAAATGAAAATATTGTTAAGGGTCTGTTTTAAAACTGAAAATATTTTGAAGAGTCAGTTTTAAAAATGAATATATTGTTAAGGATCCGTTTTTACGATAAAATATTATCGGACCCAAATTTTGTCTAAACAGACTCCTACACAAACACACACATATATGTTCTTGGTAATATTTATTCCCCTCTCTTTTACTTCTAACTTATATTAAAATTCTGTTAACGACCTAAACAGGAAATCATGTGTACTTTGTTGTTACGGTTCGCATATTCCAAGCAACTTATGTTCGTAAAATTTGGTATAACTGGTGTTACATATCATTAATGTGAATATATTATTTTCATAACTTATCAATCTGTCTTTTAATCAATTGTGTTTTGGATCATGAAATCTTGAATTATTCCCGATTATTCATTTTCTTAAACGGGTGAAGATATCGGGAATAACTTTCAGCATTTAACATTTCTCACCAATTGCCCAGTCCCTCATTTTCAACGCATGCGTGGTAAGTGTAATTGAGATTTGGCATTCTTTTCGCTTCTTTTGGCGATGAAATGTGTAAGTCAAATCAAAAGCAACAGGTTGTAATAAGAAATGAGACTAATAAAAAAGAAGTGAGATATATAAAAGATGGGATAACAGCACAAATGATTGCTGTATAATACGGAATTTACTGTCTTTTCAAAATTTTGAAGTTCAGGATAAAATATTAACCAAAGGTATTAAATAAATGTAATTTAAGCGCATAACTAATTTACGCTTTTTTAGATTACTCCTTCTCATATCACAATGAATACAGAAATTGGAGAATAGTAATTTTTTACGAAAATAACAGCAATTATCATCTTTAACAAATGTTTATTTGAATAAAATATCAGATTTTAAAAAAATAGATACAACTTTATGTCGCCAAAATAGCGATCACGAATACAATATTGTAACTTTGTAGTCAAGGCAACCCCAACACACGCGGCTTTTCGTCAATTTCATTTACAGTGGGCTGCGGAAGAGGACGTGTGAGCGAAAAGTGCGCGGTGGATAAAATTGTGAAAATAACGTGTGTTTACACCTGTTGCTTATAAAAACCGTGATTAAAATTCTGCTTTCGATTTCATTTTCTGCTGCTACCGCGATGGATTATTTTTGAATATTCAATTGGAAATCTTTTATTCTTCATCTCTTCTAGACGGTCAGTCAACTGAAACGATGGAATTTTTAAACCTGGATGTGTTTTATTTACCTACCATGCGTTAAAGGCTATCACTGCAAATTTCGATTTTCTTTTATAGTTTCAAGAATTCTCTTGTGGATATCCCCAGAATATTTATAAAGTTTGTGCTGTAAACTGTTATTAATTCAATATGCATAACAATAAAGGTGGTGATGAAGAGAAAACAGATCCCAAAGAAAATGACAAATGCATGGAAAACAATGAGCACGATAAGGACTCTGAAGTAAATCAGAAAAGTTCGAAATTGGACGCTTTGCGGGGCAGAGCAAAACAGTTAGCTTCCAATAAATATCATCTTATTATAGTGTTATTGTGTGTTTTATTATTCATTCTATTTCTCATTGTGATAATTTTAGCAGTCCAGTTAGGAACTTATGCATGTGAAGTTCCTAATGAATGTCGAACTGCTGACTGTTTGAGGGCAGCTTCATTTGTACTAGACAGATCAGAACCATCCGAGGATGCGTGTGATGATTTTTGGGCCTATAGTTGTAAGAATTGGATATCTCAGAATCCAGTTCCAGCCACTAAAGGATCATATTCTGTTACTGACGAGTTAGAGGATAAAATTTATAATCGTATTCGCCATCTGATGGATTTAATAAGGCATGATGTCGATTCTAGCAGTATTGAAATGAAAGTCAAAACATTTTATGATTCTTGCAGAAATATGCATAATATTGAACGACGATTTCCGGATGATATAAAAAGAGCTATTTATGATATTGGAGGCTGGTCTTTAATAGAATATGCCAGGCCTTTGCAATGGGATAGAATGGAAGTTTTGTCTGATTTGCATTCTGTTTATGGCATTCCCGTATTTTTTCAAGTAGTAGTTGAACCTGATGATCTAGACCCACAGAGAAATATTATAAAAGTAAGTTTATATTATTTTTTAGAGTTAAAATGTTATATCGAATAAATAAGAATATTTCTTTAGTAACTAAACTTTAGTAGATGCATTGCCAAATTCCAATTTTATCATATAAAATTTTTGACTTCAATTTTCAGCTCTCATTTTTCCTCTATTTCTTTGAATAAGACCTATGGCTAAACCAGTAAACCAATCTTATGCTTCAATGTCACTGCTCTAAAATTTTATGCTTAATCCAAATTATCAGGTGTATATGTTTTGAGTGCTATAGCAATCTCATCTAAACTTCCTGTCAAATTCTAATTTTGCTTTGAAACTTTAAAACAATTTTATAGTATAATTCTCATTTATACTTCCCTTATATGGTTAGAATTAAAATTTTTGTTCACCGAAACAGTTAATTTTTGTTTGCTTCTTAAGGTGCTTGTTAATTTTATTACACTTTTTTATCCCATTCAAATCTGAATTTCATTTTTAGTTAAAAACATTTTTTAACTCATTTAAACATGTATTTATCTTCTTCTAAAACCATGCATCAAGTTTTATTAAATTTCAACATACAGTTTAGATTTTAGGATGCATATTCAAATATCCCTTAATCACAAATTTAATTATTTTTAAGCTAAAAACTACACTAAACATTACCTAAAGTAATGTTAATAGGATCCAATATTTTCAAATTATATTAAAATTATTTATAATATCAAAATCAGAGGAAACTGACTTTCTTGTTGAAATTTTATATAGAAAAGGAATTAATCTTGAATAAGCATTTTCAAACATCTCTTAAGAAAATCATGCAATACAAGTCATTTTAACACTGATCTCTGGGAACTTTTAATAGAACAAGATCAAATTTGATGTACTATTTAGTAGAATACCAGAATTGAAAGGATTAATATCGCAAAAAGATAACTAATCTATATTTGTAGTTAAATCAAACTCTGATTAGCTACATCATACTTTTTGGTGTAATTGATATTAACCTCTGTACAATTCAAATACTAGCCATGTATCACTGTGGTAACTAAGATTTGCATTAGAAAATATGAAATATTTACTCTATAATATTTAAAAAACTTCTTTTCTTATTGAATATTATCAAAATGTTTTTGTCTAATTTTATTCATACTCCTTTATTTTCAGCTCATACCTGGAGGCCTTGGGTTACCAAACAGGGATTACTATTTTAGACCTCATGATGATACAGTGAGTAATTTCTTAGGAAATTTTTATTTTTATTCGAGTGTGTAATCAGACATAAGGCATATTTCTATGAAAAGCAGTTTCTGGAAGCTGGGAAACTAGAAACATTTATCAATAGGGAAACATATGTCCAGATATAATATCTATTTAGTTTTTATTTAATGCTTTTAATATTTAAATTTAGTTGAGCAATTTTAGTTTTCATACTGAAAATAAACACTCACTTTTAGTTAATATGTATAGGTATTAAAAATTTTTAAATATTTTTTTCTGAATAAATAATGAAAAAAAAGTGTCATGTTCAATACTTAAACAGCTAAAAGCATGTGTGTTAAGCAGGGTTGGAAAAAAAAAATCATGATTTTTTAAAAAAAAATAAAAAAAAATCAGATTTATTTGATTTAAATCAGATTTATTTGATTTTTTTCTGAATTCTAATTTTAATTATTATTGTGTTTTTATATTTTTTGCAATATACATGGAATAGTTTCTTATAAGTAACAACTGATCCTAGTATAATCTACACACTGATTACCTAAAATTAAACACATAAATTTTAATCTAAATACATTTGATTATTTTGTAATTGGATGGTGCAAACTAAACAAGATGTAAATTTAGAGAACAAATTAAATATTCTTTTTTAATGCAAACTATTTATTTAAAAAAAAACAAATCACAATTATTTCAATATTTTTTAAGCACCAAATTATGGATTTAACTGTTTCAATAAAAACACTAGTTTTGATGTCATATCCACTCCTAATTGGTTACGAAGGCTAGAATGAACAATACCAAAAGAAGGAAACTGTCTTTCCATTCTAGCAGATAATGTGACAGCTGTTGTTATTTGGTAGACAAACTGGATTTCAAGCTCTGTAATACTCTCTTTACCCCCCCCCCCATTACATAAAATAAATTCCACTAGTCATAACTAGTCATTGTACCTACCCCTACTACATACTTTCTGATAACCCCTAAATTCTTAGAAAACATACTATCTATTTACACTTATTTACTTATTGGTATTTCTGTGCTGACTGATTCCCAATTCTCCTGTCTTTCGAATGTAGGTTTTAAGAGAAGTGAAAAAAAATTATTTAAATCAATAATCAACTGATTTAAATCATGCCAACCCTGGTGTTAAGATCAAAATAATTGAAGAATAAACATTAGAAGCAAACTTGTAAAAAACTGATTTTTGAAAATAATATACTACCAATACTTCGCAAGGAGAACAATTATTCTTAATCTTTATTTGATATAAAAACATAGAATAGCATATAATGTAATATAAAAATAGAATATAGCATAGTGTAATAAGTATTAAATTATTTTGATAAAATAATGCATTTATATATGTTTATTAATTAATTTAACTTTCCAAGAAATTAAAAAGTAGAGCAAGATTTGTCAATAAAATCTAGTTTTACTTTTGGTCTCTTTTGATAATTATTTGTAATTAACTTTCAAGTATATAATTCAATTTTCTTAAATCTCAATTTGTTCTTTCAAAATATTATTAATTTTGTATTTTAAGGCTGAATTTGCTCAATATAAGTGATTTTAGTTGCATACAATTTTAACTTATATGAGATTGTAAAATATTTTTTAAATAATAAAGCCCAATTTTTAGATCAAACTAATAAGGAACAAATAATTTTGTATTTAACCTCATTTTGAAGTAGTCTAAGAAAGCTAAAAGATGGTTATCTTTGATTATTGATAAAAAGGAAAGAAGATATATTATCTTAAAATGAATACTGATCTTGAATTATAGCATATAAATGCACAAATTAAATTTTTCGCATTATAAATTAAAATAACTTACTCAAATCACCTTTTGCTTTAATTCATATCATTTGTTCTGCATGTGTAGTATTATTATGTGTAGGATTTTTGCTAGTTATAAATGGTACTTTTATCTCAACATTTAATATTTTTGTCTATACTTATGAAATGAAATGTTCAATATCAGTAAGTTTTATACTACTTTTCTTTTCAGTATGTGAAAGCCTACAAAACATTTATGATAGACACTGTGAAAGAAATGGGTGTTGGTCTCAGTAAAGCAAACCAATTTGCTGATGAAGTGTTCAATTATGAAAAACGGATTGCTGAGGTAAAAATGAAAAACAGCTGTTAATTTTTTTAAGAAATACTGAGCACAGTATATATAGTTGTATAGTACTAAAGTGCAGGGTTGGCAAAAAACTTTTATTTTCAAACTGAGATTTTAGTGTAAATAGCATTTGTGAAGGGAATAATTTGAATTTTGGAAAATCATAAATATTTTAGATAATTAGTTGTGAATAAATATTAAACTTTCATTATTAATTAATTTAATTTCTAAAAATAAATCATAAAATTTAATTTCCTTCTAAGTATGGTTTTCTATAAGGAAATATTTATTTTTAAAAAACTTAACTATTTATAAATAATACTTATATAGACTGTATATTTTATATTTTAAAGAAATTTATTATATTTTAAAGGAATAATGAGAGTTGATTTTTTACAAACTTATATTTACTAAGTCAACAAAAAATAAATAAAAATTAAAAAATATACTTTCATAAACATAATACATGGACATAATTTAGAAAGGATTTACAATATTGGTAATATCAACAAATTATTATGTCTTTTACTACATATATATTTTACTTTAAAAGACAAAAAATCAACATGTATCCACTTTATGAGTATAACACTTTTACAAATGCAAGACACAGCTTAGAAATTGTTATATTTATCTTATGTTACTCATGCATGATGTAATTCTTTGCAAATCTTTACTATTCATGTAATCTAAATAGCAGAATTGTTTGGTTTTATGCTGTCATTTTTAACTATAAAAGGCTAAAAAAAATACTAAATTAACTTATTGATTTCTGTTCAAGCTAATTAAAAACTCAGTCTGCCATATAGATTATAGCTTATAAAAATGTTACATGGACAAAGAGAAAATATTTATCTAAAGCTGTGCTTGTAATTAGTGCATAAATTGAATTTTGCATTATTTTTAGTAATGTAGTAAAATAAATAAACAAAATACATTTTAAAAAACCCAGCTTGGTTATTTTAAAAAAAATCAATTGATCAGAACAATTCTGCCAGAATGAATCTATGAAAGATTAATTTTTATACTTCAAATTAAATCTAGTATGCATAAATTGTGCATTTCTCAATCACTATTATACATTTTCAAACTTTTGAATGTTCTAATAGTGAGCAAAACTACCTTAAAACATTATATATTTATTCTGATTAAATATAATTTTCTTTATGCTGTTGTTTATTAGTTGTAACTTCAGATAAAAAAAAAAAAAAAATCAGGTCCTATTACATCTAGAATGATTACATAACAAGATTTATACAAGGTGTTGAAAGTTAAATTCAAAATACATTATAAAGTAATTTGATTTTATCTGATACTAATTACTAAGGATTTCAGTAATGTGTTAGTACTATCATCAATGATCTTTTCTTTCCATATTGAACTATATTGTAATTTGTCATGACAGTGTTTTTTTTTCCCCAAGAATTTTTTAATGAACTGTTTTTGCCAATTTTTTATTTGTCACATTTTAGAAAAATAAGTTTGATTAATGTTTAAAAGTTTTCTTCCTTTATTATAAATTATTTAACATTGCTAATTATAGATAACACCATCAGCAGAGGAGTTGAGAAGTAATCCGAACCTCTATGTTGTAAAAACTATCAAAGACCTTGATATTCCTCCTTCTGTTGTAAGTATGCCATTTGGGTATTCTGTTTTAACAATGTTATTTATTGAAATTTATTACTTTGTTAATTTATTTCTTATGAAAGCAGGATTTTTGTATTGATATAATAGTATTTGTTGGTTGCTTCTTCTAACTCATATATTAAGAAAAAATCATAAAATTGTACTTATAATGATTTCTATCACTGCGCATAATTTTTTTGTTGCCTGTGTTTATGTGTATTTTGATCTTTTAACAGATACAATGGACCAAATTTTTACAAGCATATTTTAAAGACAGTGCATTCCCTGAAACTGAGATTGGAGTGTTATCAGAAAGTTATTTTCTGGATATTTCTAGAATAATATCCTCCACTGCTGATAGGTAAGAAAATTAAACTGTACAATTAGTTATTTGTTATAGTTCAATTTACTGAAAAAATTTTCTATAATTTAAAAAGAAAATTTGTAGATTCTGTTTATTAATTTTAGATTTGTAAATTAAGAAAAGCTCAGTTTAAGTTTGGCTGTTATAACTGTTTCTGAATTTTGTAGTTTGTTTTTTAAATTATCAAATGAAACAGTATTTTTCAACATGTAGTATAGATTTTTTAATTCAAAAATAAAAATTGTGTGTGTATATATATATATATATATATATATATATATATATATATATATATATCTTGTTATATGTGTAAAACTTATTGTCCTAAAGTCCTTCAAAATTCTCCCAATTCATGTTCTATTTTTATTTTAATCTTAACTTTTTTGGTCAGTCAAATTAAATCAAAGATTTGATTAATTGAAATTGGTTTCATTTTCCATTTATTACTGTTTTAAATATTTAAAATGTTATTTCTGTTTAAATCTGTCAAATTTTTTATTGGTATAAATTATATTCTAATAAGTAAAGATACTATGAAGCTTTTTTTAACTTTTCTTAGTATATTACTAATAGAGTAGGGGAATCTGTTGTGCCTTGGTCCTCTTTTAGTCTTTATCGCATTTTTCTTCCATTTTACAAAAGAAAGTTATCTGATGCCATATTTTGGTACTGTAATTTGTTAACGAGTTCATGTAATTTTATATTAGTTTTTTATATTAAGTATTTTCATATTTTTGAGCATTTAACAGAGTTAAATTGCATCTAAGGCACAGTGTCATGATGTGCATTGGACTTATTTATTTCTTTTGTAATTTTTAACATATAAGTGCATAGGTACTTGTCTCCTAATATAATACGGAATTAAGATACCTAAAAATAGATTAATTACCAAAAACTAATTTTATCTCAATGCAATTAAAAATATGAATAATATGACAATTTTATGCCTGAGGTGTTGTGAAGCATGATGTTTATCAAATTGGAGCAATAAAAAAAATTATTAGTTAAACAAATAACTAATTTATCTTTAAAAAGAAAAAAGAAACTGAAACATGAAAAATGTTGTATCTTGGACCTTAGTTGTGATAAACTAAAGAAACCACTCTTGAGGTACAATGGGTAGGCTGTTACATTCATCTAGATTTAACATTAATGTATGGATACAGGGACAATGCATTAGTAAATAAGTGTTAGATTTACTGATGAAAATCATTCGGAGTTATATCAAGATTTAGTTCAACTGAGAAAAGTAAGAAGAAAAACAAATTACTTTGACACATTGTTTTATGTACAGTATCAACTATACTGATATAGAAACTTTCCTTATTTGTAATGCTCTCATACACTGTACAAGCAAGTCTCATAATTAAAACTTAATTCTTCAATAAAAGTTCAACAGATAACATTGAAAACATCATAGGACCAAGGAATAACATGTTCTATATCTTATAATTTTAACTAAATCATACTTTTGATTTTTATGAAAACTTGTTTAATTTTTAATGTGTTTTTATTTATTCTTTATAGTCATATAGCAATTAATAATTTTTTTATAGTGTTTTAAATAACTATTACATGTGGAGATTTCTGCACACCTTTGTACCCTTTTCATCTTCAAGATTTAGGCTTGTTGCAAACTATTTTAAGCAGACATTTGAAGGTAAATTTTCTATAATGACTATATATAAATTGATGCATATTATCTATTTTGTAGGCTTTATATTTATGCTCAAGATTCACAGTTTCTACTTACCATGTTGTGATCTAGTTTAAGAAAATGGGAGTGAAAAACTCTGCTGCATTTGCTAATTTTTTATTTTATACTTATCTACATTCTAGGAATTTTAAAATAATGAAAAAGTTGAGTAAATCATTAATCACAATACTACAGAGCAATGCCGAGGTTGAGAGAATGGAGGATAATGTTGAGCACATTGTTAATGACAGATCCCCATCAATAAAAAAATGCCTTGAAAATTTACATTTTTATTGAATATTGACTGTTTAAATGCAATTTGGATCATTTTAATTTCTTTCAAAAAGTTTAATTGCAGTGAAATTACACAATAAATAAAAGAAAGCCAACATGTTATGATTAAAATGTGTTGACATTACATTTGAGGTATTGAGAAGTTTAAATTAAAATTTATAAGTACATTAATAATTTCATTTTTGAGAAACATAATTCTAAGAGATTTATTCTCATATTTATTTTTATTTTAAATTTAGGATTATTTTATTGGAAAATCTATCTTATTTAATGTTTTTAATTTTGTTTTCCTAATCTCAGGTGTTCCTGATCTAAATTTAAAATATAAAGAAAATTGGGAGTCATGTATTGATGAGACAGTGAAATATTTGGGCCATGCTGTTGGTGCCATGTATGTTTCACATTATTTCCCTCGTGAATCTCAAGAGGAGGTAACTGAATATTTTAATCTTCAATTTCCATAGTATTGTTTTAAATTTTTTGTGACTTACTTTTGTTAACTGTACTTCAAATTTTCAAATGAATTGCTCAAAAATTTCTTTAGTTTCTACAAATGAATATTAGAAAAGAACAATATTTTTGTCTTTGCAGATTCAATTGTATCTTCATAAACTAGCTGGAGCATTTGTATCTGTTTCAAATAATATACCATGGCTTCAAGAAGAGCGAAGTTCTGCTTTATCTAAAGTAAGATTTAAATTTTACCTCCTACTTAAGTTATGTATAAAATAAATTTTACAGTTTTGCCAATAAGAGGTAAACAATTTCTATTAGTATATTATGATGATTATTAAATGTTTATTTTACATTGTGTTATATTTTAGCTGTCACCTAGTTTTTATATATGTTTAGATTGCATAATATTTTGAAAAATAACTTTTCCTTAATAAAAACATTAAAAGAACCTTAATGTTCTTGATTCTAAACTTTAGAAAATTTTAAGTAAATTATAAGTCTCATTTAGAAATTTATATATATATATATATATATATATATATATAATCCTCTGTATGTATGTATTTTTGGTATGCATTCCAAAAGGGCTGAATTAGTCTTTATGAAATGTAGTAAGGAAGATAAACTAGGAAGCTTTTAGGTAGATTAAATTGATCCAAGGTCCTAATGCTTTATGCCCTTCATCAGGTCTAGTGACCATATAATAAGGCCCCGTTATGTGTATGTGTGTGTATATATATATATATATATATATATATATATATATATATATGTAATGTCAAGTGTTAAGGCGAATGGAAAGCAGTCTTACTTGATAATAATAAGTTTATTAAATCATTGTTTCATTTAAACACAAAAATAGTACCACTTTCATTTGTTCATGGCAGAGACACACATAGAAAGGTGTTGATAGCTCCATGTCCACGTGCTAAATGACCTTATCTGTTTGCAAACTCATAAAATTCTTTGAAAATGCTTCTGCCTGACCGGATTATCCTAAAAGCTAAGCGAGTGTGGGTCTTTTTCATTTATTTTATTATTATAAAAGAGTTCCTCTTTTAAAATTGTTTATAACTCGCGTAATTTCCAACTACCCCTTTTTTAGACCTGACACACACACATATATATATATATATATATATATATATATACATACACACATATGTTTTGTAGGTGGTTGGGTACTTCTAGTACTGGTCATATTAAATTTCTATAGCTTCTTGTTAACTTATTAGGAAAATTGTACTAGGACAGTTTCCTTTTTAAGGTGTCTTTAAACAAATTTCACACATTAGAGAAGGGTAATATGTGACAAAATTTTAGAAAAATATATTTAAATATGAATTATGTTAAAATTTTAGTATAGTCTTTACTTAATGCAAATGATTTACTTACAAAAAATTTCATTATAAAAAAGATAGTTCTTTAAAGAAAGGTTCAAGCTATCATATATCACATTTATGTGTATATAATTAATTTCCAAATGTGTGAGAAGTGAAAGCAATTTCATTTCATAAAAATATTTTATTAGAGTTAACACTGTGTCATGGGAAGAAAAGTTCAATAAAATATCTGTTTACAAGGTTACGAAACTTTAGGAACCGGACTCCTCTTTCAGTCAGAATGGATGAATAACTTAAGCTAAAATAATGATTTATTTATTTATTATTTATTTATTTATTTATTTTTACACCACCACCACCTTAATAACAAGAAATATTTTAACTAACTTAATTCATGTAATACTGTTCCAATTGTTATTTTAAGATAATTTAATAATTATTGCTTTTTGATTAGGTGTAGTTTAGTTAGTTAATTATATCTATCTTTATTCAGTCTGTTTCTTTTTAACTTCAATTTCACTATTTTGTGCCTATGCCAATTTATTCTTTTTCTACAAGTAATAGTGCAGTTTGCAAAATTAAAAGTATTTAATGTTATATTTCTCATATGCTTAACATTTTTTATTTATGTTGGTACTCTTTGAAGCACCATGGTTCAAAGAGTTCCACCTTTTTGATGCATAAATTTCATGTATGGTAGGATATTTTTTTAATCACCTCAAAATATTTCATTAAGTACATACATTTATGTTTGTTTTTAGCATCACTTATGTAAAGTAGTTAGTAATGCTATTGACAAATGCTTTTGTTAACTAGTTTATGCATGTAAGTACATGTTATGAAGAAAAATATTTTAACAACCTATGTTCATTATAGTTGTGTATACTTTTCTAGAATTTACTACAAATAAAATTTCTGTTCAATGTTTATTTTATTTCCTAAAATTATATGCTGCAATGGGTTAAAAAATCTCGCAAACAATATAGGTACTTTTCTGTTAATCAAGTGAAAATATAAATTGCTAAATATCACATTTATTTTATTAGTTTAAATTTAAATTTATTAAAAATATTAAATTTAAATAAAAAAAAAGTTATTTGTTTTATGAAAATGAGTTGCTTTTATTTTTAAAATTGTTTATATTATTGTCATGTAATATAATTGAAAAACTAATTTCAATTTTGATATAAATGTAACCTTCATTTAGGAATCTTAATAGTATTGAGATTAAAGGCTGGGTGAAAATGATTTGCATATTTATATTAATTTTGATGCTATTTTGTTTCAAGAAAAATTTTAATAACTTGCTCAGAGAAACTGTTATCATTTACGATAAAATTGTAATATATCATTGAATAACTCTGAATCTTTCATAAAAGATCTAAATAAAATTATAATTTAAGCTGTTAAAATTTACTTTAAAATTAAAATTTCTGTTTTATTTAATATTTCAGGTTAAGTCATTACTCTTGCTATCAGGACATCCAGCATTTATAAAAAACAACACATTAAATTCATACTATAAAGAGGTAAGTACAGCTTTCTATTAGACTTTTATGTATGTGCTAATTTTTTTTTCCTTTAATGTGCCATGTTTGTAGTGAATTTCTTTCTAAAATATAAATATGATAAAATTAATTCCTGTACTTTTATTCTCAAATTTTAAAGCACTTTTATATCTATAATGCATAGGTACTGTCTGTCTAGCATACAAATTGCTTTCACCAAGAAATCTGGTTAGTGACAGTAGCTATAGTAACAAGACCTGTCCATTTAAAATGGGGTTAAGCATGTGTGGATCTGGCAAAATAAAAGGCATTCAGTTAACTAAATTGGATGCATTTATTCTGGCTCCCCCCACAAAAATGCAGTAAGTGTTGTTTCCACAGCAACAGGAGCTATTATTCTTTTAATAGACATGCAGTATATGGCCCCAAAATTGGCATTATTTCTAATATTCTATTTTGAAGGGCAATAGTTTTAAATAACTAGAAGCCCTTGTAATTTTCAACCCATTACTTTAAATATGAATTGTATGTATCAACAGTTGTTTAGATGCTCAGTTAAAAAATGAGGAAATAATTAAAAATGTTTACCATGTTTTCATTAAAATATCTTGATTTTGTTGATTATGCGGCATTAACTTCTTTTTCATTTTAAGCATTCACATATTTAATCATGATGCTTTCGAATCATCCTTTTACATGTAGCTAGGTCATATTTTGCTTAGCTCCCCCTACCCCTTAACAATGTGTATATTTATATATGATATCCGGAAATGGTAACATTTCTTCCATTTGTCATTTTCATATAAATTATTTTGCCAAGTAAATATAAAACTAAAAGTGATTTGAAGTAGGTAATTTAATGAGATAAGTTGTTCCCTCTTTAAAATAGATATGTTGACATGAGATATTTTTAAAGCGTAATCATGAACTAATTTATGTGCTACTCTTTTTATTTTTATCTAATATAATTTCCATCTGAAAGTTGCAATTTTTATGAATGCATTCTACTGTATAAACATTTTTCTCCCCACATTATAAACTTATTCTAAGATATTAATAATTTAATTTACAGCTAAGAATTAGTATAGATTTTCTTAAAAATATTGAAAGTGGAGTGCATTTTCTTCACAAAAAGCAAGAAGAAATGTTGAAAAGCAGAGCTAATACTGATTACAGGTGTGTAACTAGATATTAAGTGATTTTAAAAAGTTTTGTACAGTTTTTCTGTTCTATTATCAGTTTACTAAATGAATCCATTGGATTAATATGATATTGTCAAAATAGTTTTTTTTCCCTAACACCATCTAAATTGAACTCTTATCTGGTTGGTTGTCTCTGAACAATATTAATTGCAAAGCTCTATAAATAGTATGTCTGTTTATCTTGCTTTACAAAATATTTTTTTCAATGGCTTGAAAAACTTTCAGGCCTTTGGAAAAAATTTGGGGATGTGGTAACAGTGCCAGGGAAATTAGTCTCATGTTTTTATTATTATTATTTATTTATTTACGCTCTTTCTAAATGTTTTTTAAGTGTTAAATAAAAATATATTAAAGAAAATGTTGATTTGAGTATTGGTAATTACTGTTCTAACACACTTTTCAAGTGATACTATCAAAACTATTTTTAACAAAGAAAGACATTATAAAATTATTGTTTAAATTATTGAAATTTATTTTATATATTTTAATTTTGAATAGTTTGAATCGCTTCATATCTTCTTAAAAGTTAAAAGTAGTTCTTTGCTATTTTGCAACATATTATATTTGTCATTTTTTAAAGTTTTCTTAAAATATGTCTGGAAATAGACTTTTAGATACCCGGGTATGTCTGCAAGTAAGATTAAAAATACATTAATTTAAATTTTCATATGGTGAGGTCATAATATGTTGATCAATTGCATATTAGTAGTAATTTTGTTTTGTAAAATTTGAATTTGAGCAGGTATATTTTGAGTTGACCTTTATCTTATATATATATATATATTAGACTGTAACCTTGACAATGACCATTTGGTATGGTTAACAGCAATACATAGATTCAACAACATGATGCTCAGAAAATATAAAAAATAAGTAGTTCAATAATAAAATAAATAGGGACATTAAAAAGTTGCAACTTGGCACGGCAAAGAAAAATTAACAAAAAGAAATATTTTTGGTTTTTTTTTTTTAAATTTTTATTAAGCATTTTTTCAGTTTTTTTAAAAAAATTTTATAAACATAAAACAAGACAAAACATTACGTAAACAAAAAATAAACGTGAGCAAAGTAGCGGAATGATACGATGCCCAAAATATTGGAAATAGAAGAAAAAATTTAAATAAAATAAGCCAAAAAATAAAGAAAATGGTACTTCACTATTAAAAAATAGCAAATAACAATTAATAAGGCAATATAACATAAACACTTAATTTTAGAAAAATTTGCAAGTATATATATATATATATATATATATATATATATATATATATATATATATATATATATATTATATATATATATATATATATATATATATATATATGAGACATATCCAAAATTTAGACCTACAAGTTTGGAAAAAAGGTGTCTGTATTGTATTTGGTTTGCCAGGATTAGACTTAATATTATTCACTTTCTAGCAGTCATCAAACTCATGCACAAAACAAGAAGGTAATCATAGCCAAACATCCTTTAAAACTGCATTTTGCATCACCTTCGAAACCTACCTGGCCCTTTCACTATCTGTACACTTTAAAATCTTCCAAAAGAATGATGTTAGGCGATGTCCTTCAAAATCAGAATCTCACCACCTTCTTTGGAAATTAGCTGATCTTAGCATGGACAGTCAAAAAATGTCAGTTTGTAAAATATAATTTCCACAAGGTTTGAAATCCAATAAGTCACCAAACTATTGTAAAAACCTCTGCAATGTGTAATCGAAATTTTTGTGTTCTTTGAATTAAGGCTCTTTTTAATCTCAAAGTTGGAGAAAATGGTTTTGTGATTTATTAAGGTAACTTTTAATATATATATATATATATATATATATATATATATATATATATATATATATATATATATATAATAATTTTCTTATTTTTTGTTTATTTTTTATTAGTTGGACTATTTATTCACATGATGTTATGGCTCATTATAAATATGCAGGAAATCAATTGGGTAAGTTGCTCAAAATTAGCATCCTCCTCCCCTTTTTTTAATAAAAATTTATATATATTTATTTTCTTTTGTCTCATTTTTTTAAAATTCTTTTCGTTTTAAATACCTTTAGTTGTGCCTGCTGGTTTATTTGAAAGTCCTTTATTTGATTCAAAAGCCCCATTGTAAGTTAGCAATTTTTTTTCATTTATTTTCTTTTTTGTGTACCAATCATTTTTATTTTAGTTTCATTAAGACCTATTTTTATCTTTCTAAAATTATCTTTGCTTATATGGGTTACCATCTTTTTAGAGGTAATAAAGTTTCTATTTCCTATAAAAATTTGTCTTCATAATTCTTACAATAAATTTCAATAGATAATTTTATTTTAAATTTAGGGCTGTTAAATATGGAGTTTTAGCTGCTCATGTGGCCAATAAAATGGCTGAAGTTTTTGATGACAAAGGTGGGTTTTCTTTCTGATCTCTTAATGTTCATTTAAATTATTAAATTGTGTTTAACAGTTTAAATATTGTTTTGTTAACTGTAATATTTTTTTTATAAATTTGCAATTAATATAATTTATACCTAAGATTAGGAAAATGTAAATCAGTTATTGAAGTGGGTAATTCACCAATTAATGCTTCTACCCGACTTCATAAACAGGTTTATTTTTCTTCTTAAAAAAAATTTTGTAAATTTTCATTAATTTATTCATCATGTTTTTTGTAGGAATAAATTATGATGAATTTGGTGCTCTTAAAAACTGGTTGAATAATGACACTCATTTATCATTTGCTGCAAGGAAGAAGTGCTTGAAATCTGTAATTTCAAACTCTTTTATAAATGATATTCAGGTATCTATTCTAAGTCCTTTTAACATTTGTTTATACAATAGTTGTTTAGGAATATGGATTCATTATTAATTTAGTTTATTAGACTAATTTTATTTCCTTTAAAATAATTTAAAATTATTTATAAATGTAAACGTTTTTACTTCCTTGTATGAAGTAAAGGAAGTATTATAATCGTGAAAACTTTCAGTGTTCAGATTTTGACAGAAATATCCATTAAGATCATTCATAAATTCATTTTGACATGTTAGTCATGATGTTTGTATGTACATCTCTCATATAACTTAAAAAAGGCATTGAAATTTTTGTTTAGAAATGTTGTAACTTCTAGTTGTTGACTTCACTCTGCACTTTATGTAATGAAAAATCAATAAAACAAATATTTAAGTGCTATTATTTGCCACTTGACAGTATGTATATTTTAATGTTAAAAGTATTATTTTAGTAATTGTATAAATGTTAACTTTATTAAATAATGGAATGATTGTAGCTTACATTCAAATGAAATAAGTTTAAATGAAGTACAACAAAAAAATCTGTATAATTTAAATTTAATTGGTTTACAAGGAAGTCATGTGATTTGATCATGTTTTTATTATTATAAGAGTTGTTTCATCACATTTTTTTTTTTTTTTTTTACTTTGTAGGCTAATGCAGATGTAACTATTGGATCTTTCATTGCAGATATTGGAGGCATAAAAATTGCTTATGAGGTAATATAATTTTTAATGAAATTTTCCAAATAAATTATCTGAAATATTTCAGTAACTTAAAAAAAAAAAAAAATGTAATTTTAGTTAGGATTACTATTAGTGTTGTAAAATATTGTTACAATTTCCAATGATATATTATTTCTTACTTTTCATTTTTGTCTGTTAATATGGCTAAAATTGAAACATTTTATGTTGAGAATCTCATAACTTTTTAAATCAGTGGTGAAATTTTTCTAAGTATTGTTTTTTTATTATTATTATTCCTTTTTTAGGCATATAAGCGACATGCTGAAGAAAGCCAAGAATTTGCTAGATTGCCTAATGTGGGTGTTAGCAATAAACAAGCATTTTTCATATCATATGCACAGGTATAATTTCAATTACATATTCCAATCTTTCATATGGTTATATAGTTTTATATTAACCCTCTGATTATCGAATGGATGTATTCAAAATTATTCACTGTTGCTTCTTGTTAAAAGCATAAATACACAGCTCGTAAATTATGATTCTCACCTGTCATCAATGTATATTCTTAACTTTTATAATAGGAATTTATTATCTCATGTTGAGTTAATTCCAGGAAAAAATCTTAATTTAATGTGAAAAATAACTAGCATATCTTTTATGTCTGAGACCTTTGACAGTTAGAGGGTTAAATGGAATGTTTGTCAAAAAATTTAATTACTATTCTTTTCTGCAATTTTTTAAATATTACTTGAAAGTAAGCTGTTGTGTATAAGTTCTAATACATGAAATCTTGTTTTAATTTCTTTATACTATATTAAAAATGAGTTTTACATACATCAGAGCAGAATCAATAAATTTTGTATATAGTTATTCCGAGAAATCCTAGACAACCTTGGCAAATTTCAAAATTTTTGTTAAAAGAGAAAGTAAAAATTTAAACTTCTCAAAATGCACAGAGCTTTAAGGTATTATATTTTTAAGATTAAGTTCATTAAATGATTAGTTTGCCTATATTGTTTTTGATTTTTTAAGAATCCAAAATAATGCTACAATTAATAGGGAACTTTTTAAATTCAAGTTTTATTATTGAAATTATACTTTTAAGAACTAGAAGATTAAATGAATTATGTTACTTAATTTACTTCATTGCTTATAGCCTTTAGACATATTAAATTTTTCAAATGGCATGAATATATGATCACCTAATACTGAATGAAAAAGATAAAACTGCATAATGACTGAGATAATAAGTGACAATACTAAAATTAAATTTCCATGCATCTTCTCCTGTCTGAAAGGTCACACTTCTAGTTTTAAAATAGAAGTAAATGAAGAAGTAAATTAAACATGAGAGTAAATTAAGAAGAAAATTAAAACATGTCAATTTTTTAAACATATTTATAAAGTATATATATATATATATATATATATATATATATATATATATATATATATATATATATATATCATGTGATTTCATTGGACCATTGTTGTTCTAGTAATACAAAAATTATTTATTGCCATATCAAGAAAAAAAAAGATTCTACAGTTTTCTGATCTTTAAAATGGAACTTGGCAGTAATAGGCTAGCAGCACTCTTTAACACTACATTTGTGCATGTATAACACTTTTAAAATAAATTAAAGAAAATTTAAAATTTGATTTCTTTTTGTGTAACATTAGTATACAAATATTTAAAAAGACAGTTTTTGTAAATTATGTTTTATACATAGAATATCTTTTGAAGTATATACAAAATAGGATAAAAATTAAATACTTAAATATTCATATTTGGCAGTCAAGGGTATTACATATCCTAAATCTGCTAAAACCAGTAACTTTTCATAGCTGCATGAGACAACATGCTATGTACTTTGCTGTGTTGATATGCAAAATTAACCTTTCTCATGTGTTTATTATGTCTATCAGTTGATAGTAGTCTTGCATTTAATCTTGCTAGTTTTATTTTTCAAATGTAGCTTGAGGAGTAAACATGCTGTTTTTACTGCAGGGATTTTCTTTTGTGAAAATTTCTGCAGTAAATGATTATCGCTTGACAATTTCATACTTATTATTTACTATTTGGTACTTATGTTTTAAATTAATTTTTATTGCACCAGAATATATATCAGCCTCACACCAGATTAACCAGTAAAAGAAAAGGAATAAAAAGATTTTTAATTTTATACTTAAAAAATAATTTTTTACTGTGTCATACTAAAATTTTCTGTTTTTTTTTTTTATTTTTTTATTTGGGGGGAGATTTTTTTCTGTATGTAGTGTACATATGTTTGACATGTAAATGACTTTCCAAATTGTAACTAATCACTACAGAAACCAAATCAACTCCATTCTTAACAAAATCCTTCACACTTATTATCGGTTGACTAAGATCATTGGAGGGGGTTTGACTGCTTTGGGAGATGACCATGGGAACTGAAATTGAAAACATAATATACCACTTCCCTTTTTATAGGTGGTAATGTTCAAGGAATTATGTATTGTTTATTTCTCTTCATTCTATAATTGTTTAGTGACAACTTATAAGCAAGGTAAAGATGTAACAAAATTATGCTGCAGCATTTAGGTTGCAAGTAGTTCAATATGTGAAAAACAAGAACCATGTTGCTTCAGTTCAGAAATTTGCCATTCAGTATTAATAATTAGTGTGTTGTAAGCATTTTTGTACATAAATGCAATAGGAGTGAAATGAAGATGCAGCAATACTTCTAATAAATAAGATTTCTTCCTTCTCTCTCTCTCTCTTTTTTTTTCCCCTCTCCTCCAAGTCTTGATTATACATTTATTATGTGATTAACTGAAGCAGTAAAAATTATTCCATGTATAGTTAAAAGTTTGAGTTGCAAGATTAATTTTTGAAAAAAAAATTACATGTTGTACATCAATAAATATATTTATGAGATACAAAATCTATTGTGTAGGTTGACAAAATCAATATTCCTGCTTTAAATTTAAAATGGCAAAATGATCCAATGAAATACTTTTAAAAAATTAGCATATATGACTTGAAATGAATTGAATATGCTATCTTCATTTAACTGAATAAAATTGACAATACAGGTTCGAATTTTCCGTAGTAAATTATACCTTTGTATTAACTTATATTTTGTAACTTACAATTTAATGTGTTTATAACATTTGAATATTTTATTTTAGTCGCTGTGTCAATCTATCAGACCAGAGAAATTAAAATCTTATAGGGATGCAAATGTTGAACTTCCTGCAGAATTGAGGTAATTGTGTAAATTAATATTTATTTTAGTATTTTATTCAGTTTATAACCATGTTCTTAAAAATAATCTTAACATTTACAATATTTTCAAAGTACTATAAAAGTCCTCGACAAAAACCTGCCTACACTCAGCTTTTTATTTACAAGTTTGTTTAGGCAAAATTTGAGTACATTAATGGACCTTTCACCAAATTCTTCCTATGAAAAAAATTTTTTTCACAAATCTGTATTATTTTTAAAATTAACTTTTTCCAAAATGAATGAAGTCTCTCTATGAAATGAAAATAGATATAAGGGGAGCATAATTAATGTTTGGATTTTGCAGTCTGTTTCTGAAAGCAACATAAATGAATCATGTATAGAAAACAGGTTTAAAATTATATTCAATAAAATTTAATTTAATACCAGAAGGTATTTGACATATACTATAAAAAGTCAATATAATTACTTTAAAAAATTAATCCTTAATGTGGTTTTGCCAGGATTAAGTAAACAATACTGCAAAATATGCATTACCCAATACTTTTGGTCTTTTTATATCTATACTGTTTATTTCTTATTTTATTAATGTTTTTGTTTTTTATATAGGGTTTTGAGTACTTTGCAACAACTTCCAGAGTTTTCTGAAGCATTTTCATGTTCAAGAGATAGATCTATGAATTCTCAAGAACACTGCCGTATGTGGTGAATCTTTGTAGAGAAATTCCTGTTTTATAGACTAATGTGTTTTATACTTCCATTTTAAAGGTGGCACATTTGTATCGCAGTAAATTATTTTTTATAGTCTATACTTCAATCATTGCCATTTAATACATACAGCTTTATATGTATTTATAATCAGCTTTTATATGATTGTGTGCATTAAAAATAAAATTTACTGTCTTATTTTTTTAAAATTCTATATTGAATCAATAATATACACAACTCTTACAGTGTTTATATAAACAAAGCAAAGTTTTATTATCCATTCTAAGTCCTAAAGAATCTGTATAATAATAGGAAATGTTTAGCATATTAAGTATAGACAGTGGAAACTCACTTAAACTAAGACAAAAAGGAACAGAAAATTCTTATAAGAGAATAAGAGTATTTTCTATCGATGTAAACATAAACCTTAAATAAATTTAGATTAAAGTTAAAAATTATTTTAATATGTATAGGATACATTTTTTTTAATCTAATACATTGGATGCAGTTATGCAGCAAATCTTTTTATGCTAAAAAAAAAACACATTAAAAATAAAAATTATAAACTATACAAAAAATATCTTATCTCTTTTTAAATACAAACTGGAATTCTGAAAACAAAAACAAAACATGAACTCAGAGTTAATATTCAGGTATGGGACTTGGGGTATATGCATAAAATGACTTATTCTGGTGCTTTTCATTAATTTTCTTTTACAAAATCTGCTAACTGTTCATCTTGTGCCCAATTTCTCGTAACGGAAATTAATGCAGATTGCTTTGTTCTAGTCCTATTGTAAACAGTTCCCAGAAAACCAAACTGACATTACAGGTTCAAGTATCCATTCAAATAGATGGATATTTCATACAGCTGAATATTGTACACATCAATTAAGTACACAGGTCTTATCACAGTTTCATAAGAGAACAATAAATATTTTATATAACTTAATGTTTTGTATAGTAAGTTTTCCCACGTATAACCCTTTTCAAGTGATTTGTGCAGAAGTAAATGTTTGTCTAAAAGATACTTAATACAAGTTCCTCAGAGTAAAAACAAAATATATAATGTTAATTAAAAAAAGTTGTAGGCACACTTCTCGTAATCTCTTAAATATAATTTAAAGTCATTTTTATGAAGTATGGTTTAATTCTTTCGCGCCTACTGTCACAAATATGACACACTGGCGTGGCAGAGCGTTTTCTCGTTCACCCCCCGACCGTCACATATGTGTGCTAGTGTTGTGGAACATTTTAAAAACTATAAGCTTTGACACAAGATGGCATTGTATGTCCATATGGATTTAGATACATGTAGATTTGACCTTGTACTTAATAGGAGAGTAGTATGATACACATACAAGTGGTTTTTGATTATATATACATGAGGGAAAAGGAATGTTTCAGATTAACATGTTTTATGATGGCTCTTTAAATTCCCACATGGTGTTTGTTTATGTAAGCAGGGGAGTTTTATTTTTGCTAAAGCATTATTTTTTCTCTCTCTTTATTGTTAGATTTTCGAAGTGTCGAAAGTGTTTAACTGAGCTTGAAATAGTTGAAATGACATGAAATATTTCAGATTTTGATTCTGAAACAGATTAGGATATTAGTAATAGGGACACTATAATATATTCTGATTGTTCTTTATGTTCATAATGGATCTAGTGATTCTTATGATGAGGAGAACATTTCTGACAAAGAAATTGTCGATGCTTCGTTTTTTCACATTCCGGAAAAATCCTCTAAAACGGCAAATGAGTTACTACGAGTGCAAGGACTGTCACATAGGATTGTTTGTAGATCCCTGTTTTTAAAATTTTTCCAACAAAAAAAGTTTAAATAACATAGTATTCAGTTTTGCAATGTTAAAAGTCATTAAATACTAAGTAAAAAATGTAAAGTGTAAAATATATATTTAAATAAGAAATAGCTTAAGTAAATAAAGTTACTATTAACATATATAACATATATCCCATTCCGTTTAAATACTTTATGCAGCATTATTAAATAACACGTTGCTACTCGTTAATTTCATGAATTTAGGCGTAATAGTAAAAAACCCTCCGGCCCAGGATACTCACTCGGGAAAATTATTGCCAGCCTCAGATATAAGCGCGCGTTTGTGCTTCCCGTCGCGAAAGGGTTAAATTTATAGTGCCCATCTCTTTATGCCAGTGGTTCTCAAATGTTTTTCACAGTGGCACCCAATTTTAAAACCACAGAGGTAGGTTCAGTTGTGCTTAAAGATAAAAAAAAAGGGGGGGGATTCTTAACATGTTTTAACAGTGGTGCAGTGATGAGAGAAAACAACAGATTTTAATCTTTAAATATCTCTATGCCTTCTTTAATAATTTTATAATTTTTAGCTGCCTTTTCTTCATTTTTGCCATGGCACCCTGGTACATGTTCACTGCACACAGTTTGAGAACCACAGTAATATGATACTAAATGCTCTTGACCAACATACATATATATGTAAGCATTCAAGAGATACAAAGAAAATTGATTTGAATAAAAATAATAAAGTTACTTGTAAAACTGAATAAACACATTTCTGCTTACGTGAAGTACTTTTCAGTTTATGGATTTCAATCAACATTTGATAAGGGGCTAAAATTCTGATGTGAAATTACAAACTAAATATTCTTTATCCAACTTCACTTTTGAGTTATGTACCCACATGGAGAGAGTGACACATGCAATAAAATTCAGTCATACATACACAGGCATATAATTTCAAAAAGATAGCATAAAACAGTGATAGTCAAAAATTTCAAGGTCTCTCACTTTTTCCCTAATATTTTAAAATTCTCTACTATACGTGCAGGCTTGCAATTCCATCACTTTTCTCATCTTTAGTCCCTTTTTTTACAATTGATCACTTTTCACTTTTTTAAGAAAACAGTCACTTTTAATCACTTTTTTCATGGTGTATATCGGGGTTCGAGAATGTACTGAACCGTATTTCGTTCTTAGTGCGAGTGCTACAATCACTCGACACATCCAAATAGAAACCTGTATTATTTTGCATGTGCAGCTCTTGTAGGTTGGCAGATGACCTGGTTGAACAGCTACTGGTGGGAGGGAAAAACTTGGCGAACGCATACAAGTCTTACAAACAAGTACATTACCCCTTGGCTGTTCAGACCCACCTCTCTTTCCAAGTACCATCATTTCGGACCCTGCCTGGATTTCCGGTTGATCTAGTTTCTTGTTCTTTTTGTTGTCAAAAAAAGAAAATCTGAATTAATAAAAAAATATTTTAATAAAATAAAATGCAATGCTCTAATCTTATTTTTCTTGATTTTAAAAAGTTGTAAAGAAGTTCCTGAAATATACATTTAATACATTAAAGTAACTTACATCAAAGCGCACATTTCTCTTTTTCTTTTACTTTACAATTTTTGTTTAGATACTCTAATCTAGCTATGTACATATTTCAAAACATCATTAATACATGCAGAAAATTGTGATTATGAAATCAATGTATTGTATGTATTCAAATCTAATTTATAGATTTTCTTGAATAAAAAGCAATGTTTAGTTGTGTTAAACAAAATTTTTAACCTTTTTTTATTTGACACTAAAATCATGTCTTGCATGAATCATTTGATTTCGTGTTAAAATAAATAGAAAAATCTTAATAATAGCATCTGTAATCAAGAGGGAAAAAAATCACTTTTTTTTTCAATGTTTAGTCACTTATTCTGTATTATTTGTCACTTTCCTCACCTTTTTCGAAGCACCTCAGCAGTTGCAAGCCTGTAAGTGTGATTTTACATAAACACAGCAACTCAGGTACTTTGAATATGATTACCAGTAATTATCTGCATTGAATATTTGAGTATTTACCCCAATTTTAATTTTGTAAGCAAAATTGTGAAAACTCCCAAATGAAAACATTAAGCAAATGCATTCTTTCCATTAAATAAAAAATAGTATTAGTATTCAGCAAATTACATATTTAATGTTCTTTTTTCTTATGATTATTATTATATGATTTAGCACACATGCAGCTGAAGTATTTAACACATAACTGCTGAAAAATATTACTTTTAAAAAAGTCATTTTGTCTCATCATAAGCATGCAACTATGCCATAGTAAAAGTAAAAAAAAAATTGTGAACAATGTACTTATGTTGAACTTGTTGAATAATTAAAATGGTTTCAATAAATTAAAAATAGAAAGAAAAAAACAAGTTTTATTTTAGCCTATGCTACAATACCCATTTAGTTTCTATTCACTCTTTATTTACAACATTCCTCTTGTTATAACATTATCAGGAGCTTTAAGGTAATCACTAACTTCTTTTGGGGCTTCTATTTTAGCCTTCACGCGTGCAATATCTGTCAAACACTAAATAAATAAAACATAGATTGTTAAAAACTAGCAGCCAGTGGAACTTTAAATATCACATTTCATATTTTATTTAAATATAAAAAAGTGATTTTTTTTACCTTAAATGTACGTGGTTCCCAAATAGCAAGATCTTGTAGGATATTATTCCCTAAATTGATATTGCACTAAACAAAATAAGAACAATATAAATACTGCAGTAGAATAATAAATTCATGGTATTATAACTAAAATATAAAAAGTATGAGATGCCAAGAACAAATTTATTAACTTGTATTAATAAAATTTTTTAAAAGTTTCTTAAAGTGGTAAAATTGTGCTTAGTATGAATTTCCATCACAATTACAGTATAAAATGCAATCTTTACCTAAATGTAAAAGATATTCTAGTAGATAGTCACATATCTATGTCAGCCAATCAGAAATGCACTTACAAACAGCAAAGGGTTAATTCTAGAATTAGGAAATTCTACATTGGTAAATACCACTTATAATCCTGAGTTAGACCTCGACCAGTGGTAATATTTGGATATTGTGATCTGTGTGTTAGCCTTTGGTGAATACAATCATAAGTGTTGATATAGCTCCCAACAGTGTTGCCAATCTGAATTCATATTAAGAGTCAACTTAATTGATAAAACATCATAAGGGGGACAAATCCACTGCTTCTTTCAGAATCATAATGAGGAAGAACTGTCTCCACCCACTCTCCAAACAAAATAGTCCCAAAAACAGTAATAATGCTTTATAAAAATAAAATCCTATGTATTTCATGTTGCACCAGTGAAAATAAATGTATACTAACAACATAAATCAATTTTATTTCTAATCTAAAAACATTTTTTCTGAAAGGTAATCTAAACAGATCATACTCTTTGTTTACTTATGAGAAAAATTGTTAATAATTTTATTTCCTTTCCCTGAAAAAGCCAGACAAATAATGTTTCTTTAGATAGCAATGTCATAATCTTATAGAGGACTTTTTATTTCAGTATAAAGAGTTGCAATGAAAGCAGAAAAGATAAAAAAACTGAATCCAACTTGTAAAGGTAATATTTTGAAAGTAAATTCAAGATTTCCTAGGGACTATATTAAATCAATCTGCAGATTTCCAACTGGCCATTGTACAAATAGTACTGTTTAGACAAGTTGTAAGTCCCAAGTTTGTACAATAAATCAATTTACAATCATACAATAAATTTTTACCTATCACTATTTTTCCAAATAAAATTATAAACAGCTCAGTACAACATAGAAATTGGTAAAATTATGTCAAACTTTTATCAATGCATAAATCTGGATTCAGAGTATTTATTAGACAATTAAATTACAGTTACTAATTTTTAATTAGTAGCTTTCATCTTTTGAAAAAAATGTATATTATTGTACCAAAAGAGTTCGATTCTTACTGCTCAGTTTTGCAGCCATTTCTGCAGTATTAAGGCTTAAATTTATATACATTTATAACACTAACGACATTTTGCTCTTTTGTGTTAACATTCTAGGTATATGATACAGGTCAGATAGCAATATAAATAAGAAATTCTACCATATCAGTATTTCAGACATTATAAATAAATTATCTAAATTCTAACAATATTTCTTATGATACAAACCTTTATTAAATTACTAGACAATGTATAGTAATTTGTATCCAGTTCAGCACAAGCTGCATCAATACGTGTTTGTCTCAACTAAAAAAAAATGCAAAAGTAAAATATGTAAATTGTATAAAATTTAAAAAATATAAAACTAGAACTATAAAATATGAATCAACAGATAAGCATATTTTGCATTTTACATAGATTGCAATTTTGATATAAGTACTTAAATAATTTTAAAAAACAAACTGGTAACAAGCAAAATCTTAAATTCCAGTTACTTAAAACGTTCTTCTACACATAATGACAAATTTATTTTTAAAGAAAATGATTTTATAAAAATTGAGTTGTTACTTCAGGAATTAACACTTTTACTGTTAAAAAAAAAAAAGTATTAAATTAGTTTCATATGTATATGTGTGTGTGTGTATATATATATATATATATATATATATATATATTTACTTCAAGAAATATAATAGTTGCAATAAAAAGAATATTATTAACTTTTTTACAGTTTTATTCAGTGTACATATATGTATCAAAATATTTCTATGGAAGAATATTTCAGTTTCTTATCTGCAATTGCAAATATTTCCAATCTTTTATAATTTAAAACTTTTGAGGAGTAAAACATTTAAATATATGTATATGATATTTTTAGAAATCTGTTCTATAAAAATTTCACATTCTAGTGAATTTATGAGATGAATTGTGTAATAACAAGAACAAAATAATTTTTCATATGGCATGCAGCAAAGGCAAATTATATTTAAATATAATACATTTATATGTGATCTTATCAAACCAAAATTAAAAATTTTTAGTTTCAGAAAATAAATGATTCTAACACTGCAATTGATTGTTTTTCCTTTTAAAAATATTGGTGAATAACCAGATATACTAAGCCTGGAGGTTATAAACAGCATCTTTAAACAAAATTATATTTACAACTGGATATTTCTATCATTGAAAAAAGTTAACTGCTTTTACCAAATTATCAAAAATATATATGCCATTTATTTTTTTATATGCCATAAAATTTAATTTCAAATTACCAAAAAATGTGCCTAGTACTGTGGGAGGCACTTAAAATGAATATGTAAATAACAAACCTTTCAGTCTTGGAAAGGAGAAAACATGAATACAGATTATAATAACACAAACATCTACAGAATACTTATTTATTTTATTTATTTATTTTTTTGCTTATAACATATAACCTTAGATAAAATTCTTTGCTTCCAAGTGCATATATCTCACAAACTCTATAGAACCAGATGGCTGATATATTCTATTGATACACTGAATAAAAGGGTTTGAATGAAACTACATTAAATGTAAATGCATAATGAAAGAAAGGGTTGAAGTACTTATTTCTGTGGTTGGTAATAATGGAAGTATTATGAATTTTTTAACAAATTGAAAGCTAATTAGACTGGACTCTAGAGCTTAAAACCAAATTATAAATGGATACAACATTCATGCCAGAGGAATATGAACCCACTGAAAGAGCACTGTCCTTGTCTAGTTGCCCTCAATCTTAGTTAAAGCTGTAAGTAAAAAAAATTTACAAAACTACTATAAATTTCAAATGTGTTGGCTAAAGTACCTTTCACAATAAATTTATGAGTATTTAAAACCATATATATGTAATAGGTTTTGTTTAATACAGAAAATTTGAATCCATCACAATACTACATAAATATTCCTGCCAGCAATGTCTAAAGATATAGACTCAAGTACTAAAAGGTATCTTATCTATTTGACTATTTTCTGGCTCTGTTGAGGAAGAAAATATAAGAAACATCTCTTTCAGAGGTTAAAATGAAGTGTTCATGAGGAGTAAGACACTGTTTATGGAAAAATGTACCCAAACAAAGCTGTTATAGATCATGGCGGTAACTGATTTAATGACAATGTCATATCCTACTTTAGAAAAATCTTGAAGGGGCAGAATTAAGGCTCATATGGACAGCTCTTTTATGCAATGACTTCACTGACTCTAAAGCTCAGGTCAAAACACCAAAAACTTTGAGAGCACAGATAGTGCCTTGTGCCTCAAGTACTTATGCAGGAGGATTCCTGTACTAAACAATATTATATGTAACTATCTACACCTCAAAATATTTCATACAACAGTATTCAGAAAGGCAAATGCCACATAAAATGTTTATTCCTTACATTAGACTTTTAGATAAATTTCTTCATTTTTTAGTTTTAAACTATAAATTTATTCTCTACAAAATGTATTTGGGAGAGTTCAGAACAAATTAATTGCAATTTAATTGATTCATATGAAAATGCATCAGTTTCAGACTTTAAAAATTATTTTGGACATTGTCAACAGAAATTGAAGTACTACTATGTGTATATATATATGACAATATATATTTATACATGTATACATACACTGTCTACCAATAAGTATTTGGACACCTGTGATAGAAAAGAAGAACTAATTTTATTCAAAATCAATAGTTGGTAGAGCATCCTGTGAAGCAATTACTGCGTGAACCCTCCGGGGCATACTTTCCACAAGTCTTTGTATTACAGCTAGTGGTACTGTCTTCTACTCGGCTTGGAATAGACATACAAGTTCCTTCACCAATTTTGGACAGGTAGCGCACTAATTAATTCGGCGATCAAACTTGTCCCAGAGGTTCTCGATAGGGTTCACGTCTGAGCTCTGGGCAGGCCAGTTCATTCGATGAACTTCATTGGCACCATACCAAGCCTTGGTTAACCTCGAAACATTACAACTGGCATTGTCATCCTGAAAGTAACAGGGGTCCAACCCGTAAAACTGCCACAACGTAGGAAGCACATTGTCATCCAAAATAGTGCAGTGGTCATCGGTGTTGAGTTTACCACGAATGGAGACCAAGGGTCCCAGTCCATACCAGGAGAAACATCCGCAGACCATAATTCTCCCTCCGCCAAACTTGACTGCTGGTACAATGCATTCTGGCAAGAGACATTCTCCAGGCAGATGCCAGATCCAGACCCTGCCATCTGAACGGTAAAGGATGAACCTTGATTTGTCACTCCAAAGAACCTGTTTCCACTGATCTACGGTCCAATATCAATGTGCTTTGCACCACATTAACCAAGCAGCGCAGTTGGACTTTGTGATCAAAGGCTTATGGGCAGCAGCACTACCATGAAAACCGAGCAGATGTGCTTCCTTACAGACGGTATTCATTGAAACAATTCTCCCAGATGCCTGTTGAAACTCCTCGCGGATGAGGGCCATCGTTTTTTTTTGCAGTTCTTCCAATTTTCTCTGGACAGCACTCATCTGTCTCTATCTCCCAGTTTTGTTGGTCTGCCGACTCGGGGCACATTCTGATAATCACTGTTCACCTTCCACTTCTTAATCACATAGGCCACAGTCAATTTTGAGTACTTCAGATAGCTAGATATGTCCCTTACGGATCGGCCACATTTGTGATACCTGATAATCATACCTTTCTCGAAATCAGAGAGCTCTGAACTGCGTGGCATCTTGCATGTGACTAATGCTAATGCTGTTTCCTACACAATGTATACAAGCGGAGGCTGTGACGTACCTTAGGACCACAGGTATCGTCATTTGCATAATGTCCAAATACTTATTGGTAGACAGTGTATATATAAAATCAAAGAAATATTGAACACTAAAAGAAGAATCTTAAACTTGAAAACAAAAATAAAAGTAATTGAAAACAAATCTAAATCTAGACTATATAAAATCATATACTATTTATTCATATATCAGTTATTCATATACTATTTCTCTCATCCCTTAAAAAATATAATTGCGCTAATGGTAGTCATTTTCTTGTTTGCATGATAAGACATATTTTGTGCAGTACATCAGCATGTGTTAGAATAAGAAGGGACATGAATGTGATAATTCAACTCAGTCCAGCTAAACCAAAATACATACAAACACATATGTGTAATCAAAATATAGACAAATAAACTTATGCTAGACCAAATGACAGTCTTTAGGTTGGAGATTATTTCTACTTTACCCCTTTGAAATATAATAATCATATAACAATATTATTATGAAAACACAAAATATTTTCAAGGCATAAAGCAAACCATATAATTCTCTTATGTAATAGAAAAGATATATGGTAGAAAAACACTATTTACCTTGCTCACATAATCAGGCTTTATTTTCCTACCAACTGTAGTGTACCTAAGAGCTTTTTGCAAGAACTTTATTGCAATGCTATAACAATTCCGCCTTCGACCAAAGTATTTCTAGACAAAGAAGAAAAAAAATGGATCTATAAACACAGAATTTTCATTCACAAATTGAGTAATTATTTTATTACAGTCAATTTTCTAATATATTTTTTTGAGAATTTCATATTTTCTAAAAAAAGAAGAAAGAATGGGACTTTGAATAGTAAAAACTACTTTACATCATAATTGTAAGTATAAATCAGCATGTATTTAATAAGAACTGAAAACACTTGTTTATGATATTTATTTTGATTAACAGTTTTAAGCTTAAGATGCTAACCATCCAATGTAGCCCAAAATTTTAAATATATTAACCTAAGCAAAGTTACTTATAAATATTTAAAATATGGTTCTCTTTTCCTTTAGGTAAGCCAATATTTAGAAAATTTTAAAAATATATCATTATAATTCTAGAAAAATTGTCACAACAAAAAGATTTCCAAAAGTTATAAATCTAAGATGTGTCATCTAAACATGGATTTATTTTAAGTATTCTATTAAATATGCTGATATTTTTATCATGTGTATTCAACATCAAGTACACTAAATAAGTTATCTCAATAACAAATTAGATAAATATATTTCTATTAAACAAGCATTTAGAAATCTGTGGTTAATATTTATGTATAATTTTTAAACGAATTCCTAAATTGATATATGTTAATGAAAAATAATGAAAAATTAAATTATTTCCAAGCAACAAATTTCTGTAACAAGATTTTAACAAATAACTTATTTCTAAAGTATTATATTATACTTATGTATCTGATAATGACAAAATTTATATTGGTAAAGCTTTGATACCAAAAATATTACAACATCAATTATAACTCTCAAATTGTTAAAACAAAGTGGGCAATAAAAGATCTACCACAAGTATTTTCCCTTTTAGGCAATGAAAAACATATTAAAGGGACATACATTGACATTTATTTAAATCTAAAGAGCACACTTTTCGCAAATTTTACAAGACAAAATATTAACAAAGTTTACCGCAGTTAATTTTAAAATTTTCTGGCGTTTAAACGTTCTATCATAACCAGTATGGCGTACGAAATTGAGAACAGACAAAAAGACCATTTTCTCACAAAATCTCGGAAAATTGTTTTAATTATAAAATAGCGATTCTAATGCAGAAAATTCGGCAATTTAAAAAGCGTGATTAATATAAAATATTTTGTTTTGATAAATAAAACGTGGTTACAGTCAAAAAGTGTTGGACATAACGTAAAAATAAATAACACATAAAATATTCTGTAATTAGTAAAAAAAAATTACTACAAAACATATTTACAAAAGCATTTCACTGATTTATTACATTTCTTTTCTTAAAATGTCAAATAAAATACATTTTTCAGAGCTTTTCTAAACGTAAGTTACTTTTACTTTGAATTTCGTACCCCTTGGTTTTTGTTGAGATTTTACGCTTGGTCACATGAACGTGACGTGCAGTCCTAAATTTGTATGATTACGCCTACTGTTCTTTATTAAAATTATTAAATTATTGATTCATATTATTATATCTGAATTTAAAACTTTAAATTTTTAATAGATAATATATTTTGCATGATTATTTGAAAATTTAATCACTTTATTCGAATATTTTATTGGAACTATATTTTCACTTGTGTAGCATTACTCATTTGTTCTTGTTTCGCATCCTGCTGAAACTGCGTTGAGATTGTATAGTTTGTTGTGACGATAGGTAGAAATTCGGATTGGTAATACATAGGTATCTTGTTAAAATTTCTTGCTAACAGATTTTATTATGAAGTTTTTGTACAAAGAAGAGCATCCTTTTGAGAAGAGGAAAGCAGAGGGCGAGAAGATCAGGAGGAAATATCCAGATAGAGTACCAGTGAGTACCTGGAATTTAATTGTTATTGTACACAAAGAAACCAAACGCAAGACATTTTAAGCCATTGTTATGATGATATTTGAACTTACTACCTTTTAATGTAATCTGATTTTAAGTTTCATACATATAGTAACTTCTGTTAAACAATTTTTTTTTCTTAAATGCTTATCTGATGCAATCTTGTAATGCCATGTAAGACGAATTTTGCTCTTCGGTACACCCCAACTTTCATGTCGTGTTTTGTTTCCTTTTAATTTAGATTTTTCAGCAAGCTATCTCTTAATATTATAATTTGCAAATGCTGCTTTTAGGAAATAAGCCTTGATTAATATTTGTTTATTTAAACTTCATTTGGCAGCATATGTTTTTGTTAAATTTTGCAAACTTTATTGTTAAAAATATGAAGGTGACTTGTCAAAAGCTGATGTTAATTAATTATGCATTATGAAATTAATGTTGATAAATAAATTGTGATACATCGATATATGAATTGAGCAAATATTACAATGTTAATATTATTGACAGAAAACTTTATACATACAAACTTAAGTTGTAGCTACCCGATGTTAATTAAATTGCTGTCAGATATTGAATTATTCGAGTGAATGATTCAAATATACAGTTTAGATTTTAAATGTATAAGAACTTGTTAGTAGCTGATAGTGTTTATGACTGTGCAATTTTAATTAAATATTGATTTTATTATGAATGTAATTTACTAGACGTGAACTTGAATATTATATAATTTCAAGAGCCATATCTTACTTTATTTTTGTGATTTAGTTGCTTGTAAATAGTGCTGTTTACAAACAATGGATGTTTACATAACTTTCTATTTCTACCAAGGTCATTGTTGAAAAAGCACCCAAAGCTCGCATTGGAGATCTTGACAAAAAGAAATATCTTGTTCCTTCAGATTTAACTGTGGGTCAGTTTTACTTTTTGATCAGGAAAAGAATTCACCTCCGACCTGAAGATGCTTTGTTTTTCTTTGTGAATAATTGCATTCCTCCTACCAGTGCTACAATGGGTTCTTTATATCAGGTAACATCTTTTCTTTCCTTCTTTTTTAAGTATTATAATGTGAAATTCAAATTAAAGTAAATTTAGGATTGATTAATAAAGATATGATTATTATACACATGTTTTATGTCCTTTTCATAGACATATATATGTAATTATTGAATTGGCTAAAACAAGGTAAAATTTTAGTAAAGCTTTCCGGATTATAGTTATTAAGCTTATTGGTTGTAAACTATACACAATTAAAAAAGTAAAATGAAATTGTTCCAACATTATAATGACTTTTGTAAAACTGTCATTTAAGATTTTGTTTTTTTATTATTCATTTTCAAAGCTAAACCGTTATATAGAGGTTTGTTAAAGTATTTTAAATATATGATTATAACTGTATATTAATTCATCTGTAAAAATTTTTATTTCTTTAGATTAATAAAAAAAAATGCTATTGTAAAATTTTAACTGAACTCCAAAATATTTTAGGTTTAAATGAAAGTTTATTTTTAGCATATAATATTTACCATGTAGCAGGTTGAAAAATACTTAATTTTTAAATTAAAATAATTTTCCATTTGAGGCTATTATAAAGCTCTTTACTTGTATATATATCTTGTAATCTGATATACATTATTTCTCTTACTAATGATGTAAATTTATAAATTTTAGTTATTTTCATTGTTAGCCTTTATTTTTTTATAAATTTAAAGTGATATTCTATATTTTGCATGTGTAAATATTTGCATATATATATTACTTATATATGCAATTATATTATAATATTGCATATATTTATACATTTATTTTCAAGTTGCTCTAGAGTGTCATGTTTGAGAATGACCATTTAATGAATTTAGTATATATTTAGGTACTTATGTGTATATAAATTATTTAACATGCCTTTATGGGATAATTAGTTTGTGTGTACGAAATATAAATGTAGAGAATTTCAAAACCTGATTGACCAATTCATCCTTAATTTTTTAATGCATCTGTATGTTTGTTATGATTTAATTTTGAAATGAATATGTAAGTTTAGTAAAGCGGAATATAATGAAAGTTTAAGAAAACATTTTAGTGTTTTTATATTTTTACTACATATAATCAAAGTTAATATTTTTTTATTTGTTGGGTTTTTTTTATTTATTAAATATGGTTATTTAGAGTATTTGAGAGTTACATTATGTGTTAAGCTAATTTCAGGTTGCATAAAAGATTGTTTTATTTGTTTATCTCAGACTTAAAACTTTTCTGAATTGCTTTCTTATATATATATATATATATATATATATATATATATATATATATATATATCTTTTTTGTATTCACTAAAATTTGTCTGTATTAGATTGCATACTCTCTTATTATTATTCAAAAGTAATGTTGTGGAATTAAAATAAGCATTGTTTTAATGAATGGGATAATAAAAGTGTAAATAAAAGTTTTATGTTTATTTATTTTATCACATTTACAACTATATTGTAACTTTTGACAATATCTGATAGTATCCTATTAGGTTTGTCAGCTACTTGTTAACATAGTTTTCATTTTGAAAACAGTTTAAATTAGCCAATCTTTTTTTAAATAAACCTTTTGGTCACAGTATAAATTTTTGCATTTTATGCTTTTTATTTTTTAAAATTGAGTTATTAATGCTTTCTCTTTGTGTAGGAGCATCATGAGGAAGATTCCTTTTTGTACATAGCCTACAGTGATGAAAGTGTCTATGGAGCACACTAACAGAAGTATTGGATTCTTTTCATGTTTGTGTAAATCTGTCATTTGAAGAAAGATGTAGCTTCAAATTACTTCACTTCAATATCCTATTTTATTTCAAAATTAAATCATTTTTTTTTCCTAGGATGTTTAAGTATAATAAGATGCTTGGAAAATATTACAATGTATATTTTTAGTTTTGTACAGACACTCTGAGACTATGGCAACTTAACTGAAATAAAATTTTTCATTCTTTTCTGTTGGAATTAACTTATTTTAATGCAGCTTTTTATATATATAAAAAAAAGTTAGCCATAAGTTCCTATTTGCCTCTCTATCCTGTTAATCTACATTCCTGGATTCTGGTTATTATGGAAGGAAGTGGTATATTGATGGGATATTGCCATGAGTGCATATTTGTTTAAAGGTAACTACCCCCCCCCCCTAAGTTTTACTGTTTCGATGATGTAAAATTGCTTTCTGAATAAAATACTGACATATTTATTGTGAATGTTTCTTCCATTGTGATTGTATCTAATTTTGTCCGTTCTTTTACTGTTCAAAATGTAAAACTCTCAGTTATGAATTTAGATACAGTACTATGTAACAGCCTGTGTTTGTTTTTAATTCTGTTGTAATAAACCTTTACATTACTTAGTTCTTTCTGCTTTTATAACTACAATAAATACATAATTTATTAATATGGTTTCAGATAAACGCCAGAAAAATAAAAAAAAAAATGCATAGGTTACATTAGTTTGTGATACTGTCAATGGCATTAATTATTGGATTAGTTTCATTTTCCAAAAACAGTCTTTGATTGTTTTCTTTAGTTAAACAATAAACTGTATCCATTTTATTGCTGGTAGATTAATTTTCTTTTCTTTCATGTTTCATTTTGGGTGACCAAGGTAGGTTTAGATCTCCAATGAAATTGGAAATTTTTTTACTTAGGTTCACTTAGCTCACAACTAGAAATTAAGAAATTGCAATGCTAGGTTGAATGTACTGCTTATATTAATAATTACATTTATATTTACAATTGTTATGTATGTTATTCTTTTCTACAAAATGCACCATGTTACAGCTCTGTCTACCCAATGTGGCAATACCTTGTGATTTTTGTAGCTTGCCAAGCTAAAATAAATTTTCTTAAATAAAACTGAACTAATTATATATATTTTTAAAATATGTAATTTTTTTGCTCATTTTAACTGCATTGAAATATAAAATAAGGTTATACACAAGCAATAATATATATATATATATATATATATATATATATATATATATATATATATATATATATGCAAATTATTTGTTAGGGAAGACCAAATAAAAAAATAAAATGGTTCCAGTGATTTGTATTGTAAACTGTATGAACAGTATCAAGGTTATTTGACTGTAATTTGGGATGTTAAATAAATAAATATATATAAAATTTAAAGTCAAATTTCTACTTGGGTCAACAAAGAAAAATTTAATTTTAGTTACTTTTTACTAAATAATATAATCACATGAAATAATAATAATAAAAAAAAATCTTGTGTAATTTCAAATCCCAATTCTTAGGCTTACAGTAAACTGAATGGCAATGCATTGGCAAAATCGTGACACACTAGAGCTTGGCACAAGTGTTCTGATAAAACTAAAATTAATTAAATTCTATTAATGAATTAATGTTTGAAAAAACTATTAGCATCAAGTGTTACCCACTATAAGTTTAGAAAACTGTGTGTGAACTTGAGTGGATGAATAAAAAGAATTTTTGTAACGATTAAAAATTTGAACAAGATATATATATATTATGTATATAGGGAGAGTATGTACTAATAGTAGGAATTGAATAATACCAACACAATTTAAAAATATTAAACTTTTATTTTCATTTTTGCTACTAATTAAACTTGCATTATAATAATTCACAGTAGGATGCTTACTGAAATTATATTTTAAAATTACTAAAGAATATTTTTTATATAATTACAAATTGCACATTTGAATAATTTATTTTCAGGCTTTTCATTAAATTTAAACAGGTTTGGCATGATTTAAATCAGTTGATTTTTTGAAAAAAATCATTGATTTAAATCATTTTTTTTTCACTTCATTTAAAACCTATATTCCAAAGACAGGAGAATTGGGAATCAGTCAGCACAGTAATACCAATAAGTAAATAAGTGTAAAAGGATAGCATGTGCTTTCCAACAATTTAGGGGTTGTTATCAGAAAGTATATAGTGGTGGGGTAGTACAATGATTATGACTGGTGGAAATCATTTTATGTAATGGGAGGTAAAGAGAGTATTTAAAAACTTGAAATTCAGTTTGTCTACCAAATAACAACAGTCGTAGCTTCATCTGCTGGAATGGAAAGACAGTTTTCTTCTTTTAGTACTGTTCATTCTAGCCTTCGTAACCAATTAGGAGTGAATAAAGCATCAAAGCGAGTGTTTTTATTGAAACAGTTAAATCCATCATTCAGTGCTTAAAAAGATATTGAAATAATTGTGATTTTTTTTTTTTTAAATAAATTGTATTAAAAGAATATTTAATTTGTTCTTTTAATTTACATCTTATTTAGTTTACACTATCCAATTACAAAATAATGGAATGTATTTAGATTAAAATTTATATATTTGAGTTTAGGTAATCAGTATGCAGAATATACTAGATAGATAAGATCTTATATCAAACTATTCTATGCATATTGCAAAAAACATAAAAACAACAATTAAAATTAGTATTCAGAAAAAAATCCAATTTAATTAAAAAATATCTGATTTTTTTGATTTAAAAAAAAAATGATTTTTTTCCAACCCTGAAATTAAATAACTAGTTAACAACATTGTCACTTTTCTTTACTCCTGAAATGTTTGTAGAAGATAAAGTGTCTCTTTGGCTAAGAGAAGTTAGACATTGGTGCTGTTATAGCTAAAAAAATATTTTGTGATTAGATATATTCAGTTTTTCCTTTGTGTTCTGGGTAGGACTACCATTATTGGAGCCAGTGCACAAATAAAAACAATAGCCATTGGATCAGAATATAATTTTAATAGAATTTGTGAAGATAACATTATGATTTTGGAAAATGCGTAGGTTTTAATTGTGGAAAAGAAAGTTATATTTTTATGGGGTTTTATGCAACTTTTACACATGAAGCAGAAGGTGGTGGCTTGTAGAAGGAATTATAGGTACTTTAGTCCAGTTTATTTAGCTTTGCCTGTTTGCATCCTTGCTATATTAGGAACCCTTCGCTTATGGCAATCAAAACAGAAGAGATGATCATTGAGTGGATAGCAACCTCTTCCATTGCTATTTGCAGATAATAACAATCCACAATCCTAAGAAAGAGAAAATGTAAATAACACACTAGGAACTTCTATACTAGCAGTAAGACAAATAGAAGGATACCACTTAATATTTTTGAAAAAATTAATATTGCAGCCCGAAACATTTCGAAATTTTAGAAAAGTAATAATAAGCATTTAAATTATAAAATACCTTACTGGAAATGTTTTGACTTGAATGCCTGGTTTTTGTAAAAATTATTCAGCTCATGATAGAAAAGATTAACAAATAGATATTTAATAAGGATGCTGCTATTATCAGTGAAATGCATTGTCTGCATTTCTAGATTTCTTTCTTGATGTGTACGTATGATAGTATGTCACAAAAAATTTAAATTATTTGCATATCAGGAATGAACTATTCTATTGTGTTTATATATAACAAAAAAAATTAAACTAAAGTATTTTTAAATACCTATTTATTAATTTTTTAATATGACCACTATTTTAAGTTATGTATGATTTGTGAAATAGAAGGGGAAAAATCTTTACCAAGATAAAACAATGCAAAATCAGTTGGAAATTATATCGTTTTTGTTTTGAATATTTTTTTTTTTTTTTTTTTTTTTTATATGGGGGGGGGGGGTCTCATGATAAAAAGTAATGAAGATTTCAAGTACACACCATTTTAAGCCTTTCAGCATTAAAATTTCTCGTAAGAATAGATTATGTAAATCAATGAATTAAGCATTTACACTTATTATTTTTTTAGGATAATAGAAAAGATTGAATTAAATTTATCTTATCCTGTCATTGCAACAATTGCATAAGGTTCTAAAGTGTAGTTCATTAAATAAAACGCTCTTGCTTATTAAAGTTACAAGTAAATAATGAAAATTACAGATTTAGTTGTCGTAATTGAGTATTTTGTAGAATGTTCAGAATTCAAATACATTCTATACGTACCTCACAACGGTAGCAAGTAGTATGGTAGCTGTTTCCCATGGACACTACACGTGTGACTTCATTGGTATACGATGGTGGGGCTATAGGTTTTTTACACTTGGCACATTTCGGAGCTACTTTCCTGTAACAGTGAAATTAAAAATTTAGTAAACAGGTATTTTTCACTTTTTTTTCTTGTATTCTGAGGACTTCATCAGCCCTCGCAATCTGCACAATCATCCTTTACCTCTTCATTTCCTTTCGCCTAAACCTAGAGGCTGGGTTTGGTTTGGAGGGCTACGGCCCACATTTTTTACAGAGCTTGAGCACACTGCTTCGATCTAACGGCTATGAGCTGCCTGCCACATTTAACCGATGAAATTAGAAGATCAGTAAAGTAGTTTATGAGGATATTCATGTATTGATATTTATGCAAATATATGTAAATATGCCCCCTATACATAATATATATATATGTGTATGTTATATACATGCATACACACACGTATGTATATGTATATGTATATATATATATATATATATATATATATATTGTGTGTGTGTAATATATCAAAATTTTTAACTTTATATTTCTTCAAAAACTCCTCTCTTCTTTTAATTTATCTAAATATCTTTACCAGTCTCAACATGGTGTGAACGGAGTATTTCCACTAACATTCCTTTCTGTCATACTGTAAACTTTCTGTCTATACAGCAGTTATGAACATGTTTTCGCGTTTGCTGATATGCAGTCAATTCGCTTATTAAGCTGTTTTTGTTGTATGAAAATTCTTGTTGTCAGCGCTCTTGGGTTTGTGTGAGAGCAATGAACTCTGTGGTATTGTTATATGTCCAGAAACAATATTCCGTGTTGCCGCTCTGAAATAAATTTTTAATTAATTTATTCTCTTAATATAGGATATCTTATATACTTATAATGCTATGTTATACTTTTATTATAAAGTTTTATAAAAAAATTATATATATATCTATATATATGTATATGTATATATATATATATATATATATATATGCATGTAAATTTTCTCCCCAGGCTCTATTAGCTGGACTTAATTAGGTCACCGATCACATTTTACAGTAGAATTACCTACCTTTTTGTAAGGAGACGCTACATATCTGATACATTCTAATCATGAATTGATTCAGAATTTACAAAAGGAAAGCTTATTAAGTGTTTTAAAATATTATTCTTTTAATTTTCCGCACAAATTACAACGCGTTTTCCTGCTGGCAGTAGCATTGTTGTAATCACAGGAAGAGGGAATAAAGCTTAATTCTTCCTGTAAGGCTGTCTTCAGATCATTTATACGTCTAGAAGGAGGTTGTTTACCTGAAATTGCTATTCCAAGGTAGACCCATAAATTCTCTATCGGGTTAAATTCAGGAGACTTTGCTGGCAGCTATATTTATTCAATGTCTTCTTCACTTTCAAGGAATTCGTCAACGCAAGGTTGCTCTATGTGGAATAGCATTATTTTCCTTTTAAAGTCAGATCCTTATGTCTTACATAAGGCTTTTAACACCAATATACCAAATACAAAGATTATGGTTAATATTTATATTTACAACATGTATATTAGCATGCTCCGATCGCTGGATAGCGGATGTTATTTTTTTATTTTAATTTTTTTAATTTTAATTATTTCCACGAGACTTGTTTTAGTTACATACTCTTTTATTTTTTGTTAAGCTATCACAAACAGATGTTACATTGTATTGATCATCAAATATGGTTCTGATTTTATATCTTTAATTATTCATTTCACAACTGTAATTTTAGAATATTTGTTGTTACCAATGCCACTTGGACGAGCCAAGCACCTGAGCCACTCAAATAGCTTTCCGTTTGACGAGAATCGCTAGGGTGAAAGAACGTGTTAACTCAAGTGAGTCCTCGTCATTTAGAAGCAAGGGTCAAGCAGAGCCGTAGGCTTGACCTGCCACCCCCAGAGGTATCGTTTGAAAATTTGGAGAACATTGCGACTGCGAAGATATTTTATTTGCCCCAGTCACGATTAACGGACACGGATTATCTTAGGCTGGCTGGAGCACCTAGCCCGCAACCCTCTAGTTACAGGATCGTTGCTTTTGCCGACTGAGCTACTGCGGCATTTGGTATGATTTTTAATGTTATATCAAATAAATGTTCAATTACTAATTATATAAATACATAAATGACCTCTTTAACTTCATTACAAACATCCGAAATTAACCATAGGTAACTGTGAATCACGTATCTCGCAGATACGAGGGAGACCATCAATGTACTTTTTAATGTCTCAAGCATTGCAGTGTTAAACGGAGCATACTGTTTAATGTTCGGATGACAACTTGGTTCCAATAACCTCCGAATTACCTTTTGTAGTCGTCAGCACAAAGAATGTTGTTCTGTGGATCGACACTGAATGGTTTTCCATCCAGACACTTCTTGCAGACTTGACACTTGAAACATTCTGGATGGAACTTATGTCCTTCTGCTTTTAAAACCTAGAAGATAATACACAGAACTCAAACTTGATCCTGTATCATAGGATATGAATCTGTAAGAAATTGCTAGGTAACAAGAGATAAAAAGGACATTTCTTTTGATGTGATGAAATTATCCGAATTTAAAGGCATGAATTTAGGTTTGAGACAGTTATGTAAACGTACAGTGTTTTTGGATCTTTTGGTTTTGGTTTGGAACGCTACGGTCTACTTTTTTGTAACACGAGGGCTAGTTGAAAGGACCTACAGCTTAAAGCCGATTCCGAACAGCTACAAACATCTTTGCCACAATGGGGTTCGAACCCACGAATTCTGGGACTAAAGATCAGCGCTCTAACCATTCGGCCATCTTTCAGCGTACGCATGGCATTAGCACTATGTAATATATATATATATATATATATATATATATATATATATATATATATATATATATATATGTATGTATGTGTGTGTGTGTGTGTGTGTGTGTGTGTGTGTGTGTGTGCAAGGAAAAGTAAACTAGATCGGGAAACTAATGTAGGTATTTTGTATAAAACCCCAAAGACGGCCCTCATTAAGGTCAGAGAAAATTCTCAGGGGTTTTCAGATCTCAAGGGCAAAATATTCCACGTTCTTTGATTTTTTCTTTTTAACAGTTAATCTAAATTGATCACTGGGGCTACAGTTTAAGCCCTCAGGGAAGTGGTCTAACAAATTCAGACTTTATACTACCCTAGCGGCTAATTTAGGAAATTCGATAACAAAAAGGAGATGCACTATATCGGAGACAGATTTTCACAGTGATTTTGACTGAGGTTTTCACTCACGTTGACACAGGTGTTACTTATTCTTTTACCCAGAATTTCATGTCAGCGGCTCTCTCAGTTTGTCCAGAAGATAATGAAGTGATAACCCGTTCACCAAGGTTCTGCTAATAATGGTCTTTGACTAAAACGGTGTACTTTTTATGGTCATGGCTGCAACCACCCGTCGTGAAGTGCATCTTACTATACACACACAGATATATATATATATATGTCAGGTCTAAGAAAGGGGTAGTTGGAAATTACGTGAGTTAAAAGCGATTTTAAAAAGAGAACTCTTTTATAATAATAAAATAAATGAAAAAGACCCACGATATCGTAAGCTTTCAGGATAATCCGGTCAGGCTGAAACATTTTGGAAGAATTTGATGAAATTGCAAACAGATAAGATCAGTCAAAGCGTGGACAACACCTTTTCCACGCATAGCTCTGCGTCGATTAATGAAAAGGGAGACCTTATGCTTTCCTTATGAACGATGAGTTAATAAAACTTATTATTATCAAGAAGATTGTTTTCCATTCGCTTTAACTATGTACCATGACATGTCATATATATATATATATATATATATATATATATATATATATATATATATATATATATATATATATATATATATATATATATAATATTTCTCTATAAATAAACAGTCTTAAACTGCAGTAAGGGTACTAGTTGACTCCTGTTTCTCGCTACTAAATATATCTCATTTCCCATATCACACGAAGTCCAGTTTAAGGGGACAGTAGACGCTACAGTGCTTTCAAGAAAATTATTAACTTAAATTTATGAAACTTCGTATACATATATGAAACTTTGTATAACAAAAAAAAAGCTAAACAATTAAGAACAATTATAAATAAAATATTAAATTATAATAAAATAATTATATTTAAAAACGAATAAAAACTCATTTAAAAGTATTTTAATTAACAATTATAAATAAAATATTATAATTATGATAAAATAATTATATTTAAAAACGAATAAAAACTCATTTAAAAGTATTTTAAATAACAAATAATTATATTTTCATTTCATTTAAATAATGTTTTAAAAAATGTACCTTGCGAGCTAATTTTCAATTTTTTCTTGTATTTTTGTATTGTGGCTTACAATTATCTTTCGAACATATCTGGATATTGACTTATATAGATGGAATAATTAATATATACATAGGAAATATTTTTACAAGTCTGGACGTAGAATTTTCATGAAAAATTCGGGCTTTCGAAACCTGATTGAGTTTTAATAATATAAATAAAGCTGAAATATAAAATATTAACCAGATTTATTTTAATATATATTAATGCTTCGTAAACATTTTGTAGGAATCTCTTAAAAATGAATTTTAAAGAAATATTTGAAAAAAAAATTAAAAATGTATAAAAATGTAAAAAAATGTTGATTTAAAAAAATCTAATGTGATTAATTTACTTAAACTTCAATTTATATATAATCAAATTTCCGAAATTCTAAGTTAATAATTTATATAAAAAAAACTTTTTATGTCTACTATGTAAAGATTTAGAATAGGAAACGAACCAAATATTTTATTTTTCTTCCTTTAACTTAGTTTCTCAACAAGAAATGCAATACTCGCTTTATCTACGAAGTGCAGAATAAAGGAAGTTGTATCGTAAAATCTAACGGTAATGTGAAAATAATTTGTTGATCATCATAAAAAATGTTATAAATAAAACGCTTAGTGTGGATGTATGTAAACATGACTGCGCTGAAGCGATGAGGCTTGCATGTTGAAATTTGATAAAGTGACACCGTGCAGAACTTCTCAGAGTGCTTTTCCGAGTTAGTTTTGGTTGTTTATTTATGTATAAGTGATTTTTCCCTTGTTTTCTTCTGTTTTTCATCTTCCTCTGTAGGTATCGAACGAGTGATCGTATGATCTCGATCTAATCTCCTATTAAAGCTTTGAGAATTTTCTTTCAAATAAAAATCGCTTTTGAAAATTAGTAAAAAAACGCCCTTTTTTTAGTTAAATTCTAAACAGTAGTCACTTTTTTTTCCAAGAAACGAAAATGCATTTTAAAACTGTCACGCTGTGGGAAAAGAAAGTAAAAGAAAACCCTGTTTGTAATACTGTTTAAAATTTTATAGGAGTTAAAGATTGAAGAATCCTTTCTCTTGAAAAAATATCTGATGTAGTCACCACACGACTTTCCTGTACGCCTATTAAATTACATACTTTTTTGCTGTACTCCATTTAATCCTTTTTTATTTTAGTGTGAGATACGTTATCCAATTCTTTAATAAGAAGATTGGTTTACTCTCCTAACCGAAGATAACTAGTACTCCAATACTTTAGTAAGGTGGACAGTTACACAATTGATAAAATATTACTTTTTAATAACGTCAAAAAATTATACAATATGTGAATGATATCAAAAGTTACGACAGTTTTAAACACAGAACTTAAATATTCTTCGTCTAAATGTTTTTCAGTGATACGTGATATATATGTATAGACATCATGTCGAAGTAAAAATGGATTAAAAAATGGTCAACATAGATATTTAAATGTCCCTCCTCACTATAGTCCACTGCAAGCCATTACCATCGTCTGGAGGGGGTATGGCTTATCGAGGCTGACGATGGTAGATGATAAAATGGTCTTGGCGGAGGATGTCTTCAGAAGCGATTTTTCTCCAAAGATCAAAGACAATCAGCATGCGTTATCAAAGTGCGCAGTAAATTCTATGGATGCATACACGCGCTCTGCTCATTTACTGGCCTAGTGTGGTAAACAATTGGCCATAATGTGGAGGCTACATAAAGTTCCAGAGTTAAAGTTCGCTGTACGTACGTAAAGATGAAACTAGTCAAAAGGAATTCAAGCGTTGGTTAAATGTGAATTTCCATTGAAATATGAAAACCGAAATATTTACGTGGTTTTTTTTATTTAAAAAATTATTTTAACTCTTAAATGACCTGGAGATATTATTTCATGAGCTGTCTTCTAAATAGTTGAAATTATCCAACAGCGTACAAGCAAGTTTAGTGGCGTGTCATACCCTTAGAACACATGCTTTTAAAACTACTTATTTTCAAACTACAAGATAGACCAATGTAGAACATGCGTGAAGCTCACAAACGATTAAGAGTGTGACATCAAAAATGTTTTTTGTAATATTTTTTAAAATTTATTGGGATTAAATATGTACAAATTCTTAATTATTTACCTTATTACTTTTTGGCTATGGCGTCAATATTTTAGCCTGCCTTTAAAGGCTTATCAACTAGTATATTTAATTAAACAGATAAATTAAGATCTTTTTATCTATATACAAACGATTTATAACTAACAAAAAAAAAAAAAATCAAAATTTCTCACTTGAAAAAGTTAAGATGGTTCGTTGAAATTAGAGTTATTATCAAACTACTTATATTGAAGTCTTATTACGGTTTCATATTAATTGGTCGACCAATCTAAAAGGCTGTTTCAAATTCTCAGATACTTCGCATTTTTAAAATTTTATCGTGAATCAAAATCTTTCATTGAAAGAAGTATCTTAGTTTATAGTGCGTATGTGAATTCTCTACAAAAAAATGAAATATTGTTAGTTTGATCTATATCAGTGACGGCGCGATCACACTAGCTTGGAAATTACGCGTGTTAACATGAAATAGATTGCTTTATTAATTATTAAGTGAGAATTTAAACGCAATGTTTCCCTTTCGCTGTAGCAGTGCGTCAGCTGATTTCAAGCTTGAAGTATTTCTGTTTTATTTGAGTAAGTAGGAACTGAAGACCGCCTTCACTGAAACGAGAACGAGGAAATCCAGCTTACACTGTAAGTCATCGTTAGTGTCGTAATACACGGAAGTTTTGGAAACTTACTCTCTCCAGGATAGGTCGATTGCATGTGAAGCATTTGTCAAGTTTGGTCTAGAAAGAAAAAAAAAAGTATGCATACGTAAGTTAAACAGGTGAGAATGATTATTTAAGACATAAATAGAGACATATAAGACCTATAATTTACTCTCTCTCTCTCTCACACACACACACATGCGCACCGTCTAAAAGCAAGATTGGACTGAATTATCAAAACCGAAACTCTTCACTTAATCGGAAGTATAATTTATCAATATGCGGAAAGATAATGCGAGGATAACTTTCATAGTCAGCAGTTTCATACCTTGGCTTAATGGGGTTTCACCCATGAGTAGAAATAATTTCACCTATGTAGCTGCAATACTGTCACATCAGCAACTTTACATTCTCTCTCTTTTTACGATTACACATTAATTGCTATTAAGAGGAGGCCTATGGCCATTTCTGCTAAAGAAATTTAGCTTTTGTGTGTTTATTTTCATAAAAAAATCTTATAAAATACGAAAAAAATACAAAACTTTTTATAAAATGTAAAAAAAAAAAAAGTTTTAAAATTCTTTAAAATGCAAGAAAAAACTTTAAAACTTTTGAACTTTTGATAAAGTTTTTGGTTTATGAACACATGAATGGATCGTTTCATGAACTCGCGGTGGTTTTGGTTTCATGAACTCGCGAATGCCATTTTCCCTTTGGTCGACATTCTCGTTTCTGATTGGTTGTCCTGCGACCGGCAAGAACTCAAACTTTATCAAAACTTTTGATAAAGTTTTTGGTTTATGAACACATGAATGGTTCGTTTCATGAACTCACGGTGGTTTTTGTTTCATGAACTCGCGAATCCACCATTATCTTTCCCTTTTCCTATTTAGTTGTTTATTTTCTCGCTCGCTGCTATTCACGCTCACTGAAAGAAACTCAGAAATGACGGGTTCGACCCATAGATTTCTGTTGACTCGTTTACTGAAGATTCTTTCACTTCTATATTCTTGTTTGTGCTTGTACCGAGTCGGAGTGACGTTGAATATAAAACAAAATGGCTGAAATCCATATTGGAATATTTTAAGTGTTATGGTAATCTAAGTAATAAAAGTTATTTCGATGAAATGACAGACGCGTCTGCTTTTAGACATATTTGTGCATAAACGGACATCACTGCATTTCGTGGGCGTACTTGAAGTCATTTGATCATTCAATTTTCTCTCATATCTATATCTCTTTCAGAGAGCTTTTAGCTTCATCTCTCTTCATTTGTTTCGTCCTCGTGTCACTGAATGAGCTTGAGAACTCAAGTTTAATTCTGTTGTTCAGACAAAAGAGATCTTTTTAAAGCTCGGAAGTCCTGGAAAATTCTGCTGTTTCCTTCTCTATATCAGAGAATTAAATGGATTATCTTATTTTTGTGACTATCCGTAGAGAGCCAAGATAATACCTTACCCCCAGCTTGCCGAAGAATTATATTAAATTTATAAAATAGATTCCAAACTAAATCTTTTCATTGTTGTTTTTAAGCTGTTCTTTCCCCTCTCCGGTATTACATTATTTTATTTATGTAGTACGGTCAGGGCCAGTCACAAAAATTTCGAGATCACGAGAAAGAAAATGATGAGCCCCTCTTCCGCATACAATAAAGCAAGAAATTTATAAATAATGCATTTAGTATATTAAAGAACAACAAAATGTGCAAATATATAGTGCTAATTGACTTCATTTACCTTATTGCAATATGCTTATTATAAATATTTTTAAAATGTAAATTAAAAAAAATATAAAAATAAACAGAACTTCTATGGTTTTTATTCCGTGCAGAAACGTCGATAACTCTAGAACATTTGCATTGTTTTCTCGTTTCTGATGATTCAATAGTTAGTAATCTTAAATCTTTTAAAAGTTCTTATACTATTGTTGATCGCAGCGTGTTTGTGATACGAACTAAGTAATTAAATAAGCCATCTGCTTGAATCACCAATTATATATTTATTTTCTATATATATATATGTCAGGTTTAAAAATGGTGGTTAAGAATTAAGCGAGTTATAATTAAAATAGTTAGAACTCATTAACGATAACGTAATAGGAGAAAGACACACCCTCGAGCAGAACTATACAGAGTAAAAAACCTGACGCGGAAGTACACATAGGAATTTTGCTTAGGTAGCAACGCCAAAAAAGACAGTTTATCATCCTTCCCTCTTGTTGTGGCAAAATATGAGAACAAAGAATATCTAAATGGCATAGCCATGGATAGAAGGATTATAATAAAGGAGTTTTTATATTTGCAATAAAATGTGTCTTCCATGCCTTAACCACTCGTCCGTGTCACATATATATATATATATATATATATATATATATATATATATATATATGTGTATATATATATATATATATATATATATATATATATATAGAGAGAGAGAGAGAGAGAGAGGGATGATAAATTTTCCGTTTTTAAATAAATCCTTTAAATGTCTCGTATGTGAACGCAACCTCTAAATTATCTCTTTTTCTGCAAATTTAACTCTTTGAAAGATATTGAATAGGCGTCGTTTCTTGAATAGCACTCTAACCCCAATTTTGATTATCTAACATAAAAAATAGCTGCAGTTAATTTAGGGAAAACCTAATATTTAGGGAAAAGATTATAACGTGGAAATAATTATAATGTTAATATTTCTTTTTCGGCCATGTGTGTGTGTGGAAACAACATTTATAATTATTATTATTATTTGTAACTTTGCTTCACGGTTTTTTCACCGTCTGAATTCTAGGCACTTTCATTACTGACGATGTCAAATCCGATAATATCTGCCCCTAGAATCAAACTTTACTTTTACTTTTAGAGGGAAAATAAACACAGTCGGTGAAGCTTGCCATGGAAAAATTCTGCCAGATCCCGTCTAAACCGGTTCAACCAATTCTAGTAAAGAATTTTTAGTAGTTCGTTAACTCAACGGTGAAATGTGACTTATACGTGACATGAAACGATTAAATTAGTAAAGGCAGGGTTAAAATTTATACTGCAGCTTAGGACTGGATCATTTATTAATATATCGTCAAATATTGATATGGTAAACTTTAAGTATTGCAATAACGATATTAAAATTTTACTCTGCAGATATATCCCCGTCGCATGGTTTACTATTTTTGCTCAACGAATGCTACCGACATCTACTGAATAATTCCTAATGGCTAATACCATCCATGCCGGGAGCAAAATTCGAACCCATAGAATCAGTTTTCCAGGGAAAGGAGATAATTTGGTTCGAGAGAAATATAATTTGGCATAAATTGGCAATGTGAATTAGCAGTAATGGTTTCCAATTTGAATGAACAATTCTGTTTGGTTTATAAACAAATTACTTCTGGACAATATATATATACTATTTTAATTGTTAAAATGAATTACTTCTAAAAAGTTGTTTTTACCTTTCAGAAATTTTAACTTTTAGGATCAAATTGTAATTTTAAAATTTTAATTACCAAGAAAAACAAAAGGTTTGGAATGAAAGAAAGATAAAGGTATTCAAAAATACTAATATACCCTCCTACTTTAAAGCATTATCGCGATATATCAATGATATCACAATCAATTTGGGGATATATCACAATATTAGATTTCTGATATCGTCCAGTCCTACTGCAAATAAACATCGTTTCTTGGTCAACATATAATAAACCAGGGCCGTAGTCAATATTCAGCTCCAGGAAGGGCGATGTCTTCTGCTTGGTCCCTGCTCCTAAATTACGAGGACCTACTTTCATCTTTTGCTTTGTCCTAGAGAATAATGTTGGCCGCTTATATGGTGCTTTTATAATAAAACGGTCAACAAAATCTTCGTTGTAAAGGCTGTTCTATTCTCTAAATGAAATAGTTTTTAGGAGAACTTTTTGTAAAGTATATTCAGATACTGACGTACACACACGTATACACATTTAGAAGTCTTATTGGGATCAATTTCGATTCTAAAGGAAATAGCTTTTATTTTTTATTCCTTAAAAAAAAGGGTATTTGACATCTGCGACAACCTCAGTTCTATTTTGTTTTCAAGTTTTTCTACGTTGCCAATCTCAGAAAATTAAAAACAGCCGAATCAATCTCGAACTCGCGACAAAGGCGAATGCTTAATGAGCAAGTGCCCCCCCCCCCCGTGTTGTCTAAAAAATTGTTACTACAGTATTCTGTAAGCATTTACTTGGAACACATGCAACTTTTAATTTATTCATTTAGTACAGAAAAATAGAATCATAGAAACATTTTTTTTGAAGTGTTTGTTCTTACATTCTCACACGTACACACCAATATATAACATTTGTATTTATAATTTGGATGAGTAGTGTATACATTTATATGCATAAGAATAAATAAATATATTCGCAAATGCACGCAAATACACTTAAGACTTTATCACACGTCAACCTGTACATAAAGGGATAAAGTAATATATTATTTTTACGATTCCTTTTCCCGATGAAAAAAGCACAGATTTCTCACGTGATAGCGAAAAATTCTCGACCAATTAAAAATCTTATCACACGTCAGCCTGAACAAAAATAAATCGATTGAAAATATTTCTATCTCGCTAGAAATCCGCGGATTCTTCATAAAAAAGATCATAAACTGAGTATGTGACTAATATGTACAGGTTGACGTATGCTAAGGACACATAAAGACACCTTACACATAAAGATACAGAATATTTTTCTATCAACAGTGTCATTACAAGACTGATGACCGGTTTCACCAAAACGTTTTACTTCTAATCACGATTAATCTCTGTTTTAAACGGAGAATTGCATCCCATCATTGGCTGGCGCCATGGGTTAATCGCGGTTAGCCTTTAAACGACTTTGGCGAAAGCGGCCCTGAATCTTATAAGATTATAAGCCAGCTTAACTTACCAGGTAATCTTCTTCGCAATAGGGTTTTCCACTCAGGGTGTAATAAGGTTTCCCATAGAGTTCTTTACCTGCAAATGAAGCATTTATTTGTTAAAATTGTAAAGACTAGATTTAGTCTTTTCACCTTGAAACGTTAACCTAATAATAAAACTTACTGCTACAAAATACTTTCAAACATATGTATAACGTCAGATTAATATCTTATTGAGGTTACTGAAGAGAGTATTTGTAGAAAATTGAATTAAATTGCGGGATATGGGTGTACGATGAATAAGATAATATTATACACCATCTCCGACAACTAGATATACTTGGTCATCAGTGAAGAAGGTCGACACTGTAAATTTAACTTAACAAACATTTAATCAGAAATAAAGATAAGCGTGCACGAAGGATCATGCTACAGATGGAACTGCATACGGTATACTAGATCACCGTAACAAAGCGGGGTGATTCCTTTACAAGTGAAGGGTCAGTTACGGTTGCCGCACCGAGAGTACAGTCAAGCTGCGTATCGCGCAACCGTGTATTGAAATTCTGTCAGGTCAGGAGTTGCGATATGCGGTTAAGTAGTTGTTCATAGACACAGCAAAATTAAAAAATTAATTTGAGTGTTTTTCTTAGGGTGTCGTCTAAATGAGCAGAACGGTAGTATCAAAATTCGAGTTTGGGGGTTCGAGTCTCAGTTTTGCAATCATTTGGCAACAATGTTGACGGTGTAGACGCTTGTTTAATGGTTGGTTAGTTTGGAACATTTCGATCAGTTTTTTGCAATACAAGGATTAATTTAGATCGAAAAGAACTATTTAAAGCAGAAATGATACGAATATCTACCAGCAGCGTGATTTTAACTCCAGTATTGAAAAGCTGTGTCCTACTTATTCGGCCGCTGTACAGTTCTTTCTCGAATGAACCACTGAGTAGCAAAATAATGACAGTAGTGTCCTTCAACCAACTAAATGAAAGGAGTTTTATTAATAAAGTAAGCATTCATGCTGTTTCCTAATGCAATATGTACAATTCATATGTGTTTTTTTAGGCAGAAATTTTGAGTTCTTGATCTTTCTAGCTGTTTTATAACAATATTTAATATTTGTGAGATTTTTAAAGCTTTTATAACTATAAAATTCCCTACGTATAGCTGAAAATAATTTCATTTAATATGATTGTATAAAATATTTGTCTATTTTGTCACATTTTCTTCTATTATTATTTACAACGATTATAATTATCGCCAAACAATACAGTTGTGTAGTCCAAAGTTTTAGAATATGTTGGATAATCATGCGTAAAAAGTTTCTAAAAGAATAAAAATTGTTCAAACTACATATTTAAAAATCCTTTTTTTTTTTTTTTTTTTTGTTTGGGTTGATAAACTGAAACTATTTTTTTACAGTGTTGTGCAAAAAGAAAGGATCTGAAAAGTTAGTCGATAAGTGATATTAATGCTCCGTTGAAAATAATTACAGGCTTAAAAACACGGAGTTCCAACCAGCCATGAAGTCCATTACAGAAAAATCAACTGCATCTAGGCGTTATCTGTGATCTAAGAGAGTATTTGATAAATGAATAAAGTTTATAACTACTGTAGAGTATATTTTTTGTTTTCAAAACGAAGATTACACACGTTTAAAAAAATAATTATAATTTACTACCTCTGTTTCTGCTTTAAATAGTTTAACTTATTTCTGTGCAATCATTTTTAATATATTTTTCAGTCTTTTTTTTTTCACACTTAATAAGACTTTAAACTTTTGTCTAAACAAGTTTACTTATTTATATTTAAAAAATGTAACTGATTTACTAATTTCATCTTGTTGTTAAGCATAAACTGTTAGCACATTTCAAAGTCCGATAAACCAAAAACAAAGTAAAGTTATTACATACTTGATGTTTTATTGATAAGTATATTTCAAGCAGTTTTATGTTACACTTTCAATAAGTTCTACATGATCTCTATTTGTGGTACATAAAACATAAAATCTGTAGTCAACTTCAAGGCAAGTGATGCAGACAATCTTAGCCGTTATTCTACCAATATGTACAGGGATTTTTCATCTTAAGTAAGTCATCAGTATCTCGAACGTTTGTTGTATACACCTTGTCTTTGGCAAACTCCCAAAGAAAGAAAATTAGACGTGTTACGTCGGCTGATTGTGCAAGCCAAGGTAATTGCTTCACCTCAACCAATTCATCGTTGGGAAATGTTTCCTGCATATCCTCTATCAAAGGTACTGCAATGTGATAGTGCCCCATCTTACTTGAAGTAAGCTTGCAGCTGGCGACGTCCATTTTAGCTATAGCAAAATATTGTAACATGCCGAGATACACGCAACTTTTTACTGTGGACTAACGGAATAAAAAAGGACTACATCCCTTCATCCAAGGCCAATCCCTAAATCCGTCACTAACATACGTCTACCATTTTGAAATTTTTATGTTAGTTATCTCCTGCTTCAACAGATTCTGGCTGCAGACAGAGTGCCATCCATGTTAAAATTTTTTTAAACTCTCATTTAAATCAGAATAGTGGTTGTTATACATTCTGATTTTATTATAAAAGTCTCTCAAATGTACTTAATAATTTATACTCACCCTGTAATGTACTTAGTTTGAGAGATTAAAGGCGCTGTTATCCAGCACGGAGGTTTGTTCACTTGAAAATGGGTTCTGTTCAGCAAGGCCTATATATCTCAAAGGCTATTCCGAATGAAAAGCTATTACGGTACTCTGCGCGCCATGGCCTTCCATGGTGCGCACTTTTTAGAATGCTTTAGAAGCATGCTTGGCAAGCAGTTGGATGCATACATGCACATTTTTAATTAGGATTTAAAATAAAGTATTATAAAGTATTTGCATAAAGTATTTTTAAGTATTACGACATATTTTACACATCTATTTATAAGATTGTATTTTTGGTAAAGCATATTCCATTCGGCAATGGTGTTCTGCCCGATTTGCAGCAGTATCTTATTTCGCTTCTTTTCTCATTGAATTACCAGATTTTGAATTGTTTGGTAGGGAACATCTTCCCTGGTAACTTAACAAAATTATTTGCCTCTGGTTCGTCATACATCGATTCAGCTGAAAAAAACATGTAAACGAGAAATCTCGGAACCCGTACACAATACGTTCACTTTGGAGATAAAAGGAGGAGTTAACTTTTATATAATAACTACAATATGGTACTTACAGCATAGGGTGCAAACAAAGCATCTCTGATGGTAGTTAAGCTTTTCGGCAGAGCATCCTTTTTCAGAAATGACTCCCAAACACTTGGCACAGGTCCCTGTAAAATGGAGAAAAAATCCTATATGCAATAAAATTAAAAGAATTAAAGAATGTAATAATAAGTGCAAACTTAATGTTGTAATTTTGTTAGTAAATATTCTTTTTTTCAGTATGTTTTTGGAATATTGATTTATCATTTTAGAAACACAAACTTGTTCCTAAATACAAAGTGTCCCACAAAAATGTTAGTAAAGAACACTGTTTAAATCTATAACAGTGTTCAGTTTAGCAAATAATAAAAACTTTTAGTTATTGAACATTGGTGTATTCCTTTTACCTCTATTTTTTTCTAGATAAAAAAACTCCATTTTTGATAGTTTGGCTTTGACAGCTACACAATAAATTTCAATAGGAATTCTTTAATTTTTCAATACTTATTCATTTGCGATAATGATGTGACTGAATTAATTGAATCAAATATAAAAACAAGCAACTAAAAACATAGTTAACATATATATTTCATGCTAACTTGAATGATTAAATTATAGTAAAAATGCTCTTTGGATTTCTAATGTTGATATAAAAAATAGAATAAGTTGCTTTTTTACAATTGTTAAAAATCTTTTAAATAATGAAGATCTTCACCAAATACATGTTCGCTTCTTAGAAATACATCTGGTTACAGTATGAGAAAATTGTGAGTGTTAGATAACACTTAAAAGCATTAAAAAAAACATTCTAAGTACATAATACCTCTTAAGCAAAAATAATAAATAAGGCAACCCTATTTCTCCCCAAGGTTGAACTCTGAAAATAATTTCAATGTACATTAGCCAGAAAAACTGGCATTGCAAAACAAATATTCTTTCAGAATAAGATAGAATTTAAAAAAAGAAAAAAAGACTCAATTACACCCTAGTTTAATAAACATCTTTTAAGATGTTGTCACTAGATTAGTCAATAGCTTTCACCCCAGAGTTTCTATTTATACAAAATGTTCTCCAAGTTTACGCTCTTATGACGATCGAAGAAACTGAAAGGTTTATTTCAGTTTTCAGATTCTCGCCAAATATAAGTTATTCGACACACCTAAGCAAAACGTACTTTTTTTTTCTTAAGTTTTCAAGTTTCGTATTTCACGGAAGAAAAGAGTTGCCAGATGGTGGGTGATAAATTTTTTAATAAATGGTGCCAAAGCTTGAAAAGAATATAGCTCAGTTGTGATTATTATATTGGAAAGAATTTAGATAGTGCTATCCTGAAATACCAGCTTTCAATTTGATATTTATAGATTTATTTAAATGTGCATACTAATTTAATAAAAGAATTCGAGAGTACATATTTAAAAAATTCAATCGTTATTTATAATTGTAATACAGTCTATGAATTGCTATATTTACTTTTAGAATTATAACCAACATTTATTTATATTCATAGATAAATGCAAACGAATATTCCTCAACACAGTTAAACATAAAATTGGATTTTTTTTTAATTTATAGAAATGTTTAAATATGAGTTAAATGCTCTTAAAAGTTTTAAATAACTTTTTAATAAAACAAGAGATTTACAGAAAATTTAATCTAATTTTATAGAAAAAAAGCTCGATTGCAGACCAATTCTTACAGCCTTCACAAAATGTGAACTGTAAGCAAGTATTGTAATGGATTGCAGACAAATTAAAATTTAATGATTCATAAAGGAATCGACTTATAACTAAAATCGTAACAAAATCAAGTTACATCAGAACTATTTGTTCAAGACACGGTAAAAGGGAATGTTTTCAGTGTATTAGCATTATAAAGCACTGCTTTTATATGTTGTATAGATTCTTAACTTTGGAGATAAAAGGGGAGGTTTTCAGTGCATTAAAGTTTGTAAGCATTGCTTTTATATGTTGTATAAATTCTTAACTTTGGAGATAAAAGAGGAGGTTTTCAGTGCATTAAAACTATTAAGCATAGCTTTTATATGTTGTTTAGTTTCTTAACTTTGGAGATAAAAGGTGATGTTTTCAGTGCATTAAAGTTTGTAAGCATTGCTTTTATATGTTGTTTAGATTCTTAATTTTGGAGATGAAAGGGGATGTTTTCAGTGCATTAAAGTTAGTAAGCATTGCTTATATATGTTGTATAGATTCTTTACTTTGGAGATAAAAGGGGATTGTTTTCAGGGCATTAAAATTATTAAGCATTGTTTTTATATGTTGTTTAGATTCTTAACTTTGGAGATAAAAAGGGATGTTTTCAGTGTATTAAAATTATTAAGCATTGCTTTTATATGTTGTTTAGATTCTTAACTTTGGAGATAAAAAAGAAAGTTAGTATATTAAAATTATTAAGCATAGCTTTCATATGGTGTTTAATTTCTTAACTTTGAAGATAAAAGAGAATGTTTTCAGTATATTAAAATTCTTAAGCATTGAAAATCCATCGTTAAAGTCCATCATAAGACATTTACGATTATCCTAAGATTATAATAGTTGTGGACCAGTATGGAAATAATTTTATTATTCTTATATCTTTGAAAGATAATGTTTTTTAAATTAGAATTCGAAGGCATCCTAAAACTGAATGATATTTACCCCAGAATATAATTTTAAGATAATGCCGATGTCTCTAAAATGACACCTAGTAATTTGAAAAAAAAAAAAATAAATAAATAAAAAATTAGATCTATTAAAAGCAAGGTGACAACATAAGTTTTTAAACAACAAAAAATTTCAATGTATTAATAAAATATTTTGAATTTAAAATAAGCTGAAAATTATCGAAGATCTGGTATCAAAAGGTTTTTAAAAGGTAAGTTGAGAATAGTTATGTTATAATTGTTAAAAATTGCAAAATAACATGTAAACATATGCTAATTGCAAAGAAATGTTTGTGTTTAGACGGCAATTAGTCATATGGAAACAATAAATATGCCAGATGAAACTTCCCGAAAACTTAAAAAGAAAATTTAGTCATTTAGTCATTTATAATTTTTTAGGAAAGTTGGTGACACACTCACTCACTTTTAGTTAATTGCTTTTTCTTTGGCTTGAAGCCACATTTTGAAAGTCATTTCATGTCTTTTATGTATTTTAGAGAGCCAATTACTAACCCTAAAATACTTGAAAAATATTTTTATTTTGTTAGTCGGAAGTTTTAAACGAAAGCATTTTCGCTAGTATTTATTTTTTCATTGCATAACAAATCGTACTTGTAATGGTTGGCATAGTGATTATATACATCAAATGTACAGTTGAATATTTGAAAAATCAAGTTCAATTAAACTCTTTAAATTGTTTTCTTAAAATAATTAAATACAAATATATTTTTTAATAATTGCTAGCATTTGCTACATCTAATATTCTTTTATTCAAGTTTTAACACTTTGTTTATATCTAATGTATTTAAACGTTTCATTAAAAATTTTTTAGAATATTTCTTATTAAATTTTGGTAAGTTTTTTATAATTTTGTAAGTTTTTATGATAAGTAGCCAGCCTAGAAGGGATGCAAAGTAACAAATATGCCCCTCCAAATTTTTTTTTATTGAAATCAAAATATTTCAAGATAATTCTTTTTATTATACCATTAAAGGTGTTCAAAACTTTTTTAAAAAATGAACATTTTTTTTTCTTCTCATACTTAATTATTTTCGCCATGAAGGGAAAAATATAGATGAAAAATATATATTTCAACTATGAAATATTTGAAAAATTATTCATATTTCATCTGAAATGTGTTTAAATGAATTTTTTATAGTTGAAAATATAGTTGAAAATATAGTAAAAATATACTTGAAAAATATATATTTCAACTATGAAATATTTGAAAAATTACTCATATTTCATCTGAAATGTGTTTAAATGAATTTTTTATAGTTGAAAATATAGTAAAAATATAGTTGAAAATATATATATTTCAACTATGAAATTTTTTAAAAATTACTCATATTTCATCTGAAATGTGTTTAAATGGATTTTTTATAGTTGAAAATATAGTTGAAAATATAGTAAAAATATAGTTGGAAAATATATATTTCAACTATGAAATATTTGAAAAATTACTCATATTTCATCTGAAATGTGTTTAAATGGATTTTTTATAGTTGAAAATATAGTAAAAATATAGTTGAAAATTATATATTTCAACTATGAAGTATTTGAAAAATTACTCATTTCATCTGAAATGTGTTTAAATAGATTTTTTATAGTTGAAAATATAGTAAAAATATAATTGAAAAGTATATATTTCAACTATGAAATAGTTGAAAAATTACTCATATTTCATCTGAAATGTGTTTAAAGTGCTGGCGTGTTGCTATGATATTATTCTGGTTTCTGTAACAATAAGTTACATTCGGTTCAGCTCTTTTTACCTCTTCCCGTGAGTCATCGTCAAAGACATACCAGAACAAGACCGGTTTGAACTAGAAAGAAACTTCGGACTTCTCCCAACCAATAGAAGGGTCCGTTGGTTTGGAGAATTCTGACCCCCCCCCAACGCCGTTCTGGAGTGGACCCCTGTTTTTTCTCAGTGATTCTGGCGGATTTTTTTGAGAGGACAAGGTTGTTACCAGAGGAAGGAAGAAGGAAAAAATACTGCGACACCAGAAAAAGGAAAAAGGACGCCATTTTGACGAAACCAGAGGAATCTTCCACATCTATTAGCGATAAGTTGTATTTCTGATGTATTCCTTAGGCATTTCATCATATACATCATTTAATCAGAACATATTTGTCCTTTTGATTTTTTAATGAGTTTAGATTTCTTCTTTCTCAAACACTAGGCCAACATAACATTATTTTTTACATTTTTTTTTTGTTTCTTAAAGAGTTTTAATTTCTTCTTCCTCAAACACTAGGTCAACGTAACATTATTTTTACGGTTTTCAAGAAAGACAATACAAAATGCTCTTCCACACTCTGAAAATTAACCAGAGGTAATAATGACTTCAACCACGTTCTCAAGTTTTGGTGAGAGAGGAAAAAGGACGGTGTCGACGCGGACCAATAACACAAACACAATACGTAGACAATAACATTTGTCTTTAAACTTATTTTAATAATCATAATGCCAGCAGGAACGTGCGGCCATCACTCACAAAATTCTCTCTTAAACTAAACTACAAAAAGTGTTGCCACAAAAATGCAACTAAATTATACTACAAAACAAAACAGCACATTGAGCATAAAACCTAACAGTACAAAATGTAAAATATTGAATTCGAGGATAAACAACAAAACAAAATACAAAACATTAATAAATGATTCAAACAGACGGGAAGAACGAACCTTAAATAAAAATTGTAAATGCGCCTTCCAAGGTAACTTTGGATTTGAGCTACATTTCAACTTTGTTTTTCTTTACTCTTCCTATCTCAGATTTGAATTAACTAAACATTCATGAATTTTCTTCGAATAAACCAAGTAATTTTAACATTACACTGCATTGGAGATTCAAGACGTTTGAGTTTGGTTTCGAACACTATGGTCAGCTTTTGTGCAACACGAGGGATAATGAGATCGGGACCTACTGCTTAAAGACGATTCCGAATAGCTACGAACATCCATTCCATAGTGGGATTCGAACCCACGAATTCAGGTATCGATTATCAGAGCTTTATCATTCGGTCATCGTTCGGCGAGAAGCTGAAGGGGAAATTTGAGGTATTAAAATTATCCAAAATTTTGAATTAACCATGTTCGAATGAGTCAAGTGAGACAGCAATATTTATTCAGTTTTTATGATTTTTAACAAAATTTTAACTTGTTAAACATTTTTGTAATTTTTTCTGAGACTCCATAGCAGAATTTCCAATAACTGTTAAGCATTCTATACTTAGAGTACATCTTCCAAAGGAGTTTTCTTCAAGAAAGACAAAACAAACTGTTCTTCCACATTCTGAAATTGTAGCATTAAAATTATCCAAAATTTCTAATTAACCATGTTCGAATTAGTCAATTGCGATTGCAATTTTTATTACGTTTTTATGATTTTTAACAAAATTTTAACTTGTTAAAAGTTTTGTAATTTTTTGCTGAGATTCATAGCAGAATTTCAAATAATAGTTGAGCATTCTCTAATTACAACACATCTTCCAAAGCTGTTTTCTTTAAGAAAGACAAAACAAACTGCTCTTCCACATTCTGAATTTGTAGCATTAAAATTATCCAAAATTTCTAATTAACCATGTTCGAATTAGTTAAGTGAGACAAAAATATTTATTAAGTTTTTATGATTTTTAACAAAATTTTAACTTGTTAAAATTTTTGTAATTTTTTCTGAGACTCCATAGCAGAATTACAAATAATTGTTAAGCATTCTCTAATTAGAGCACATCTTCCAAAGCAGTTTTCTTCAAGAAAGACAAAACAAAATGCTCTTCCACATTCTGAAAAATAACCAGAGGTAATAACGCATTCATCCACGCTCTCGAGTTCTGCTGAGAGTGGAAAAAGGACGGGAAGAACGAACCTTAAAAAAATAAAAAATAAAAACGTAAATGCGCCTTCCGAGGTAACTTTGGATTTGAGCCACATTTCAACTTTGTTTTTCTTTACTGTTTCTATCTCAGCTTTTATACAAGCATTATGTGAATCATTTTTCATCTCCAACACTTTTATGTGCACCGTGAATTATATAATATTTATGGTAGACTACACTTTTGCCTAGGCTGCAAATACTAAATTGCATTATTCATAAAACGTCAGTGAAAATAGATGAAGTTACTTAAGACAAAGCAGCGAAGGTTGTTTATTGTACCATATTTTTAATGCCTAATCATTAATCTATAATTTTTTAGATATTTTAGAATAATACTACATAATAAAGTATTGGTTTAAAAATGAGTCAAATTTACAGTCAGTGAAGTTATGAAAAAAAAAAACTATACAAATAAGAAAATTTCCTGTTTCTTGCAGCTCAGCTTATAGAATATACAGTTTCACTTTAATTCATAATTTTATAATGCAAGATAGTTAAATATTAAATTTATTTTATAAAAGTCAATTACATTAATTAGAATAATTTATTTTAATTCGTAATCTCGCAAATACTAATATTTTAATCTCGAATTTTTAAGATTTTCATTAATTTTAGTAAACAATAAAATCTTTGGAAATATTTAGTTAAAAAATTCTAGGTAAATTAGATTTTATGCTGTCTTAAATTATATAATAAAGGAAGCGTACATTTTAATTATTTTTTAAAGCTAGTACTTCATTTTAAAAATGTTCATTCTATAACCAGGGCGCCATGATTCTTTATTTGAATTCTATTAAAACTACATCTTACAATGGTTAAATATGAAATATAACAGAAGCAACTAAAATTGAGCGTACATGCAGCAGCCATCTTTCTGACTTATTGTCTCTCAATGTCCGCTTGAGGGCGTTGTTAGTCATGGGGTTAAAGGCCCCTCCACACTATGTCCACTGCAGGCCATTACCATCGTCTGAAGGGGATATAGCTTATCGAGGTCGATGATGACAGACGATAAAATGACCTTGGCGGAAGATGGCTTCGGAAGCGGTTTTCCTCATGTAGTCTCCACACTATGGCCAATTGTTCGCCACTTCCTGATGGTGACCTTGGACGATGGTTAACGGGTTGCATCCACACATTGGGCCACTAAATGAGCCAAGCGAGTGAATTCCCCCATACGATCTACTGCGCACTTTAGTTGCGCATCTGTCTTTCGAAAAACCGGTTCCGAAGCCATCCTCCACCAAGGCCATTTTATCGTCTGCCCTCGTCAACCGCGATAAGGCATACCCCCTCCAGACGGTGGTAATGGCTTGCACCAAAGTGGACCATAGTGTGAAGAGGCTTTCGAAGATCAAAGACAACCAGCATGCGCTACCAAAGTGCGGAGTAGATTCTATGGATGCATACACGCGCTCTGATCATTTAGTGGCCCATTGTGTAGAGGCAAAGGCCCCTCCACACTATAACTGCGTTGATCTTTGGAGAAAACCGCTTCTGAAGCCATCTTTCGCCAAGGCCATTTTATCATCTGCCATCGTCGACTTCGATAAGCCATATCTCCTCCAGAGGATGGTAATGGCTTGCAGTGGATCATAGTGGGTCTTTCTGAAGGGGTTTTTCTCCAAAGATCAAAGACAACCAACATGCGCCACCAAAGTGCGCGGTAGATCCTATGGATGCATACACGCGCTCTGCTCATTGAGTGCTCCAGTGTGGGGATGCAACCTGTGAACCATCGCTCAAGGTAGCCATCAGGACCACTACTGGAATGGGGAACAATTGGCCATAGTGTGGAGGCTATATAAAATATACCAAACCTTTTAATTTATGATGAATCGTAAAATATGAGGAGCAATTTTTTTAAATATTATTTTCTCCCACATATGTAAATTTTGAGAAATAACGAAATGCTATTTACTATTATGCAGTATTTACTAAATATTAGTACGTAGTTATTTCTAGAAGATATTAAACATGGTTTGAACAAATCGGTATTCATGATCAAATAGGCCTTATTATGAGTGACTGATATCCAGGATCATAACCAGTCTCCAAAGGGGGTTTATGATTGCAGTTGCCATGGTGACCATATATATCCCTGTTCACTGGCAAACTTTATTTAGAACATTATTTTTGATGTTTGTACATACTACAGAAAAATTGCAGGATTTTCAAGATTTCTTACATCAATAGATTCAATTTAAAATCAACTTAAATAGTTTTTACTACTGTTATATTTTTCAGGCATATATTTCACTATTTATTAATTTTTATACATTTTCCATTATTATTATAGTACTTGTTTTTACATCCTTACAAACGTTTTACATAATTTCATTACTGACTTTTAAAATTTTCAATTTAAAGTTTCAATTTTATTTATTAATTTATATTACATGCAGTCTTAATTTCAATACATTACCCAATTTTTCACTCTTATTATTTTACAATGTAAGGATCCACATAAGATTAAGCATTTACATTATAAGCAAATTTTATTCGTGTTATTTTACAGTAAAATATTTACTTTATTATTATTATTTTGCATTGCATTATTATTATAGTACTTTTTTTTACATCCTTATAAGAGTTTTACATAATTTTATTACTGACTTTTAAAACTTTTAATTTAAAGTTTCAATTTTTATTCATTTATTTATATTATATGCAGTCTTAATTTTAATACATTACCCAATTTTTCACTCTTATTATTTTACATTATAAGCATCCACATAAGCTTAAGCATTTACATTATAAGCAAATTTCATTCTTGTTATTTTACATTATAATATTTACTTTATTCTTATTTTGGATTGTATAATATATTTTGCATTACAAATTTGTATATTATTATTGGTGACCTTGCAATGAGGAATCCAACGGTATAACATACTTTTATGTATTTACTTCTATAATACTTTCTTTTAAGTTTACAGAACATGATTTGAAAATTCACACCTCATGTTACGAAGTAAATTATTTAGCTCAAATAATTCCGTGTTCTTTCAAGTTTCTTACTATTTAATACCTCAATGGGTTTGCACTCTTAAAAACTATCATATCCCAAACCAAGTATCTTCCGTTTATTGATCGAATACTCTTATATCCAGTGGCATAATCTGATTAGCCCGACCTTTTACAGTATTTCTGATGCCAAAATGGATATTGATTTCTTTTAAAGGGTGGGGTATATCATCGTTCCTTTGTTCGTATCATAATCAGATATGGGTATGAATATCTGTGAATGATCTTAAGTGATATCTGTAAAAGGTATCAATTTCTCTTCCCCGTGTGATGTGAATAATCAGCAGTTTTATGATAGTGAAGCGCAGACAACAAATAATTTCCCCAGGATTCTAAGTTCATTACACTTAAAACCTGACCGAAAAAACAATGTGTATTTAATGAAATAAATAACTTGATTATAAATACTAAATCTACACTGACCATATTTTCGGTTTTGTAATATTTTCAAATGAAATGTATTATTTATTTTATATGTGACTTATTATATCATTTTACTCATGCATTATTAGTTTCCATGTTTAAATTCAACATAAACGGGAAAAAGGTGTAGGAAGATAATTAATTGGACATAAATTGCTAAGCTATTGTGATATTTCATTATTTTCACTTACATTACAACAAAAGAAAGACGAAATTTAATTGTTCTGTACATAGCTTTCTCTGTGTTAACTTGAAACTGAATATAGCATTAAAGTAATATCTTAGTTATGGAGCTATTTAACATATTAACTTTCACTCTTTTGCTTTGAAAATATTATATTCTATATCGGTGGGGGTGATAAGTATTTGGGGGCCCTTCCATAAAATTTTTGGAAGGGCTCACCTTAAAAAAAATCTTCCTATCGCTGTTACTGTACTGTACATAACTGTAGGAAAAATTTAACAATCGCCCTCAACTTTATGATTTGTTTTGACTTTATTCTAGTCTATGAATTAGGATCATAAATCCTTTTTTAAAATATTAATCATGATGGAAATACTGTATTACCACGCAACTGCCTCCAAACTCAATAAATTAGTATGTTAGCACTTAAGAATTGTAATTTAACACATTGTATGTGGGACACGTACTAGTGCGTTTTCTGACGATTGATACTTCACTGTGGGGCCGAACAATGGTCGATTGGTTAGGGTGCTGACCTTCGGTACCGGAGTTCATGGGTTCGTATCCCACTGTGGCATGTATATTCGTAGCCGTTCCGAATCGGCTTTAAGCTGTAGGTCCCCGTCTCATTAGCCTTCGTGTTGCAAAAAGTAGACCGTCCAAACCAAACCAAATCAAACTTGAGTGTGGAATACGTACTAATACGGGTTAGTGTAACAACATGGTTTGTTTGTGGGTACAAAAACAACGGTATATTCAGGAAAACGAATCCGAATGTTTTTATCTACTACATAGATTCTGGAAAAATTTAGACAAATAAAAACTAGTTTTTACATCAATCGATGCGGAACCACAGAAAAAGAAGATTGAGTAAAAAAATCAATTTAGATTTAAAATTAATTTTTTATTTATCCTTGCGAAAATGATATTATATATATGTATATATTATATTTATATATATATATATATTTGTTTATATATTTCAATATAAAATTTAGTTAAAAATTAAATAATTTTCGATCTTTTGAGATTTAACTGAATAACTAAATTTACGCGCAAAACGCCCGCTCCCGGTACAATTCCACTGCGAAATGCACCCGCACACAATGTGTTAAGAATGCACTTATTTATTTATCTTCAAAAGCGAATATTTGTTTTATCTATTGTTTTCTGGTATTCGTTTTTATAAAGCTAACAGCAACAAAACACAGTTTCTGTAGTAATAAAATTGGGATTGAAGTTTTGCTTTACCTATGCTTATATTTGATTTATGAAATTATTTTCAAAAGTCCTTTTCCCGTAGTAGCATATTTTTGTATCAAGAAATGAAGGCATTATTACGACACCAACAAATGAAGATATTATTTTATATTTGTATTTTTTTATATAAAATAACTTTTAAGATATAAAATCTGAACATCTAAACTAAGAATGTTATCTTATTCCACACTACAATTTAAATTTTCCCTCAGGCGTTTTCATAAAATCGAAACTTAGATACTGCTTAAAAACGAGATTAACATTGTCTTAACTAGCTAAAGAAGTTCTGTGAGGAGAGAATGAAATGAAACAGCGAATTTCCGATGGTGCAACTTTTCGGGAGAGATAACATGGTTGCGTCATAGTTCTTTCACGAGCATGCGCACAACCTACGTTTTCAAGACAGTGCCAACCTGTTTTGTTTTTAGTCTTTAAATACTTAACACGACACCATTAAATTGTTTCCTCTCAAATCATAGCCATCAGGCAAGTTAGTATACATTTTCTCCAACTAAATAAAGTATATAACTAATAAAGAATTTGTTAACTCCATATGCATCAATTAATAAAGTTTCCTTAAGATGATCTTTGTTTGAAAAAACATTTCATTCAACGAAATTTGTTGTTAAATCTCTTGTTCTATAACGCGTACTTAAAAATTAACTTTCATGAAACGTAATCTCATAACACTTCCAACGCACATGTATCACTAGTTTAGTAATGAATTTTATGACCCACTATTCTATACTGTGACGTCTGCAAAATGTTATGAAAAGAAAACAAAATCTGAAAAAGAATAATAAACACATATTTAGAAGCATTAGAAAATTTTCTCAGCTTTGAACGTACATGCTTTCTTAAAAGCATTTGCAATGTAAATTCCTTTTGTGTTATTTATTCATATAAAATATGCTATGGATTAGTGCATCTTAATCGTTTATAGTATTCATGTTTAATAAAATATGCATTTATATGTTCACCTGTGTGTTCACAAACAGAAATGAACATGTACATGCATTTGTTTTTATTTATATGCACTTGTTTTATATTATTATACCATAAAATACCCAATGCATTCAGTTTTCCCATTTTATTCAATTGTTATAATGACTAGTTAAGTAAGTTTTACATTTCTCTATAATTAATTTTTTTATGGATAGAAGTTTATTAAATAGGAAAAGGATGACAATTTAAAAAAAAAATTTATGATTGCCTACAGCATTGCATTTACTACAAATAATTTGTTGAATCAAATAAATTTACATGTAAATAATCTAATCATTTTCTTCGCCTGAAAATAAAAATGAACTTATGGTAAATTCTGCCTGGATAAACAAATACAAAAAAAAAAAAAAAAAAAAAAAATCTCAAAAGTCAAAATAAACTGCTTTACATCTTTGAAAAACATCATATAAGATTTTACGCGCCTTTCAGTTTTTTTTGTCTTAAATAAAAGAAAATTTCGACTGAAATCTAAACAAACAAACAAAAAATTTGTTTCACAAGGAAAATTTTATGAAATGTTCCAGATTTTAAACATTTTATAAAATTAGATGAAAATTACCCTTTCTATTTTTTATACTGAGTTGTAATTTAGGAAACAAATAGGCCACAGAAAAAATTTCGATCGTTACTGACCACCAGATCTTACCAATGTTTTAAACGGAACACTACATGAAAATAACTAACTGTGTTAAACTTCATTTATCCACTAAATTTAAATACTACTTTTCTAGTTATTAATTTCATATTATGTATTTCGACATTTTAACATCCCCCTTCACACAAACGTTTGCCATTTTGCAATGTCGATTATTAATATATATTTTTCTTCAGTAAAGTTTTCTCTCTGCTAGTACTACCAAATAGTGTTGTCAGTGTAATATAAAAGAGTTCATATAGAGACATTCTTTTGATACATTAATTATTTATCTTCAATAACGGATATTAGTTTTTATTCTACAAACATGCTATCAGTTGTAAACCTGACACCAGGTATAAAATATTCATAATTCGATCAAATTGATTAAATTTGAATGGATTTTTGCTGCAAACAGTTGAAGAGAATATTACTGAATTCAAATATGAAATTCAAAACCCTCCAAGACCAACTACACATGATGAAAACTCTGGTTTTGTAGTTTTTGACAGTTTATTGGTTATAGTGTATCAGCAAAAACATGGTATGCACTGTAGCAGCAAAAACATGGAGTATAAAATTTAGTAACATTTCTTAAACATGATAAACACTGGATCGTTTGCTCTTTATTAGTAATTATTTGGAACATTTACTTACTTCTTTCTGGCAACATTTAATTTAAAAATATGTTCTTTTGATAAACAAAAAGGTATTGCTGTATTGAAAATCAAGTAAGTTTATTTGTTTGTAAAATTTTGCTTCCATATTTCCATAAACAATGAAATTATTTCGTATCACGTTTCTTGATTGACAAGATTCTTGACAACACATGACTGCACCTAATTTAAACTTTAAGACTCTACACTTTAAGCCATTTGTTAGGTTCCAAAATAACATAGAACATATAATTTAATGGCTGAACAGTTGTAGGGGCGAATACTTGGTAATAATACACATGTTTTTCAGGAAAGAATCATTCAATTACAAACATTAACATTTTTCTTAAATAGAAGCAGAAAATTATGAATATGTCATTGTAAAGAAACTAGTAAATTTTGTTTCACAAGTTTTCATTTTGACTTCTTTTTATTAGCTGTATAATATAATTGCGGTATACCATTTCTTGCCCAAACACATTGTAATGTTTCACGATTGACTGTTTCTAAAGCATGACAAATGCATTACTTATGTTTGGGTAAACTTGTAAGCAAAAATGGTATGAACACAAGATCTTTGACAAAGGAAAAAGTAGCGTGGTTAAGACGGGTGACCTAGGAGGATAACTGTGTTGGACAAAATCAGCGACTGCAGTGTAACCAATCAAACGGGGTTGTAGTTCTCTCTGTAGAAATGTACGAACGTCCAAATGTTAGTGATGCTTTGCATTATCTTTTTGTTTTTTGGAGGACATATCCTCCGATGTAAAATGAAATTTTATATATCCAAGTATATATAGGTGGAGGCGGGTATGTAAAATTTCATTTTACATATCCATTTTCAAATATGTGAAGTAAGTCAAATCATATAAGTCAAATATCCAACATATCGAGGTAGGTAGTAACACTTACTGATTTTGAACAAGAAAATAAGTTATATAATAAATGTATGAACTGTATAAACTGCCATCTTTTGGGAAAATTAAATGTTTCAAGCTAAAAATGATAACAGTTTTCCTTTAAATGACATATTGTTTAAAACTTTTTGTTTGTATTTATGGAAAACATTAAGGTTTGTAATCATATGACTTTTTTCTGATGTATCTCTACAGATATGCATTTAAGCTCTTACCTTTCGCTAACGTATTGTACGAAAATAAAGAAAAAGAATTGGGAATTGTAATACTTACAGTGGACATACTTAAAATATATTCTAGATTATAAAAGAAAAATTAATTTGTTCACCGTGGTCATATTCGAGAAACAAAACAGTCCATTTAGATGATAACTTTTTTACTTAATTAAAATTTTACATTGTTTAAAAGGGAGTAAAGAGACAAAAATTGATCAGATTTGAAGCCACATATGAGGTCTGAATCTATAAAAGGTGTCACCTAAGATAAAAGACTGTTGAAAAATTATTTAAAACTATTTTTATTACTTAAATTTGGAAGCACGTATCAGGTTAAAGTAAGTGAGAAGGATAAAAATAATTTACATTTTTTCTTTTGTGCGTGGAATACGCGGATTGAGAGGCACTGCTGTGTACGAAACCGTCAGTGGTGGGAGAAGCCCTGTCAACGGTGCTAGAGAAACTTGTCTCGGAAACAAAATGAAATGCCAAATATTCCTGAAACAGAAGCAACCAGCGTGTCGTACCTAGATAGCTTTGGCCGCTCGCCATGTTTTGCTGCCTTCGAGTTTTCTCCTCTTCTCTTCTCTCCTCAAGTCGACCTTAGTGGCAAGTTGACTCGTAATACCTGCAAATAAAACGAAGCCCGTGACAATGAAAGAAATGCTGACAGACACAACCGAAAAAAATATCAATAAAACTGACAATAAAAACATAGATGAGACACGTCAGTCGCATCCTAGCTGTGCACATACAAATCAGTGAATGTTGATATATTTGCACACTGGTGCTTATAAAAGCACGCTTACAAGAAATGGTTCAAGCTTATATTTGATTGAGGGCAAAATATAAAACAAGTAGTGATCATTTCAATATATCAACTCGTTACAAAAATGTAAATACCAATGATACGGACATAAACTTTTTGTTCACTTAATTGTTTGATAGATTTTTAAAAAAGGAATATTTCCTGAATTTAGGTACACATTTAAAAAAAATATTAAATATAAAGTATTCAAATTTTTCCACACTTTTAAAATAATTCTTTTCTGTAAAAATAATTGCTATGAAAACTCTAGAGGTGACAAAACTCAAAATAAAAGAAATCACATCCTAGCTGTGCACATACAAATCAGTGAATGATGAAATATTTATACAGTGGTGCTTATAAAAGCACTCTTATAAGAAATGGTTTAAATTTATATTTGAATGATGCCAAAATATAAAACGAGTAGTGATGATTTCAATATAAAAACTGTAAATAACATAATAAAAATGGTTATAAAAAGGTAAATAACAATAATTAGACCATAAACTTCTTATTCATTTAATTGCTTTATAGATTTTTGAAAAGGAATATTTCCTGAATTTAGGTACACATCTAAAAAATATTAAATATAAAGTATTCAAATTTCCCCCCATTTTTAAAATGATACTTTCCTGTAAAAATAATCATAGCAATTATTGCTATGAAAACTCTAGAGGAGACAAAACCGAAAATGAAAGAATATATGTCTTAAAATCAATTTAAAGTTTTCCACTAAAATATGTTTAAATTTTTTTCAATTTATAAGCAAAATCCTTTTTATTATTGTTTCATGACATTACATGTTTTATGACCAGTCTTATCCTAGCTGTACATATACAAGTCAGTGAATGCTAAAATATTTGTACACTGGTGCTTATAAAAGCACGTTTACAAGAAATGGTTCAAACGTATATTTGAATAAGGCCAAAATATAAAACGAGTAGTGATAATTTCAATGATGTATATACTGGTTATAAAAATGTAAATAACAATGATACAGCCATAAACTTTTATTCACTTAATTGCTTTATAGATTTTTAAAAAGGAATATTTCCTGAATTTAGGTACACATTTAAAAAAATATTAAATAAAG
>CM063498.1:34692996-34717996 GCA_032207245.1 Pardosa pseudoannulata
GGCCCTAGCGGACAATTTAGGAAAATTCCGAATAAAAAGGAAACACATGCTGTCGGAGACAGATTTTTCTAGAGATATTTTCCCACAGATGTTGACCCAGGTGTTACGCGTATTGTACATAGAACTTCAAGCTAGCTGACCCCTCAGTTTGTTGTGTCCCTATGATGAAGTGGGAACCCTTCCTCCAACGTTACCTTAATAATGATCTTTAGCTGAAACGGTATCATTTTTATGGCCATGACTGTAACCACCCATCGAGAAGTTCGTCTCATTACACACACACACACACACACACACACACACACACATATATATATATATAACACATATATATATATATATATATATATATAAATATGCATGGTAATGTTTTCCTCGCCGAAGGATGGCCGAATAGTAAAGCCTGTTGTTCAATAAAGGAGTTCGCGAGTTCGAAACTCTCTGCTGGCATGAATGTTCGTAGCCGTTCGGAATCGGCTTTAAACAATAGGTCCCGGGCTCCTTAACCCTTGTAAGCAAAACGGTAGACCGTAGTGCTCCAAACCAAACCAAACCAATGTTTTCCTCAGGCTCTGTTAGCTGGACTTTATTAGGTCCCCGACCGTATTTTACCTTAGAGTTACCTACCACTTTATAAAGATATACAGCATATCGTGATGCATTCTAATGAGAAATTTATACAGATTTTACCAAAGAAAAGCTTACGAAGTAATTTAAGAGCGTATTCTTTTATTCATTTCATTGAGTACTATAGAAAGTGGGAACATTATGTGTGTGTGCGTGTGTGGGTGAATGAGTGTGTTCGGTGGGTGGTGAGTGGTGACAAATGTAGGTGTCTAATGGAAAGGGAAATGGGCGGTTGAGAATTTAAATCAAACATCTGTAGAAAGTATTCTCGTTATCAATTATAATTTGAACAGCGGGGATAATGAGAATTACCTACATTGCGGGAGACTGCAGATTCATATATATACAGAGATAGGAATCAAACTTTGACAGTTAAGAATTTATTTTTCTCGTTTTCTTATGACAAACTTTTCGACAGCATTTCACCTAATCCTACGCGCCAGAACTCGTTTCCGACGAGAACCCCTTATATAGTTATGCCAGATTCGGAAAAAGAAAACAAATCCTCGACCTGTCACCCTTAGACGCGAAAAGAATTCGGACCCGAGGTAAGGTTCGAGAGAATGGCTTCGTTTCTGCAAAAAGAGTGGGCGAAGAGATGTGAAGGAAATGTGGGTCGAATTCAAGCGTGCGCGCGCTTGTGTCACGATGTGTATAACCGAATGATAACTTGAAACGTGATCAGGATTGCGGCACTTTCTTCCTTGGCTGTAACATGGCTTATGCCTGTGATGGACAATGGTTACGTGACGAAAGGAGATATAAGGGTTCTATCATGCTCCCTACTCGATTTGCATAGGGAAGTAAAAGGGTATATTCTACAAATTATAATACTGTAAGGGTTTTTTTTTTTGTGGCGGTACAGGGCTCCAAAAAGGTATCGTCTATGGACAGCAGTTATACAGTTTACGCCCCTGATAGGCACATTTTTAAAGGGCTTTCACCTTTTAGACTAAGTCTTAATGCATGCCGAAAGTGATTAGATAGGATCTCTAAATCGGCCTTTTTTGAAATGCGGGTCGTAGCCTATCATTGGCTAGGGCGTAGAACATTCGTTAACATACAATTTTTGTTTTTATTATGAATAAAATTGAAGCAAAGAGAGAACAGTGTTTAGAAAGTACGTGTTTAGAGGATAAACGTTTTGCAACCGGTTCACGCATACATATATATATATATATATATATGTATATAAATATTTGTATATATATGCATATATGTATATATATGTATATGTATATATGCATATATATATATGTATATATATATATGTATACATATATATATATATATATGTATATATATATGTATATATACATATATATATATATAAATATATATGTATATATATATGTATATATATATATATATATATATATATATATGTATATATATATATGTATATATATATATGTATATATATATATATATATATATATATATATATATATATATATATATATATATATATATATATATATATATATATATATATATATATATATATATGTATATATATATATATATATATATATATAAATATATGTATATATATGTATATGTATATATATATGTAAATATATATATATATATATATATATATATATATATACATGTATATATATGTAGGACGTTAACGAGTACATCATACTCTTGCTATAACCTCCGCAGAGCGCCACCTAGCGAGCGCCTGCGGCGAAAGGCAGACGAGCTGTGAGACGTACGCGCAAGTTGTGTGTTGCGCGCTGATTAAATGTTTAACCTCCCTTTTTATGTCAGTTCCCCCTGTAAATAGGTTTCCCCATTTGTAAATAAACATTATTAAGTATAAATGTCTCCTTTAATCTCCGACGATTCCCATATATATATATATATATATATATATATATATATATATATATATATATATATACTTATACACACTATATATTATATATATATATATATATATATATATATATATATATATATATATATATATATATATATCAAGAGAGAGAGATGTATATGTGCATATGTGTGTATATATCTTGGTGTTGAGTTTCCTCAGCAAAGTGCCAGCCCTCCGCCCCCCCCCAAAAAAAAAAAAATACCAGATATTTTGCTTTTTATATTATATAGAAGGCATTTAAGCAAAGGTAAGAGTTAAAAGATAATAACAAACATTTCGTTATTTGATTTTGTATCATCAAAATTTTTCGAATGTTAGTGAACTAAAAATGACTTACTCCTTAATATATGTGTCTGTGTATACATACATGCACTCAACAGACATATGCATATAGTTTTATAAATAGAGAATCTAGCAAACCATGTGTTTCACTGGACATCTGTAAAGAGTGGGCGAAGATGTGTGCTGAATTTCCTTTCGCGCGTGTCTGTGTCACGATGTGTTTATAACCGAATTGATAATTCGAGGCATGATCCCGATTGCAGCACTTTCCTCGTTGGTTGCGACACGCTCACGTGGAGAAGGTTCGCTAACGAACTAATCCCGTGATATATGAAAGGGAAAGGAAATCTGTCAATTTACTTTCGAAATTCACTCTCGGCCAAGAGATTGCACTTTTTAAAAGATGATTCACGATTTTTGTAATAAGTAAAATTGATGTAAAGGATGAACAATGTGTAAAATGTTAATGTTTAGAGGCTGTGTCTTTTGTAAACAGGTTCAATGCACATTTAGCTTTTACTTTTGCTCTACTACTAGTATTATTATTATTATCTTAGTTATTAAGTTACAACAACTGTTCTTAAGTAAAGCTTTACTGGTATTGCAAGTACTATGTATGTAAATGCCGTGATCTGTGTATGTGTTAGGAACAAATCCCTGTAGAATACCTTGAAAAAGTCTTAAAGGCATCCTTTTTTTATAGATATGCGCGAGAAGTAAAATAAGAATTTATATGACCTGTATATTTTTTTCTGAGCTATCTTGGTTCTATATATATTTCTATTATTATTTAATTGACCATTCTATGATGCTTTTATTTATTAATACGTTTTATGCACAGAGATATCAACCCCCATGTTTATCACTGGTCTGCACAACTACTTTATTATAGTGTATTAATAATGTGTTATTTTAATAAACAAAGTTTAGGTTTGCATATATAAATTAATCTATTTATCTATCTATCTATATATATATATGTATACAAACATTATATATATTATATAAATATAATATATATACAGGGTGCCCCAAAACGACTCTTTCAAAACGACTCCAAAGTTCTCGTAAACTATGGATCGTACAGGAATGCTTCTTTAGGCAAGTTTTATGTACTTCCAACTAATCTAGGAAATCTAGCTGTGCAGAGTTTATGCTGTCATTTTGGGACACCCTGTACTTATATATAATGTGTGTATGAGTATGTGTGTATGCGTAAACAAGCATTAAACACATACATATCTACTTCTAAACAGCTTCATAAATAAGCCCTTAACAGCACACATGTCCCAATGGATATCTCGCCGATATCCAAGATATCGCAGGGTGTCGACAAGAGTTAAAGTATTTTCTTCTTCTTTATTTATGATACAAGGTCTGTCACAGATGATCTTATTTCAGGAACGGAGTATGCTTAATGTGAACTTCTGGACAAGAAAATGATGGGGGGGGGTTCTTTTTTTTTACAACGTCTTACAAAAACTAATCATTTTAATTTACAACGTGAAAGCATTTCGTGGGGGCCCCTTGACTGTATCCCATCTGCCCATTTTTAATTCCGATTCTGATCTAGTTTAATTAACTTTTATTTGTTAATTTGGGAGGCTAAAGTGAATTTTTTATATCGAGGGCTAGTTCGATCGAGGTTTACTGTTAGGATACCATAATGATAAAAGCACGTATACCAGCTGGCCTTGAACCCCCCGATTGGTTCTTTAATAGCCTCGCACTAGCTATTGGGGGCCGATTGATGAGCGAATGGTTAGTGCACTGATCTTCGCTACCGGTGTTCGTGGGTTTGAATCCCACTGGGGCATGGATGTTCATAGCCGTTCAAAATCGGCTTTCAGCAGCAGGTCCCGGTCTCATTAACCCTCATGTTGCAAAAGAGTAAACCGTAGTGTTCCAAACCAAACCAAACCAAGTCTAGATATTGGCCCATCATCCAGCTCGCTTTTGCAGTTGCCATTGGAAATTATTTTAAATATTCAAAATGCAAACATTTCATTAAATTTTTAGTTGTGATTATCTGTATATTTGAAACGTATTAATTATTAAATAGGCTAAAGATAATATGATGCAAAAAACTCTAATGCACTTTTAATTTGAAAAAACTGTAAATAATTTGAATAATTGTCTAAATAATTTAAATATTTCTAAATATCTAACTACACCTTTAGTAATTCTTGTCCTCACTAATAATTAATATTTTTTATTTCTTTGTGCATGATAATGGTAACAACTATTATAAGTTGTAAAAGTACAATCCTCGAATTTAAAGAGTACTTTATGAATCGGGTTAAAAGCATTATACATTAATAACACAGGCCTGCGATGAAAAAAATACAAGGGATGTGACATCTAAACTTAAAGTATTTTTTAGTACTGATTTAGAAAAGAATCATTAAAAATGTCTATCACGTCACATTTTTTTGAAAAATTGAATTTTATGTGGTTTTTTATGAATATTTCTCACGTATTTTGCTTTCCTACTTTCCTTCGTGTTTTGACATTTTACCGTGATGAAACCCTCAAAATTACCCTTCTGTGGTAAACTACAACAGCGCAGTTAGTATTTTAGAGCTTTTAAAGCTTCAATGTTGATCCAGATCACCAATTAGACAGATTCCTGGAAGCGCGCGAGCCTGGGAATGCGCAATGTCCCTCTTCATCATCCCTCCCTCCCGTCGCAATCGCTTTAACCTATAGGGATGCTCGAATCCTTATCAGTGACCTCATGTAAGTACCAGTACTTAGTCTGTAAAAGAGGCAACTCATTTATTAGGCTAAAGATTGAAAGAAAAAAACTTATTGGCCAAAGGAACCACTTTTTATTGGTACAGGAAACGTGAAAAGGAATTTATTCAGTATTTTGACGAAGACGAGAACCTCATTTATTGCTCAGATGTTCCTGGATTGATGAGAAAATTTAAGATTCCCTACAATAAAGATGAATGGAGGCTTTTTATAGATTCGTGAAAAAGGAACCTTAAAGCTGTCCTACTTCATCAAGGAAACCAATGGGCGTCTGTGCCAGTTGAATACTTGGTGCATTTAAAAGAAAGGTATGAAAACCTAGCTCTCGTTCTCAACAAAATAAAATATGGAAACCACGGCTGGATCATTTGCAGTGATTTAAAAATGATCACCATGTTTCTCGATCAACAAAACGGGTATACAAAATTTCCGTGTTTTAGTTGTGAGTGAGACAGCCGTGACAAAACACAATATTGGGTCAGAAAAGATTGGCTCAATAGGCAGAATCTTGCGCCAGGCATCAAAAATGTAATTCGAGAAAACTTAGTTGATCAAAAAAAAAATATTACTACCCCCCTTACACATAAAATTAGGTGTTATGAAGCAATTTGTTAAGGCTCTTCCAAAAGAATGGTGAGTGCTTAAAATATATGTGTAAAAAGTTTCCTGGATTTTCTGAAGCCAAATTGAAAGAGGGAGTCTTCGTAGGACCAGACATCCGAAAACTTATTAGGAATAACAAATTTGAGACAACTATGGCATTAAAGGAAAGAGAAGCTTGGGTTGCCTTCAAAGATGTTGTGGAAAAATTTCTGGGCAATCACAAAGATCCTAAATTTAAAAGAATTGTTGGCAACATGCTAGACAAATTTCAAGTGTTGGGCTGCTCCATGTGTGTAAAATTACATTTCCTCCAATCGCATTTGGACTTATTTCCCGAAAATTTAGGATCCGTCAGCGAAGAACAGGGAGAAGGTTCCTCCAAGACATGAAGGATATGGAGAGAAAATATCAAGGTAGATGGAATAAGAATATGCTTGCCGACTATTGTTGGATGTTAGCAAGAGATGAAGAGAAGATTGAATATAAAAGAAGAACGTCAAAAAGAAATTTTAACGGAAAAAATGTACGTAACTGAATTTAAATGTCTTTGTTTCGTATTGAGTTTAAAATATATTTCAAACTTACATTTATTATATATAAACCTTAATAAAACGTAAAAACATGTAGTTGGGGTTTTTCTAGGACTGTTTTTCTTATAAAATGAATGTAAAAAAATTAATAACGAGGGAACTTTTTGTCTCGCCCTGGTGCAGCTCATGCGTTCTAGTTGCGATGGTTTTCATTCTTTATATACAAAATGTATACATTTTTAATTTTAATTGTTGTTTAAAAATTAATATGCCTAATCATAAACAGATTAAATAAACTCATATGAATAGATAAAACCCACTGTTGCCAGTCAGTACAAGCTAACAGTTCGAGAGCATTTCTTCCATATATGATATTACCAGTAATATGTACATCAATTTTACAAAAAATCCTGACGTGATGGAAAAAAATGGAGGTCATTTTCGAAATCAGCATGCCAAATAACTTAAAAATAAGAAAAAACTTCTCTTGTATTTTTCAAAAGTTTTAATTTCGCAGGCCTGTGTATAATCTACTTTCTTCTATCATGGGACCAGTTTATGTTTTTGGGTACGCTAAAGTAAGAAAGTTATCTTATGAAACTGTGTCAATTCTTACTGATAAAACATACCTAACTATTTAAAACACATTAACGAAACAAAAATTAAGTATCCGAGTCTTGTTTGCATTTGTGAGTGACACGTGATTGATGAACAAACAATACAGGCTTTTATGCACTCATCAAATATGTCGGAGAAACACCTGAGGTAAGAACAAAATGATCTATATTAGGAACTTACAAATGTCAGCTTTATGTTTTTATCAAGAATTGTATTTTAAAGAGATAATTTTTTGGATTTTCAAATTAATTCTTTTAAATTTAATTTTGGAGCATTATATCTTTATTTATTCAATAGGAAATACCAGCAACTTAATATATATCTTAGCATATGTACTACAGGGTTATTATTGATATATTTTTTAAAAACTTTAGTGTAGTTAAACCTTCAAGTAGCAATCGTTGGAAGGAAAATCATTCCAGTTAGATTGCTGTTTTTTTTAAGAAGATTGCCGTTAATTTTTGTAAGACAAGAACTAATTAGAACAGGATCTATTCCTGAAAACCTTTTCCTGAATGCATAAATTTGACTGTAGCAAGATTCTAACGTTGCAAATTAGCATTCATTTATATAAATAATAGTGAATATATGTTTTTTTCAAGTATTAATGATAATGATAAAAATTCTTATCAGTAAAAAACTGTAGTAAATTATAGTAAAACTTAAAAGTAGGATAGTTTAGAAAAATATATGAAAGAAATATTGCCGAAAATTTTTAAATAATTTATTCGAATTTTAGCCTATTTATTTATTGTAGCATATATTTATGTTATTTATCGTAGTATATATTATATCATAGCATATGTAGTACAGGGTTATTATTGACATAAGGTTTTAAAACTGCAGTGTATTAAGCTTTCAACTATTGGGAGGAAAATCATTACAGGTAAATTACTGTATAGTAAGAAGGCCTCCATTAATTTTTGTAAGCCAAGACCTAGTTAAAACGGGGTCTATTCCTGAAAACTGATTCTGAACAATTATAAGCATCCAAGCCAGCAGAAGAATTCGAATTCAAACTACAGAACCGAAAGTCAGCATCCTACCTGTTTAGCTATCGTAAGGCATTAGGAAGAGAAGTGTAGGTTGTATATAAGTAGCCGCTGTGTTCAATCTGGGTATTAATCGTTCGCCAAATAATGAATATATTTATTTCAAAATTTAGATTAGATTTAGATTAACATACTAGTAATAATGAAAATTTCGAAAATGAAATAACTAGTTTTCATAAAGCGTATAATTCATTTTATCTGAATTTTTTCATAAACATATGAAATATAAACTTAATTAAAAGTGGTATATTTGGAGGTATTTGGCAATTTTTTCTTACACTCAACTAACAGAAAAATACATTTTACTCGAAATAATTTTAAAAAATCATAAAATATTTTAAAATGTAAGAAAAAAGCTTTAAAACTTTAAAATGGCCATACATCATCATTTAGTAATTTTTATTTATTTATTTTTTTACCAGCTTTGCATTTAATCTCATCCTTCTGTTTTCGCTTTTCTTGGCCCTCTTCACTTTGGTGAGGGCGGAGCGTAGTTTTCAAATTAGTTATTTTCAATACTGTTCTGATGTCCCTGGCAAAAAAAAAAAAAAAAAAAAAAAAAAAAAAAATTGTGTTTTCCTATCCCTAAACTCTCTATTCTTTAGTTACTGTGTTATGAACTCACGAATCCACCATTCTATCGTTATCTTTCCTCTTTTATTTGTTTATTCTCTGCTCGTTGTCAATTTCTCTGCTTACTGTATGAAATCTCTGGATTTGAGGGCTTGGCCCAGGTAATCCAGTTGACCCATCATCTTGAAGATCTTGAAGAAATAATTCAAAGGTAATCAAGTCACAAATAAAAATATTACACACGTGACAGAAATAATGTTAAATACTTTTAATTTTGCAAACGATAAAACCGATACTTATAGTGATAAAGGAGACTGTCAATTGAATTTAGGAAGAAAGAAATAAACAAATAAAATTAGATAAAGATTAAATAATTCAAGTCAATCTTCTCAAGAAGCAGCAAAACTTACATTATCTTAAGCACATTTTAAACGATGCAGTTGATAATTGTAACAATCTGTAATTTGTACGAGAGAGATAATATAAAAATTTTTGTGTTGAAAGAAAGATGCGTTAAACAACAGCGAAATATCAGTACAGTAGAAACATTTCCTCTTTTTTTGTGTATACTGTCAACAAGTCCAGAAACTATTGAATACAATACTCAGTATTTCTCCCAGTTTTATAATTTTCCCCCTTATTGCAACTTTTCCTCATTTCTGAAGGTTATGGCAGCAATTGCATCGTGTAGGTCACGATATGACAGGAAATGATTTTATTCTTTTGGCCTGACTTTTGTTTAATTTGGCAAAGTTTTGTTTCTATAGTAAATTAGCAAAATTTTTCTACTAAAGGTATAACAAATGCGTTTTTAGAGTTAAAATTTAAAAGCTCGACGAAATGGGCAGAATAATCGTCGTGTGCAAAAAAAATTAGTAGTTTTAGTGTTCTGTATCAACTTTTTGTTTATTTATTTATTTTGACGACAGCTAGTTTAACTGGGAGGTAAAATTGTGTTGTTTTTAATGAACACGTTTGATTCCTACTATTTGAGGAATTTTAAAAGTTTTAGTAATAAAAAAATAACTTTGCATATAATTATATAAAATTAAATATTTAACAAAACATAACTAAAAAAGGATTCAGTTGTATTTTGTTTATAAATAATGAATTTCTCAAAACCAAAAAGAGAAGTTCTATTAACAAGAAAACAAGATTTTAAAGTGAAAATTATTTACTATTTTTTCACCTTTTATATTTGAAGAGAGACAAAACTGTGAACTTTTGTTAAAAGTAATACAATTTGGGTAAAATTTGTGTTAGTTTTAAAATCTTAATGTATAGATTTCTTAAGGCGACAGTGGACCTTTATAGCAAATTTTTTTCTTTTAAATGAATTTCCTTGAAGATTGACTATGTTATTAGTACTATTGATATATAAATATTTTAAAAATTTCAAGGCAAAATATTAATTAGTTTTGAGTTATTAGTTATTAATTGTTTCATAATTAGCTGAATTGAAAATGCTCCAGGCCCATCAATTTTGCATAAAATATTATAAAAACAAATTTTTAAGTATACCTTATAGTTTTTACAAAAAAATGTAGTTGTTTCCATAAACATTCATAGAAAATATAGAGAGAAAATAATTATGGTGATGATACCCATATTTTGCAGAATAAACAACTATAGCGGTTAATTAAAATGCATAACTAACATATTATATGCTTCAAAACATACCCGTTTCAACTAGACTTTACTTTATAAACTCTAACGTAAATAATGCTGGAATTTTAGAGGCAATATCTATTTTCAATGCGCCTGCAGTACTTTAAACATTTGTAATGCATGAAAATTTTACTGAGTAAGCAGCATTTGAAGTTAATATCGCTATACCCATAAGTAATGATAAGTTTATTATACCCATAAGTAATGATAAAATGATGGGAATGAAAAAATTCTTTTTGCTCCGTATTCCTAATGATATATTCTTTCACTATTCACAAAAATCGAAAATTCGAATTTTCGGACGATTTTACCAAATTTGAAAGTCCACTATCGCCTTAACATATAAATTCGGCTGTAGTGTGCATACACACGCACAAACTTGTAAATTTTTTAAACCTTCAATTGAATTTGACTTCAAATACATAGATTTAACAATAGCAAGATATTAATGTTGTGAGTTAGCGTTCATTTATATCTTAGTAATATTGAATATATTATGTTTTTATTTCAAGAACTAATGATAATCATAAAATTGTTATCTGTAAAATGACTGCTGTAAATTAAAAGGAAACTCAAAAGTAGGATAGTTCAGAAAAATGTAAGGAAGATATATTATTGAAAGTTTTTAAAGAGTTCATTCGAGTTTCAGCTTACTTATTTATTATTTGTTAAATACAGTTGTTTCCTAACACAAAAGATATTATTATTTTCAAAAATCGTATTTTCCTTTTAAGAAATTTGAACTAATCTAAAAATTAAACAAATAACTCCCCCAAAAAATTTTGTTTATTCCAGCTCGTGTTATCCTGAAAGAAATTTATAGAAAACGCTAAAAATAAGCATATTTAAATGTACCACTAAAAACTGTAATTTCACCTTTATATAAGCTACTTAACATGCTTGTATGCTTAATATGCTACTAGGGTTCTAATAGCTCTTGCAGGGTTTTTCATTGGCGTCAATGCTTGCTTTCATTGTGTTCCGTTTTGTGATTTGTCTTTAATCTTTAAAAGTAATTAAAAAAAAAGGCTCACAAAGTACCATTGCATCTTTCGTCGCTTCTGAGTACGGATGTCCCTGGCCACAATAAATACTTTGTTTTCTATCCCTAAACCTTTTCTCCCTATATTTTTGCGTCATGTACTCTCATTTCCCTTGTACTTTATTTTCCTTTCTTCTTTTTAGCTGTTTTATTTCCTGTTCGTTGTAATTTTATGCTTATTGTCAGAAATCTCTAGATTAGAGGGTTCGGAACAGAGAATTCTGTTGCACTGTCATCTTGAAGGTCTTGAAGGTCTTGTACGCTTAATCTTGGTTTCATTTTCATCTAAACCAGGGATGGAGACACTTTTTCGGCCGCGGACCAAAAATCGAAAGAAAATAAGTTTGGCGGTTCAAGATAAATTTTTCTAAAATTTAAAAAAAATATATGCAAGTACTTAACGGTTTAAATAGTCAATGAGATGAATGAAATTGAGATTTCATTTGTAAAAAGTTCCTTATACTGAGGTTCAAAGTGAGATTTTAAGGAACTGATGTTAAGGAACGATGCTAAACGCTCATCTGTCAGTCTATTCTGAAAATATTGTAAGGTTCAAAGTTGAAAACACTTGTTCCCATACAAGAAGCAAATATACCGCTGATCTTCTGGGCGTGAGATAATAAATTTGGGATATAAAATTTAAGCAAAGTAGAAAAAAGAGATGGATATACAATGTATAAATATATATATTTCTTTTAATTTGCCTTGGACCGGCAACTTAAAATTCTATCAGCGGGCCGGATAAAACCTTTCGGCTGACCGGAGTTGGCCCGCGGGCCGTAGTTTGTCCATTTCTGATCTAAACCATCTATTTCCCTAGAGTAAACTGTAAACGATAGCCGAACGCGTAGAGTGTCGTCTTCTTACACCAGCATGTAAGGGTTCAAATCTCATTGTTGGCATTAATGTTTATAGCTATTAAAAAGTGAGTAGTGGATCTTGGTCTAGTTTGTCTTCCTCTAACCTAAATATTTATCGTAGCGTAATATTTATTATAATTAACTAATCATTAAAATAAACTGGTGGCTATAGAGACAACTATTTAAATCTAATATTTATCCACCCTACAAAATTTTAATTATATTCCAACTGATAATCTTTTGAGGGTGTTTTAGGGACATTGATGAGCCAATGAAAAAACAGAAATTAATATTTGCATCTTTACATTCATAAACATGTTTAAGATACATTTTAAACTGTACATAGATTGAAATATCTAGTTTTAATTAATAAAAAATATAATTTTTGTAAACAAATATGTCCATTACTTAAAAAAAGTAATTTTATAGAGTTTTTATTACCATTTCTATTACAATATATCATTTAGGCATATCTTGCACGCAAGATATCAGAAAATATTTGAAATTCACCATACAAAATTCTTTTATAAATAAATACAATTGAAAACAATATATCTTTATAGTGTTTAAAATACGCATATAAATTATACACATCCAAATTATACTGGAAATTAAAATTAAGAAAACAACTTAATTTTTAAAATTAAAAGTTCAAAATTTAAAATATGATATCATTTATTAAATTATTTAATGTTTAAGTAAGAATATATACGTTTAAGAGTCATCTAGAAAGTAAGTTTCACACATCATCAAAGATGGCGTAACAAAAAGCACGAAATATGATGGCACCTGTTAGATTGTGGGTGTGTTATCGTATGTAAACAGTTGTAAATTCCCATACTCTCACATTAACGTCATTGTAGTGCGCTAAATTGTCGGCTCTCATTTATCTTTCCTGCGATAGTTTTTGAAAGCACAAAAGGCAGCGCCGATCGAAGTTGAAATTAAACGTCAGCTGTGTTTAACTATTAACCGGTTACGAAGTGAAAGTAAATGGTTCATATAACTGTCATTGATTTTCCGAAGGTGGGTAAAATATTCAGTTCTAACATTGATGACGGCCGTTCACCCTATAGTCCCGATCTTTCTCCCAGTGACTTTCACATGAAAAAAAATCGTGTTTCATCCCTCTTCAGACGAAGACCTGAAGTAATTGTAACAGGTTTGCACCATTCGATGCTGCCATGCTTCTATGACACAGGACTACAGAAACTTATCTCAGAGTATGACAAATATTATAATTCCTGTAGTTATATCAGATGTAGCTGAATATTGCTGTACCTTTTCAATAAATATTTTAGGAATATAACATTTTGTTTTTACGAGCCTTGGAAAACTTATTTTCTGGATGATCCTCGAACGAGTATAAGTACGCGAAAGGTCATGAAGCTATGAGAAATGGTTTGTAAGATATGCACAATCATAGAATATTAAATCCAGGAAAAAAAATTTATAACTTAAATTTTGAACAAACGTGACAGATCATTAAAATAATTTAATTTGCTGTTTTGCTGTCCTGTTTTAGATATCACCAAAGAAATAGTATTAAATGGTTCCAGTTTATATTGTAATAATTTATTCGAGAAAATTCTTAACCATCTTATATTAAAATGTAAGAAGAAAATAGCTTCTAGAACTGGTATATTTAAAATTGTATTTTTGGTTATGCAGAAAAAATAATTTGTTAAGAGGAATCCTATTAAGCAAAAATATCTTATACTGGGCTTGAATTACTGGTGGTTTCAAATGCATGTAAATTTACAAAAATTAAATTAGACAATGCATCTGGATGAAAATTTTTACTCATATTAAGATTTTACGCTGAAAAAAATAGTGTTTCAAAACGCTATTAATAGTAAAGAGCCAAAAATCTAATAAATATATAATGTTTAAATTTTTGTCTAAAAATTGTTTTAAACAATTTTTCTGTTTTACTTAAAATAGGAGCCTCATATGAGGTTCCGATGAGCGAGAGGTTTAAAAGACTGATGTTTAAATGGATTTCACAGCTAAATAAACGAAATCGATTTGAAATGACATAGAGAAATTGAGACCTAAAGATTCTAGCTCATAATTAATTTATGGAAATTTTCTAGCAATTTTAGAAAATACTTAATAACTAGGGAATTTTCTATCACGTGTACTGTTAGAAAAGTACATATGCATGTGAAGTAATCGGGTATTAAACCTTGTAAATGATTTCATTTTGTAAAAGAAGACCGTCTATTTGTGACTATATTACTGGGATCGAGTAGTATAGGCAAATTACACGCATGCTAAATATATTATTAAAAATGTTCCTGTCTGCCTAAGTGGTTGAAAGGAAGAAGGGTGCAGCATTAGAAAAATTGACCTCCTCACTTCATAATAACAGAAATTACTGTTGGAAGTAAAAAAACCTCAAACTTCCCCTGAGATTTGCGGATTAAACAAAAGTCACTCATTTTCACCATATAACCCCATTTGAAGAAATCTTAGAGCATATATGTATGATTATATATATATATATATATATATATATATATATATATATATATATACATATATATATATACATATACATATATATATATATATATATATATATATATATATATATATATATATATGTGTGTGTGTGTGTGTGTGTGTGTGTGTGTGTAATAAGATGAACTTCACGATGGGTGATTGCAGTCATAGCCCATAAAATGACACCTTTTAAGCTACAGACCTTTATTAAGATAACGTTGGAGGGCGGGTTCCCACTTCATCGTAGGGACAGGACAAACTGAGGGGTCAGCTAGCATGAAGTTATATGTAAAACACCCTTAACACTTGGATCAAAATCTCAGTCAAAATCTGTAGGCAAATCTTTAGGAAAATCTGCCTCCGATTGCGTGAATTTCCTTTTGGTTTCGAAATTTCCTAAATTGTCCGCTAGGGCAATATAGAATTATAATTGGTCAAACCCCTTTTCTGAGGACGTAAAATGTAGTCCCAGAGGTCAATTTAGGTTAGGGGTTAAAAAGGGGAATGCAAAAGGACGCGGGAATTTTTGCCCTTGATTTAAGATTTGAAAACCCCTGAGAATTTTCACAGGTATCTTAGCTGCTTGCATTAATTTCTCTATCTAGATTACTTTTCCTTACACACACACACACACACACACACACACACACACACACACACACATATATATATATATATATATATATATATATATATATATCAGAGTCCACATTGCATGAAGTTTTGATATGTCGCCTGCCTGGAAAGTTTGTATGGGTAGTGAATTCATATGAGTGTTACATGTAATGGGAAACAGAAAAGCCTTTCTCCCCATTAGTTCTACCGAATGAACATATTATCAAACAAACAGATGTCTTCTTAAAAACCGTATCCTTATTTATTTACTTATATTAAATGAATACCTACACACATAAAATGATTAATACATAGAAAAAAATAAATACTTTATATTCTTAATATTTTTCAATACGCACAAGCTGCATCAATGGTAGAACGCTACGTCATTATTTTGTACTAATAATAACGACAATGGACCACAATATTTGTTCTATTGTGGTCTAATAGAACAAATTAGACCACAATTTCTTCAATAGATTTAAATCTATTGAGGAAGGCTAAAAACATACATATCAAGATTAGGATCGTAACCATAATGGAGGTTCCTTAAATCAAGCACGCATCCTTTCATCACCCGAAAGCAACTGCAATAAGATCTGTAAAAAATTGCACATTTGAATACAGATTTTATGGAAGAATATGCATTTATTACAACCTTGGTTTACGTTATCAGATTATTATTTATTTTTTTTACCTTTAACAGAAGATTAATTTGTTAGTCAATAAAATGTATAATTAAATTTCATACATAGATACATCTAATTTTTAATTTCCCAGATAAATTTTAAAGAAAAATTCCTTGATAAAATATTTTTAGCTAATAATCTTGAAAAGTAGGAAACATTTTATGATTTTTCTTAAAACGTGTTAAATAGAAAGTTTTTTTTAACACATCTTTATCCCACGCGTTAAAGTGCATCAATCTTAGGTGTTAACGACTTACTGACGGCTGATGGATTTTTGCCCTCTTCCTGCTGTTTTCAATACCTTTCACAGAGGTAATTGTTTTTAAAGGACTCTTCCAATAGTGATATAGATATGAGTTTAAACTTTACGTCATAAGACTATGAAGCTTAAGATAGCAACTACATTGATAGTTACTTGAAAGAAATACTATTTTAAAACAGGTGTTAAATAAATTTGACCTGAGTATTTGAGTAACAAACGCCTACACGGGTAGAAGGTCACAATCAACAGGTCAGGAAGCTTATCAAGGAAACATATCAAAGAAAAATGTGTAGCACGTACGATATACTTTACAAATATTACTGCTTAGGTATCGAATAACTCTTCTGTAGTAAATATAAGATTATTTTTGGTATAAATAAATCTTGCATATTTTCCCTCGATGCTGCAGAAATTTAAAAAATAAGAGTAGAAGATTTTTTTAAAGGTAAAATTTCTGTTTTAATGAGATTTTATTTCAAACTTCGTTAAAAAGTACTGAATTAACGATTACTCTGAGTTTAATGTCACAGTAGATCTTCTTTTAAACTTCATTAAATCGTGCTGACAATAGAGTTTTACGACTACATTGAGTTTAATGTCATAGTAGATCTTGTTTTAAACTTCATAAAATCGTACTGACAAAATAATTTTACGATTATACTGAGTTTAATGTCATAGTAGATAAGTCAATGTGGATAAGGGTGGTTTAAACTGCAGAATATTTTTCTATAAACGTCATTAGCTACAAGGCACAAATTTTCATTGGAAAAAGTGTTTGTTGAAATTGTACAATGGCCTTTATTCTATTTTTTCTCAAAATTTATGGTTATATATATATATATATATATATATATATATATATATATATATATATATATATATATATATATATATATATATATATATATATATATATATATATAAGAACGATATATTTTAAATTTTATGAAATCCGATATTTAATGTTCAATTTAAAATTAATTTAAATTCTGAAATTTTAAAAATTATAAAATCTTGTAATTTTTTTATTTACTGGAATCTTCTGCTTAGAAACAGAATGTCGAAATCATACACTTTTTCAAATAGCAATAAACAGCGATTTTATAACTTTAACAAGTAGTGATATTCTAGTTCCAAAAAGTTCTCTTAATACGTTTTACAACATTCTAAGTATGATAAGCAATAAATTAAGTCTTATTTATATAGTTATATATTATATAAAACACATTTGGCAATTGAGAAGCAGTGGCGAATATATTACTATTAAATAATTACGTCTATAAAATTGTACTATACTTAATTTCTTTTTGGGTTGTATTGTTTAGATGGCCCTTTTTGGAGATTTAAAGAAAGAACGAAAGAATTATAATAGAAAATAAGTCTCTAACCGTAAATATTTATTCATTATATTGAGATTGAATGGAACAATTATTTCCTAAAATTATGTACCTTATTTCCCCGTGACTGAATTGCAATTTAAATTTTATATGAATTACTTTATTACGGATTTTAACTATTTTAGGCAATAAATTTTAAAATTAAGGAAATTTAACAATAGCATAGTTAATGCACTTAATTGATCTTTTTGACTAGACTTTATTCTGAGTTTTAATATGCTTTGTTAAAATATTAAAAAATTACGATTTAAGCTTAAATCAATTGTAATTCATTGTCAGCGATACAAATTTTCTGTTAAAAAGTTTTTATATTTAGTTATGCTTACTAAATTATAAAGTTATAATAACTGAGGATTAAATTATAATAACTGATGAATTCTTTGTCTCTTTTGTTGATGAGCAATTTTTCAATCAATTTTCAATGAATCAATTTTCAAAGTAACTATTACATCTCAATCTGATAAGTAAAATTACAAAAGTTACAGAAACTAAATATTTCAAAGAATTGCTAATTGACATTTTAAATGAAAATGATTCTATGTTTAAATTAGTCGTATATTGCTTTATCATTGCATCAAAAATATAAATGTCAAGAGTCCATTGAAAATTGGAAACTTCTAGATGAATTTTTCCATCAACCTATTCATTATTTGAATTATATTTATAACAAAGTTATATTTATAGAAAAGCTGATTATTATTTTATTGCAGTTTGTTGATGGAAGACAGAATATTTGATCAGATTTTACCCATTGTGATAGCTTACCGTCTTCTATTAAAGAGCAACTATCAAATCAACTTTTCAACCCTATACTGTCGAGCAGAGAAAACAAATCAAATGATATATTAGCCACAATATCAAAACTATGTTTTACTCTCATTTGTAAAATGATTAAACGGCAAATTATTCTCAAATAAAAACTCCAGCCTGTTGAACAAAAATAATATAGCAAGTCAAATTTTATCCTCAAAACACAAATCCTTTATTTTTACTTCTCTGTTAAACAAAAACTTAATTATATAATCAACTTTTATTTTCCTCTTTAGGCAGAGAGAAAATATGAAATCAGTGTTTCATATTGTTCTGTCCGACAGAGAAAAAAAACTTCAAATAATTCAAATAATAATTCGATTAGGCAAGAGTTAAATAGAAAATTAGTTCAAAACAAAAACCCAATCTGATAATCAAAAATAAAATATCAAATAAAATTTTTCTTCAATACACAAATCAAGTTTTTATTCCTCTTCTTTTAAACAAGGACAAAATATAAAATCAATGTTTTATTCTCTTTGGATAAAGAGAAAATATCAAATCAATACATTTCACCATTTTCTGTGGAACAGAGAAGAGAAATCAAATCGCATATTATCCACAATATAAAAGCAGTGTTTTACTCTCTTCAATTACGCAAGGATTAACTAACAAATTACTTCAAAATAAAAACCTAATCCGTTGACAAAAAATAAAGCATCAGGCTAATATTTCCTCAAATTACAAATCAACATTTATCACTTTTCTGTTAAGCAAATACGAAATATAGTCAACGTTTTATTCACCTAGTTGAACGAAGAGAATATATCAAATCAACGTTTTACACTTTTCTGTAGAACAGAGAAAACAAATTAAATCAAATATTACTGTCAATATTAAAACAATATTTTACTGTCTTCTGTTAAGCAAGAATTAAATAGCAACTTATGTCAAAATAAAAAAAAAAATCTAGTCAATTGGACAAAAATAAAATATCACCTCAAATTTTATTCCCTAAATAAAAATAAAAATTTTAATCCCATTCTGTTATATAGAGACGAGTTATAAAATCATTTTATACAATTTTCTCTTCGTCAAAAGAGTTAGATGAAGAGGAAATATCAAATCACCATTTCACCCTATTCTGTCGAATCGAGAAAAGAAATTAAATAACATATCATCAATACCGAAGCAATGCTTGTTACCGAAGAATGTTTTACTGTCTTCAGTTATAAGGATAAAATAGCAATTAGCCTCAATATAATATCAGTATTTTATCCCTGTCAGTTGAACAAAATAAAAAACCAAATCCAACTTATCCCGAAGGAAAAAAATCAACATTTTATTCCTCTTCTGTTAAACTAAAAGGAAATCTAAAATCAACGTTTTACTCTTCTCTTTCGGCAAAGACGATTTATCGAATTAAATTTTATCATTAGAATCAAATCAATCTTTTTCTCTTATCGAGCAAAGATAAAATACTACAAAGACAAATGATCATTAATAAAATCGATTTGTAAATTACACGATTTGAATAAATGTTTTAATACATATATCGACCGTGAATAATTTTCGAGAATCCGAGAAATTGCTCATGAATAGTTAATGAAATCAAAGTAATACTTACCCGCTTTTTGACAAGAGACCGAGCGATTTAACTCCGACCACTTCTGCTATTACGCGAAGGATTAAACCTCAGCACGTGTTATTCCCGCGCGTTTCTTCTTATTTACATCAAATAATAATTTGTTGCGGCATTCGTTAGGGACAGAGCCTTGTAAGGTTGAGCCAACGAGTTTATGTAGGCCGGCGAAAAGCTCGCAGCCCCGCCCACGCTGAAAGTGAAGTAAAAAAGGGGGAAGGGAGCAGGGAGGTTGAAAGGACCAAAAAACATAAACCAAAAAACGATTGAAAAAAAAAAAGGATCATTCGTGGGTGAGCACAACACTGGCGCCTTGGCGGAGAGTGTGGCGCTGAGGTGAAAAATTTGCCATTCCTCCAAAAAGATGCGAAGGAGAAAAAAATGTATAAAGAGCAAAATGTATCCTTACTGTCTTACAAAGTGCAGTGGGGGTAAATATTTTGTTTAAACCGCTACAAGGAATGTTCTCTTGTCGGCGAGGTGCTCCTATCCCAGGGAACTTTCTAGGTCAACAGACGATATCATCGTGGGGGTAATGCTCTCGCAACGGTGGGCCCAACAAAAATTAACGCTCTCGGTTACAGATAGCGTGGCGATGGGGAGAAATTTAGAGAAAGAGGAAATCGTGTCTCAGACGTCTGACTCGATGATATACTGTGATTTAGATAGAACATTTCTCCTTCGAGTGGCTTTTCCATTTATCATGCAAGACTTTACTGCTTCATTAAGCCAAAGTTTCGAGACACTAAAATATACAGTGTATGCTGAAAAGCAAATTGAGCAAAATAGCGCATTTACAGTGGGAAATTGCCCAACAGACTTAGTGGGTTGCATATCTTTCAGGTATTCCGAGGCATAGAAGGAAAATATTTACTTTAAATGAAAATCTCAAAGCATTTAAAATAGCTTTTCAGAGTTTAAGTAAAGTTATAATGCTATAAAAAGCATACTTTACTTTGGTCATAAATAGGGTTTTTTTTTATGGTTATGGGCTGGGAAAAAATACCTAATGCACACAAAATTATATGAGAAATTGTATTCGGTTCAATATGAAATCTATCCTGTCCATCTCTTAAAATGAAATATAATTATTAAAATATTACAAAGTGCATGTTTCCTTTTATTAAGAGAGAAGTGTATCCTTTCTTTAACATTTCTTTTCTTTCAATTGGATCTTTTAGGATTGTCAGTTGTTAATTTCATCGAAGAATAAACAGGGTTTTCTTTGTGTGGGAAGAAGGTTTAGCAATACAACATCCTGAATTTCACTGTTTGAAGTCATTCGGAATCATCTTGAACAGTAAGTCCGAGGTCTGAATGTTTTCTCGAGCAGGAAAAAGCCTTGATCACTGTGTTTACAACAACTCATGAAACTTACGATTTCTGCAATTGCTTGCAAAAATTATAAAGAATTGTAAAATGTACATGCTTAGAATTTAGGTACTTCGAGATAAAAATTTAAAAGCCTTTAAATAACATAATTGTATAGCCTTTGGAAGACAAGTTCAAAGGTATCAACTGATACTTGTATAGGGTAACAAAATTTAACCCTTAATTTGGCTAAGTCCGCTACACCGGACATGTATATTTATAACTACTATATAACATAATTGTCAGTGTTCGCCACAGCGGACATTAATTATCTCAAAAATGGAAAATGATATATTTTTTTTTGTTTATTTTACAGAGATCCTAATGTCTATACAGACATGGTAAAATAACAGAAATTAAAATTAAAAAATATTTGAAAAAACATCTTGTCAAATTAAGGGTTAACTAGTTATTTGAATGTTTCAAATGAGTTAGCTTTAGAAGAGCAGATGTTTTTCTTGCTTATAATTTATATCCATTGTATTAACCCATTTTATTGTCCCAAGAAAATACATAAGGGAGTCCTGTTAAATATAAGATATGTGTCACTATTTGAAGACTGGGGTATACAGATGAGTTATATTTATTACAACTGAAAAAAAATTTCGTTTGCAAACGTTAATGTATTTTGTTCGATTGTTCTTAACATTAATTAGTGGAACGTACGAGGATATTTTTTAAAATATCAGAAACTAATAGAATGAGTAAAATATTGAAAATAAAAAAAAGTGTCTTTTTTCACTGAAATGAAGGTTTGTTTTAGTCATTAAATTCACGATAATAAGCAATACATTTGTTAAAATATTTTTAGAACTCTTTAAACTTTAATTAAAGTTGCTTATTTTATATGTTCGAAACGGTAATTACAAAACCGTATAGATACCGTATTGAAATATATTCAAAACCAATTTTGATGACTCGTTTCAAATATTTGATAAACATTTCATCCAAGATACCCCAATGCTTTTAAAGAGTATTCTATCAATTTCTGTTTATTAGATGTTGCTCATATAACTAATAAATAAATAAATAATCAGTTGGGGAAGCTAGAAAATTATCAGTATTCTATTACATTCATCACATAACCTCTGATTCCTGAGGAACATCTTCTCAGGGGTCCATGACGGTATCATATTCAGCCCAAAATTTCCCTCTATTTATGAACGAAGGGACTCATTGGAATAAATTGAAAACCCTTTCATCTGTACAGATTAAATGGTGTTGTAATCGATTTTTCGCAAACTTCAATCGATGATTGAAAGCTAGTTTTGAATAGGATAGCCATCAACGCGATAAAACTATTACTTTTCATTAGGTAGTGTTTTTTCTGCATAAAAATAATATTTCTGATAAAAATTTATCTGTAACATTCATAGCTCTCCAATGAAGTTCGATGAAGCTGAATAATTCAGTTTTAAATACTAGAGATCTACAATTCAGGAAATCATTGTATTTAAAAGATTAACCCCCCCCCCTAAGTTATATAAAAAAACTCGAAAATATATTGGACGAGTAGTTTAAGGTGCTGTGTTTTCTCTTGCTGATCTTTTCCTTTTGCAACGAGTTCAGTACTTGGTAAAAACAAATGAAATGTATGGGGGTGTTTGCTTAGTTGCATGTGAAGTGGCACAAATATGACCCTTCTATGTCTAAAAATTGTCTAAGGGACAACCTTCGTTCATCAACTGTGAGTAGTCTTTTATAGTTTGATCTGACGTCCTTTATTCGTGTGGTGCAGTACTGCGAAAAGTATACATTCTCCATTTGTCCACAGATGGAGCAAATACCAATTCTTACACTTTTCTAGTCATGAGAAAAGAATTCTATTCATTATTACAACAATAATAGCATTTATTGAACTTTCTTTTAAACACCTACACCGCATACCATCGTTTTTCTTGATGTTCTACTGCAGATTGGTTGGGTGTCACATTTCTTTGCTCTGCAAAAGACGAGGGAAATTCCACTTCCAACCACCAATACCAGTTAAGTCACTGATTTCTCTTGACTTTTGATTTATTTGAGATTTTCTTTTCAGAATTTTTCCTCCCACGGGTGGTTTAACATACACATTTTAGCAATAAAGAGAGTTTCTATAGCTTAGGTTTTTTGTTTTCGGTTGACAACAACTCTATAAAATAAATACTTTGTTTCAAAAACCGATAATTCTTTACCTAAGGGGCTAGGAGAAGGATGCACTAAATCGAATATCACTGACTGTCCACGAATATGTTATCTTTTAAAATAAATGGTTTGGTTCCATTCTTTACTTGTTTTATAATTTAATATTTTCATTTGTGAGGATTACGGTGGGAAGAGGTTTCTTTTTTTGTGAAGGATTGGGAATATTGTATATTGTTTAGTTTTAATTAGGAATCAATCATTGAAACTGGGGTGTATGACGAGAATTGAGAAAAGGGAAAGAACTTAGCAGAAGAAAATTTGAAATGGGTTTCAGCTAAACAATATTGCAAAATGTCGCAGAACTGCATCAAAGTTTCGACATACAAAAGAATGCACAGAGAGCGTCCCTACATTTTTGTAACGATTTTGTAAAGAAACACACACACACACACACACACACACATATATATATATATATATATATATATATATAATATATATATATATATATATATATATATATAAACAATCGTAAGAATTGTATTTTCTGGTATGTTCAATCTGGTAACCCATTTGTTGAACTATTATAATAAATCTTGTTTTCTACGACAACTGAGCATTTTATAAACTTCAAGATTGATTTTCTACCACTCTTTCTTCACAATCTTTCAGAGTCCATCCAATGTTTTGGGATGTCGCTTGTACAGATCTTTATTTAAAAGTTCAAATACACAATAATCCTAATGGAACACATCAGAAAATTTGAGTGGGATCCATTTAAAATAAATAGCTTCAATTCCGGTCCCCTTCTCATTTTTTTTCAACAAATAGAGCTGTATATATAGAAGTACTGCTTGTACCTTAAACTAATGAGACTTAAGTGAAGTTTGTTTTGGTAAAGAGAGGAAGCTTCTTCTTTAAAAATAGGCATTAAAAATATTTAGTCTAATAATCTGAGTTAATTTTGACATTTTTTCTACTTTTCTTATTTTAATTTTTCCGTCATAAGAGAATCCAGAAATATCCATAAAATCTTTAGCGCAGCTTGTTTTGTGTGAATCAATATTTTAAGTCTTTTTCTCCTCGTTTTCGGCACTGAACAATTGATATATTATATAAATATTTGAAATTCAGAATAT
>CM063498.1:34722996-34727996 GCA_032207245.1 Pardosa pseudoannulata
GAGTCTTTTTAATTATAAAAAATTTAGATTTCTAATTTAACCTCAAACATCTTTTTTAAAATAGATGTTTAAACGGAAATTGTTGGTCATACACACTAGAATTCCGCTCTATCTAGTGGCGTTGAGAAAACTTATTTGTCTGAGGGGCCAACTTCACAGACCTTCGGATATGGTGAAGGTGGCTGTGATAGAAGTCAAGGCTCGTGGAGAAATTACACTTTATGGTCAAGGTTGTTTCTCGTTCTCCTGTGCAAAGACACAAAATTGAGAGGAAAGAGAAGGAATAACCTCTCCGATTTCGGATGGAGAGTATATCCTAAAGGCCCCTCCACACTATGGTCCATTGCAAGCCATTCCCACCGTCTGGAGGGCGTATGGCTTATCGTGGTCGATGGTGGCAGACGATGGCTTCGGAGGCTGTTTTTCTCCAAAGATCGAACGCAGCCAGATGCGCAACTAAAGTGCGCAGTTGACCCTATGGACGAATCCATGAGCTCGGCTCATTTAGTGGTCCAGCGTGTGGATGCAACCCGTGAACCTTCGTTCAAGGTAACCATCAGGAAGTGGTGATCAATTGGTCATAGTGTGGAGGCTACATAACATGGGGGACCAGCATAATTTGCAGAAATTACAGAAGAGTTATATTTTCCTTAAACATTAAAACAACGAGGGGGGGGAGACGATTAAAATTATGTAGGAGGCTTGGAAAAATCTTTAGCTAGAACTATTTTCAAAAGAATTAGTAAACTTCTCTCGTATAAATTATATGAAAGATTCTTAGGGTAACAATCACCTTTAGCCAATACAAATATGTGTAACCGTAAATAAAAAGCAATCTGTGAATTTTGTTGGCTTCCATAAGTAAAATATTTAATAATAAATATAATTAATATTTAATAATAAATGTAATTAATATTTAACAATATAATTAATATTTAATAATAAATATAATTAATATTAACAATAAATATAATTAACATTCAACAATAAATATAATTAATATTTAACAATAAATATAATTAATATTTAATAATAAATATAATTGATATTTAATAATAAATATTCCATAAACTTCCATAATATTTTGATTTCCATGAGTAAACATCCATTTGTGTCGAATAATCATTCCAGTAAAAATAAACAAGTGTTCTAACAGGTAATTTTCCAGATATGAACTTTCATTACGCATGCGCCATGTAGACGGGACGAGTCATCTAAAGCTAAACTATACGGATCGCTGAAAGACTATTTTCCCATCTAACAGTTGAATGAATTTCTATAAGTTAAATATTAAATAGTGAACACAATATTTATAACAATAGGTTAAAAAAAATCTGTATTAAAATCAGTTTTTCAAATACAATCCTCAAGTGATCAAAATTTTCCATTCTAAGTCTCACATTTAATTAAAGTTTGTAAAAAAATCTAAAAATTTTTACTACTTTTTTGAACATTTACATATAAAAATCTTTTTTAAAGATATCTTAGATTTAATAAAATCTTGTTGCTGATATTACTGAGTAAAACGGTAAAATATATTATTTGTTAGCATAATTTTATTCATAAAATAAATACCAAGCACTTCAAATCCAAATACTCAGGTTTATCACAAGCATAACAAAGAACAAGTACAAAAAATTTGAAACCTCTATCTCTAATGAAAAAAAGCCTTAGTATTTTGAAAGTAAGAAAGCGAAGAAAAATTGAACACCGAAAAAAAATTTTAAGTTTCTATTTGTTAAAAAAAAGCTCTATAAATAAAATAGTATACAAATGATCTAAATATTTATAATAACCTATGAACTAAAGCATATATGAAACATTTTAAACACCCAACTTCAATTTAAAAATATTTATGCAGTTATAAAAACATGATAGTGATTAGAAAACCTGAGTCACCACCAAATCCTCTTGCTTTAAGATTTCTAAAAAAGTTATCCATAAATCTTTTTTTAAGTCCTTGCACAATTTCATTTCATACATTGTAGAAAACTCTAAAGCATATATGAAACATTTCAAGCATCCAACTTCAATTAAAAAAATATTTATGCAGTTATAAAAACATGATAAAAAAACCTGAGTCACCACCAAATCCTCTTGCTTTAAGATTTTTAGAAAGGTTACCCATAAATCTTTTCTTTAGGTCCTTGCACAATTTCATTTCATATATTGTAGAAAACCCTAAAGCATATATGAAACATTTCAAGCATCCAACTTCAATTAAAAAAATATTTATGCAGTTATAAAAACATGATAGTGAATAGAAAAAAACTGAGTCATCACCAAATCCCTTTGCATTAATGTTTTTAAAAAGGTTGCAAATAAATCTTTTTTTAAGTCACAATTTCATTCTATACATTGTAGAAAACCTGTATAAAGAATTTAAAACTCGTATTCTAATATAAGAAATGTTTTACCATTAGGAATACAAAGAAAAACAATCATGGGTTGAAAACCTGATGGTTTGGTTTGGAGTACTACGGTCTACTTTTTGCAACACGAGGGCTAATGAGACCGGGACCTACAGCTTAAAGCCGATTCCGAACGGCTACGAACATCCATGGTCACTGTGGGATTCGAACCCACGAACTCCGGTTCCAAAGGTCAGAACCCTAACCAATCGGCCATCGTTCGGAAAAAAAAAAAAAAAAAAAAAAAAAAAAAAAAAAAAAAAAAAAAAAAAAAACACTAGATGGAAAAAGTAACTGTAGCCTACACAAAACCACCGTTTTCACATATAAACAATCGAATACAGTTAGGTATAACCATCAAGTTCTTTAACTCAACTTCATTGAGCTAATAAAATTAAATAATTTAATAGTATCTCCAATTTTGACCCTAGTAAAAGAAATTCCACTTTTTTTTTCTATTAACGTTGTTATATTAAAAGGACAACTAGTGCTTTAAATTTATGACTTCATTATAAAAAATATAAAATAAATTTTGAAACATTGACGCCCAGATTTCAAATTTTGGATGCATGTGCAGAAAGGGTAGACCAATAATTTGGCCGATAGTAAAAAATTCTTTATTTTGTCCAGGTTGAGGGTACTGTGTTCGCTTAATTTCACCGTAAATTATTTTAACTTTCGTGATACAAATATATTTAAGTTTGTTTACTACATCGAGTGTTGAGAGAGATTGATTCCCTTTATATCTTACAGTTGAATGGGTATTTATAAGCTAATAAATTTTTAAATCGTAAAGACCATATTTATAACAACTTAATTAAAATTTTTGGACTTATTAAAATTAAGAATATAAAAGGGAAATAGGTCAAAATATATTTTTTTCTTTCAGATGTAATAACAGCAACTTTCTTCGTGCATAAATCTAAACCAGTTACTATTATTATATCCTAAGGCAGAAAACAAACTTTGATATGTTTTCCCTTTTTGTTTCTCAATTTTTAATATGATTTTTTAAATTCGATAAAAATACATAACAAGAGAGTTTAGGACGTAATTTCTGTATTCATCGAATCATTTGTAGAAAAAAAATAAAAGATTTATTAAATGTATGAATAAATTTATCGGAAGTCATGCCAAAAGAACATTCACTAGTTAAGAGCAGAAAATTTCCGATTAAGTAGAAATCAAGTTCTTGAGATATCGCAGGCTAGAATAGTTAAACATAAAGAAACTCTCCAAAGAAACTTTTTATTCTTAATTTCCAAAGTTTCTTGAGCGTCAATGGGTCTTAAATAAGAGTTATTTTTAGAGCATTAAGTGTCGTAATAGTGCTGTTTGCCAAATTTTCCTTATGTTTTTTCTTTTCGTTTAATTTATTTTCCGTGAGATCCACTTATCTGAAAAACTCCATAAATCAAAGTAACAAGCTAGCGTTATTGAAATGTCAAATGATTAGAGTGTGAAGGTAAAGTTCCGAGTGAACACTTGATTGTAAAGATTGAACCTTTCCTGGCGGATATGCCGCAAATGCTCAGCACGCAGGCGGCAAAATTTCATCATCATCATCATTTCTTTAGGCCTTCACTTTAGCCCCCCCCCCCATCCCCGTCTTCTGCAGTTCTCTGCGTCAAATTCGGCCGGTATCATGTAAATAGGAAGTTGTAACGGCTGTGCAAAGACAAATATAGTATTCAATGATATCTTATGCAATATAACAAAACAGTAGATTAGCATATTATTACAGATTATCACTTTTATTATAAAAACTTGTCAATAAATTTCCTATTAATGAATATTATTACATTTCATTCCTTTATAACTATCGGGAAATCATCACATGTCCCAATCTTCCCCTCTAGTGTTTTTATTATTTTGTTGTGTTACAAATAGCTGGTAAAATATTTGATTTATTGGTGGAGGATTTTGATGGCATCTGCATCCGTACGAGCCGAACGATGGCCGAATGGTTAGGGTGCTGGCCTTCGGAACCGGAGTTCGTGGGTTCGAATTCCACTATGGCTTGGATGTTCGTAGGCGTTCGGAATCGGCTTTAAGCAGTAGGTCACGGTCTCATTAGCCCTCGTGTTGCAAAAAGTAGACCGTAGAGCTCCAAAACCAAAAAAAGCATCCATGAAAACCTGTTTTATGCACTCCCCCCCCTAAAAAAAAAAAAATTAATTCTTCAATGGTGAATTACTCTCTACCCTGTTTCTTTTGTGTTATTTTAAAAATATTTCTTGTTTTAGAATATAGTGTTTTTGTTTTCGTTGTTTATTTTATTGTATTGCAAATATTCCTTATTTATTTTATCTAACATCAACATATAAAGGTTTGTACACATAATGCGTTTTCTACACGCATGATATATTTTAAAATAATATAGGGAAGAAAAAAAATGCAAGCAAGCGTTTCAAAAAGTGGGCTTGCGAGTAAATTACATTATATTTAATTATTACCTGAAATACAGCATATATATGCGATAAGGTAGGCACTTTTAAGTGTGTAACGAAATAAGTTAGCTTTTATATTAAGTTAGCTTTTTGTGATAGTTTTACCTGGTACCAGGGTCCACTATAGGGGAGGACTATT
>CM063498.1:34732996-34780496 GCA_032207245.1 Pardosa pseudoannulata
ATCGCATATTCATAGGTAGTTGGTTTATAAACAAGTTATACTTAAAAAAAATAAATAAATCCAAAGAAAATGAGGAAAAGTGTATAAGTTCTCTCGGAGCTTTATTTGCAACATTAACAGAAAGTAAAGAGTTAATCTGAAGATGGAGGAAAAATTAAGAGATAAAAAACTACTAAAATCACATTTATACCATTAGCAGGTGTTACAAAAAATAGATTTTGTTTAAAATATTGAATTGAACCGTTAAATATAATACAATACTATGATAAGGATATAGATATTTTTAAATATAATACAAAAATTAAAATAAATTAATTTTATTAATTTTATGATTTTTTTTTCATTTAAATCTTGTCTACTTATGTAAGGTCTCTAGCCTTCCATCTCCTTCCATCGTGTTTATACACACCCATATATATATATATATATATATATATATATATCTGTGGGTGTGTATAATAATAACAGTGTATATATATACACTGTCTACCAATAAGTATTTGGATACCTATACAAATGACGATATCTGCGGTCCTGAAGTACGTCACGGCCTCCACCGGTATACATAGTGTAGAAAACAGCATCGGCATTAGTCGCATGCAAGAGGCCGTGCAGTTCGGAGCTATCTGATTTTGAGAAAGGTATAATTATCGGGTATCACAAATGTGGTGATCCTTAAGGAACATATCTAGTGATCTGAAGTACCCCAAATCGACAGTGTCTTATGTGATTAAGAAGTGGAAGGGGAGCGGTGATTATTGGAATGTGCCCCGAGTCGGCAGACCAACGAAACTGGGAGATAGAGACCGATGAGTGCTGTCCAGAGAAATTCGAGAAAACCGCACCCAACCGATGGCCCTCATCCGCGAGGAGTTTCAACAGGCATCCGGGAGTATTGTTTCAATGAATACCACCCGTAAGGAAGCACATCTGCTTGGTTTTCATGGTCGTGCTGCTGCCCATAAGCCTTTGATCACAAAGTCCAACCGCGATGCTCGGTTAATGTGGTGCAAAGCACATCGAAATTGGACCGCAGATCAGTGGAAACGGGTTCTTTGGAGCGACGAATCAAGGTTCACCCTTTACCGTTCGGATGGCAGGGTCTGGGTCTGGCGTCTGCCTGGAGAACGTCTCCTGCTAGAATGCATTGTGCCAACAATCAAGTTCAGTGGAGGTGGAATTATGGTCTGGGGGTGTTTCTCCTGGTATGGACTGGGATCCTTGGTCAGAGCCCAGACCTTCACTCTATCCAGAACCTCTGGGACTAGTTGGATTGCCAAATTAAGGGGTGCACTACCCGTCCAAAATCCATGAAGGAGCTTGTATGTCTACTCCAAGCCCAGTGGAAGACAGTACCACTACAATACAATATCCGGGGCACTCTTGTGAAAAGTATGCTCCAGAGGGTTCAAGCTGTAATTGCCTCTCGTGGAGGCTCTACCAACTATTGATTTCGAATAAAGTTAATTTTTCTTTTATTATATCCATACATTGGTGTACAAATACATATAAGTACATATAAGTATAGTAACGTTTTCCATAAATTTCAAAATTAGGCTAAAATAAAACTCTGAACTAACAAAATGTGGAATACGGACATCTAAAAAAATGAATCTGAAATTAACTGACGCCCATTCGAAAGTAAAGTTCCTTTTCTGCCAAATAGAGAAAAATTTAAACAAGTAAGAAGTAAAACGTAATTACAAGCATAAAAAAAAAACTGCCGCATTAGAGATTAATTAATTTATTTTTATATTCCGTTTTCTTCTAACTTTAATGGTTCTCCATAATGGTAGAAAATTTACTTTCGTTTAGTTAGCAGGTGAAAAATAAAATAAGTAAATGAGCGTATCTTTTGTGACAAAAATAAAATAAGCTAAATGAGCATGGTAGGATTTACATAAGTGGATGTGCCGAGATTTTTTTTTTAACGTTGCCACTGTCTGAGTTGGTAGGAGATCAATTCGCATTGTTTTTAAAGCATTATTGCAGTATTACTATTCTATACTTAATGTCCAGTCAGGTTGGGTGCTTTCGCTGAGTCTGTGGATTCGAATCCCGACAATGGTATGGATGTTCGTAACCCTTCAGAATAGGCTTTAAATGATAAATTCCGGTTTATTCAGTTCCTTTGTTGCAAAAAATGGACTGTAGCACTCTAAACTAAACGAAACTCTTTAATTGTAAAATGGTACTGATATGTCTGATATGTATGTACTAGTGTCTCAAATTTTAAGTAATCTTGTTAACTTTCCTGTATCAAAAAGAAGACCTTAGTTTACGAAAAAAAATTCAGATTATCTGTTGAAGTATTACATTTTGGATATATATCCGAAGGAACTACGTATGCATTAATAACATTTTTAGAGCAAAATTCATTCTTGTTATCAATTTCAAAATTTCCAGAGTCCGTAAATCTTTTTCAAATAGAGATTTCATTATTAATATTTCAATACAAAATTCCTGGATATTTATATACGATGATTCTGATTTATTAAAATTCTGCAATTTGAGTGAAAAATTAAAGTTACAGTGACTTTTGATTAAAAAATTTCGTTGTGATTTTTTCTGATTTCAATTTAGTAATTTTGAGACCCTCGATTTTTCTACTATATAAATAAAAATGGGTAATGGGGTTGTGTTTGTTCTTTTAGCCGAAATATTTTTTTAAAAGTAAAATTTCACAGTGTTGTAATGTACATACAACAATACACCATTGTTAGCAACGGTCCTTACTTGGCTGGAAGTCGGGATCGAGAAAATATTGCTGGCCCGGGCTCTCTGGCTTGCTCAAGGGATCTGGATCTCTCTGACTTCCGACCTCGACTCCTTTTCCAACTTTTTTCCACAACTTTACGCCTCAGTTCAACTCCCCTTTTTTCTCTTTTCCAGTTCCTTGTTAGTGAAATTTTCTCCCTTCTGCACCCCATTCGGATATGGAAGTGGGATAATTAAAATGGCCCCTTTGGGGAAAATTGGCATTATTACCTAGCCCCATATCCCATAGGTCACGGCTGCATCCCTGCCTGGGATTGACCGCTACACTTGTGCCACTCCATAAGCTATAACTCCTCCGCAGGGGTCCCCATTAAAACTCGGAGTCAACAGCTGCGTCTTCATTCTTAGAAATTTAGTCCAGATGTGTGTGCACGTGATGACTATCGTGGGAAAGTACATCGGTATACACACAGTAATGGAGACTGTAAGAAAAAATAAAATGATGAAGATATAAAGGTTTTTGTTTTCCAACAAGAGAGAAATATTTTCAAGCGAGTTTGGATTTCAGAAAGATATGACTCTTGCTTCGTAAGATCCTTTAAAAAATGAAACTGTGTAATTAATTTCTGCAGTGAGTTATTTCAACGCTGTTGATACGTTACGAAAAAAATCTGATGTCGACACTACATGATTTCCTTGCACTCATATCCAATCATTTGTCCCTTTCCTTACAGGTTCAAAGTTTTGTTTCCACCACAATAGTGTTGCCTGAATAGACCTTAAACATTGCCATCTGTCGCCTATTAGCAACGTAAATAATGCGTTATATTCAGATCTTTTTTTAATTTTTACATATATATTTCGATAAAAACTGAAATTTTTCTTGATTGTAACTCTCATTTTAATTTTTATCATTAAGTAATAAAACCTTAAAAGATCAAATTTATCCTCTGTCAACAACTGATTTCTACTTTTGTTTTGGTCTTCTGATGCAGACAAGAAGCATTAAAATTCCTTATATTGAAATTTCTCGTTATACACAGTGCAGATGAGACAAAGCTGAATGAGAAAAATTAGATTTATATAATATCTCTAAATAACAAATTTCAACATCCTACTGCTAATCGTGTTTGAAATATGTGAGTTTCGTGCACATATATACATATGTACAGACAGACGTAATGTTGAAACTGTTCAAATAGGATTCAGTCATGGGAAAAATGAATATTTCTGGGAAAATAAAAAACATATTTTGTGATTACATTTCCTTTGTAATCGCGATAAAGGATGAAATAAAAGAAGGCGCGGTCGTAGTTGTTTAAAGAAAACACTCCTATTCGATGTAACAGAATAGAAGACCACTTACTATATATTTTTCCTACATGAATATTGCTGGAATAAAGTGTCAAATTATATTTCAGCAAAATAAAGAAAATAAAATAACGCTTAGTTAGTTTGTGTAGAACTCTATGCTTTAACTACTGATGGACCAAGTAAAAATAAGGCAGGGAATATTAATTTATCCACGTCTTGAGAAAAGAGAAAATTAATCACCCTCCCAAGGAACTGATACAAAACATACTAGATCAGAAAAACAAAGTGACTGAAAAAAACCTGAAAGCATGTATTAAAACTGAAAACATGTTGTATATATTTTCATATATGTGCGAAAAGAATTCATTAAGCATACAGTTGAATCAGTAGATTTGCAACGATATTATTTATGAAGTATAGCAGAAAAATAAAATTAAAAAACTTAACTTATTTTGATAGTAATAAGTGTTTTACATTTGGTCTTTGTGGTATTTTTTATAAGTTTGCTCTTTATTTATTTACTTTTTGAAATGCTAGAAAGAAGTATCAGAAACCAATAATTCATTGACTATAACCTAACACATAAACAGCTAACTGTTTGCACTTTTCTGAAAATAAACCAGTAATGAATGGTTTATTTGGAACGCAAACAATCATGTCCTCAGTAATCAGTAGTCAAGATGTTCCTAACTGCTCAGAGAGCCATAGAGGGTGAGGAAAAATCCTTACCACCACTCGACCAAAGTATGGCCAGCGGGATCGAGTCACGCTACACAGTATTTCGCCAGAAGAGTTTACGCTGGTCTAAGACCATTGCAAACTAACGTGCGCATCATATGAAAATGACAATGGTTAAAATAAATTAAGACAAATTAACAAATCCGAAATAGTCTACTTTTTCGTCACATGAGGGATAGTGAGACCAGGACCTATTTCTTAAGGAGGATATTGAACAGCTAGCTTTCATAAAGCAAGAAAAAAATGGCCGTAAATCTGCAATTGAAATATCGAACAAATCAACACTGTACAATTTCTGTGTCACTCCAAGAGGTGGATTCATAATGTAATTGTTTGTCTCTTGAAAAAGTAGACAATCACATTAGCGGCAATGTAACACCAAAATATCTTTAGTGTTTCTTTTATTGTTGTTGTTGTTTTTCATGCCACTTGGACAAACCGAGCACGACTGAGCATGTACGCTCTCGTATTAAAGCCAATTGGTGGGCCTTTCGTTTTAATGAGCATCATTAAGGTGAAAGAACGAATTCGCTCAAGTAGGTCCTGGTAATTTAGAAGCAGGGACCAAGCAAAAGACTCATAGACTTGGCTTGCCACCCCTAGAGTTATTAATTGAGAACTTTTAGGACATGTTCCTTTTCTTTATAAATCGAAATTTATTTTGATTGACATATTAATATTTTGAACAAAATTAAGTACATATTAAAATCCTAGATTTTTATTGATACGAGTTAATATCAAACTATATTTTAATTTTAGTCCTGGTAATGCTAGGTCGGTATACCGTGGCCCGTGAGCCGCATGTGTCTTTTTGCATAGGCGTTCGTGACTCTTCAAACTTCTGCCTCTCTGCGCGGTATCAATAGCTTTTACACATGTAAAAGGCTCTCTGATGCCTTTTTTTAAATCTTGTTTCTTTCATAAATCGACTCTTCTCACTTGAGTGTCTGCCGACCTCTGCTCAGAGTATTAGGAGAAATGAACATTTGAGGTGAATAAGTACTAGGTTTCCTTTATTAGTTCTCTGCCTTTCCATTTTAAGCATTATATTACATTATGCCTTTACACAAATATATTTACGATGAGTTGAAAACATATAGAATTTAATAAAAAGATTATTAAAATTATTACTCAATTTCAGCATTTCAAAGAGGTGTTTTTATTTCCCAGAAATAACCTTAAAGAATTCATTCATTTGTTTATTTAAGTACAAAGTAGATTTTGAACTCTCGACCGAATTTGAATTATTCTAAAAAAGATAATATTTAATTTTGACTTTTGATTTTACTCTGTGATGCTTGAAGCGATGAAAATACTCGACTTTCTGTTATTTCAACGTTAATATTCTTCCAGAAAACGAAAGAAAAACAAAGGTCTTTGCAACAGTGAAGATTATTTAATAAGTTCCTATCGCAGATTTGAAATGTTAAAGAAAGTTACTGTAGAATACTAATAAATTATTGGAATATAGTAGATCGTTGGCGAATGAAAAACTATACTTATTAGAAATATTTAAATTTTGAATTTTTTAAACGGTTTCCCTGGTGCATTCAACTACGGTGATAAAATTACTTCCCGTATCAAATCATAGGATAAAATATTGGTGAAAGTGAGCTTAAAAATATCTTATTTCTCGTGCATGTATGCAAAGATTTTCTGGAGCTTAAAAGCTTGCAATATATTTTGCCTTTAAAACAGTAACTTAACATAACTTAACGAAAAAGTAGAACAATAATATATCTCCTAAAAGTTAGGTTAAACATCATATATCACTGATGTTAGTATTGTCGTCTCGATGTCTGGGCAAGTGAGAGACATAGAGAGAGGGGGCAAAGCGACCTTCAGAATAACAAAATTTGGCCGAAAAGGAGAGATACTTTTTCTGTTGTTCCCCCCAAAATTGAGTTAAGAAAAATTTTTTGCAAAAGCAATTATTTTATATTATTTTGTTAAAATTTATCTTTTCCGTATATCATTATTTTAAAATTGAAAAAATCCTTTTTACTTGGTGGTACAAAGTAAATGGAGAATTGTAATCCCGGAAATTTCGCTCGTCAGATTTCAACGGAAATAACTCGTTTGACCATTCTGATTCCATTTTGACTAGTTTATGTACTAGTCTATCTGTGTGTACTATGGAATTTTAAATTTTGAACTTTTAAACACCCATTTTTTATTAGTTCTAGCCTGACGTTTTTACGCATGCACGTATGCATGTATCTCGAATCATAGTTATCTTGTAGAACTCAACATTTAGACATAGAATGTTGAAGTTTTGTATTTAGGACTTTTATAAAATCTAGTTGGGCACCTTCATTTTTTATTGCAATCTGCATTCTATATAACTAAAAATCCCAATAGAACAACTATGAAAACGCTTTCAGTGGTAGCAGTTGAGCTCAAATCATTGTTAAATTTATATTTTATGAATTTTTGATGTTGTTAAAAGGTATTTTAACAATTGTGCTACTCTCCATTTTATCAAGAATTGGAAGACCGTATCTCATTTTTAAATAAAATAAGGTTAAATGTAGTACAGCATAAAATGTGTAAATTTAATAGAGCACAATAAAGTAATGTGATGTCCACATGAGATTTTTGAGTGTTTGTCGGGGATTTAAACTACAGGCGAATTACTTTTTGAGCAGTATTCTTGAAAGTTTTAGATATTATCTGTTAAAAAACGAAAGTCACCCATGTTAAGATAATTATTTTTATAAATTGTTTTTAACACAAGAAAAAATTAATATCCAGTTAGATTTCTATATTCATGCTTAATGTATGTAAAAACCGGAATTAATTGTCAAATATGTATGTAGTACACTAGGAAAGTTTTTAACAAATTGTACCAATGTACTTTCCCACGATGGTCAGCACTTACACACGCAGCTGTGGACTAAATTTCTAAGAATATAGACGCAGATGTTGACTTCGAGTTTTAATGGGGACCCCTGCGGAGGAGTTATAGCTGATGGAGTGGTACAAGTGTAATGGTCAAGCCCAGACAGGGATGCAACCGTAAGATATGGGGGGAAGGGGCTAGGAAATAATGTCAATTTTCACCAAAGAAGGGATTTTAATGAGCCCACTAACACATCCGAAGGGAAAATGTAGAACAATTTCACTAACAAGTGAAAAAAAGAGAAAAAGGGGTGTTGAACCGAAGTAAAATGTTGTATAAAGAAAGTGGGAAAAGGAATCGAGGTCGGAAGTGCAGAGAGAACGGGTGCATCCAGATCCCGTGAGAAAGCCAAAGAGCCTGGGCCAGCAATATTTTCCCGATTCTTCATCTGACAGAGTGACGACCGTGAAGCCAGCACCGACGTGTAGCTTGCCTAGCACCCCATCCTGCTTCCTTGTAATTACTAGATGTAAACCGACTTAATATTCATAATTATTACCTGGGAATACCATTTTAAAAATATTGATGAATATAAAAACCAAATAATTGGAGGCATAATATATTAATCAAGTCATGTATTAATCTGTAAATAGTGTATATAATAAATGTTTTAGTTTAAATATAAGGCATTTACCTTTAATTCCATAGCTTATATTTTACTGTGTTTCCCCTTTGAGATTGAACTTTAGTGTATGTCTTGTACATTACAACACAATTGTGTTGTAATGTACTTGTAAGTACATTACAACACAAATATTTTTCGACTACTCAATTTTTATGGAGATGTAGATTTTAATCTTAATGTATTTAATGCAACAGCATTATTTACGATCCTATTAAGATTCTAGTACAGTTGTAAATTGAATATTTTAAAAATTTATATTTAAGGTCCCTTGTCTTGAGACAGAACTTCTATAAACTCCCATGACGTCAGTGGAAATCAAAAGCATAATCTCCAACTTTCTAAGCACAATTTCCGCGGATCTAACGAGAGAACGTGAGACTCGTCCTCCTCCTCCTCCTCATCATCATCATTCCCACTACGCCCTTGTCATCCCTGGCCTCCTTTAAGACTTTTTCCCTTTCCACCCGACTAGATGCCTTTTAGTTTCCAGTTAGTGATTCCCCAACTCTTTAAATCATCTTCGACCTGACACATCTACTCCTTAGTCTTCCTCAGTGTTTAGATTCGCTTGGGTTTTCATTAAGAATTCTTTTTAAAGTTCTATTAGTCTTCATTCTCTCCGGGAAAGAGAGTTCAATGGCTAGGCCAAAACCTAGCCATTGGACTCTCCTTCACTTTATCTAAATGACGTTATTTAACTTTTTGTAGATTTCCTATATTTCTCTATTTGTTCTAGCTTTCCATTCGCCATTTTCACACAGCGCTTGAAAAGCAATTCTCAGTATTTTTCTCTCCCATATTCTCAACATCTCTTCATCACATTTTCCCAGAGTAAACGTTTCAGAGCCATATAAAACAATTGGTCTTATGATGACTCTGTATTCTTCAAAATCTTAAGCACGCAAGACTTAATATGAGGAAAGGTCATACTTAAAAATACTGCGATTGAAGGAAAAAACGAGAACTCACATGACTATTATAATCTTCAGGAATTCATTCATTTTTTTAAGTATTGCATAAATTTTGAATTTGCAGATAGATCTGAATTCTTATAGAAATATATTAATGAATAGTGAACAGTGATACATTGGTCTACGTAGTGACAACTTTGACGGTAGCTGAATCGGCAGGGTGTTGCTTTTTGGTACCAGTATCTGCTGATTCTAATCCCGTAAATATATTTGGAATTGGCTTTAGGCAGCAAGCCCGGTTTCATTAGCGGAGAAGTAAACCATACGCTCTAAAAATACACTTCTCGTGACTTTAATAGGTATTCATTGCCTATTCTTTTAAGACAATAATCAATCATCGCCTAATGACTGAAATAGAAATTTGAATAAAAGTTAAATTTACTTCGTCCTATTCAATGGTAAAATAGAAATTAAGAAGGAAACCTAATAACATTTAAGCCTCACTTACTTATATTATATTAAAATTAAAGAAAAATATAGGTCTATAAATTGTTTGAACTTAAAATGGTATTCAAGATTATGAGCAGAATACAATAGTCACACAATTAGAAAATTAATTTGTTCAGTATGATTCTATTAAGTAAGATTCAAGAATTTCATAAGACACTTGAATGTATAGATGTGGAGGGTGCTGTAAATGCATGTACATATAGAAAAATTCAGCAATGCATGCAAGTGCATTTTGATTATAAATTTGTGGTTATATTAAAATGAATGATGTAGCGAATTGAGGATGTATAGTTGTAACCCAATCTAAGGATTTCAGTATGCATATGTATTTAAGAATTTCTGTATACGTATATTATATATCTAAGGATTGTTGTATACATATATTATACAGCGGCTGTTCACACATTTTTTAGACGATTTTGGTTAGCGGTATTAAAAAAATCGTTTGTTACAAAATAAATAAATGCAATTGTACTATGTTTTTTAAAAATCGAAATTATCGTCTACGGCTTGAGAGGATTTTTTTAACTCAAAATCTCGTTTTTAACGAAACAGTGGTTCGGAGGCTATATTTATGCTCTTTCCGAAGAGAAATATTCATATTTCGTTATCCAAAAACGATGCGACAGTCATGGTTTTGTGATATCTAAAGCTTCGATAGGTAATAACGTTTAAAATAAAGGGAAAAAAATGTCAAATTGGAGTCTCAAATGGGACAAAAATTCTAAACAAGTATCCAAGGAAAAAACGAACATCTTCGACTATTGCAAAGGTACGTTATTTAATGTTAAGAGAAAACAAAATGATAACACTGTAAACAAAATGATAAACGTTGATTTAAATCTTAAAAAAGCGAAAAAACGCAATGTGCATCGCCTTTCTCTAAAGCATATCGCTGAACGCAGTACACGGTGCAGAATTCTGTATAAGAAACATTTATCCAAAGGAAAATGGAAAAAAATTGTCTCAATGTGTATCTGGGTTATTTAAATGATTGCAACAAAAAAAGAGCCATTTATTATTATAAAAGGGGAGAAAAAATTTTAAGTACATGATTCAAAAAATCGAAAGAAAGTTTTCCTGAGGGATTCATGATTGTTGCTGGTTTTTCATTTAATGACAAGTTAAAAATAAAGAGAGTTGAAGAAATGTCGAGATTAACTCCAAATACTACCAGGAACATAGTTTATCGCCAATTTTTCTGAATGAAAAACCATGACTTTACCCACAGTGCCATCAGTCTGTCATCAAAATAAAGCTAGCAGTTACATCAAAATCCACTGTAAATTTCCTAAAAGAAATGGAACAAAAAACCAGTATCAAGGCCATACCCTTCACTGATATCCCTACTAAATCTCCTGATGTATCCCCTATGGATTTTTGTGGTTTCGGACTTCTAAAATCTACATTATCTAAACGTCGTCCCATAACCATTACAGGACTCTGGAAACCTGTTCAGGATGAATGGAATAGAATACCTCTTCTGACACTTCAAAAGGCATTATTATCCTGGAAATTACGGTATAGCAAGATAGTTCAGAGTAAAGGCTATCAAATAAAACATTTCAAACACAAGAATTTTATGTAATTTAGTTTTGTGACTACAATATACATCGTCTAAAAATGTGAACTGCCTCTGTATATTTAAAGATTGCTGTGTGCATATATGATATATCCAAGGAATACTATACTAAATTTGAATTAAATAAGGAGAAGCCTCTCTCCTTCCGCAAAGGAAATTTCTCTCTACTCTCCAGATTAAAATTATTCATTTTTCTAAATGGTATTCCAAAATATAATAAGAAATCAAGAGACAATAATCAAACGAAAAGAAATCTTTTTCTGTATTCATTTCGTTTACAAATGTGAGGCATTTTATCAATCTTACGCTATACCAAATGTTATAGGAAATAAGGAGAAGCCTCTCTCCTTCCTCAAAGAAAATTTCTCGCTATTGTCTTGATAGAAATTATTCATTTTTCTAAATGGTATTCTAAAATATAATAAGAAATCAAGAGACAATAATCAAACAAAAAGAAATTTTTTTCTGTATTCATTTCGTTTACAAATTTGAGACATTTTATCAATTTTACGCTATATCTAATGTCATAGAAAACCCAATTTAAGGCCACATATGCGCCCTAGATATGCATAGGGTGCCAATGGACATGAAAGTTTGTTGTGAAACTAATATTACTATTGGAGCTATAATACTATTATGGCTGAGACTACCCTACTGCAAATACACTAAGAGTCAATCCCAATGTCGAAATTGCAAGATAAAAGTAATAAATAAAATAGTAAAAGATGTTTTAATACGTATCTTGAATTTTTATCCTCATAAATTAAGTCCAGTGGTCGTTTAGAATGCTGAATAAATATTCTAGAAATCTATTAATAAAGAGAATAAAAAAGAATTATTTATAGCGCTGTGCTATATTCGATTTCCGATCGGCCGACCTAATAAATATATCACACATGTGCCGTCCCAATCAAGAATTTGTTTGGGGTTATTTCTTTTTTTGCTTCACGTCAGAAATGAAATGGAAAACGAAAATGTTTCCGTGGAACAGAATGCGCATGGTTGCTTATTGCCTTGACTGAGTCAAGTCCGTGTGACTTAATAGAGTCAGGCGTGAAAATGTGAAGGGTTACTATCGTACTTTGCGGCTTTCAGTCACTGATTAAAGAATTTTGCGAAGAGAAATCGATATGTTTCTTCCACTGTGCTAAAAGAAGAGCTAATGAAGCGAAACTTTTGGGAGTTGCGTAACACAATTCGTTCATTATTGTGTTATAGACTGCATCAAAGAATCTGAAAGGCATCATAATGTATGATAATAGCTAAGGTGATCAGAGAAAAAAAGCAGTTATCAAAATAAAAATATTAACAACACCCCTTCCCCATAGATAAGAAAAAAGTTGCTTTATAATTATATACACAAGTATACTATCCATTTTAATTATCTTTGGGTTGTAAATGATAAGGAGATTTCCTTGCCTGTATTCTGTTCAATATAGCCCTTGAAAAAGCTGTCCGAGATTCTAATATAAACACCAGAGGTACTATTTTTAATAGAACCTCTTTAATTTTTCAGTTATTGGCCTTTGCTGAAGATATTGATGTCATTGGCTGAACAAACAAGCAGTAATTGAGGCTTTTGTCTCCATTGAGGAGTCTGCAAGAGGAATGGGTCTCACTATTAACCAAGAGAAAACAAAATTTTTGCCTGTAACACAGAGAACTTATGACTTATCTCCTTTGAAGATCGATAATTTTATATCTGAAAGTGTACAACATTTTAAGTATCTTGGAACAGTCATCAGTAATACTAATGATATAAAATTTGAAGTAAACAACAGGTTACTTATGGCAAACAAGTGTTTTTATGGGTTGAGAAACCACTTCAAATCCAAATGTATTAATGTTAAAACAAAAATTAATTTATATAAAACCTTAATCAGACCTATTGTTCTATGTGGCAGTGAGTATTGGCCATTAAATAAATATGAAAAAGATAAGCTATTGATTTTTTTTTTTTGAGAAAAATACTTAGAAAAATCTTTGGAGCAGTTAAACAAAATGATGTCTATAGAATCCAATATAATTATGAAATATACAATAGATTTAAAGAACCAGATATTGTCAAAGTAATTACGGCAAGTTAAAGTTATTAAATGACTGCGACACCTTTTAGATATGAAGATTCTAACCCAACTAAACTACTAACCTTTTCAAAAAGTGAAGGCAAGCGAAAAAGAGGAAGACCCCCCCACCAGGTGGATAGATTCTGTAGAGAGGGATTTAAGAGAACTGGGAGTCCATCACTGGCGATCTATTGTCTTTGATAGAGTCAGGCTTTGGCCTGTAACAGGCTGTAGTGCTGACGAAGAAGAAGAATGTGTTGTAAATAAATACTTGTGTTGTCCCATTAACTTTGGAAGCTGAGTGATTTATACATCCCAGATAAAGTACCTCATCGTACCTGCCCCGGTTAAGTAGGCGAGCATATCACACACATTTCTCATATCACCACCACCTATTCTTTACAGTGTCATTTAAGAACTTGAAGGATATTGCAACCACAGAACCTATTTTTCGTACTCCAGCCGAGATTAATGAACATGACCATTTTGGGCCGCATCTAACCTCCGTCCTGCATCCCTCTAATTACGATATTGCTGCCTTTACAAACTGAACTTCTTTCAGAGCTTCTTTATATATGTGAGTATAACGGAAACTGGGTGATAAATAAAATGAAAATATAGATATTTTATAATTCCCAAATGGACTAAAATTTTTATAATGGAAGTAACAATGCGGCTTTTCACTTATCAAGGGAAAGTAGTGAAAAGTGGAGTTAGTTTCAAAAGATCTATAGAATCCTAGGTTTAGTTTCGTTTGGTCTTCTTTAGAGGGCTTTAATGTACGTTTTTTTTTTCTTCATGGGAGATAATGAGACCAGGATCTATGGCTTAAAGTCGATTTCGAACTTCAATGAACATCTAGCAGCGAGATTAAAACCCGCGTACCCGCAAGAGGTTTATACTCCCTTCAAAGGAATTGGTGTAATTTTAAGATTATTATTATTATTATTATTATTTGGGGGGGAGTGATTTCCGGTTTAGCGACTCCTTATTGAGTGTTTTCAAACATTCTCTAAATTCGCATGGAATCGAGCATCCCCTATATAATAATAGCCTAAGTTATCTATCCGTCTGTCCTCGAAATTATGAAGCGCTTGTACCTAGAATGGATAGAGGCCCCCACATTGGATTCTTGATGAGTTAGGTTTAGCAACGTTCGAAATCCACCTCTTCCCCCCCTTTTCTAACATTTGATGCAGTTTATTTCAAGCCCTATTTTCCCCAGCTAAGAGAAGGCGATTAAATTTATGAATTTGTACCATAATAAATAAGTAAAAATAACATTTTTTTCTAGAATTATGAAGTCATTCCTTTAACTAACTCATTTAATCACTTCTTATTTTAAATTACTTAAATATCATCTGCATTATTTTCATACGTTTTATCACTGAATTTAGATATTTCGTAAATAATTTTCTTTTGTATTTGACTTATAGATTAGGTACACATGTGATAACTTTAGATCTAATCATCGATTATTTTTTGTTGCAATGAAAATTTTATCACCGGTATTAACAACAAATTCTATCTACTTCCAGGGTATACTGGAAATGATAGTTTCATTGCTTTACTACCATTAATTACTGCGGTAAAAAATTGGGAAGAACTGAACGATAATTTCGACGCAGAAAACTTTGAATTATCTTTTTTAAACGAGTTCAACTTGATTCTAAACTGTAATCATAGTATCGGGAGACTTTAGAGGAGTATGAAAATAAACAAATTATTCGGTTTGTACCAGATAATTCTCAGCTAAAAAACAAACCATTTTTTTACCAGTCTCATAAGGTACAATTCTGGACAATTAAAAATTATACTCATCCCGTCATATGACGGTCTATATGCTAGTCAGAAAGATTGTCCTTCCTGAATTCACTGGAAGGGATTAGTAAACAGATTAGTTTAATTTTTCTCGTCCCTTGCAGAAACAACTTGAATCACCGCGAGGCGTCACGCCGTTGTGCAATCGGAAGTTGAGCTGCTAATCTATCCCGTAATTTTAGGTTCACTCTTCTGTGTATGTGCGAGGAGGAAGGAGGTGGTGGTCTTATTATCGGAGTTATTTCTCTCTCTCTCTCTCTCTCCGCCGGCTGTGTTTTGTCTTCGTTGCGTCGTTTTTAGAAGCTTTTGTTGTCATGGCGACCCGCGACACAAGATCTCGTTTCAAGGGGGAGCGGACATCAATTGCACGAACCGGATCGTCTCGACTAAAATAATGAGGTTGATTTATGATTGACGGGTCGGGCTGGAAGAGGTTTTTTCTCCCCATCAAATCAAAGTTCATTTCTTCGTTAGGAATTTTGCACGTTAGTCACTTTGACATTTAAAATGAGAAATTCTTAAGGAATAAAATTAAAACTAAATTTAGTGGATTAAACAACAAAAATATTTTAAACTTTTAAAATAACCCTGACCTTTAGCGATTTATAATACTCATGCGGCAACGGTGAGAGAAAGCGGTTCTTTGACGAGTTAACTGCGGTTTCCATTGAAACTTAAAACCAGTTTTTATATCGATTACTTTGTAATTTTTAAAAATTTAATTTTGATACTCCGAACAAGTAACTAATAATTTGTCAAACATATGTTAAATACCCCATATTATTCACATTTAAATCTGATTGTCATTTCAAATGAGGTTGTAACGTGTGTCTTTTTAGCATGTCGAACCACGGGTGAAAAACAGGAGGTAGACCTGCAGGTGTTTTCAATGACTTTGAGCTGTATGATTGTTTTAATCGCTGTGCAAAATTATACAGATCTCTTTTACATCAAGTTAGATTAAATAATTGATTGTAATTCTAGATATACTTTAATCGAAATTCATATTTGGTCTTCATTTCAGAAGAGTCTTCTTGGATATCCGAGGTTTTACAGCATTGTTGCTGTAAACCTTGGAAGGAGATGCTATGTTCACTGCTATGGGCATGAGGTTCAATCGACTTTTATCTCTATTCAAAGCCCTCTTTCAGTCATGCTTCACGTGCAATTGTAGTACAGTAGAACCTCGATTATCCGAGCTAATTGGGACCGCTAGTACCTCGGATATAGGAAGTCTCGTTTAATAGAAACCATGTATAAAAACCTTCCGTGCTTGCAAATTTAACTAACTTTTAAAGTAAAAAACAGTAGAACGTTCTTTAAATGATAAAAATAAACATATATATATATTTATGTTTCACAGCTAAAAAGATTTAAAAAGGGTGTAATATTTTTTGAAAGTTGAGTGCTTTTGTGGGAAAGAAGTGCCTGTAACACGGACAACGAGCTCATTTTGGAAAGGAGAAAAAAAAATTAGACTTCCGTATTTACTTGGTTAACAGAAACCTCGGTTAATCGAGGTTCTACTGTACAATGTTCGCTAGCCGGGACATTTCGATGGAAATATGCAGCGTGGTGTGATCTAAGTACTCTTGATATGCCTCCCTCACCTTCGCCTTCCATTCATACCGACGGAAATCTGTCCAGAGGACCTTAACAGTCATGGCAGTATTGAATTGGTGCAGAACTTCTTGCTGTTTAACCCCTTAATGCACAGTGTTTTTAAAAAAGACCGGCCAGAAAAAAAATTTTTTTTTAGAGTAAAAATCACAATTTAGAACTTTGAATTTAGAAAAAAATGTATATTTTATACTTATATAAGTAAGCTTTTAATCTCGTATAAATGATAAATATCAATAAAATGATTGTTTGTTTTCTTTCTATTGTTATTTTGAATTCTCGATTGCATTCGAGGGTGAAAATTTATAGCAACATGAAGTACAACTCCGCTCGAATTATCTCGAGTGTGCACAGCTTAGACAGTTTGGCGAGCTCGAGTTAACTCGAGCGTGCAAGTTAAGGGGTTAATTTCAATTTTTGGTTTAACATATGGCCACCATTTCTACTCCACAATAAAGCTTCTGAAGTCGAAGTGTTGTTCCCAAGTGACGAATAATATTTTCAAACTTTTTTAACAAATTTTCGCCAAATTTCAAAAATTTGAATCATTGGTAAAGGTTATACTCACTACTGATGCATTTAATTATAGTTTTTATTATTATAAAATTGTATTTCATTTCTTGTAAATATAATGTCTTGTAAAGGACACAGCACTTAATACTTTACATAGAAATTAATACTTTTGTATAATTCGTAACCATTTATGTTAAACTAAATTAAATTAAAACTTTAATTCTGTAAACTACGATGAAGTTCTTAATTATGATGTATAAAACTCTAAAATGCGGCTGTCAACTTAATCATGAGTGACTGGCTCTGATCTTTCCTTACAGTTTCCTCGCGTTCCCAAATACCTATACAGTGATAGGTTGTTTGAATAGTGTACAGTATTTCCTCAAATTGTATTATCGGAATAATTAAAATTCTGTATTAACCATAATATTAAAAAATGTTATAAAAAGAGTAGAAATGTTGTTACGTTTGAATTTAGGAAATTAATTTTTTAGATAGCTTTAAACTATTTGTGAAAACATATAATGAATAGAATAACAAAAAAAAAAGAGAGTAAATGGACTTCTTCTTCCTCTGCCTGAAGATTTATAAATGGTAGGACGCTGCCTTTCGGAACCGTATTCCGCGGCTTTTAATTCATCTGTCACTCCAGTGAGGATCAGGTATTTCCCCATGACCTTCTTTCATTCTGCCCTTTTCTTAGAGAATGTTCAACAATAGCCGACTTTTATCGTTTAGAAGTCTTCACCCAAATAGTTATTCCATCTCAATCTAGGTGTGACTTTTCCAATTTTTTGTGATTGAAGATCTGAAAATTCAATGAGAAGGGGGTTATTTGACTAATCTATGCAGCAAATTTCAGGAGTTTAATTTTTATATATTTAATTATATATGATTGTTTATATAAACTGTACAATTTAAAGCTGCACATATGCCTCCATAAATCGTCATTTTCTACATAACGCAAGAATTATTCTACACTACTTTTCTTTCAAAAACGGTCAGCCGGCTATTCTATGGTTTATAGTGCGCAGGTTTCAGAGCACACAAGTAAGTCAATATTAATAGTTTATACAATAATACTTAAGTTCTTCTTTTAATAAGTTTAGCAGCTGAATAAATAAAATTATATAGAGGGGATATTTTCCATTATCTTTGAGTTTATTGATCTCATTAGTTGTTATGATCTCATTCAATCGCTGTGGTTAATCCTCAATTTCCCCACAGTGGGCACCCGATTGGGTGCATTCTGTTACCGAATATGGTTTCACCTCGTTACTGGTGTCCATTCAAAGGGTATAATGCCGGCCACATATATGGTACTCCCATGATAAAATGTCCAAAATACCTGTGGTGTGGAATGGATGAATGTCGAAATGTAAGCTCTATCCTAGGGAAGAAAAAAAAACAAAGTTGAATGCATACCTTCTTAACTGTGCAAAATCGGATCTGTAAATATTAGGTTATATTAATTAAGCAATAATAATAAATTAATTAATTGCTTAGCAACTCACCGAAAAAATAATGAATATTTCTTAAAACGAGTTAACAAAATTAATTTTCATGCGTAAATATTAAAAAACGATTGTTTTTGTTTTCACAAAAAGCTATAATTTATAAGATGCTTTAAATTGGGATTTAAAATAACTTTTTTATTTTTTAATTTTAATTGTGGAGCATTAATTTTAGGTTGTAAATGTTTTGTCTAAAATGTTTCTTGAAAAATAAAATATATGTAAAATAAGTGACACATTTTTGAAACTTCTAATAATGTTTTCTGTGGATTTCATATTTATTTTCTAAAAAATTATAGATACATATTGTTTAAGCAAAATTGTTTTTTACAATTCTTTAATTTAAGTATTGGTTATTGAAATGAGACTGTAAATTGTTTTAGATGACATTTACTCCATCTAAAATATGAAAGAATACGTGAAAGTTAAACACAAAAATTATTGCTCTCGTAGATGCCGACAGAATTTCTAGAGCGCTTAATAAAACGCACTGTCTCATTTTATTCATTTAAAGAGCAGAAACTGAATTTTCTGTTTACACCAGACGCGATGCTTGTAATTAAATTCATTACCTGAAATTTCCGTAATACACGCTCTTAGCAGAGCAAATTAAATTCCTAAATGGCATTTTTGTAGTACAGCTGCGATATAAACAAATACGTCAGTTTATTAATATTATAAAGCACATATAGCAGTTTTTGTTCTCTACTGTTGTTGTAATGTACTTACAAAACAAACACCAGTGTTTGTTCTCAGAGGGGAAGCACAGTAAAATATACGCTATGAAATTAAAGGAAAATACCTAATATTTAAAATAAAACATTTATTATGTACAATATTTACAAATTAATACATCACTTGATTAGTTTTTAACAGGATCTGCAATTACTTGGTTTTGCTATTCATCAATACTTTTGAAATAGTATTCCTAATCGAAAGATTATGAGACCCAGGTAATAATTATGAATACTATTAAGTTTGTCTCCAGTAATTACAGGGGAGCAGGCTGGGGCTGTCACAGTCTGGACGTTTGTGCGGGCGTAATTTTGCTGGACGTCTATGTCCGCGTGCCGATCATACACATGTGGGTTCGGGAATCGATTGCTGGCCCGGGCTCTCTGGCTTGCTCACGGGATCTCGATGTCCAGCAACTCTTGAATCCCGACATCAAGTCCTTTTACCACTTTTCTTCCATAATTTTACACCTCTATTCAACGCCCCTTTTTTTCTCTGTCCCACTCACTTGTTGGTGAATTTTTCCCCCATCTCAACCCCTTTCGGGTGTGCAGGTGGGCTCATTAAAATGACTCCTTTGGTGAAAGTTGACTTTATTGCTTAGCCCCTGCTCCCATATCTCACGTCTACATCTCTGACTGGGCTTGACCGTTACACTTGTGCCACTCCGTGAGCTGTAACTCCTCTGCAGGAATCCCCAATAAAACTCGAAATCAACAACTGCACCTAAATTTTTTTTGGAAATTTAGACCATAGCTGTGTATGCACTTGCTGGCCATTGTGGGAAAGTACAACGGTACAATTGTCTTTAAAGCTGGAGAGATATTTAGCCGATATTTTTAACAAGCATTGTTAGTACCGACCTGTTGTGGGGCCGTGTATGGAAAAAGGGCTTGTGACCAGCCTGCCTACTTTACTGGGTCAGGTATGGTTCGATTGTCGCTGGGATAAATGAAAATTAATTACACCTTCCAAAGCTTAATAACACAAGAAAATTTATTTACAAGATTATAAAATTAAATGCAAATACAAATCATATTCAGGAGTCCCGGAGTCTCATTTAGTTGCAACCATAGCCAATATGGACGAGCGGCATTCACGAGGAAAAGTCAGGCGTTGCGTTTCCTTGTGCTCCGTGAACGAAAAAAACCTCCCTCCAAAGAGAGATGTTCCGCTCGCAGGCCTTCTCCACTGAACTAACGTCAACCCCCCCCCCTTTCTTTCTTCAGCTTTTAGTGATTTACCTTCAAAAAAGGATTCCTCCACATATCATCCCTTTTGTCGGCGGTCTCCCGGAAAACCACCTGCACCCTTGAGGTCGACACGTAAATGTCCGACGAGTCGACCGCTGTGAAAACCGCTGCCATTTAACGCCATCTAGTAATTATCTAGTAAAAATATAGCATTTAAAATTTTAAACAAAACATTCCGATATCCGATTACGCATAAGTGACGATAAGAGTGGAATCACTGAGTCGCGTATACCAGACGTTGGTAGCGAACGGGTTAATCCACCACTGCTCTGCCACAGAACTTTTATGAGCCACGTGGCCAGCATGGCTCATATTTTCCAAAAGGTGCCGAGTTGAGTGGTCAATGGGGTCGATTTCCAGATGTAATAAATATGCATAGCTGGAAAAAATACCAGTCATTGTTCCAAATTCCTTACAAACATTGTAAATTTTTATTTTGATATCAGATAATCAGATTTAGATTTATAATAACCCATGACACTAAAACCCTAAGTAATGCTATATATTGATCTCATTTTGACATAAACCTCCTATCTACTCCAACATACAAATACACGCACTCTATTTAAAAGCTAAACAACCAAGCAACCTGTGAAACATTAGGCTATAACCTTCAGCCAATATCAACAGAATAAACTTTAGATACCATAGAAATGTTATTGAATATAAACGTGAAACCTATTGTCCTGGTCACCACCTGGGTATGTCACCTGGGTATGTACTTCTTCGTCTCATTTCTCAATTCTCGTTGGTTGTTCCCAGGATCCCTTTCTCGTTCTACAAGACTCAAAGTTAACTTTCTAATCACATTTATGGATTTTGATATTGCATTTTACATCTATATTCTTATTTTTAATCGCATTTAACCACATTTATTCTATTTTAATTGATATTTTAAACATTTAATCATCTTCTGTACTTAAATAGCCCGTAACTTTATGTTTTCCCTTTATTTTACAGTAACTGTCATCATGAGTATATACACATACCACTATAAACTGTTTCCTGGATAGCAATTTATTTTTATTACTGGAGATTTGTCCATCAGACCAGATGCTCTATTAGTACCAATACAATTGGAAGATGATCTCGATTTCCAGTTATTCTCTTTAAAATGAATAAAAAGATCCCAATTAAAAATCCGAATAATAATTACAATGGAATGTTTTTGCACAAGATTTAGTATTTGGGGTTTTTAAAGTTCAAACGGGTCTACGATAGACATAACATCATCTGCTAAATACTTATTTGTATACGGTAAAAAATGAGTTGCATATCGAGTAAAATTTCTTACGGAGTAAATTGTAAACATTAGTAACAACCTAGTAATTCATTTTTCTTGTTCATCTCTCTATATAAAATTCTTTGCATGTTCATTACGCTCTCCGAAATGGCTGGATCGATTTTGACGAAATTTTGAATGGTGATTAAGGTCAACCCTGGGCATTTTTTTTTTGTCAGGTCAAATCGTTGGACGTCAAGGGCGTGTGAAGCAATAACGGTTATTTAAAGACAAAATTATTTTTGGTGACTTTCTTTTGACGTCATTAGATATATTTTAGTTTTAATTACGATAAAAAAATAATGGAAATATTTTGAGCAACTTAATTTATGAAGTAGTGTTTAAAATGTACTTAAAGATAATACTAAAATTTTTTTACTAGATTTACTAGATAGATTGTTTAATTTTAACAATATTTGGCATATTTCTTTCTTTTTAACTTCAATTTACTCCTTTTTGAAATGAAAATCTATTACGTTGCTGTGGTAACAGAGTGATCGTTTAGAAATCAAAAGTATTTTACATTTTATTTATGTCGCACGCTTAGAACTAGTCTCACAAAAGTCTATTAATGCTAATCAGGGATTATTAATTATGAAAATTTAGCAAATGTCAGGTTATGTAATTAATGAGATCAAACCTTGATTTTTTTCTGGTATAGGTACTTTGATTCTCTTTATATAAAATTTTAATTACATTTCCTTTAGCTAAGTATATAGATAAAATACCTGATTAAGTACTAAATTTATGCAGAAAATTTAAACAAAATCTGTTATTTGTTTGCAGAACGCTGGCCGATTGGTTAGGGCGCTGATCGTCGGTACCAGAGTTCGTGGGTTCGAATCCCACTGTGGCATGGATGTTCGCAGCCGTTCGGAATCGGCTTTAAGCAGTAGGTCCCGGTCTCATTAGCCCTTGTGTGCAAAACAGTAGACCGTAGCGCTTCAAACCAAACCAAACTGTTATTTGTTTTGTGAAACTGAGTTGTTTGATTATTGAAATTTTTAGAACTGTTGATTTAATATTTCATAAAAATTAATTTAAAATTTTAAAATAAGCAGAATCGTTTATTTGGGAACTTTAAATATGCGGACCAAAAATATACGCCAAGCTGCTAGTTTGATAGTAATATTAAACAAACATATTTATCAAACGAAAAAATAACTGAACTTTAATTGACTCAGCAACTAAATGAAAGTCTGTTTATCTGTTGCATGGTTTATTTATCTCCACTTCCAATAAATAAATTAAGGAAATGATTTGGAAAAGTTACTATTATAAAAACTTATAGAGGACATTTTAATTGATTTTATCACCAGGGTGAAAATAAAAGAGAGGAGATAAATTAAAATACTGGCTGTAAACCAAATTAATGTTTTTGAATGTAATCAAAGGAATGCTTCAACCCTAATAAAATCTTAGTTACGCCACAGAAATTCCTACAGCTGGTCAAACTTAAAAGTGGAATTTTGTGTAAAATGTGTAAAATATTTTCTTTTGATTAAGGAAAAAATTGTATAAAAATATTTAATAAAATATTATCCTTTATTGCTTTTATATCTGAAGCGTAGTTATATTATGTTATTTTCTATTAGATTTCTTAATGTTCTTTTGTATTGTATTATTTTATATCAATTTTATAGACTATTATTTATTATTTTATTAGATTATTTTATATTTTTTACATTGGATCTCTTAGAGGAGTTGACCTCTCGGAGGTGTTGGTCCAGCCCGCTGACTGAAATTCGGACCTGTGCCTTGGGAGCTCGAAATGTTATCACCCATGTCACTGGGTTACTATGTATTACCATGAATTCTTAATGATAGCGGGCAGCCAAATATCTCGCAGGTGGCAATATATATATATATATATATATATATATATATATATATATATATATATATATATATATATATATATATATATATATATATATATATGTTATATGTATATATATATAATATCCCCTATATAATAATAAAATATGTTATTTGTCCATCTGTTCTCGAATTTATGAAGCGGTTGGACCTGGAATGGATAAAGACATCCATTTGAAATTCTTGATGAGTTTGGCTAGAAAAATTCAAAGTATCGTCTTTAAAACGTTCGAAATCCATCCCTTAACCTCTTTTCGAGAGTTTAATGCCATTATATCAAGCTCCATTTTAAGAGCAGGTGATTAAATTCATCAATTTACCACATAATAAATAGGTAAAAATAGCATTTTTTCTAGTATTATGATGTCATTCTTTCAACCATCTAATTTAGCCATTTCTTATTTTAAATTATTTAAATATCTTCTGCACTATTTTCATACGTTTTATCAGTGAACTTAAATATTACGTAAATAATTTTCTTTTAAATTGTGCTTAAATAATAAATTAGGTACATATGTGATCATTTTAAATTTAATCATCGATTAATTTTTGTTGCAATAAAACTTTTATCGCCGGTATTAACAAATTCTTTTCATAAAAGTGTAGGAGTCTATTTCACGACTAAAAAAAACGTAGCTTTTAAAATATATAACTTTAAAAATTACAAAGTTAGTTCGCTTGTATGTTTGTTTTGTATACATAACCACACAGTTTGTGATCGATTCACCAAATTTTAGACATCATTCATATATACCGCCAACTAATCACTGTCAATATTAAAACATCTGTTGTCCATCCTATGACAAGATTAGTTAAAGTTGGCAACTAATATACGGCCAGTAAAGTGATTTACTGATCCCGTCATATGACGGGTTATATGCTAGTACATATATATACATACAGACACACTATATATATATATGTATATATATGTATATATATATATATATATATATATATATATATATATATATATATATATATATATATATATATATATATATATATATATATATATATATATATATATATATATATATATATATATATATATATATATATATATATATATATATATATATATTTTCCTGTTCGTGTTTGCAAAAAATGATTGGTTTTTCGTTTTTTAAAGTGCGGAGGTTGAGGACAATTTAAATTTTTTTCCGGGGCGGCAAAATTGTTAAGAGTGTTTACTCGAGTTATTTAATAAAAAAAATTTTCTCATTAAGACTCGCAAAGTATGACTTTAAATTCTTGCCACCTGTTATAATCAACCGGAATTAAAACTCCTTTCGGCTTCTCTTAATTAATAACAACCGAAAGAGCACGATCCAAACGCAGAGGCATTCTAAATTAAATGAAATGGTAATGCGGGATGAGCGTCGAAATTTGTAGTCCGCCCATCCTAACTTCCAATCTCTCTCTCCCCGCTTTTGTGCAACGCCACCACGCGGGCTGGTCAGCAAAGCTCGGGAGTTCCTCTCGTTTATAAACAATCTGTTGAGCTGCTGGCGTATGCAAAGCACGTCAAAATCGTGGGTGGCAAACTAGTTTCTAAACGCACTATGACACCGGAGTAGGTACCCCAAGCGGTGAGTAAATAAAAAGGAGTTGGTTTTTACAAGTTCATTCATTTTACTTTTTTTTTTTCCTTCCGAGGAAATAATAGAAACCTAAATTATTGTTTCACTGCCATACTCACGTGTGTTTTTATTTCGAGGTATCTTTCGGTTTCTCTTAACAAGATCGGAAAAAAAACAGTCATGAATAATTAATTAATTGGCACTGATATTTTAATACAGAGTCATTATATTATATCAATGATTTGAAATGTGTTATTAGTAATGGAGTATAAAAATTCTTAAGGGGACTTAATACATTCTGAGATTAAATAAATAGAAAAAATAAATAGTCATGAATAATTAGCTAATTGTTACTGTTATTTTACTAAAGAGATGTTATAATTTAGCAATGTTTTCATTCTGTGAATATGTTATTAGTAATGGAGTATAAAAGTTCTTAAGGAGACATAGTACCTTCTGAGATTAAATAAATAGAAAAAAAATAGTCATGGATAATTAGCTAATTGACAGTGTTGTTTGAATAAAGAGACATTATATTTTAGCAATATTTATTCTGTGAATCTGTTATTAGTAATGGAGTTTAAAAACTCTTAAGGGGATACAGTACCTTCTGAGATTTAAAATATTCATTATAACAGACTTTATTCGATCCTTCTTATAATAAAATATTCTTCCAATTTTAGAATGAATTAAAGAGTTTTTTAATAGCTCTAACTTAATTAATATTTAGTTTTGTCAATTGAAGTAATATATTTTTAAAGCAACATAATTTTTTAATATGCAACAGAAAGAAAAAAATGAAATTCATTTACCAAAAAGACATATTTTTAAATATTTATATACATATATGCATATATATATACATATGAATATATTACACACACACACACATATATATATATATATATATATATATATATATATATATATATATATATAGCTCATATTAATATAGTTGATATTTACTGAATAAATGATAATAAGCTTCAATTTGATATAAAAAATTAGTTTGTAAATTAAAATTTTTCAGGTAAGTGGATTTTTATTTTTTTCACTTGGTGCATACATTTTATGATTTTAGTCTTACTTTATAAAAGTTATATAGTTGTGTTAAATGTACTGATTCATATAACAAAACTATATAGCTTTAATAAAGTTAGATTATTATTAATAATCTAGGTAATTTTTTTATTATAAACAAAGCAGAGATTTTATTTTGCATTGAATTAAAAATGGACTGTTTTAATGAAAATTTTTCACCTTAATAAGCACTCTTTCCCTTTAAGGAATTTCACTAAAATGAAACAATGCTAAAATTTTTAGTTATACCATTCAAAATTCTAGTATTATTATATATATGCTAATAAATGTAAGGAATTACAATTATTATCAAACTCATATTATTTTTATCTTGGGAACTCCATTTCTCGATTTATGCTAACAAGGATGACAAGAATAAATAGAACAAATAAATTGTCATGAATAATTAACTAATTTCCATCGATATTTTAAACTTGTCTTTACTTTTTTAAAAAAACAATCAACGTTATGTTTTATAATGTTTTTGAATACTGTTATATGTCAAACATACTTACATATGCATTTGATTTCGGAGACACTACCTCTCAGTTCATGTAAACAAGGTCTTGAAGAATAATTAACATAAATTTAACACGCAGGAATAATTACGTAATTGACACTGATATTTTAAACAAGACTTTATTTTGATTAATACAGATGTGCTGTATTTATAAAGCATTTTGAATGCTGTTGTATGACAAGCATAATCACATGTGTTCGTATGCACTATTTCTCGGTTTATGTTAATAAGGTCAGATAAAATTCATTAACACGGAAAAACAGTCATGAATAATTAGCTACCTGTCACTGTATTTTAAAAAAGATTTTACTTTTTGGATAAATATAAGTTAAATTTTATTAATGCTTTTGAATTCTATTAATTGTGTTAGAGTGAAAAAATTTTCGGAGATGTACATGACAGAAACAATCTTATAATATTTGGTTGTTTGGTACAATAAATTAGAGAAATAATTAAATTAGAGGGTAAGTAATACGATTAGCACTGTTATTTGTACTTTGTATTCTAAATTGTCTAAACAAAAGAAAAAGTTATAAAAAATATTTGAAATTCTCATTCTAATTTTTGAGGGGGTGCTCGGCGGAGGTTATTAGAATTTTGTGGTATTATTTACAAAGAAAATAGGAAAGTATTATTTACATATTCGCAGCATATATTTTTAAATAGCTTTAAAAACTGTTAAAAAATGTGGTTTTAACGCAATACTTTTACAATTAAATTACTTTGACCGTTTTTTAAAATTGTGTTTACTATAAAATTGTCTACTCTTACAAGCATTTTTCTGACTTAAAACGATCTATTGCTTTCAACTGTTGAATAATTGTAAAAAGACGTGTGTAATTCCACATATATATTATCTAAATTAAATGTTATGAAAGAATATAATGTAGTGCATAAAATTAAAACAATTAAATTAATAATTAAACACTTATAGTAATAATTAGTTATATTATTCTAATTCAAAAGTTATAGAGCAGTATAACCTGAACTTTCATCTTCGTAAATAATCATTGTTTGATCTTTCAAAAAGTTAATCTATGGTTGGGTATTGATACCTTAAAACTTTTAAAGCTAAGGGAATATCAAGAGATAAGATTACATAAAATATTAAGATTAATATTAACATTACGTAAATTGCTTCGGTGTAATAATATTCGAAGTTAATTTTAATTTAATTTTCTAGGTTTTCCATTTTTTATCTATATTACGTATAGACTTAATATGTTAAAGTTTTGCAATTAAAAAAAAATTCATTTTTTTGTGTTTACTACTACTGTAAAAACTTCAAATGGTAAACCAATTGTGATTTTTTATTACAAACCACTATATGTTATTTGTTATACATTAAACATTAAAAACTGTTTGGATTAGACATATTCTTTTAATGCTGTTATAGAACTATTCTTCTTAAAAACTATTTCTTTTGTTTTAAATAACATATTGGTTCTTAGTAATACCTACATACTGTTATTGAGAAGTCTACTCGAACCTGTGTATAGAGAAATTATTTGAGGGAAATACTATCTATATTACTACTACCAGCCTATCATGGAAATATGTAATAACTTACATTATTACGAATCCACTTTCAGCAGCAAATTCCGGTCTCATTAGCAATCGTGTAACAAAAAACTACACAATAGCACTCTAAACGAAATCAAACCAACTTTTAGAAATTTAAAGTATCTGATTAGGTTTAATTGACAGTGAAAATCAAAAATTTCTTTTCTTAATTAAAATATAATATATTCTTAATTAAAATAAATATAATTCTTAATAGCTGAGGTTATCAGCTTCAGGCTTCATCTTTTCGATACATTTTTTATTTAGTATTTACAACTTACTAACTATAAGTTACGACAAGTGTTTCATTGATCCACAAACTAGAGTTGCATTTAAATAACCGGAAATTGTAGTTTAAAGAATTTTATCCAAAAACAAATCACTCAAATTTTTATTTTATAAATGAACTTTTGCTTGTAGTTTCAACTTAATTCAAACTTACAAAACTGAGGATTTTTAAATGACTGTCACAGATATTCTGTAAAAATTTTTTTGCTTCAAATGTTTGAAATGTATTTCCTATAAATTTTTTTTGACGTTTTATAACCAGAAATAATTTGATAGCAAAAAATAAACAAATAAATAAAAAATACAACAGTATGAAACTTTTAATAGAAAATTAACATAATAATGTGAGTGTAATGATGTAGAAGGTTGATTGCAAAATAATTTTTAAAAATTTACAGTGGATTTTATAAAATAATATCTAGAATGTTTAAGAAAATAACTGACTTGCTTCTATCAAGAATATGTCCTAGGAATTTTAATATATTTCTTAGATCTAAATTCACTACATGTTTGGGTGATTGAGGTGTGTATGTAACTCCAAAATATTAATTTTTGGATTGACGTGTCTCACAATATTAGCCGCAATTATCAAAACTTGCCTTATTTTTTCCACATTTATGAAAAGAAAACTTTTTGCATAATTTTAAAAATTTTCATTTCCGTGTGTTTTTATATATGCAAATACCCTAGAAACATTTATTAACACCTTAATTTTTGCCGATTTTCAAAATATGGTACTGGAACACAGTCGGTTACCTAAATATAAACTTTACTTAAGGAATGACCCAAATCTACTATCAGAGAATTAGTAGATTCCGCCTATTTAATCAACATACTCGTATCTCCTTCTTGTAAGCATGCAGTATTCATAAAACTTTTTGTTGTATTTTACTATAGATATGCTAAGTAAATGAACATACATTACTTCCTCTAACGGAACTATATGAATTATCCCTAATAATTTGCCACCCGAAATAAGGTCGCAAATTAAAATGTTAGGATTGTGGAAAGTTAATTTAGGTACTAAATAATACATCTAATCTATAATTTGTGTGTACTCTTTTTCTATCACTCAATACCGTATACTGATATGAATCGACATTTTCCGTCTGAATGTTTATAGAATCCAAATAACGTTCGACGCTGAAGATGCTTTATCTAGTAGCGTTAAATTCTACACAAGTATTTAATTTTTTGCTCAACTGTTATATTAAGTTATATGGTACTGAAACACAGTCGGTTACCTAAATATAAACTTATACTTACGGTATCACCCAAATCTACAATCAAAGATTTGGTAGCTTCCGTTTATTTAATCAAAATACTCGTACCTCCGTCTTGCAGTCACGCAGTATTCATATAACTTTTTGTTCTACTTTACTGTAGATACACTAAGTAAATGACCATACATTACTTCCCCTAAGATAGCCCTATATAAATTATGGGTCGCGACACGAAATAAGGTAGCAAATTAAAATGTTAGGATTGTGGAAAGTTAATTTAGGTACATTTAGGTAAGTTAATTTAGGTATGTATTCTTTTTCTGTCACTCAGTACCGCATACTTATGTGAATCGACATTTTCCGTCCGTATGTTTTTAGAATCCAAATAACGTTCGACGCCGAAGATGTTTTTTCTATTGGCCAGCTGTTATATTAAGTTATATTTGGGACCCTCCTTACGAGATTTTCCTTTAATTATTTCTGCATACTTGAAATAAATTCTGGAGAATTTTTTTCCATATGCATAGTGCTTACCAAACAATTTATGTATTGAAAAATATTTATTGTAACCTTTATTTTATGTTTAATATCTGGGATCGCGAAAAAAATCTCATAAAAAGAGTAATAAATGAAAAAAGTTTAGAAGCAATACCAGAGTACTTGTACAGTTAGCACCTAAATCTCCTTCTTCACTCTAACCCTGGTTATGTTTGTCAATACGGTATTAACTCTTAAATACGTGAGTGTAGGAAAAGGACATACAAAAGAAAAAAAGAAATTCTATCAAGTTGTTATCGAGTTTCATGCGTATTATGTTTAATTATAAATTACTTTTAAAGTTTCAGGATAACGTTGAGAACCAAATCTTTTCTTCTGGTCATATTTACTAATTAATAGTTTGTTCGTTTTTACTCTTCATTGAACGGGAATCTTTGGGAACACGGTCTAACGATTGTTAAACAGGTAGAGCAAATTTTTCCGATACCAGAATTCGTAGGTTTGAATTCAGATGGTGATATGGATGCTTGTAACAGTTTGGAATCAACTTTAATTAGAAGGTCTCGATAAGTAACCCTTTGCATTACAAAAATAATTGACCGCCGAACACCAGTCATAGAAATTGGGTACTACTGCAAGGATGCTAACATTAAAAATATTTTTCCTTAAAAATATTTCTACTCCCTTAATTAAAAACACTACCTATTATAGTACAATACTCATATATTATTATTTTTTCCAATACAGCAGACATTATCTTACGCCTTAACAAGGCTGTGAACCCATTTAGTTCACACAAGGCTGTGAGCAACAAGGCTTAACAAGACTGTGACAAAGCTTAACAAGGCTGTGAACCCATTTGTGTTACTCATTTAGTACCACCCAGTTGAACACGTGTAGTTTAAAGTTTATTTCTTATTTAAGAAAATACAAAAGTTATTACAGAAGAAAAATTACAATGTAGGTGTTTAAACAATAGAAAAATCTTAAATGTTATATATTAATTATATATGAAATAATTCATTTACATTATAAAATTAATGCATGTAAAATTTCCGACATTTATTCTTCAGGCTATACTTTCCAGTCTTTAAACTTGTAGCCTAAACTTTTATATTATTTAATAGGCTGATTTTATTCCCATAATTTCAAAATGAGTGGTAGTCTCCCAAAAAACTTAAGATAAAAATTACAAAGAAATGAAAATATAATCTTTAGCAAAACCGATGTTATAAACTCTAAAATTATTTCATTTAAAGCATTATTATTCTTCAGATTTTGAAATCTTCCTTTCAAACACCAAAGAAGAATAACTTTTCCTGTTTCATTCTCCCTTTTTTTTCTAACAATAGTGATATGCGGCGATATTTCAATTTCGTACCTTTGCGGGAAGTTTTCAACGTCTGTTTATTTTCCTGCATCTGCGCATGTTTTTTGATTATTTCGTTTTTTCGCTAACATCGATTCCACCTGTTGCTTCCGGCGGCAGTCTCACTTGTACAACGAAACTATGTGACACCCTGAAAAATCGTTGACGCGACAACAGTAAGCAAGAATTTGTTCGACTGGAAATGACAATTTATAAGGCTTCCAGGTTTATAAGTCTTCTGGCTTTCTTACCCCGGAAAAATATTACTTGAGAACTTTTATATTTCGCAAAAAAGGGGTAATTTTAAATATTGTTTTAGAGTTACGAATCTATAACTGGATCTATTGTGCACACTTTTATTTAATTAATTAATGTCTAGCGTCTCTTTTAAGGAATGACTAAAAAATAGTTTGTACTAAATTTGTGTTTTCTCGGAACGTCTTTTACTTTTCAACATAGATGACTATTAACAATCTACCAAATTATCGAGTGTGTGTTATTATTATAGTTTTATCATTTGGTACGATATTTTATGATTTTTAGAGCCTTGTTCATACTTCGTCGAAGTAGAAGTTTGTATTTTTAATAACTTTCACATTGAATTCATGAATTCCTTGCTACTTTTAAATTAAATTAACTTACATTTGAATAACAAAAATTCTATAAATTCTCTTCTCTATATTCGTTAAATCTGTGCAATAGAAATGAAACCGAGAAACCGGTACTATAGAGTTACATCCTCAGACAGTCCAGATCACACAACATTCTACTGATTCTAGTTTAAAGTACGTAGAGCCGCAGTAGCTCAATCGACAAAGGCATCAATCTTGTAATGGAAGGAATGAGGTTTAGACTCCAGCTAGTCAAAGATATGCCATTTTAATTAAAGGCGGTTAGATCACTGAAATAGGTTCGTTGCTTAAACTAAAATAAGTATACTCTTCCCCAGAGGGTATCAGTAAAGAAGTTTTTATGAATTTTTAAACGATAAATCCCCTGAGATTTAACGTTAAAAAAATCAGAAATTTTTTTTAAACTTTAAATCTCAAGGGATTTAACGCTTAAAAAATTAGAAAAAAAATTTACAGCGATTTATTTCTCTGCATTTAATTCGCAATATATTAAAAAACCTTGTATAAAAGTTCTCTGTAGAACACGAGTTACAGATCGATTTATATAATACACATTATTTACTGTTTATTAATACATATGGTCTCTTTTTCTCAAAACTATAGTTTTCCCCACTATCAAAATTAAAAAAACTATTAGATTAAAAAAAATCTAACGAATAAATGTGTTTTTATATTTGAATATAAGAATTTTTATATTTGAATATAAGAACTTGTTACCCTATTTAATGAATTAATTGCATCTTCAACGAATAAATGTGTCATCTTCAGCTATTTAAAAATTATTCAAAAACATATAAAAAATAAATAACTTATAATTCAGTTTTAATCCAAAAATAAAGAAAAAATCAGTTTTAATCCAAAAGTAAAGAAAATAGTATAATATCTTAATTATATTGATTAATTCTTAGGGCGTTGTGTAAATCCCATAAAATATTTCTTAATTTATATAACATTCCATGTGCAATATAAAATATAAGCTCTACCTAAGCTGCATCTAAAAAGTTTTATACGAGATTAGAGTGTGTTTTAGCAGATCTGGGGAAATCCCAGAACAATTCCAGATTAAAAAAATTAATTTCGTATCATCCTATTTTCATTGTTATCGTACCACGCTAGTAGTGCTGCCTAACTCCAAAAGTTTGAAACAAAATTTACTAGAACAAAAGGGAAACAAATATAGAAAAAATATCCAGTTGTTTGACATTAACATGTTTTAGGGTGATTTTTGACATGTACATCATCAAAATATAAATGAAAAAAAAATTTAAAAAATCCATACAGCAGTAAACAAACTAGTGTTTTAACTATGTTCGCATTTCTTTAAAAAGGACGGGAAGCAGGATGCATTCAAGTCAAGTGAAAAGGCATGAAAAAACGGGCATATTCTGGAGTAAAAGCACGTAATGGCGGGACGGTTTAGCAGTAGAGTATGTATTAGATGTAAACGGATTATGCAAAATTTTGAGGAGTTTCACGAAAAAAAAAAACTTAATAATCAACTTTTCAACACACGTATTTTCTTCCCCTAAAGGATATAAAAAATACAGGGTGCGAAATTAAAAGTATGCGGAAAAATGCAGGGCGAATTGGTACTTAAAAAAGAGGGCAGGTCGTGGCGTCCTTTTAAATACGACAAACATGAATACTACTTTTAACCTTATATATGTGTATATGTACAAGCATATATATATGCAAATATATACATATATATACGTATACATAATATACATGACATGGGCAAGTGGTTAAAGCATGGGTGACACATTTGATTTCATAGATAAAAACTTCTTTATTGTAATTCTTCTGTCCGTGGCTATGCCATTTAGATATCCTTTGTTCTCATCTTGGAGCAACAAGCGTGGACGATGTTATCAGCCCGAGTTCCCTCTCAGAACTGTCTGTTTTTTGGCGTTGCTACCTAAGCAAAATTCCTATATCTACTTTCGCGTCGGCATCTTCATTCTGTATACTTCCGCTAGAGGATGTGTCTTTCTTCTATTACGTTGTCGTTAATAAGGCCCCTAACGACAAAACTAACTATTTTCTAACTATTTTTAATTATATCTCGCTTAATTCTAAGAATTAAGCGAGTCATAATTAAAACCCCCATTATTTATAACCTCCATTTTTAAACTTGACATACATATATGTATGTATGCACATACATACATACATACACGTAAATAGGTTCTTTTTTAAAATTTGCTCCCGGGTGTAAAAATCGCAATTTTTATTAATTATGTCAAACATATAGCATCTTTTTTGCTCTTTACCTTTTTTTTAATAAATAGACTTTACAAATAAGTCAAATTTGTTTTGCTTTTGTCTCTTTCATTGCCTGAACTTCATTATCCTTAATTTATGGACATGAGTGTACATAAATAATTAGAGTATGTTATGTAAATTAAAAAGTAATGAAATCTCATATGTTATCTCAAGCTACTTTTGCATAAAGGCGAACTTCGTATAAAGCCAATTTAACGAAAATCAATTCAGAATAACTTTTAGATCTTGACTAGAAATTTAGACTTTAATTCAAATTTCTTTAACTACTTGCTTATCAATTTATCCGAGTCGTATCAAAATACTTCTTTCGCTATACCTTCCAGGAAAAAGTGTTATGCAAGAAAATTTTTAAAAGAATTACAACAGGTTTTAAATTACCTATTAATGTAGAAAAAAGTTATCCAGTTTCATTTAGCTTTCGAAGCTTTCGGTATAAGATAGAGAGATTTGAAATAAAAACTTTTTATTTCATTTAATGTGACGACCTGTAATTTTAAATCTCTTTTGTTAAATTCTATTTCAATATCATATTTCATATATTTTAAAGGAAGTTCGTATTTGGTTAAAAAATGAATTTGCTTTTGAGAAATTTTAACTTTAAAATGGTATTTTCATTTTAGTTTCTATATGAGGAATTTAAGATTTTCTTTAATTTATGATCTATTTCTACCTTAATAAACAAAAGAAAATTTGGATCCCTTAATTTTCTATTCTTTATACTAGCATATAGCCAGTCATATGACTGGATCAGTAAAATTTTTAATTTTCCAGAATCGTAAAGTACCCTAATTGGCTAGTAAAAAAATGGTTTGTTTTTTGGCTGAGAATTATCTGGTACACGCTGAATAATTTGTTTCTCTTCATACTCCTCTAAGGTCTCCCGATACTGTGAATGCAGTTTAGAATCACGTTGAATTCATTTAGAAAGATAACTCAAAGTTTTCTTAGCTACGTCGAATTTATCTTTAAGTTCTGCCCTTTTTTTGCCTCAATAATTAATGGAAGAAAAAAAATGAAATAATCATTTCCACTACACCCTGGATGTTGATAGAATTTGTTGTTAATAAGTTGATAAAATGTTCATTGTAACAAAAAATAATCTATGATTAAAATTAAAACTATCACATATGTACCTAATCTATTATTTAAACCAAATATAAAAGAAAATTATTTACGTGTTATCTAAATTCAATGATAAAATGTTTGAAAATAATGCAGACGATATTTAAGTCATTTAAATTAAGAAATGATTCAATGAGATGGTTAAAGGAATGGCGTCATATGGTTAGAAAAAGATGTTATTTTTATCTCTTTATTATGTGGCAAATTGATACATTTATTCGCCTGCTCTTAACCAGGGGAAATAGGGCTTAAAATAATGGCATTAAATTCTGGAAAAGGGGGGAAGGGGTGGATATCGAACGTTGCTAACCCTAACTCATCAAGAATCCAATATGGATGTCTCTATCCATTCCAGGTACAACCGCTTGATAAATTCAAGGACAGACGAACAGATAATTTAGGCTATTATTATATAAGGGATATGTTCAAAGTTTTAATTTATAAAAAATATGCATGTTTGACATGTTTTTTCTTCGCAAATTGAAGTAATTTGTTATTTTTATCAACCGAGAAAATAATTACACATATAAATATAGCCAAAACTTATTTTCGAATATAATGTGAAATCTTGACTGATAAATAAATAAAACTGCTTGCTAAACGTTGGTTTTAATAACAACTTAGATTTCTGTATTTAAAGTTTCGATTTCTGTTATTTCTTTGCATTTTATTTCAATGCTAAATCTAAGAATAGGAAAATTGTATGTGTATAGTAAAAATCATAACCAAAGCTTAAAAGTTACTTTGATGTTAGTGTACCATTGTTAACTTTTTGTTTAATGAAGGAAATTATTTTGAGTCTTTGTTATATCACTCAAATTCTCAACATATAGAAATAAGTATGTCAGGAATGGTATTTTAAGTCCGCAGTCTTTCGAAAACCACTGTTAAGTATAATCAATGCTCTAAAATATTCAAAGTACTGTTTGGATTTCATATTTTCAATTTAATTATTTAAAGTGTAGTTGAAATACGCTGCATTAAAGTATATATAAAAGCATTATTGATTTCTATAAATTAAATCATAACCAGTGTGTAAAAAGGCATCTCGCTCGTCCACGGCTCTCTTTTCCGATGACCGCACGCCTCGTTTCTGTACCTGCTCGCCTATTGTTACTGGAACAGCTATCGTGGATTCGATGCAAACCTATATTGCCGACAATTAAGTACTGCAGCGACAAAATCCTTGACTAAACATTTATTATTTTACAAATTCTGTTAAAACATATGTACACAACATCTTACTCCTAAACATGGCTGGAATAAGACCGAGGAAAAAAACAAATTGTGCCGAGCGGAAAGCACCTCTCTCGGTCTCAGCTCTTTTCAGAATAAATGTCCGTTCTCCGTCGTTCCGACCGGGCATCTCCCCACTCCTCTTTGCGAGGGCCGGGGTGGAATCCCTCTCCTCTTGGTCAAGCTTTCGCCTCCCTGGGGAAAATGTCCTTCTCCGCATCTGGCGCGGACGGGGGTGGTATCCCTCCCCCTCTCCTGTTGAACTTTCACCTCCATGAAACAGGGCTTGTCTACCCTCTCTCGGGGTGTCCGTCTTCGGCCGCCGAAAAAAAACAGGGGCCCATGTAACACCAACTCGAGTCTTGAGTCTAGTATTACACAGTGCGTATCTAAGAATAGCGTTCAAATGTAAAATGTGATCACAAGAATTAACAGTTTTGAAACAGCTGTTGCCTCTGCTCTAACTTTTGTACTATCTTTTTGCAATTCTTTTCAATATCTTTTTGCAACTATTTCTATTCTTATCAATTTTTTTTTATCATCCTCTTGTTGACTTATATGAAAATCACATGTCTCAAAAAGTAATTCTGCGTATTGTTATACCGAAAATAGGACTCTAGATTATGTAGAAAAATAATTTGTTCCCCACGATCCTGTTAAGTAGCATTCAGTGGTCGTCATAAGAGTCTTGAATTAATGCTAGAAGAGGATGGGAGATATTTTTTTAAAAAATTAACACATTTGCTATTATTGAAAATTATATTATAAATACTATTTGCAGCTTTTGCTGGTAAAAATTATATTTCCAACCTCCAAAGTCGAATTACAAAACATGTTTTAATCATATAAAATATTTCCTTTGTAAAAACGTTCATAAAAATTTCATATATAAAGTTTCAAAATACACTAAATATATACAGCATGTAATTTATGATAGTCGTCTGACATCCCAGAGCATCGCTGGCATACAAGGCTGCTACATTCTAATGAGCCAGTGCTTCAGGTACAAATAAAACAAGTACTGCATTTAGATGATAAATATTTATTCATATTACATTATACGTTGTTATAAATTATGTTTTTACTAATGGGTTTTTATTAGTAGTAAACAGATATAAAGCAAACAAAATACTGTGTTTCTGCAATCATTTCTTCAATAAAGCTAAGATATCAATTTTTCAATATCATGCTACTAAGTGTTGTAGAAAACTGAATGTAATTTACACATAAAGCTAAGATACAGCGTGTCCATAATTAAACTTCCATATTTTAAAGTTGTCTACAGTCGAAACTATTGTTCAAAAAGTTGTTGAAAACTTAATCTAATCTACACATAAATCTAAGATACTGTGTGTTCTTAATTAAACTTCCACACTTTAAAGTTGTCTACAACTGTTGTGTTCCACATTTTAAAGTTGTTTATTGTTCAAAAAGTTATTGAAAACTGAATCTAATCTACACATAAATCTAAGATACTGCGTGTTCGTAATGAAACTTCCGCACTTTAAAGTTGTCTACAGTCAAAACTATTGTTCAAAAGTTATGTAAAGATGTGTAGGACATAATGAAGGGATGGAAATTTGTCAGAGCATAAAAAAAGCTTAGTTCAAAATGCGACTCAACTTGGGAGACTTTCCGCCAAAAGTCGCATGGGTTGATGTCTGGGGATCGTCGTGTTGTCATATGACACGTTCTTCTGTAAAGTGATTTTTGATGACGTTGTTAACGTGAGGGCTAATCTGTAGAAAAGTTCTATCTTGGCTTGGAGGCATTTGAAACATCTAGTGGGTCTTGATAAACCAAAGACTACCCCTGATCTGAAAAACAGCATTTAACGACATGTTCTCACCTTTTACCCAGACACATAAAGGTCAACTGTAGAACATACTATCATACGATTTGAATTGGTAGTTAAAAGTTATAACCATCATGCTGAAGTCTTGTAATACTTTTTTTAACTAAAGTAAATGTTGGCTAATTCATCAAAAACGCCCTCTAGTGGTGAAATTTGAACTAATTCCTTTTATTTGCTCAAACAAATTCCCATTCCTTCCTTATGTTCTGTACAACATTTAGTAACTTTCTAAACAAAATTTCGACAATAGACAACTTTGAAATATAAAAAATTAATTAACACACTGTATGCGGGACACGTACTAGTACGTTTTCTGAGAATTGATACTTGAGCGCGGGACATGTACTAGTACGAGCTAGTGTAACAACATGGTTTGTTTGTGGGTACAAAAATAACGGTATATACAGGAAAACGAAGCCGATTGTTCTTGTCTACTACATAGATTCTTGAAAAATTTAGACAAATTAAAACTAGTTTTTACATCAGTCGATGCACAGAACGGGAAGGTTGATTAAAAAATCAATTTAGATTTAAAATTAGATTTCTATTTATCCTTGTGAAAATAACGGTATATGCAGGAAAACGAAGCCGAATGTTCTTGTCTACTACATAGATTCTGGAATGTAAAAATGTTTATATATAACATAATTCGAAAAAATTAAAACTATATACTACTATTTCTATTTGATTTTTCATATTTACGATACTATTATAAATTTATCCACTAAAAATATATTTTTTGTTTACAAAAATCTCATGGTTGTTATTTATATATTTCTATTTATATATTTGTTTATATATTTCAATATAAAATATGAAAAGTTGGTTAAAAAATCAAATAATTTTCGATCTATTGGGATTTAATTGAATAACTAAATTTACGTGCAAAACGCGCGCTCCCGGTTCAATTCGGCTGCGAAATGTACCCGCACACAATGTGTTAAGGATGCTCTGTAAATAAGAGCTATCATCAAAGATAACCACTAACCGAAAATTTTTTAAACTATTTTTATTGTCTAAATTAAGAGTCTCTTATGAGGTTGAGGAGAGGGTGAGGGTTAAAGGCATGTTTCATATTTTATATAGAGTACAACTATTCCATTGTTAGCGTGTTTTTAAAAGAACTATTTGTTAAAATAGAGAAAAAAAAATGTAGCTTTTTCATGAAGGCCGAAGCTGAGTTGATGTTAGTCGGCTCCGACAAATCAAACTCAATTCCAGGAACTGCATTTCATCACGGAGTCCGTCCTTTCATCTTCAATTATTTCATTATGAAGGAAATCGGTTTGGCACAAATCGATAGAGATCGATCAGAAATCACCAGTGGAAATACATCGTCAGCTTTGAAATTGATGGAATTATTATTAAGTTACCAAACCTAAATGAGAAAAAAAATAATTGCGAAATGAAGTATCTAAAATATGTTAATAATTCCAAACGCAATGCGCAATTGAATATCAAATTACTCTTATTGTGTTAAAATCAGTATAGTCTAAATGCAGTTAAAAATCCAACAAAATTTTTAGTTCATTTGCATACAACCAAGGGATGTTTCACTGATAACTCAAAATAATTTATTTCAAATATATATGTATTGTGATATGTACTTCGGAAGGGTAATAAATTATGTTACATCTCCCAAGGTTCATACTATGTTCATAGAAAAAAGTGCTATGGGTAATATAAAAGCATCTACTAACATGACATCATAGAAATTTTGATTAAACTGGAATAAAATTTTGTATTGTTTTAATTCTATATCATTTTACTCGTGAAATTTGAAAAAAAAAGCTGCAAACAAAAATAATTTAATTAAAAAAGAGCTGTATATATAGAGCTATATTATTATAAGCTCTATTGACAATTCATATATAGTTACTAATTGCGTTCAATCAAAAATAAAAACTCACTCAAAACTTCATGAACATTGAAACATAGACAATATTCTAAGGAATTTTTACAGTAATATAATATTGAAAATGTTGTATTTAACATTACTCGTTGACATTTCGAGAGCAAGCTGCCAGACAGTAATTTCATAATCCTATTATAGTTTTAAACATATGCTATCATATTTTTTATCCTACCATCTGGCCAGAAAAAATAATAATAAAGAGAAAATGTTTAATATTGCATTATAACCTTCAGAAATATATATATATATATATATATATATATATTATATATATATATATATATATATATATATATATATATATATATATATATATGTATGTATGTATGTATGTATATATATGTTTGTGCATATATAAATATATATGTATTTCTAAATATACATTTTGAATATATGTATACACTGTCTATCAATAAGTATTTGAACACCTATGCAAATGACGATATCTGTGGTCCTGAGGTACGTCACATACATCGTGTAGGAAACAGCATCGGTATTAGTCTCAAGCAAGTTGCCGCGCAGTTCGGAGCTGTCTGATTTAAAGAAAGGTATTGTAACGTCGCAACATACATATACCTCTGTGTTTGTGGGGGCTCAGTAAAAGCAATTTCTTAAAGTCATAGGCTTTATTTCTCGACTATCTACAATATGTGCGTGTTATATAACCAATATCGTTGGGAGAGAGAAACAACCTTTCGCCTCCAGCCCCAGACAACACACTGCCTTGTTCTTGAAAAGACCCCTAGCAAAAGAGGTGGTGGGGAGAGAAACAGGGCTGAGAGCAAGGGAGTGGTCAGTGGACCGGACTCCTGCCTTTTTCAGGGGAATAAATTCCCACGGGTCCTGAGAAGGACCGACCCTCTCTAGTTCTCTTGTGACCAGCTGCCACAGTATAATTATCGGGTATCACAAATGTAGTCGATCTTTAAGGAATCCTTAAGATCTAGCAATCTTAAGTATCCAAAATCGACAGTGGCCTATGTGATGGAAGAATTGGAAGGTGAGCGGTGATTGTCGAAATGTGCCCCGAGTCGGCAGACCAACGAAACTGGGAGAGAGAGACCGACGACTGCTGTCCAGAGAAATCCGGAAGAACCGCACTCAACCGATGGTCCTCATCTGTGAGGAGTTTCAACAGGCATCCGGGAGTATATTTTCAATGAATGCCATCCGTAAGGAAGCACATCTGCTTAGTTTTCATGGTTGCTGCTGCCCATAAGACTTTGATCACAAGTCCAACCACACTGCTTGGATAATGTGGTGCAAATCACATCGAAATTGGAACGTAAATCAGTGGAAACGGGTTCTTTGGAGCAAGGAATCAAGGTTCACCCTCTACCGTTGGGATGGCAGGGTCTGGGTCTGGTTTCTGCCTGGAGAACGTCTCCTGCCAGAATGCATTGTGCCAAGAGTCAAGTACGGCGGAGGTGAAATTATGGTCTGGGGGTGTTTCACCTGGTATGGACCGGGTCCCTTGGTCCCCAATCATGGTAAGCTCAACGCCGATCCGATGCCTACTGCACTATTTTGGATGACAATGTGCTTCCTACGTTGTGGCAGTTTTTTTACTTCTGTTACTTTCAGGACGACAATGCCAGTTGTCATGTTTCGAGGTTAACCTAGGCTTGGTATGGTGCCAATGGAGTTCATCGAATGGACTGGCCTGCCCAGAGCCCAGACCTGAACCCTATTGAGAACCTCTGGGACGAGTTGGATCGCTAAATTAAGGGGTGCACTACCCGTCCAAAATTGGTGAAGGAACTTGTATGTCTACTCCAAGCCGAGTGGAAGACAGTACCACTAGCTGTAATAGAAAGAATTGTGGAAAGTATGCCCCGGAGGGTTCACGCTGTAATTGCCTCTCGGGAGGCTCTACCAACTATTGGTTTTGAATAAAGTTAGTTTTTCTTTTCTATCACAAGTGTCCAAATGCTTATTGGTAGACAGCGTGTGTATATATATATATATATATATATATATATATATATATATATATATATATATATATATATATATATATATATATATATATATATATATATATATATATATATATATATATATTCTCTTCACTACTGGCAGCCGAGTGGTTATTTTTCGATATAGATATACACCAGAAATTTAGGTTTTAAAAAGTATTCGATTTTTGCAAAGAATTGCTAATATATGATTCCATTGGATTTAGATACTCTTATTTTTTGAGGGAACTCGAGCTATTAATCCGTTTGGCCATACGGTAATCTGGCTCCATATGGGTGTTCTTCGGGTAGATCCACACTTTGAAAGGCCTGGTAATCACATAGGGATCTGCCCTTGAAGAGGATTAACCCACTAAGAGAAGAATTAAAGCTACAAAAATCTTGTAGGGTTAGAAAGCTCACATTTTTGTTACACATGAGAAAGTTAGGAGATATTTGCAACCAATTAATTCTCTCATGGACTGAAACATGATTAACTGAAGCAAGAAATCAATATTTGAAAAGTAGATGACATAAATCCGTCGTCTACGATTACACCTTTCCAAACTGAAAATGTTAAGGAAAGGTAGACGTGTATTTTGCATTTTAAGCACTATTCTTCGAAAAACTATCAATCATTTGATAACCTTTTATTTATTTCTGCTTTTTAAACTTATTTCAACGATATTTCACAGGAAATGTAATACATATTCTGCTTACGCACATTTTAACTGACAAACCTTAAACATAATCCTCCTGAAGATTAAAGGTAGCATATATTTGTAAGTGATACTCCCGACATTCAGTCTCTTTAAAATATCGATCTCATTTACCACTTGGGAAGTAACTGTGGACGGGGCCTGTCAGAAAGATGTGTGATAAAGTGCTGTTTGCCAACCTCCGTTTTTAAAGCTAACACCCGAACTCAGACATCGGGGAGAGATTAAAGAAAATATTTTCTCTCTCTCTTTTGTAAAACAAATCATTTGCTCATATCAATGTGCCTCAGCATCTGAAATTAGAGGCACATTTAGAATTAATATGTAATATTAAATATAGTAGGAGAATATCTAAGCCAGCATGTTTCAAAGACGCAAATTTATATTTATCGTGTTTAAAGTCATAGAAGTAACTCTTACAAATTAATAACAGTAAGATTGCACAAATTAGGCAAAAAATATAAAGATTATTTATCAGTTTATCAACACAGATTGTTTCACCGGAGAGCTAGCTTAACATGTTGTTTGATTAGGTGTGAGAGTTTCAATAAGTATTTTGTGGTTTAATAGACCCCAATTTATTGATTAAGATAAATTCCAGACAACCAGAAACATCTATTACTTACAGTAGCAGTCTAATCCACATAATATGTGTAGTGCCCTAACTATTCAGCCATAATCTGTCCCACTTCGTTACCACTATTAAGGGATTAAATTTCTTATGAAGATAAATTCCATTTATACAAAAAGTGGTAATGGAGAAACAGAATCAAGCTGGTAGTTTTAAGGAGTTCGTCTTGTGCATGGAAGGCAAATATGGTAATACTGATAGTTTAGCTTTTCCATAATGGTATAAGTTTATAATAAGAACTGCTTGTTCTGTACCTTGTTAATTTTACAATCTTTCATAGCATGAAGCAGGTTTGATTCCAGATCAAAGCAAAGATGCATTTTTGCTGCCCTCCCATAGTCAGTAATTGTTATTGCGTCTATGCTGCTCTCATAATAAAATGCTCTAATTATATGCCGAATGATACAAAGATAAGTTTTTGATAAATAACTTTTCCACAGTCTCATCATTTGGATAGAAAGTGATTTTTTGTCTTCGTAATGCTTACCTAAATGTGCTTACATTAAAAGAAAACACTGATGATGAACACTGATGATGATGAAACACTGATGATGATTAACACAAAGCTGTGATGCTGCGATTAAAGGGTGTGTTCGACATAAAGTTCAAAACCAATCCATATTTTGCAGATTTAAATGAATTAACTCCCCCATTATACCTTGACTAACCTTATAAACTTCAAACTGTATGGATTTATGAAACTAGTTAACATCAAAACTTGTTTTTATTAAAATATTAGTGCAGCTTTTAGTTGTTGATCTATCAGTTTTTGCACACATACACATTACGTAGATACTAACTTTAAAACATTGAATTTATGAATTGGGAGCATTGTTAGATTAGACAATTTAAGGCTTGAGAATTTATTATTCGTAAATAATTATCTTTGTTGTAAGTAAAACATTTAAGAAAGGAAAGACAAATATGGAGGGCGATCATATTAGGCGTAGACTTGCGAATATTTACAGAAAAGCTAATCAAATAATGTTATTTGTATTTTTATGTCATTTTAATGAACTGTTCAGGTTTGATTTGGATTGCTACGATCAATTTTTGCCACACGGGGATTAATTCGCCGTTGTTCAGGGCTTAAAGTTCAATTTTATATAACTATGAACAGCGTAATTTTAAATTACGAACTCCGATACTGAATGGCAACGCGAATTCAGCCACTTTTAGGCGGAAATGTGTTAAGAGACTATATAAACTAGAAGCAATTTTCTTATTGTTTAATTATATTTCTTCTTTAAAACAAAATTAATTAGTTTAAATATTGAAGAGTTGACCTTGCTGTCAACATTAAAGGTGTATGTAACACAATACTTGACAGAAAAGTGTGGGGGTTAAATCAGTATGACATTGGCCTTGAGAGACATCTTCTATGGTGAGTGGAAATGTAGTTTGCATTGAAAATAGATTATTTTTTATTAATTATATGTTAACTTTTCAGAATCTCTGTAGATCAGATTTTAATATTTTATCAGAGAGACGGGATTTTAAATACGATCAATAAAAAGGTTCATGTTCAATAACGTTGAACATGTTAAAAGCTAAATATATATAACCATAAAAAATAAAACCTTCTTTTGAAACGCACTACATATTTCAACTGCATATCACTACGTTTTGTAAAAATCTAAAACATGATAGTGAAAATGTACGAATTTGGTAAGAACTTATAAATAAATTAGCATACATTTCTACAAAATTTATGAAATATTTGTGTATGAAATTTTATGTATCGAAAGCATTTTAACCAAGTATATTATATACCAACACATATAATTTAATTTCGTTAAATTTATTTTATATTTAGTTTTTTTTCTGTTTGGTAAGAGAAGATTATTTCAGCTGTTAGAATTAAAACATTTCCTGTAAAACAGAGAAGGAGATGATTTTTAATATTTCCTTAAGACCACGAAATTTTAGAATTCATTTTATATCTTCCAAAATATTTTTTAGGAAACGGCATTATGCTTATCTATCAAATCCTTTGAAGGATTCTGTTTTCAGAATAAAAATAAATTGAAAAATGTCAATAATGGGAGTAACTCTTTTTTTTCCTTAAATTTTTTAAGCATTTTGCTTCTAGTTTATATCTGCAGGCAGAAATATTCTACGATAAATTGAACTTATTTGGCACACATATTTATTGACTGGTAGTTTAATAGATCATCCTGACAATAAATATAAAGATTTTTAACGTTAATTTATATTACAGTAGAACCTCTTTTTAATGACCCCACAATACAACGACCTCTTCGTTAGAACGATCATCTTAAAAAGTCCCAATTATTTTACATAGAAATAACGTTAATTTAGAATCATTACAACTACCCCAAACGTATTATTTTTCGTTAGAGCGACCGCCAATTTTAGACAGCAGAACTCATGAGTAAGTGGGTTATTTTAAAATTATTGTACTGTGATGCAACTTCAAGAAACCTGTACACTTCTCTTTGTGTCTGCTTAAAGAGACCCTTTCGTCACGTACGACATTGATGTCCTAGATAGATGACACTTCAGACACTAATGAAATGATCCAGCTCCTCAGTGTCAATTTTCCGGATTCTCAATTACCTTTTGATGAGTTTGTTGCGGTAGACGAAAATTTACAGTGCTGCGAAGAAAATTTTAATGAGGACGATTTTATTGCCCGTATTACCAGAAATGAAGAAATCTGCGATTCCGACGACGGAGAAGAAATCGTCCAAGCTTTTGAAAAAGTGAAGGAAAAAGAAGCCTTCAATGTAATCAATGCCTTCAGTCAATATTTTGAAGAACAATTTAATTCTCGAGATATTCTTCAAAATCTAACGGATATGGAATCAGTGATAATGAAAAATTCCCAAATGAACTTGAAACAGGCGTCAACTAAAGACTTGTTTTCAAAAATTCAGTAATGGAAATACAAATAAATATAAGTGTTCTCTAGGTATGTACTGTTGTATCATTTCTTTGCTCAATTTTTTTTATTATTTTTTCACTTCGTTACAACTACCATATGATGTTGGTCCTACAGGAGGTCATTATACCGTGG
>CM063498.1:34785496-34792996 GCA_032207245.1 Pardosa pseudoannulata
TCAGTCAAAATATGTGGGAAAATTCTAGGAAAATCTGCCTCCGATAGCGTTTCTCTCCTTTTTGTTTGGAAATTTCCTAAATTGTCCGCCGGAGCAATGTAGATTTATAATTGGTTAGACCCCTTCTCTGAGGGCGTAAACTGTAGCCCCAGTGTTCCATTTAGGCTAGGGATTAAAAAGGGGAAAGCAAAAGGAAAACAGAAAAAGAAAGGGGCAACAAAAAAAACTACAAAGAAGAAAAGAAAAAAAAAAAAAAAAAAATTTTTCAAAAAATCGAGCCTTGTCCATTTAGGCTAGGGATTAAAAAGGGGAAAGCAAAAGGAACCGGGAATTTTTTGCCCTTGACTTAGGTTTTGAAAACCCCTAAGAATTTTCTTGGACTGTCTTAAGGGTTTATATAAAATGACTACATTAGTTTTCCGACCCAATTTACTTTTCCTGATATATATATATATATATATATATTCAAACATGACGTATTATGGAGAATAAAAAAAATTATATTGTTTAAAAATCAAAAAATTTTAATCCTGAACTTTTCGATCTATACCACTAACCCTCAATAAATCTGATGTATTCTTTCACGTTATATTATAGTACAAATAAAGTAAGGGGACGCCAATGACGTTTAAATTAATGAAATTTTATTTATCATTTTTGTTAACGTCAACGTTCGTTATTCCTTTCAAGAGAAAAATGATCAGTTAACTAATTATGCTTCTAAGTCATAAATCTTTCTTTACTTGTTAAAATAGTTCTAATATTTAGAGAAATATGTACTGTTTCTACATTGATAAAAAGATGTTAGGATTCATTATGCTATATTTTATTTTTTAATTAGGCTATTATTAGTTTTAGTTATGCTATTTTTTTAATTTAATATATATGAATTATTTGAGACTTTGTACATGGTACGAAAATGCACATATTACGACAAATCAAAGACATTTTTATAAAAATCTAATGAATAAAGGAAAATTTATTAAATTTATACATAAAATAATGACTTAAAATGATTTCCTTTATAATCTGGCATTTTTTTTTATTAAAAATTCTTAATTCTAGAGTTAAACGTTTAAACATTTCCAGAGCCCAAAAAGTTTTTTTTTAGAACTATACCTCCAAAAAGCGGGTTTGTATGTTATACAAAAACATTATCAATCCCATTTACCTGGATTTATAGAAATAACAGAGTAAAATATGCATAGCAGCATCTAAAGCCATCTTTAAAAAAAGTGTATTAATAATAATAATAATAAAAATATATTTCTAACTTTAGTTTTCTGCAAAGGAAAATTAGAGTAAATTTTAAGGCTGCCAAAAACCTAAGGATATAACATAGATATAACATAGAGGATATAACATAGATTCTCCTTAACTAAAGGCTGTACGATAGACGAACGATAAGACTCCTTTCGGTTTTGAAGTCCATGGGTTCGAAAACAGCTCTTGGCAGGGATGTTCGCAGCTATTCAGAATCGGCTTTAAACAGTAATTCCCAGTCTCATTAGCCTTACGATGGCCGAATGGTTAGGATGCTGGCCTTCGGAACCGGAGTTCGTGGGTTCGAATCCCACAGTGGCATGGATGTTCGTAGCTGATCAGAATCGGCTTTAAGCTGTAGGTCCCGGTCTCATTAACCCTCGTGTTGCAAAAAGTAGACCGTAGCGCTCCAAATCAAACCAAACCAAACCCAGTCTCATTAGCTCTCGTGTTGTAAAATATTACACCTTTGTTCTCCAAGCCAAATCCAAACATAGTTGAAAACAGTTCCGCTTTCAGATGATATATTTTTCAATCTGAAAGTATACCTTATAAGTATGCACTCTACATTCACACGAAAAACGTCTGTTCAAATTGTGTTAAGTACACAAATCTCGTATTCCTTTAAAATAAAAACAAAATTGATTAGTTTAAAATATTGAAGAGTTGACCTTGCTGTCAGCATTAAAGGTGTATGTAACATAATATCTGACAGAGAAGTGTGGGGGTTAAATCAATATGACATTGGCCTTGAGAGACATCATCTATGGTCACTGCAAAGGCAGTTTGCATTGAAAATAAATTATTTTTTATCTTTAAAAGAGCTCAGTGTATTTTTATCGATATATTAGTTAATTGTTTTTTATCTGTGTCTTGTCATTGCACAACTTTTGTTATTTTAAGCGCTTAAACCGTGCTAAATAATAAACTGAAAACAAAGAGGATAATAGAAATGTTCCTTTATTTATTTATTAACTTTACAAAATCACAGTATTATTATTAATAATTAAGTAATATTGTATATGCGAATATATATATATATATAGCCATGTTCGAATTGGATATATATACATACATACATACATATATATATATATATATATATATATATATATATATATATATATATATATATATATAAGCCCATTGGCGTTGAGGTAGATTCGCGCTCCCACGACACAGGTCCGATGTTCGATCCCCGGACTGAGCAAGGTGACTCAGCCTTTCATCCCTTCAGTGGAACTATCAAGTATGTTTGAGAACTAAACACTGGGGTTTCCGCGTAAGGTTGACCACCTAGCTGGAACATATGCTTTACACCCCAGGACTCTTGGTCTCGGAAACGGAGATTGACACCGTAGACCCTGGCCGTCTAGGGGCTGTTGCGCCGAAGAGTTTAGCTTTTTTATGTATATATATGCATATATATGTGTGTATGTATATACATATACACATATATGTATATATATATGTACGTATATAAATATATTTATACAAACAAACATATATAAACATATACATATATGTGTGTATATCTCCCAAATGAATCGAGAAAAATCTTGTGTTCCCATACAATGGCATATATGGGGTATTTAATTTCACTAGTAAATCAAACGTAATTTTGATGTGTAGTATTTGCACAGTATTAAGTTATACATTATGATGATTTTTTGCTTTGCAGTGAAGCTAAAAGAAGTAAAAAATCACACATTAAATCATATGTTTAATCCCATTTTTAAATAGTTGTATCCCGGATTTTTATAAGTCTTTCCCGCTTATGTGAGTGCGATACTAATGGGTAATTTACTTCCTCCTCTCTCTAAACTCAGTGTACATTATCTTCAATTACTCGAATCTCCGATTACTTAGACAAACAACACTTTTTTTCCATTCCCGTATTTCTCATCCAGTATTTTCAGTTCATTTGCTAACTCATAAGTTTCCTTTTTTACTAACGATTTCTCCTTTTCTCTCTAACATTCTACTAGTTATTCTTAATGTGTAATATATATTTCTATTGGTCAATTATGGTTTTGTAGAGGCTCATGCAAGTATAGAATTCTGCATAAAGCTTTTACCCCTTTATAAGTTGGAAAATTGAGAACCGCTTTATCCTTATTGATAAATGTTTTTACAACCTCTTTTTCATAATTTTCTATTCATTGCTTTGAAAATATTTTTCTCTCGTGGAGCCATCGACGTGAGGATTTATTTTTAATTAGTTATTTATTAATTTTATTGTAAAATATTACTGTTTTAAAAATACTTTTATGTCATTAAATACATCTCCTTTAAATTTCAGTGTTCGAAGGAACACATAAAGGTCTTTAGTCTCTCAAAACAATGAGTAATTGGTGTTGAGATCACTTTATCTAAAGATTACTTTCTACATTTAGATAGGTGTACAATAACCAAATAAGAAGTGTGCTGTGTTTTAGAACAAAAGTCTGTCGGGATTGAATTCAATAACGAGCATGTTCATAGCCGTTCAAAATCTGCTCTTTGCGGTAGATGGTGGTATAATGATGAACTATCCATGTAGCGGAAGCGTAAATGTAACTTCCAAACAAACTAACAAAATTCACCTGATCACCTTGAATCTGTGGATCTAAACACAATAGCACAGGAAGATGACCAAATGATAGATGCGCTGCTTTTCGTACTACAGTCAGGGGTTTCGAATCAGGGGAACATCGTTGTTCGTATCTGTTCTGAATAGGCTTTCAGTTACAGGTCTCATTAGTCCCCATGCTGCAAAAATATTGACTATGTGTTTCAAATAAATGTGTTTCAAACCAAATACAATATTACGAGTGTTGGTATGTGGTATTCATTTTTAATAATTGTATTTTGGGATAAAGGTGATCAAACAGGTAAAGTAGCTGTTTTTAACACGGAAATGATTTTGCTAGGTAATATATTCAACACGAGCCTGTTAAAATAATTGAACCCATTGATATTTCTTGTCATAGTAAATTATAACCCTTCCTCATCCACCTGAAAAAATATCATTATTTATTTCTTAATAGTGAAAAAGAGTGAGAGTTTTAGAAAACAACAGTTTTGTGTAATTCTAGCTTCTTTCATATATTATTTAAGACAAACTGGAACGTTCTCTAAATTTCTCTGTACAATATCGTTTCCAATTTCAATTTTCATCTTTTTACCCAAAGAAAGATTTTATAGCCAGCAGCGTTGGACACAGGCTTCTTAAAACGAGCTTGAGGAAAAGTAATCTGGTTATTAGTTTTTTTATTCGAGATTACTGAGTGATTAATATAATAGATATAAACGTTAACCACGTTCATTTATCTATTAGATAAGCCTGGTGGACAAACGAAACATATTTTTATGCTAACAGAGTAATATAAATAATGACTCTGCGGATGTGAAAGTCCTATCCTAATGTGTGTGAAGTTACGGAATCAGGACAAAATACCATCGATTGGGGATGATCAAATTGCAGGGAATATTTTGAACCCAAGAATTTCTTCATTGCCTTTAGATTCAGACTAAATAGAAACCGTACCTTTCGCCCTTAAGCGTCTCATGAAAATATTAAGGTGAGCAATCTCCGGATACGGAACGGAATGGACCTGAACGTAGTGGACTGTGTTTGTGATATGCAAAATAGTTCGGGGGTAGTCACCGAGATCATAGCGGAGTTGATTCTTATTTATCGGTGTCGCAGGGTTGACTTCACTCATCTTTGACTCAGTCGAGAATAGAGTTTTGAAAGCTAAATTTCTCCACCACCCGTCTTTTATCCTTTTCCGTCAGCCGAACGGTGGTCGAATGGTAAGGTGAAGGAGTTCGTGGGTTCTAATCTCACTGCTGGCATGGGTGCTCGTAGTCTTTCGGAGTTGGATTCAAGCAATAATTACTGGTCTCATTAGTCCTTGTGAACAAAACAATAGATCAAACCTAACCTAACCCGTTCTCTCATCAACATATGTGTGTTTACTGCGTCACAGTGTTTAAACATCCCATCGCAATTGATTCTACTCCTCTTAGCATTCGGTTGCCAATCATTCTCAGCTCAGATCACCTGCGCTCAACTTCGCAATATCGAGTCTATTTCACTCCTTATCTGTTAGCTGCTAACATTAGGATTTTGAATCATTAGACTCACACAGATATGAATTATTCTGAATATTAATTTATTATTATCCCTCTAAAATAAATTCTATTTTGTCTAATTATAACCAGCAATAGTGATTTCTCCAATGTTTAATATATTCTCTAGTTCTCACATGAACTAATTACTAACTAAAGGTTAGCAATAACAAAAGTTCTTTTCCCTCTTATATTCTAAGATACCCTAACAATCTCAATTATTGCTCTGAAAGGGATTTAAAGAACTTCCAGAGGTGATTAACAAGAAACATACATGAACTACTAATGATGCCCCAAAAAATCTAATTTTATCCTAATCTCGATCTTCCTTTCAAATAAATGAGATCATTTTTTGTACAGTAAACGAGAAAAAAAAATAAATATGCGACATATCAATTAATACGTTTGTTTTGATACGCTTTCATAAACAAATTTCGTTTATAGCACACACAGGATTCCATTATCTACTACTTGCTAATTTTGCTTTCAGTTAATTAAAAGAGTTAATTAAATTTTCTGCCGCAATATTTTCTGTCTGAGGTTACTTAAAAAAAGGTCTATTTCTTTTAGAATTTTATAATAGTGAAACAATTATATATCCAAAACATAAATGTCTGGATTTTTATAATATATTTATAAAGTATTGAAATTTAAATTTATAATATTATAATTTAAATGTTAATGTCCCGCTAATATATGTACCACATCACCAATACGAAATATTTGACTGTGTACAGTTTTTTAATTTCTGCGAAGGGGCAATTTTTGAGTGAATGATTCCTTGGTAACGTAATTTAGCCTTTACCAAAATTACCAGAAAGCTACAAAGAATTTCTTCATACAAAACAGAAATATGGGTTCTCGTAGCTAACACTCTAGGAAACCAGTATTCTGCTCGGAAAAACCACTGCTCTGGAGACTTATTTCATGTGAGCAATCCAGTGCAACCCCTAATGTGTCCATAGGCGCTGTCTCTAGTAGTGACTTAACCAGAACTAATTTTATGGTTAAAAGCGCTAACTTTAACCATAAAGTGCAAGTTAGACTTGGCACTTTTTTAAAATTTGTAAGTGAAAATATGTCGTGTTTGTTAAAGGTGACTGGGGTACGTAAAATACGTTAGTGGTAACAATGTCCTCCAAGTTCTCAATCAACACCTCTGGGGGTGGTAAGCCAAGCCTGTGGATCTTCTGCTTGGTTCATGCTTGGACCCACTTGAGCGTAAGTCGTAATTTCACCCTTGAGGTACTCGTTTAAAAACGAAAGGCGCACCCCTTTGCCTTAATACGAATAGCCTCAGGTTCAATCGTACTTGGTTTGACTAAGTGGTATAAAACAACAACAGCGAGGAAATATAACAACAAAAAGTAAAGACTATTTTTTTCTTTATATGTTAGTTTAATAACCAATGAATAATATTTTCCTTGATCAACATGAACAATCAGCCTACACAAAACATTTTTTTCCTATTCCTGCTTTCCAGTCAGACATTCTTTTCCTGTCACTTTCTGTATTTATATTTACCGCAATATTATTTTCAGTAAATGCTATTGTCAAATAATTCATTTTTGTCTTGAGACAGGAGTTACGTATGGTTTGGTTTGGTTTGGAGTGCTACGGTCTACTTTTTGCAACACGAGGGCTAATGAGACCGGGACCTACAGCTTAAAGCCGATTCCGAACGGCTACGAACATCCATGCCCCTGTGGGATTCGAACCCACGAACTCCGGTACCGAAGGCCAGCACCCTAACCAATCGGCCATCGTTCGGCTAGTTACGTATGTTTCTATAAGCTTAAGTTTACCAAAGCTTTTTTGGCCAATGGCCCACAGTAATTGGGGTCTGCAAGAGTTATCCTTAACTCACCCAACTGATTTGGCATCACATTTTGTAATTTATTAGTGTTTATAAATCTAGCGGCTTCTATTGGAAGCTTTACATCTTCAACAAACAATATCTCGACTATGATAGGTTAATCAAGATGTTTAAATAATGTATTTCTTATTTTTACTTTTTTTTATAAGATCCTTCGTGGCCTCTCTGGTAACTGTCTTATTCATTTCAGTCTGCCTGCTGTGGTCTTGATTTGTTTCTTTCTCTGTATTTCGGCAGTGTCTGTC
>CM063498.1:34797996-34810496 GCA_032207245.1 Pardosa pseudoannulata
ACCCGAGTATACCTAAAAGAGGTATACCCCTTGAGGTTGTCAGACGGCTATCATCGGCCTAGGAGGGACACTCCTAGTTACCAGGGGCGCCACGAGGAGGCTGATAGCTGTCCTAGGTGAGGTACCGTAGTACAACACCCTGAGGCTCAACTCCTCAGCTGTGCCGAAGCACCGCTGAAGTGTATCACTGCCCCACCCCCCTGAGGTCTGATGTATACATATATTACATATGGAAGAATTACTGCATTAATTTTGAAATATTAGTTGATGTAGGGGATCCCTGCAACAAGAAAAAATTCTTGATGCCCCTCTGTCACCCTTTTTTAAAACTCATGAAATTTGCATACTTTTCCAGAGACTAGACTTTGCCGCCCCATCTGTGGATGATAATTTTAACTGTTTCTAAATAATAGTCCCCTATATAATAGTCTAAGTTATCTGTCCGGCTGTCCTCGAATTTATGAAGCGGTTGTATCTGGAATGGATAGAGGCAACCATAATGGATTCTTGATGAGTTAGGGTTAGCAACGTTCGAAACCCACACCTTCCCCCCTAACTCTGTAAATTATAAGCAAAATACTTGGAGAAATTCGAGATTGTTTTATGGAAACTTTAATTTCTCCACGAGTATAAGTGCTATCCTCATAACAATGAACACAAATTATTCAAAGAAGCACCTAATCATGTGCTAAAGTTTCAATTTGGTGGCGATCCCCTATGGGGTTTCGAAAAAATTCTTAGCTGAAATTCTTAGCTACTGTAAAACGCCTTGCGCGTCCGGCTGCACTTTCTGAAGTCTGCACGCCACGTTCTATACCTGTATTTTGACTGGAGGAGGTATCTTTTTCGCTTAAAGCCTATGTGCCAAAGATGAAGCACAGCAGCGACAAAATTCTGGGTTAAACATTTATTATTAAGACTTGTTAAAATATATATACATCGCAAATCATACCCAAACAGGGCTCAAATAAGACCGAGGACAAAAAATAATAGTGCGGAGCGGAAAAACACCTCTCTCTCGGTCTCCCCTTTTAGAGGAATGCCCGTTGTCGCTCCGACCGGACATCTCTCTTTCACCCATCTTCGTCGGGGGAATCCCCCCCTCGGTCAAAGTTTCGCCTCCACGGGAAAATGCCCGCAGCTGGCGCGGGCGGAATCGCATCTCTCGGTAGAACTTCATGGAACATAGCTTGCCCACCTTCTGTCGGGGTGTCTGTCTTCGGCCTCCGAAAAAATCAGGGGGCCATGTAAAACCAACTCGAGTCTTGAGTCTAGTATTACAGCTACCATCCTGTTTACACACTTGAGGTTTCAGGATAATTCCTCGAGTATTTTTTTAGATATTCAACAAAATGTCTAAAATCGCAAGTGACTGGTCATCATTGGCAGTATAGTGTATGTTTAGAATATAAAACAGAAGAAGTGCTATCGCTTCGCTTGGGATTTATCGACATAAAATTTAGGAAGTGCTGTAGTGTTGCTTGGGTCGTTTCATACCCATGTAGATAAAGCGCGGTTGCGCTGTTCGGGATTCTTCGACAGTGTTTTTTCTAAATTTTCTGGGTCTCAAACGGTTAATGAAATAGATTATAAAAGTATTTGATATTACGGGAAATACATAGTACTTATAAACAATAAGAAAAAGTAGAATTAAGAAATTTTATGTCCAAATATTTTTTTTTATCTCGAAGTCGAATGTTGGCTCATATGTTTTCTTTTCAAATTGGCTAAATTACTTAACACATTGTGTGCAGATACATTTCGCAGCGGAATTATACCGGGGGCTTTTGATCGTCAATTTAGTTATTCAGTTAAATTTCAATAGATCTAAACGTATTTAATTTTTTAACCAATTTTTTGTGTTTTATATTGAAATATATAAACAAATATATAAATAGACAAATAAATAAATAAATATATATATATATATATATATATATATACAAATATATGTATAATATATATATATATATATATATATATATAATATCATTTTCGCAAGGATAAATAAAAAGTTAATTTTAAATCAAAATTGACTTTTTAATCAACCTTTCCGTTCTGTGGTTCTGCATCTACTGATGTAAAAACTAGTCTTTATTTGTCTAAATTTTTCCAGAATCTATGCAGTAGACAGAACATTCGGTTTCGTTTTCCTGTATATACCGTTATTTTTGTACTCACAAACAAACCATGTTGTTACACTAAGCCGTACTAGTACGTGACTTGCGCTCAAGTATTAATCGTCAGAAAACGTACTAGTACGTGTCCCGAATACAATGTGTTAATTTTAGTTAAATGGATGTACCGTTTTAATCACAAATTAGAGGAAAGTAAACTATACATAAATATGGAAAAATCTCAATTTTTCAAATAGTGGACATAGTACTTCAGATACACATTTATTGAGACTAGCAAAGTTTCTTTTCCGATTATATTGTAAAGATAAAAAAATTAAACCAAGCCACCCCTTGAATTCGCTTTAGGAGATGCAGCGGTCTCTAAAAAGGAATCTCCACACAGCTTGAGGCTGGATATTACCTTGAACTCGATAATTAAAATGCATTAGTTAATTTTTTATGTTAATAGCGGTGAGCACACGCCTGAGACGCTTTCGTTACCATAGAGACGGGTAACATTCAAGTACGTTCATTTATTTCTATCATTTGCAATATTTTACCATCGTTTTCAAACAAACTCTCTTCACTGCTGAGAAGCCATCGAAAAATGTCAAACTACTCCATAATAAACGTAACTTATGGTTCCATTAATCCTATATAAGAAGTGTAGATGAATATTAATAGTGAAAGGTGTTAACTTCTGTGTTAAGTATTCATTAGCAAAACTAAAATGTTTATTGCATTTTATAGCATAAAGTGCATTTATTTATGATTATTACGTTTATTAGGTTTACTTAAGGTTATTAAATAAACGTAATAATCTAAAATGCACAGGTTGTTTATTGTAGTTTATTTACTTTTTGTTTTATAGAAAGTAGGAAACCAAATTACAGCTCTGTTTATTTTTCATAGTAGTATTGTAATAATTACAAAACTTGAACTTATAACGTCTCTCAGATTCGTTTATTTTATTGTTGTTTCAGATCAAAAATATATGCAAAGTGAAAATCATATGCTTATAATGTCTCAGTATAATTTAGGAAGATGGACTAATTGTTTCTGTATAATTCAAAGGCATACTATTTAACAGAGCTCATTTTGTTAACTTTGCGCTAAGATCCGGACTTAGCCGAATACACTCAAGAGCAAAAACATTATGACCACCTGTCAATAACGAGTTGGTCCACCTTTTGAGGGCAAGACAGCTTCAACCAGCCTTGGCTTGGATGCCACAAGTCCTTGGTAGATGGCCGGAGATAGATTATACCAGATGTTGAAGCAACGGTGACGCAAATCCGAAATATTGCGAATTGGTGGTCTTTGAACTCTGAGCTGCCGTCCCATGACATCCCAAATGTGGTCTATCGGATTGAGATCCGGTGAGTTAAGCAGCCAGGACATTAACTGGAATTCAGAATCATGTTCCTAGAACTCCAACACAATTTTAGCCTTGTGACACGAGGCCCTGTCCTGTTAGAACATTCGATTTCCACCTGAAAAAACAGAGGCCATGTAAGGGTGCAACTAGTCCGCAATGATGTTCAGATACCCTGTAGCATTCATGGTCTGCTCTACCACAACCACGGGTCCCAGAGACGCCCAAGAGAACGTCCCTCAAAGCATAATATCGCCACCACCGGCCTGTGTATGACCTACTGTACATTGAGGGAGCAACTGTTCGCCTGAAAGACGGCGTATCCTGACACGGCCATCGGCGTGATGAATGACAAACCGTGATTCATCTGACCAGGCAACTCTCTCCCACTGATCCATGGACCAGTCGCGATGTTCCCGGGCCCAGCGTAGGCGCAGTTGGCGATGACGCTTGGTCAGCAAAGGCACACGAGTGGGACGTTTTCTGCGTAGCCCCATATCCAACAGTGTCCGCTGAACAGTGTGCTCCGATACTATTCTACTTGGCCCTGCATTGTATTGGGTTGTCAGCTGAGCCACTGTCTGGCTTCGGTTTTGCTTCACCATGCGAGACAGTTTTCGACACAGAAGTAAGTGAAAGAAGGATTTTTCAGACTCTCCAGCAGCAGTCAATTACCACCTCCATCTGATTACGTGCCTTCCACGTCATCCAGGAGAGTTCATTGCAAAATGCATTGGTGGTCATAATGTTTTGGCTCTTGAGTGTAGATGGTCTGTTATGTATGAGAATTTTTGTTTCCTACATTTATCACATAAATGTGATCCTCTTCTTATACTAGACTTCCAGACATGGAGAGTTCCGTTCTTATTAGACGAAAATCTACCTCTGCCCAAACAGTTGGAAAAGTTTATGTGAAAATTGAATTCGATCTTTCATATTATGTTACGGATGAGTCTGAATTCATGGCATCATCTATCTGGAATCCACACTCAATTGTTGGATTATGTTGAAATGAAATTCGTCTCTCACTTGAGTTGAAATTTCATTTCTGTCTCATGGCAGCAAACATCTTCTTCTATCCTGAAAGTTACTCTGTCATTAAAACGCTTTGCTCTTTGAGTTCACCTGAATCTCACAGCTCTAATGAAATACTGAGGTCTTACCAAATTATGCAGTCTACAAAAGTGATTACATCAGTAAGGAAATTACTATTTTTTCTTATATTCATCTTTCTATAAAGAATATATCTAGTTTGAATCGAAGAGCTTAGACTTTACATTCCCGCAACGAATTTATTCTCTTTGCTCAGAAAAGTTTTAGAAGAAACATTTTCCAGTGACAAATGAACGTCATTTTAAGTCGTATGGTTGAGAAATCAAGTAAAATCAAGGAGTTTTATTTCTATACACTCCGTTAGCTTAAAATGGATTTAAATCTCTCAAGAAAGAAACAGAGAAATCTTATATCACGTGTCTCTTTCTTCCTAGATATTTCTGTCCTAAGGACAAATTATGCTGGTTTTTTAAAATGATTGCATTAATAAAAAGATTTGCAAGCTCTCAGACTTTTTTCTTTGCACAAAGGTTGCGTCGAGTTTCAATTCAAGAGCATAGTCTTTAAAATTCCGCAATGAATTCATTCGCTTTGCTTATGGTAGAAATATTTTCCAGTGGGAAATAAACACCATTTTGAGGCTTAAGGTTAAGAGATCAAATAGAGTTTTTATTTTTCGGCCTGCATCGTTAGTTTCTAATGACTTTAAATCGCTAAGGAAGGGAACTGGAAAATCTTGTATCAAGTGCATTTTTCTTCCCAGAAATTTCAATCCTAGGAACAAATTATGCAGTTTCTTAAAGTGACTGCACTAACAAGTAGATTTGTTTTCTTTCTAACTTTCTTTTTTATACAAAAGTTGGGTGGAGTTTGAATTCAAGATGAATGCCATTCTCTAATGTAAGAGTTAGTCGTGAAATAAAATCAAAAACTTTTTTTCTCTGGGCACATTGGTAGCTTCTTTAAAGTTTAAATCTCTAAAGATTTAAATTTTTAAGACGAAGAAATATAGTGACTGGTCTTGACGAAGCAGCTATGGAAAATATTACATTTCACTAAATTATACAACTTTCAGTTATATTTCTCTCTTACATCTGAGACGTGATTTGGATTTAGAAATGCAAATTCCTCACTCTTCAACGACTACAGTTTGGTCAAAAGAACTATTTCTCATTTTATAGGTTTCGTCTGTTATTGAGGATCTTTAGTTGTCCCTAACCATCTCTGAGAATAAATGCATTCACAAAGAGAAATATTAGTTTTCTGATTAGGAAGTAAACCGGGAGGAAGGCAATTTCAATTTCATTTTTGTGGTATTGTTTTTGCTTATTAATGTTACATGAACTTAAATGTGTATGTAGAAAGTTTTTACCTTTCTAATGATAGTGTATTGTACTTTTCATGGTTTCGAGTTAATTTTTAAAAATTAAGCTCCAGCTTAACACATTAAAGGCGGGAGTCGTAGTAATATGATTTATCTCGACTGTACTTTAAAGGCGGGAGTCATAGTAATACGATTTATCCATGCTTCACTTTAACATTTGTATTTAGTACGTTTTGGGCTTTGAAGCTGTTCGGTTGTTCAAATTCTACTTACAATAAATTTTGAAATTCTTCAATACGGTTTAGCGAAAATAAAGATATATATTCAGATGATTTGTCATAAAATAGAAAGTTGACTTGCTTCAAATGCGAGTTTTGAAATGCACCTCTTCACATTATTACACTCATAAAAAATACTAGATTCCTCTCATAAATATGTACTTTTAAAACATTTTTTGTAATTAGTGTTTAGTTCTTTGTAATATTTCTTGTAGTATTAAGAGTTAAATAAACTTTTTTAAGTCTAAATTATTTTATGATTCCACAAAATATCGCCCGCTCTAGGACGAAAAACGAGGCGGGGCGGTCGCCGCGTTACCTAGCATACTTTCGTCAAGATCATCCGCTTTTAATGTGTTAATATATGATATTGATATGGCTCATATCCCATCTGTCGCTTCAACGAGATTTGAGGAACTTTGTTAATATGGATAATCTCTTACTCTGTTCACCCCTCTCATTTGTACAATTTTTTGTTTTGTCTCTTGATAACCCTATAAGTGAAAAATCACCCTGCTCCAACTTAATTTCACAGAATAAAATCTCGGCAATAAATAATTTCCCTTCGACTTTCTTGTGTATATATACACTCTTACATAGGAATGTCAATTATAAAGTGTGGGCTAAAATGATTGTACTTACGTGTTGCATAATAAAATGTTCTCTAGATTGTCATTCATAAAACTTTGTAACAAGTACCCAAATAACTTTTTCCAGTGATGAGTTGTTAAAGTGATAAGAAAGGTGATGAAACTAAACTATATCTTCTAGTCTCTTCTAGGTTCTAAAATTTATACGATTCTACAATTTTTGTGTACAAATCCCATTTTAATTTTATCTATATTTATTGGTCATTAAATTGAGCTTTCTTGTCCAGACGCTAATATATCTATCTATCTATCTCTATCTATCTATCTCTGTCTCTATATATGGGAAGCCCTAAAGCAATAACCAAGTCCTGAAGAAATAAATTGGAAGACTAATTCAGGCTTATAAACATGTCTAAGGTTATTTGCATGTATTTTGTTTGAACGCAAAAAACGAGGATTAATATATATATATATATATATATATATATATATATATATATATATAAGTAAAAATATATATATATATATATATATATATATATATATATATATATATATATATATATATAATCTGGGATTCTAAGTATAAAACAAAGAAAACTGAAGTGATTAATTTGAATTCTGTTACATGTTTTCTATTAAACTAAATATAAATGTAATCTTATCTAACATAATTTCCTCTTCCATAAGTATACAAAAGATTTCCTCCCGTAATCCGTTGTTTTCGTGACAAATTAAGGACTAGACCATATTAAATACTCGATTTTTTTTCTACTGCATACTATCCTTGCAATTTAGTAATACGAGTAAATTAAGAAGATCTTATGACCTACATTTTAAATATATATATATATATATATATGTGTGTGTTTGTGTGTATGTGTGTGTGTGTGTGTGTGTGTGTGTGTGTGTGTGCGTGTGTGTCAGGTTCCACTAAATGATGCTAGAGTCCTGAAATCATTTTCATAACTTTATTCAAATCTCAGAGCACACTACTCATCAATCATCTTCATTGGCCTCGCACATTGGAGCCTAACTTTTAACAAAGACACTCTTAGCTGCCTCGGGTAGCCTCAGCTCTGTCTGTGGAATGAGCACACTGCTCCCTGCCCAGATCACTGCACGTGAGCCGTATTTATGTAGCTAATTCCTCAAGCCGCGTCACTCTCAGTAAAGAATCCGTACTTAAAATATTTTAAAAATTATCTACAATTTAAATCTCATATAAATATATATATATTATATAATATATATATATATATATATATATATATATATATATACATATATATATATATATATATATATATACATATATATATATATATTCATATATATATATATATATATATATATATATATATATATATTATTGCACTTAAAATATCTCTTAAAAATTCTACTCTTTCTATTCTTATTCTTTTATATCTATTTTCTTATCTAAAAATCATCATGCTCCAATTTAATTCCGGTAAAATTAACGAGTCTAGCTCTCATTTTTATTATACCGCACAATACGAGCTACACTCGTCATGCGATTAAAGTTACTGTTAAATATGATAATTAATTTAGTTTAAAATGTTGTGTACTGTGTGTGGTGTTTATCACTTGTGAAAATCACAAGTTACTATTGCATATTGTTTACTTAGAATTTCTTGGTACAAGTCATTGCCAAATTAATGAGTCAGAATAAAAGAAAACCTACTAAGAAATGCCGTGTGTGTTACAAGAATCAAATTAAAAGTGTGACTACTTGGCGGTGTAAACAATTAAGAATTCCTTTGCACTTTGTTTTGAAAAGTACCACTAGCTTGAAGACTATTATCTGTATACCTTATTAATGTTTTGCTTTGATATTTTCTTAATTTTATATGCTTCTGATATTATTTAACACTATGTAAAAATATATATATAATTAAGATATGTAATAATTATTAATAAGTATTTTAAATAAAAATTAAATTTATTTTCATGTACAGTTTTTCATTATCTAAATCATACCAATTTAATTTCACAAAATAAAATCTTGGCAATAATTTCCCTTTGAATTTCTTGTGTATTTATACACTCCTACATAGGAATGTCAATTATAAAGTGTGGGCTAAAATGATTGTACTTACGTGTTGCATAATAAAATGCTCTCTCGATTGTCATTCATAAAACTTTGTAACAAGTACCCAAATAACTTTTTCCAGTGATGAGTTGTCAAAGTGATAAGAAAGGCGATGAAACCAAACTATCTCTTCTAGTCTACCGATTAGGTTGTAAAATTTATATGATTCTAAATTTTTGTGTACAAATCCCATTTTAATTTTATCTCTATTTACTGGTCATTAAATTGAGCTTTCTTGTCCAGACATTAATATCTCTCTCTCTTTATATATATATATATATATATATATATATATATATATATATATATATATATATATATGGGACACCCTAAAGCAATAACCAAGTCGTGAAGAAATAAACTGCAAGACTAATTCAGACCTATAAACCTGTCTAAGATTATTTGCATGTGTTTTATTTGACCGCAATGAACGAGGATTAATAAATATATATCTGGGATTCAAAGAATAAAAGAAAGAAAACTGAAGCAATTAATTTGAATTCTGTTACATGTTTTCTATTAAACTAAATATAAATAATCTTATCTAACATAATTTTTTTCTTCCGTCAGTATACAAAAGATTTACTCCCGTAATCCGTTGTTTTCGTGACAAATTAAGGAACATTTTGCCTATAAAAAGAGGAATTCTTATGGGTATTCATAGTATAACAAAATAAGTCCATGAGCTTATGGTTAAAATCCAAGTACATATTAATTAGCAGAATATTAAAGAAATTTTCAATATGAATAATGTTCTTAATATTTTACCTTTGAAATAAATGCATTCAACAAATTTAAGAAATGAGATTTTATTTTTAAAGTAGGATAAATCTCTATATATGGAAAATGTCCTTCAAAGAGTAATAATTGTGTGTAAATATACCTCACTATACGTTAATTATGCACTATATATTTAGAGCATTGAATCAAATAATACTCACTATTTTTTAAATACAAGCTCTTGACTCAAGGTCAGTGACATCAAAGATATTGGGGTGAGGTGTTCTAAAGCAATTCTTCGGAAACACTTAAATTATGTTGACAAAAACCATAGCAGATGGCACTTTTTTAATTCTCAAACATGATCTTTTATAAAGGTTTACGAATCCCTTTTGTGTTATAAGAAACATTAAGGTTGACGTAAAGAAGCAATATCAATGCGATGATACCACAAAATTACCGTTCCATGCTCAGTTATGCTTCTGCACATGATATTTGAAGGAAATAGAACTAAGAGAATCACGCATATATATATTTTGAAAAAATAGCCAACGTCAAATTGGAAGTTAATTTTTTTATAAATTTGTGATTCTTTTCTTTATTTATTTTTTTTATATTTTAGATACTTTCTTCATTTTATCATATAAAAAAAGTTCATGGGTGAATGTCTGACCCATGAGTCACCATTGCCCTACATTAGTGTTCGGCAAACTTATTAGCCAAAGATCCAAATATGAACATTACAACAATTTTAAAAAAAATTGGGAGCCAAACCTGCTTGTTTAGTAAAATTATTATTAATACAATTACTATTATAATTATTTAGTAATAAAAATATTCCAAATATATTTTTTTCTAAAGCCACCAGTACAAATTTATTATCATTATTAAATTGATAAAAATAAAAATTTAAAAAAGTCTTTTTAAAAAAATATAATTTTATTAATATATGTAACTGCACTAAAAAGAAAAAATTAATATTTCCATCATCAAAATAATAAAACTTTTAATACGACTAAAAATAGAAGAAAACTTCCAACATTTGGACAAATAGAAGTTATCGAAAAATCGATTACAAATTTTGTACCGGAACCACAAACATATATAGCAGGTGTAATAAAATGGTATAAAAGTACCTGTAAGATGTGCAGCTAGATTGAAAAATATAACTTTTTAATAAGACCGGACAAGGGCAGACAGGGTAGAAAAGACAAAACTGTTCACACTGCAACTGCTGGTCAATTTGTACCCCCCACTACTGTATGCCCGCACATGCTAGTGATACCTTTGTATCACTAGCATTGTTGGTTGGTTGGTTTTATAGTGCTTATTGGCACTGAATCCTCTTGGGGCATATTGTGCCAAACAAATAGTTAAGATATAAACGATTACAATGATCAACAAGTTAAAACAGCAGGGCTAAAAGAATGTCAAAAGATAAGAGTAAATATAAAAATATGCAATGACAGTGTATAAATAAAAGCGATGAATTAATGAACTTAAATGTATGCATAAAAACCAATATCTTTTAAAAATTTAATAAGATTCAAATAAGGTGGATCATGAAGCAATGAACTTAAGGATATGGAATGAGTTTTAAAATGATAAACACGATGGCGGTAAAAACTTGGTCATTCTGTTAGAATGTGTTTTACAGTCACGGGTATTTTACAAAGTTTGCAAACAGGGGCAGATTCTCCGAGCAATAGGTGACGATGGGTAAAGCGAGTATGCCCTATACGAAGACGAGTAAGAATGACGTCATACTTCCTGGAGGGTATAGAAGGTCAGAGTGATAGTTCAGGTTTCACTTCATAAAGTTTATTGTTGATTTGTTGATTCCAAATAGATTGCCATTTTTCCCTCGCTAAATTAACCACATAATTTTTGATGTCAGGGTACGACAAATGAAAGTGGAGAAGATTGGTAGCGGATCTGGCAGCTTTATCTGCTCGCTCATTTCCAGCTATACCAACATGCGAGGGAACCCAACAAAACACTATGGAATAACCCCTCAAAATCTTTCTCTTATATATGTTTATGAGATGTAAGATGAGTGGATGACTCTGGTGCGTATCACACCGGAGTACGCCGAAAACATACGAACAATTTCAGCTGGTAGCTTGTACATAGTTTGTGTTTACGTTTACGAAAACTAACAAAATTAAACTCGATGTTCGTTACATATTTTACAACGACATAAAAATTTAATTATTTATCTTTCTTTTAACTTAAACAAAAAAAATTATACATGTTCTCGATTTATAGAAGAATTTTTATTTATCAAAATAAGATGTAATTTTTTTGTTACCAAGTTTTTTTAAATGAAAATATTATTGCGCCTTCAGTGGATATTTGTACCAGAGAAGCACTTAAGAAGCCAAAGAGCCACATGCGGCTCTGGAGACGCACTTTTCCGACCAATGCCCTACACAATAAGAATTAGCAAGCCAAACTACAAAGCAGTACATATTTATTGGTGCTCTTGTGATACATTAGTTGGACTGATCAAATCAAATTTAATAAGTTTCAACAGAAAGAGTTGAATTTCTATCAGTTGTTTAACAATGTGCAATGCTAGAAATATAACATAGAATTTTGATAAGGTTTAATTTTGAATCTTGCCAAAGTCAAAAGATCAAGCTATAATCGCGTGACAAGAGGCCAAAAATGTGCATTTATTTGGTCTATAGACTCGAAACACCACAACCGTAAAATCCCGAATGAAACATTCTCACAATTTTGACTACTCTATCTAGGAAGTAGTTTTAAGTTTCTTGAGTGCTCACATCTCTTTGAAAATTGAATAGCAGTATTTTCGAATCCAGCAAATGTATTATGCCTCTGTCCACGTATACAGTAATTTGGGCCATGTTCAAGACATGAAATGGCAAATTAATGACTACACCATATTAAATACTCGATTTTTT
>CM063498.1:34817996-34875496 GCA_032207245.1 Pardosa pseudoannulata
TATATATATATATGCTAGACGACCCGACAGACGTTGTCCTGTTTTGACGCTGTAAGTCCAAAAATTGTATAATGTTTTTAAATAAATAATAATTTTGACAGTTTTAATGGAAAAGTAAGAAAAAAATATCTTTAAAATACTAATGCTCCCACGCGTACTGTCAACACAAATGTAATTCGATTAAATTAAAATTCCCACATCGTCTGTACGGGAATTCGAGATCGGAACTCCTCGTCCTGGAGCCCGTTGTGCTGCTCACTGCGCCGCATACGTTGACAGTGTAGGGTTTCAAACGGTATTATAATAATCTCAAAAAGCCCACAATTCTGGATTTTTAATTAAAAAAAAAAAACTTTTTCTATCGAATCGAATCGTGAATATATATATAAATATATATATATATATATATAAACGTATTCATATATAAATATAGTGCACGCCATAGTATAAACATCTTTGCTTAACAGCGTTCATTTTTAGCAATCTCGTCCATCTGTTTTCATACTTAATTTCGATATAACATCTTATCTGAAAGGCTAAACGTTTCCAGTAGCGTATGATCTTGACACACCGGAAATTACGTCAAGCTATCTCAGCGGAAGTCAACAGAGTGGGTCTCCATTTCTAGAGGCTTAGAATATCCCAGTTTTATGCGAAATTCTGTTATACTGATATAGCAGAGAGTGCATAACAAAATTGGGGATTCTTGTGGAGAACTTTTCATGTTTTTCTTGGATCAAGGAATAGTATTTATAGAAGCTGCACTTTATAAGGGGGTATAGGGAATCGAATTATTTCTTAAAGGTCCGGAAATATATATATGAAATGACACGGCATGTCTTGCTACAAAAGTCATAAACACAAAAATAAATTTTATTTAAATAACTATTTTTATTATGGCAAAATAAAAACAAATATCATAACTTAATAATGGAATAAAATTATTCATGAATATTAAATCAATATTCAAACAAAAGGTAGCAAAGGGTCAAAAACTGTAAAATTTAAATAAAACTAGTACAAATTTCAGATAATATAGAAAATTTTAGTAAGTTTTCAATACAGATTTTTTTATGATCGACTCATATACATTAGTCTTAGCTTAAATATGAGATATGTATTTTTTCAAATTTTCTTTTATATTACTTACTTTTTTTTCTTGGTGTCCCAATTTTTTGTTTGTTTCTTTGTTTGCTTACACTGTATAGCATGAAAAGAAAGAAAGCCCAAAGTACAATTTGGATTATGCTCGAAGAAAAATGCTGCTATTATTACAAAGTTTCGAGGGGGGGTTATTATACAATTCAGTCTATCTCGAAAGATATATAGGTCGAACTCTTTTCATTTCCCTGTACTTTCGATTAAGTTCTCCTGTATTTTTCCTGTTTATATCGAATATATTTTCCTTCAAAACGTCTCCATGCTTCGAAATCCAAATTCCGTCATCCACAAACTTAAAGTAGGGTTCTCATTTACATTTCAAAACGATTAAGAATGATTTTCTTCAAGTTGAATTTTGAAAAAAAAAAAAAAAAAAAAAAAAAACAAAAAAAACACGAGAGTCGGAAGAGGGAAGAGAAATTAATTACATTGATGTTGAACTGAGGAGGAAGATTGAATGACAACAAAAAATATTCTTAAATGGTCCTTTGATTTTTTAAAAGCGGATAATGGTTTAGCGACAGGAGGAATCTGGGCTTTAAGACCCTCATAAGAATTACTCCATGCATATATTATGTTGGTAAGGGTTGTTGTTGTGAGATGTTAAGACTTAGTGGAATGTATAATAAATAAGAATAATGTGAATGAGGGGGGATACCTAAATGCTTAAACACAATGAAATAGAATTGAATGAATATGGATTGGATCAGCACTGGGAAAATGACAACCCAATAAGATTTATGATTAAAAAGAATAAAGCATTTACTTACAATGACTTTGACTATTCTCACTCCCAACGTCGTCCAAACCATCCACTTTAAAGAAAACCAAGAAAAAACAGAATATATGGCCGCTTTAATCCCCTCGCTCTCAGCGAACACTATTGTGTTACATATATTTACAGATGGCGTTCCGCTTCACGGTTACAAAATAAACACAGTTTATAAAGCTATTAAGCAATTGCTGTCGCATCATGGCTGTTGGACGGAACAGTTGTATTAGTTTTAGGATGTGATTTGAGAAGGCAACCTTCCCCCAACTGGAAAATTTCTTTCTACCCTTGAATGTGGACTATTTTTTGCTGTATCTGGAGTTTTAATAGAAGAAAAAAAATAACAAAAGAATTGCGGGTTCATTCTGATAATGAGAGTGGTAAAACCGAGAAAGGTACAGTTTCTTCAAAAGCCACTCTAAAAATTACAAATAAATCTATGGATATTCTTCTAAAACTCTATAATCACAGAGGATGTTGGTCAAGATGGTTTCTCTGTCATTGCCAAAATAAAAAAAAAATTTAGATCAAAGCAAAAATGTTCGACATGAAACTGTATTAACATACTTCTTTCATTAGGGTATGTAATGTATTCAGCACGATTATTTTATTTTATTATTTTACTTTTTAACCCTCTGAAGGGCACTGGTATATATTATATACCGGCTGTTAAAAAATTTTCTCTGATTTATATAGAGAAAAAAGTTTTTGATTTTCTATTTTTCATTAAACTATCGACACTTAATTTTTTTCCCTCTTTTACTCCTGTCAAAAAATTCTTTTAGAATCAGTCTCTATTAAAACCCGATTCTAAAAGCAAAAATTCGATTTTTCAAAGTTAAGACTTTAAAATAAAAGTACCTACTTAAACATCACTTACAAATTTCTTATCTGTACGATTTATACACCCTTTTAATAAAAATTATTAACTATATTTCCAATATTATTAAAAATGTATCATTTTCGTTCTGCTTCAAGGAAAGTGATTACGCAATCAAATTACCCCTTGCTTTTTCCTCAAGTAATATAATTTATTTTTCCTATACTTCACATTTAAAAGGTCCATAGTTAACATTTATAAACTAATTATATTGAAAACCAAAGATTTTCTATGGATGCCCCTCAAAGGGTTAAATATGTGGTTAGCCTTAAAAAATTCACTTTTCTAGATGGAAGTATCATAAATTTAAAAACCTCTCTCTCGGAAATCTATCTATCTCGAATCTTTTAAATTAGCATATAGCCCATCATATGACGCGATCAGTAAAAATTTTTAATTTTCCAGAATTGTAAAGTACCCTAAAAGGCAGGTAAAAAAAGGGTTTGTGTTTTGACTGAGAATTATATGGTACACGCTCAAAAATTTGTTCATCTTTACTGACCGCATGTTAGTTGCCAACTTTAATTTATCTTGTCATATTACGTGATAGGATGGACAGAGGTTTTAATATTGACAGTGATTATTTGGTGGTATATTCTGGTATATGAATGATGTCCAAAATTTAGCGAATCGATTGCAAACCGTGTGGGGAGTTCGTGGGTTCGAATCCCACTGTGGCATGGATGTTTGTAGCCGTTCGGAATCGGTTTTAAGCTGTAGGTCCTGGTCTCATTAGCCCTCGTGTTGCAAAAAGTAGACCGTAGCACTCCAAACCAAACCAAACCAAACCGTGTGGTTATGTATAAAAAACAAACACACAAATGAACAAACTTCTTAATTTCCAAAGATATATAACTTAAACACTAGAGATTTATTAGTCCGTGAAATAGACTCTTAGACTTTTATGAAAAGAATTTGTTGTCAATACAGGTGATAAAGTTTTCCCTGCAACAAAAAATAATCGATGATTAAATTTAAAGTTATCACATATGTAACCAAACTATTATTTAAGCCAAATATAAAAGAAAATTATTTACGTAATATCTAAGTTCACTGATAAAACGAATGAAAATAATACAGGCGATATTTAAATAATTTAAAATAAGAAACGATTAAATGATATAGTTAAAGGAATGACGTCATGATGCCAGAGAAAAATGTTATATTTACCTATTAATTATGTGATAAATTTAATCGCCTGCTCTTAACCGGGGAATAGAAAGATTAGAGATAGAAATAATGGCAAAAATTACTCGAAAAGGAAGGAAGGGGTAGATTTCGAACGTTTTCGTACTCGCTTTGAATTTTGCTAACCCTAACTCATCAAGAATCCAATATGAATGCCTTTATCCATTCCAAGTCCAACCGCTTCATACATTCGAGGACAGTCGGGCAGATAAATTAGACTTTTATTATTTAGAGGATTACTAAAGTTTAAAATAGACATGCTTAAATGTATAAAAAATGAGCATTGTTTTCCTACCTTCCACCGAAGACAATTAAGTGAGTGATCACGATTTACACATCATCTCAAAACTCATGACAACCTCATCTCAAATCATGAAATACCTTTATTTACCTGTTAATCGTTAAACTATATTCATTTACCAACTATTTGGCAGAAGATAATTATATGTGAAAGAATCATTACGTTTAGAAGAAGGCTTCGTGTGATTTATTGAACAGGTGGCTTTTCGAGTATAATAGCGCCGAGTAGAAAAAAAGAAGCAAGAGGCGGAAAGTTTAATCGGTATGAAGTCTACACCTGCATATTTGTGAACAGTGAACACTTGTTTTACATAGAAGACATGCACGAAAGGTTTCTGTTTATTTATCCATACGCTTTCGATACACATTATTTCTAAGCGATATTGCGCAAATCAGCCACATCTATTTTCTATAACGTATAAAAGGTATTCTTTAAGAGCTTCTGCATTGGGAACAGTATGTATTGATTTTTCATATTCTACAAAAATTATTCCTTTTGTATGCGACCAAGTCTTACGTAACAGACTTCAGTAAAAACGCTTAGTTAGACAATTAATTTTAACTTAACAGATTAACTTAAATACTCATTAACCACTCATCACTTGGATTTTTTTCCTTCGACTTTCGCATTCAGATCTTATCGCCCCACAAAAGTCTTAATTACGATGAAATATTTAGTAATCTGAATCATTTATATTGTTTTATTTTCTGCAATCTCGCATTTCTTTAAATCAGTATCAAGGTCTAAAATTCAGATATAAAAATAGAATATAATGTCTATCTATATTTTTAGCTTTTGTATGTATACTTTCATTGTTTGTTTTGAAGGATAAGGACAATAATTTATTTTGACTTTTCTATTCACAAAATGCTTAATCTCCAAATTTACTACAAAAATTGCACGCTCTAGGTTATCAAGAACAAATTAGATTACCTTCTTCCTCTCATGAAATAGAAATACAGTTCGAATCCCAATATTCCACATCCGGCATATAATTGAGTCCCATATATAACGAAGAAAATTCTTTTCTTTTTTCAATAATTCTGCTCGTTTTTCCTGCTAATTTATCTTTTTTAGCATATAAAATATTTATCTACGTACCTTCGAAATTTTCGAAATTGGACATAACGTACTTTTTTCATTGTACATTTTTGTACTTTTTTCCAATAAATTCTGTTTTCAATATTATCTTTTAAAACTTTCCGCAATTTTAAATATAGTGTTTCGTCTATAATTTCCTAACAAAACATGTGGCATTAATAGGTTTCTTCTCAAGATGGCAGTGAAAGAAAAAAGTTGAAATCTTTTAATGTAATGAATAAATAATCTCATAAAGTTTTCTTGGAATCATAACGCGATTACAGATTATTTCTGTATCAAAACACTAAATGGATAGAATAGTTAATGAATTTAGAATTTTCTTGAGGTAAAATGATATGTAAATGTTCAATATTACTGAAGAAGTAAATAAGGTAACTGCTTACCTTTTGTTTATTCTGGGATTCTCATGACTGTATAAATCCAAAACACGGCTGTTGAACACAAACACTTTTTATTGCACAACAACACGATCAATAGAGAATAAACTGTGAACTGAATACAGAATTATGAATTATGTTACGCTTTAAATCCGTTTCATATATGAATAAGAATAGAATACAGGAATAACATTTTAAAACCGACGCCGAATGTCCAACAATTTTTTCTTAGACAAAGTTTGTTTTTCCCCCCACTCAAAAGCGCCATCTATCTTTCGGTGGCGAAATTAATCTAACACTAACTAACAATTAAGGGTAAAATTAATTATTTTTATAACTTTTTAATCATATCACGATTACAAATTATTTTTCTATTAAAATGCTGAATTACAGTCAAGGATAAAATTAATTATTTTTCCATTTTTTGAAATCATATCTCGAATACAGACTATTTCTGTATAAAAACACTAAGTAACAGTTACGGATAAAATGAATTATTTTTTTATTTGACTTCATTTTTAGTCACTTTAATCGATATCAAACTTTAATTGATTAGTAAATATTAAAAATCAATTAACTAAAATATAAGCTAAAAATTAATTGATTTTAGTCAATTCTTTGAAGCGCCTTAATACATTTTTTCAACTTTTCCATTACATCAATGACGAACGATGGCCGATTGGTTAGGGTGCTGGCCTTCGGTACTAGAATTCGTAGTTTCGAATCCCACTGTGGCATGGATGTTCGTAGACGTTCGGAATAAGTTTTGAGCTAGTTCCGGTCTCATTAGCTCTCGTGTTGCAAAAAATTAGACCGTAGCACTCTAAACCAATCCAAACCAAACCTTACGTCAATATTGAATGCATTTAGCAATCTATGAGTTAAAACATAAATTAAAGTAAAGTAGTTATTAAATAATAAATTAATATTAATTTATAATTATATATTAATTATAAGTTAGTAATTAATAATTATAAATTAATTAATTTATAATTATAAATTATAAGTTATAAATTAATAGATTATTAATGTATAGTGTAAAGCAATTATTAAAGTTTTATTTCTGACTTTTATAAGGCCCTTTCATCAAAAAATCACATAATGTTTCGGATAACGAACGGAATTTTTGTTCTATTCAGATCGTTATAATGGGATTTGACTATAATTCTAAAACCAAAGAATTTTTTTTTCATTAAAATTAGTTTCTACTTAAAATGTCGCGAATGTATCATTTAAAAATATTTATGTGTGAAAATATAAATTCGAAAATTGACAGTCAATATGACCTTCATATCTATTAATGTAATATTAGATGTAGAGCGAAATCTGTTGATGTCCCGTTTTCTGTTTTTAGTATGGCGCAATTTGTGATTGCAGAGACAAATTGCGATTATAATAATGGATAGAATGTGAGCTGCAAACAGATCCTAGATTACGTTTGTAACTAGAACTTCTTCATACAAAGGTGACTCACAATCGCTTCTGACGCGTGACTCGATTGATTTTCTGAGATCTTTGAAAGAGGAATTGTTAAGAACATTGACAAAAATACGAATACGAAATAAAAGATTGTTCTAGAAAGTTAAAAGGAATGTAGAATTCTTTAATAAATTCCTTCATTTTAAAAACAGCATATAGCCCGTCATATGACGGGATTAATAAAATTTTTGATTTCCTGAATTGCAAAGTATCCTATGAGGCAGTTAAAAAATGATTTGTTTTTCGGCTGAGAATTATCTGGTACACGCTCATTATTTGTTTATCTTCATACTCCTCTAAGTCTCCCATCCCAATAGTGTGAATACAGTTTAGAATCACGTTGAATTCATTTAGTCAAACTGTGTGGCTATGTATAAAAAAGAAACACACAAGCGAACAAACTGCTTAGTTTTAAAAGATATATAACTTAAACTCTAGATATTTATTAGTCCGTAAAATGAATTCCTAGACTTTTATAAAAAAGAATTTGTTGTTAATATTGATGATAAAATTTTCATTGCAACAAAAAATAATCGATGATTAAATTCAAAATTATCACATATGTATATAATCTATTATTTATCCCAAATAGAAAAGTATTTACATAATATCTAAGTTCAGTGATAAAAAGTATGGAAATAATGCAGACGATATTTAAATAATTTAAAATAAGAAATGATTAAATGAGATGGTTAGAGAAATGACGTCATAATGCTAGAAAAAAATGGTTTTTAACCTATTTATTATGTGATAAACTTAATAACCTGCCCTTAAGCGGGGAAAATAGGACTTGAAATAATGGCTTTAGACGCTCGAAAAGGGGGATTTCGAACGTTTTAAAAACTTGCTTTGAATTTTGCTAACCCTAACTCACCAAGAATCCAATGTAGATTCCCCTATCCATTCCAGGTCCAACTGCTTCATAATCAAGACTTCTTCACATGAAGAAGTCTTGAAGTATATCTCCTGATTACTTCTCTGCACGAAGTAAAAAAATATTTTTTATAAAAAAAAACATTGCAGTATTCAGATTTTAACAGAAATATTCAATTTTTCAGTTTTGCCACTGTACATACACAAAAAGAAAAACATTAAATATTAATTTTTTTATCACCCATACAAGAATTTTTATTAGTTTTTACTTGCATTTATACGTGTGCCCATACGTACATATGTATGTACGTATTTCCCAAAACTCAATAACTATTAGCTGTAGAATGTTGCAATTTTGAATTTTGGCGCCTTCTAACATTTAGTTTTGCACCTGCCCCTTTCATTGCAATCCGCAATCTATGTAACGAAGAACTTCAATATATCGTATATTAACATTGTCGGGCATCACTCTAAAACGATTAGTCGTAAAAGGTTGAAATGCTGTATTTAGAACTTAATTTTTTTCCAATGCAGCAGGCATTATCCTAACATAGATAAGGCATTATCCTAACAGACATTATCCTAACGCCTTAACAGGTGAAGAATCTGTTACTCATTTAGCACTACCCGGTTAGCACGTGTATCTTAAGGTATGTTACGGACGAGAGTAACATTACTCCCGCTGGGTCCTCGTAATTTAGAAGCAGGAGACTCCCCAGACTTGGCCTGCACTGCCAGAGGTATCGTTTGAGAACTTGGAGGATTTTGTGACCTTTAGCGAACACTGCGGATCTTAGGCCTACTCCAGCCCCAAACCCGCAACCTTTCAGTTACGAGAACGCTGCCTTCTGCCGATTGAGCTACCACGGATTATTTAGGACTTAAATGACCCACTCCTACATTCAAATCAAGGGTTTATGGATGCCATAGCCTTATCTAAAGGGGAAAAATTGTATCGAAGACTGTTGTATAGATTTCTTATGGCAGTAAGAGTCAAATGTATCGAAAATTGTATTTTAAAAATATAAATAAAATAAATTATATAAAAGTATATTATTTATCAAAAAAGCTGTTTTTATACACTCAGCCTCTAAAAAGCATTAATGAATTATATTTGGTTTCTTTAACACAGATGTGTATCGAACCAAGTTGGAAAAAGTGATGCAAGTCGTACTAAATCTAAAAGGTCAAGTTTTTAAGTAGGTTGAAGTATATAACGGTTCACAAATAGTCACAATCTAATAAAATCCTCCCAAATTCCTAACATTTAAATAAGTCTATTCTCATGGAAATGGCTTCTTTTGTATAGACTCGGGGAAAAAAAGAAAAAAAATGTCCTCCGTATGGAGAAGGATGCTCTTGATTTTTATTTTTGAAATAACCAAAATAAAACAAAACAAACCAGATCGTATTATAAACCCTGGTTATTAATGAGAAAGCCCTCTTTGGAATCCTTTATTCCTTCTATGGATATAATTTTTCTATTTTTACTTCTGATCGTCAAGGACTGCAATACAATTCACATTTTGAAGGCTGGGGTTTGAATAGATGCTGTCTACAGTCAGATTATGCTTTGAATTCCTGTTTTCATTATTGAATCTTTCTTTTCATTATAATTTCTAAATATCTTTATAATTTCTAAAAACATGTTACAATCTTTGTATTTATAGCGTTAAAACAGGACAACGTCTGTCGGGTCTTCTAATATATATATATATATATATATATATATATATATATATATATATATATATATATATATATATATATATATATATATATATATATATATATATATATATATATATATATATATATATATATATATATATATAACAAAAACAGATTCTTTCTTTTATTTCTCTTCCCCACACTGACAAGAAAAGAAATCGTACTCTTTTGTTTGACGTGGGAAAAGGTATTACCATATTGCAAATGTATTTAAGCGACCGACTGTCTCTGGAGATTAAACACAAATAACATTAAGCCTTTTTCACGAAAAATAAAAAAAAACCACTTACATTATCACCAACGGTTTTACTTATGATCTAATAAAACTGCGATAAAAGGAGTTACTAAAAAGTACTAAAAAATAAACTTTTCTGCTCTTTCTAATCTCATAAACCCAGAAGGTCGCATAAAAAGTTATCCTTCGATAAAATCTGCAAACGTGAACACACAGATATATATCACTATAACAAAAAAAATTATTTATTTTAAAATGATATACAGTTTTTGCATCTTACGTTACATGAAACCAGATTTTTAAATTATATTTTTATTGCAAAAATATGTATGTATTATGTTATGCTTACTTGTTTAAAATAAGAATATTGAGTCGATCAATATTAATCATTTTGTTCATTAATGGAGGATAATATTTAGAATTTTAATGAAATCAATATTTTAGTTTATATAGTTTTAGCAAAGGCATACATATACATATATATTGTAACGAATTCACGTTACATTGAATTATAATTGAACTAAAACCGTGAGAAAAAATAGAAGAATAGCAAACTGCCTGTTGTGGACATTGAAGTGAGCTCTTCTTTATATAGTGAACCTCTAATTGTAAGGAAAAAATGCCTTACTATTTTGTTCTCCAAGTGATTGTCTATGGACGTTGATTAATGGATCGGCCAGATTGCAAGGTTTAAAAATATCCACCAGCTGTGATCAGCTGATATGGACATTCTTCTGACGACTATATAAGAAATATTTAAGAGGAGGATTATTTGACCGATCGAGTAGCTGTGAACTCATCGGCCAGACTTCAAGCGACTGATGTTAATTTCTTTTTTTCCTTTAGGAAGCTGATTATCTATTCTTTTTCATTGTATATTCATCGTTATCTGTATCTTCTCATATTCAATATTGTTTTCTTAATAAATATTTAGTCTTACATTTATCCTATTTTTTATTAGAAATATACAATATATATATATATAATTGGAAATTACGTGAGTTATAAGCGATTTTAAAAAGGGAACTCTTTTAAAATAATAAAATAAATGAAAAAAGACCCACGCTTGAGTAAGCTTTTGGGATCATCCGGTCAAACGGAAAGATTTTTGAAGGATTTAATGATTAAACGAACCGATATGAGTCAGCGCGTGAACATGGAGCTGTCAAGACCTTTCTACGCGTGTCTCCACCATGAACAAATGAAAATGGCGCTAGTTTTGCTTTTAAATGACACTATGATTTAATAAACACATTATTATCAAGACTATTTTCCATTCGCCTTAACACTGGATGTTTCATATATATATATATATATATTATATATATATTATATATATATATATTATATATATATATATTATATATATATATTATATATATATATTATGTATATATATTATATATTATATATATATATATATATATATGAATATATATAGTATATCTTTATATGTAAAATTCTTCTGTCCATGTGTTAACTCCTCCTAAACTGCTGGACTGATTTTGATGAAATTTTTGTGTATGTAATTAAGTTGATTCGAGTATGATTTCGATTCAAAATTTGATCCGATGAAAAAAGTTTTTTTATTAAACATCTAGAATTTTGCGATTATTGAGATTATTATAATGCTTCTTGAAATCTTACACTGCCAACATATCTGTGGCGCAGTGGTCAGCGTAACTGGTTTCATATCTAGAAATCCCAGAATAGAATCTCTGTAGAGGTGATACAGAAATTTCAATTAAATTTAACTACTTTGTTTTTGACTGTACGCGTGGTGGCGTCGAATAATTTTAAAATAATTTTTTTCCTTACTTTTCCATCAAAATGGTTCAATTTATAATTTCTTTAAAAACAGGTTACAATTTTTGTATTTATAGCGTTAAAACAGGACAACATCTTCGGACCCGATAAAGATCGGGTCTTCTAATATATATATATATATATATATATATATATATATATATATATATATATATATATATATATATATATATATATATATATATATATATATATTATATATATATATATATATATATATATATTATATATATATATATATATATATATATATATGTATATATATATATTATATATATATATATATATATATATTTATATATATATATACATGTATATATATATATATATATATATATATATATATATATATATATATATATATATATATATTTTTTTATAGAAAAGAAAGATTTTCCTAAAAATATCTCGTAAAAAATACAATTTTTTCTGTCTTTTCTTTCGCATGTGGAAATAAATTGTTAGTGTTATCATAAACCTAGGTTAGTTTTTAATGAATTCATCATATATGTTAGTATTTAAAAATATTGATTTACAATTTATTATGTATTTTTGTTAATTTAAAGAGATTGATAAATTTAAATTTATAATTTAGTCAACTTTATAATACTTTCACACATATTGCTCCGATGGCCTAGAATTTAAAATCAAATAAGTGGTATTTTTCATAAAAGGTTTCTGTTTAAAACTCTACATTAAATGTTATTAAAAAAGCAATAATTTATTAAATTTCATTACAATGGTCTCTTAAACTTTTTCAGAACGTGCTGTCACTGAAAACAATCATATCTCCAAAGGGGGATGCCACAAATATTACAGGTAAGTTTCTTTTTTCTTTCCATGCACTTTACTCAAAATATGTGTATTCTAGTCTTATAAATGTGCTGCGAAATATACTTAACGACGTAATAAAAGACTGGTTTTTGATATCTACAGAAATTTCCCCAAAATAATTGCTCCTCGCAGGACTTTTTTGTTTTATTTTTATATTGACTACGATTTATTATATGAAGGATTAATGTTTAGGCATTTTCAATAGTGTTATATATAATAATTTAGTACAGAAGAAAGAAGAGAAGCTTCAGTGTATAAGGGGTTGAGTTTATTGGAGACAGGAGTTTTTGAGTTCTCAAATATATTTTTTCTAAAAATTGTGTATCGAGAAATATCCAAGTGGCTAATATAATGTACTTTGATACGAGAAAAATAAATTAGATACCAGCAGAAGATTAGAAACATTCCTGTACAGGAAATGTACATGCAGGGGTATACTTATGGATCTACAATTTTTCGTTCTGAAACACGGCATAGTATGGAGATAATATTGAGTCAGAAAAATGATTTCAGCTCCTGAGTACAATTGATATATTATAGAAATACACGAGGAATCTGCATTAAAGAGCAACATCCTTCTACGTTCCCTCTAAATTCCTTAGTATACAATAAAAACAAAATTTTAATACATTAATCATCTAATTATATTTTTGATAAATATTCTACAGTTATATTTTCAACGTGTTTCGGCTGATTTAAAGTTTTATTTTTATTTTTTTACTTCTAACTCATATTACTTACACTATGTACATTGTATATAATTAATGAACTGGAATTTAACTATAATAATATATTATAAATTATGACAACATAATTTACTGTTCCACATAATGGAAGTGAATGCTGCCCTATTCCTAAAATGTAGAAATTTCTTCAAATTCACCAAATTTTCCACGTTTAGTTACTAAACTATCTTCCCACACACTAAAGTAATATACGAGTGTACAAATGCCGCCTCTGCAAAAGTCCTTTTATTGCTTTTTAACTCACCTGCCCTGTCTAAATCGAACACGAGCGCAGTACCATCGCAGCGGCACCATATGGGGAAAGATCCAAACACCGTGGCTCCCATATTAACGTCGAAGGCCTGCCCGCCTCTCTCGGAGATTTCCTATTCTGGATGCAAAGTGAATCATACTGCCAATAAAGTCGGGGGCAGGAAAGTCATAGAACTGTAGGTGGTAGCAAATTAAATCTCATTGACTGTCACGGCAAGTGAAAAAAAGACAACGCCCGGGTGAGTGGAGAACACATATAACCAAATACGTCGTGGTGTGTTATCGATAATGGCATCGAACCGCTTGCCCTTGATTTGCATTCTTTTCGGTTTTACGTGGCTCATGCAGGTAGCGGGATATTTATCTCGGTAATGAGTAAAAAGAAGAAAAAAACATATTTTGAATTGCAGATTTAATAAACTGATTTGGAGCACACAAACGGCTCAGAAAGGATTGATAAATTTGGATCGAATTATTAAAATTGACTTTTCACAAGCGTTATCTCCCAGTTATTCAAATACATGTGCGGTTACTGAAGAACTGCCACTTAAATTTCACTAATAATCATTAACCTGCAGTGAGTTCATGAACGTTAAAAAAAACATAAACTTAATTATACATGAGAAGTCTTACTTTATAAGCTTTAGAACTTTTTGTTAATTCAAATCTGTTATTAACAATAAAAAAATATTAATTCTATATTGATGAAAATAATATTATTTCTAATATTATTTTTTTTAAAATTATTAATTTTAAATATTAAATAGGATTATTAAATTATATATTATTATAATATTATATCCTACTATTATTATTTTATTATGTTATTATATTATTATTTATATTAAATACTACCATTTATAATATTATTTTATTTTTATATCTACTTTGTTATCATAAACCTAGGTTAGTTTTTAATGAATTCATCATATATGTTAGTATTTAAAAATATTGATTTACAATTTATTATGTAGTTTTGTTAATTTAAAGAGATTGATAAATTTAAATTTATAATTTAGTCAACTTTATAATACTTTCACACATATTGCTCCGATGGCCTAGAATTTAAAATCAAATAAGTGGTATTTTTCATAAAAGGTTTCTGTTTAAAACTCTACATTAAAATGTTATTAAAAAAGCAATAATTTATTAAATTTCATTACAATGGTCTCTTAAAATTTTGCAGAACGTGCTGTCACTGAAAACAATCATATCTCCAAAGGGGGATGCCACAAATATTACAGGTAAGTTTCTTTTTTCTTTCCATGTACTTTACTCAAAATATGTGTATTCTAGTCTTATAAATGTGTTACGAAATATACCTAGCGTCTTAGTTAAATTGTTAATGTTATCATAAACCTGAGTTAGTTTTTAATGAATTCATCATATATGTTAGTATTTAAAAATATTGATTTACAATTTATTATGTAGTTTTGTTAATTTAAAGAGATTGATAAATTTAAATTTATAATTTAGTCAACTTTATAATACTTTCACACATATTGCTCCGATGGCCTAGAATTTAAAATCAAATAAGTGGTATTTTTCATAAAAGGTTTCTGTTTAAAACTCTACATTAAAATGTTATTAAAAAAGCAATAATTTATTAAATTTCATTACAATGGTCTCTTAAAATTTTGCAGAACGTGCTGTCACTGAAAACAATCATATCTCCAAAGGGGGATGCCACAAATATTACAGGTAAGTTTCTTTTTTCTTTCCATGTACTTTACTCAAAATATGTGTATTCTAGTCTTATAAATGTGTTACGAAATATACCTAGCGTCTTAGTAAAAATATAGTTTTTGATATCTATAGAAATTTCCCCAAAATAATTTCTCCTCTCAAAACTTTTTTGTATTTTTATAATACTGAATACGATTTATTATATGAAGGATTAATGTTTATGCATTTTCAACAGTGTTATATATAATATTTTGCTACAGAAGAAAGCAGAGGACTTTCAGTGTATAAGAGATTGAGATTATTGGAGACAGGAGTTTTTGTATTCTCAAATATGTTTTTTCTAAAAATCTGTATCCAGAAATATCCAAGTGGCTAAGATAGCCGACTTCTATACGAGGAAATCAAATTAGAGACCAGCAGAAGATCCGAAACATTGTCCTGTACAAGCAAAGTACATGCAGGGGTATACTTATGTATCTAAAAGTTCTCGTTCTGAAACATGCCATAGTATGGAGACAATATTGAGTTAGAGGAATTATTTCAGCTCATGAGTACAATTGATATATTATGGATATACACGAGGCATCCGCATTAAAGAGCAACATCTTCTCTGTTCCCTTTAAATTCCTTAGTATACAATAACAACAATATTTTAATACAATAATCATCAATAATACAATATTTTAATACAATAATCATCAATAATACAATATTTTAATACAATAATTATCAATTTTATTTTTGATAGATATTCTGAAGTTATATTGTCAATGTGTTTCCGCTGATTTAAAGTTTTATTTATTTACTTATTTATTTTTACTTCTAACTCGTATTATCGACACTATGTACATTGTATGTAATTAATGAACTGGAATTTAACTATAATAATATATTATAATGTATGACAACATAATTTACTGTTCTACGTAATTGAAGTGAATTCTGCCCTATTCCTAAAATGCAGAAATTTCTTCGAATTCACCACATTTTTTGCGTTTGCTTACTAAACTATCTTCCCACACACTTAAGTAATATACGAGTGTACAAATGCCGCCTCTGCGAAAGTCCTTTTATTGCTTTTTAACTCACCTGCCCTGTCTAAATCGACCAAGAGCGCAGTACCATCGCAGCGGCACCATATGGGGAAAGATCCAAACACCGTGGCTCCCATATTAACGTCGAAGGCCTGCCCGCCTCTCTCGGAGATTTCCTATTCTGGATGCAAAGTGAATCATACTGCCAATAAAGTCGGGGGCAGGAAAGTCATAGAACTGTAGGTGGTAGCAAATTAAATCTCATTGACTGTCACGGCAAGTGAAAAAAAGACAACGCCCGGGTGAGTGGAGAACACATATAACCAAATACGTCGTGGTGTGTTATCGATAATGGCATCGAACCGCTTGCCCTTGATTTGCATTCTTTTCGGTTTTACGTGGCTCATGCAGGTAGCGGGATATTTATCTCGGTAATGAGTAAAAAGAAGAAAAAAACATATTTTGAATTGCAGATTTAATAAACTGATTTGGAGCACACAAACGGCTCAGAAAGGATTGATAAATTTGGATCGAATTATTAAAATTGACTTTTCACAAGCGTTATCTCCCAGTTATTCAAATACATGTGCGGTTACTGAAGAACTGCCACTTAAATTTCACTAATAATCATTAACCTGCAGTGAGTTCATGAACGTTAAAAAAAACATAAACTTAATTATACATGAGAAGTCTTACTCTATAAGCTTTAAGAACTTTTTGTTAATTCAGATCTGTTATTAACAATAAAAAAATATTAATTCTATATTGATGAAAATAATATTATTTCTAATATTATTTTTTTTAATTATTAATTTTAAATATTAAATAGGATTATTAAATTATATATTATTATAATATTATATCCTACTATTATTATTTTATTATGTTATTATATTATTATTTATATTAAATACTACCATTTATAATATTATTTTATTTTTATATCTACTTTCATGTTAATTCTACCAAATATTGAGCCAATACATATTTTCAGAATCATTTTAACGTAAAAATAAAGATTCAATGGTATTATATACTCTAAAAAATACTAAAAGATTTCTACTAATTCTCATCCATTTTTCTAGTGTATTTTAGTGCTATGATTACACGATGAACTGTCAGCAGATATTTTACTATTTATTTAAATATAGATAATGGGAATCATTTACTAAACTTCTTTTTTTTAATCTTAAAAAATACTAAAATATTTCTAAGGCTCTGACAATTAAAATCCTTTCACTTTTCTATGTATTTTATCATTATGATCGCACAATAAACTGTAAGATATTTTACTATCTCTCTAAATATAGATATTGTAAACTAGAAATTATTTTATAACTTGTTTTTGAAACGAAAGTCTTGTTACAATTTCTGTCGTAAATGTGTTTCTGATACTTTTTTCGCTAAAACGATTACGTTTCTTTATAACCTTAGAGATACTAAACGACTTCTATGGTTCTAATAATCACTTTTTAACTGTATTTTAGTGCTATCTTACTCTCTTTAAAGTGAGTCTGTACCTGCCATACTTGATTTCTCTTGCTCAGTCTTAACCTATGGGGAAAATAAACTTTTCCCTAGCCGGCTTGCATTTTAAGATTTTTTTTTTAAATTCTACCACGGAATACAAAGTCAAACTCTTTAGTTTGCTATCTTTACTTTTTTAAATTTATGTTTCTTAAATGCTCTTATTACTTTCTTTTTTTATTACTAATTGCTTTTGAATAGAGTATACCAAAATTTTCACAAGTAATTTAAAATTAAATATCTATCTATCTATCTATCTGTATACACACACACACACACACACATACATATATATATATATATATATATATATATATATATATATATATATATATATATATATATATATATATATATATATATATATATATATAGTCCTCTATGCTTTAAAAAAGAAAAATACGGAAAGATAGCATCCTAAACATTTTTACGTTCAATCACGTGGTATAACTTTATAAAGATAATTCTTTAAATATAAGCCGAAGACATTTTATTTTTCCCTTAGTTTAGGGTTAGCATTGAGTAAAAGGAATCAAATATGGGAGGTACAAATGTACCTTAAATTCCTTACGTACCTTAACCTTTGCTCTCCAATGTCGAGTCAGTTCGACATCATCTTTCTTTTTCAGCAGGTACAGCATTCATTGCAGCTCGATTACGGTTTTTGAAATTGAAGAACTGCTGTTAAAACTTGCTTTACTCAATTAAAATTGCTAGATCGGTAATTAATTTAAATTACTCAAACATTAACTTTGACAAGTGTACTAGGAATAAAGAAAATTCGGAGCCGTTAAATATAGATTTTGTAAACTAGGCTTCATATTAACATGCATTCTAGAAATAAAAGCCTTGTTATAAATTACTACTCAAAGGTGTTTCTGATTTTTTTACTGAATAAATTAAGCCTTTTCATGGGCCTTTTTTTAACTCCAGAAATATTAAACGATTTGTAAATCGGATATACATACCGCTTCCATTTTTCTACTATGTTTTAGTTCTATCATGATGAACTGTAATCAGATATTTTACTATCTATTGAACTAAGAAAACAGTGAATCAGGCATCATTTTACATGTATTTTATAGCACAGAAAACATTGCTACATTTTTTGTCGAAAAAGTGTTTCTGATTTTTTGGCTAAACAGATTAAGCCTTTTTTATTGTTTTTTATTCGTACTTTTTCGCCTTGTTACCGGCAATGCACAAAAGCCTTGTTACAAATTCCGATGGAAAGGTGTTTCTGATTTTTTTACTGAATAAATTAAGCCTTTTTATGCCCTTTTTATCCTTTTGTTTTAACTTCAGAAATATTAAATTATTTGTAATTCTGATATACATGCCGCTTCCATTTTTCTATTGTGTTTAAGTCCTATGATTGCATGATGAACTGTAATCAGATATTTTACTATCTATTGAACTATGAAAATAGTTAATCAGACATCATTTTACATGTATTTTATAGCACAGAAAACGTTGTAACAGTTTTTGTCGCAAAAGTATTTCTGATTTTTTTTTAAGCTAAACGTATCAAGCCTTTTTTTATTGTTCTTTATTTGTACTTTTCCACCTTGTTAACGGTTGAAGAACGAAAGCCTTGTTACAAATTGCAAAGCAAAGGTGTTTCTGATTTTTTTTCTGAATAAATTAAGCCTTTTTATGCTCTTTTTAGATTTTTTTAACTTCAGAAATAGTAAATGATTTGTAAATCTGATATACATGCCGCTTCCATTTTTCTACTGTGTTTTAGTCCTATCATTGCATGATAAAATGTAATTAGATATTTTACTATCTATTGAACAATGAAAATAGTGAATCAGACATCATTTTACATGTGTTATATAGCACAGAAAACGTTGTTACAGTTTCTGTCGCAAAAGTGTTTCTGATTTTTTAGCTAAACGGAGTAAGCCTTTTTTTTATTGTTTTTATTCGTACTTTTTCGCCTTGTTACCGGCGTGTTTGCACCGAAGGTCAGTGTGTTCCCCTGGCTGTCCAGATTCCCAGGCCTATATATTTTCATTTCACTTCTCCCTGACAATCGATGAAGAGCAAGACGTGTTTTTATGGCTACCGTTAATGTTATGCGGGTAATTGTCGTCAGCGGACAAAACAGGCGAATGCTGCATTTTTTATGGCTTTTATAAAACACTTCCAATGTATGTGTTTCGCGTGGATCTCTGTGCAAGTTTGACTTTATTTCCGTAATGGATGAGCATATCAGAGCCTTTTGTTTTGCCGTTTCTTATTGTTCACGTTTATTGCTATATCTTTGTGAAATAAGTGAAAATGGATCGCAAAGAAATGATTCTGAATGAGTGGGAATATGAATCACTTACGCATTGAAAAATGTGCAACTGTCAATCTGTCAAATGCATACTGTTAAATGGCTGTCACTACGTATTATTAAAATAATGGAACCCGACAATAATGTTCAAATAAACGCATTCATTATTTTACAGGTTAAAAGGGCTGATTATCTGCTATAAAGCCTTTAACATCATGTTAACCAATAAAAGAAGATGTTTTATTGATTGGTGATTGGAGCATTTAAAGTTTTGTTAAAGCTAAATTTGCATATAATTTTTCCATGTTAATTCAATTTTGAACTAGTTTTACAAAAATTTTTGCTTTTGTCATTTAAATCTTTCTGCTTTTTTTTTGACTCGTCAGAGATTTAGGTGAACGAAATTGTTAAAAAAAAGAGAGTAGAAAATGGTAGTAAAAAAAGTTTGATCTACCCCAAAACATTATTTATAAGTAAAAATGATAATTTCCAAAGCTGTTAGAAATGGAAATTTGAATTTTATAAACTAAGTTTGTTGAAAATTTCGACAGTTCTTTGGAGGTGGGAAAATGACGGGTCGATGTACATGGATCTGCCATCTCCGAAAGCGGCATGAACCGGTACTCTTCCCACTTGGAACTTGAAGCACTCAACTTTTCCTTCTTTTAATTTTTGTTTTTATCCCAAAAATACCTAAAGTTAAATTATGACAGCATGAGGAATTTTCTTTAATCTTCTGTAGTACTGGATATCTTCTTACAAGCATATCATGAGTCTTAAATTCTGTGGAACTTTAAAAAATTATACCCGAAGTTCTTCATATTTATTGATTCAACCACAAAGAAAACACAGGATAAACTGTTTACATGTATTACAATATTGGAAATTTATATCTTTTCATAACTATAACACTCGCATGCGCGCTCCACTTGAAGGCAAACACCTGAAACATACGGTGTATCGTCTCCTGACTATTTCTTTAAACCAACAATCATAGCCTCTGCTTTTCACACAGGGGGCGCCATGTACTCGCTCTTACTCAGTATATGAAATTTAAGAAAAATAATCATTCCTTGTGTTGTAATGTACTTCAACACAAACACCAGTTTTCGTTCTAAAAGGGGAAAACCAGCAAAATATACGCTATGGAATTAAAGTAAAATACCTAATAATTAAACTAAAACATTTATTGTGTACAATATTTATAAATTAACATATCACTTAATGTATATTTAACATGACCAGCAATTATTTGATTTTGCTGTTCATCAATACTCTTGAAATAGTATTCCTTATCAAAACATTATGAAACCCAGGTAATAATTATGAATGTTATTAAGTTTAGTTCCAGTAATTACAGGGGAGCAGGCTGGAGCTGTCAACAGGCTGGACGTCGGTGCGGGCGTGAGGCTGTTATTTTGCTGGTCGTCTATGCTGGTGTGCCGATCATACGCATGCGGGCTCGGGAGTAGATTGCTGGCCCAGGCTCTCTGGCTTGCTCACGGGATCTGGATGTCCAGCAACTCTTGAATGCCGACCTCGAGTCCTTTTTCCGCTTTCTTTTCACACCTGTACACGTCGGTTCAACACCCTTTTTTTCTCTTTTCCAATCACTTGTTGGTAAAATTTTCTCACATCTGCACCCGCTTCGGGTGTGCAGGTGAGCTCATTAAAATGGGACCCTTTGGTGAAATTTGACATTATTGCTTTGCCCTCATATCTCACGGCTACATCCCTGCCTGGGCTTGACCGTTATACTTGTGCCACTCCGTGAGTTGCAACTTCTCCGCAGGGTTTCCCACTTAACTCGAAGTCAACAGCTGCAGCTAAATTCTTCTTGGAAATTTAGCCCACAGCTGTGTATACACTTCTGACCATCGTGGGAAAGTACATCGGTACACCTACACCGTGAATTTTTATACTTAGAAACTTGTCTAGAATATACATAAACAAATCATATTTTCAGCATTATTCTATTAAACAAAATTCAAGGTAAAATTAATTATACATAAATAAAAGGCTTAATCACTAGGAAGAGGCTATAAAATAACAGTTATTATATAGATTTTGAAAAATTAAAATTTGTAAAGAGGCGAAAATCCAACACAAACAAGATATTTTGTTTCTATACTTACGTCGATAAATCTGTGAGCAAACTTTTCAAATTTCTGCTACAGGTATTGAGAGCTCAGTGAAGCAGGAAAACACGTATGATGCTTAGATATATAAGATGTTACTGAGAGTAAAATATTGTTGAAAAATTAATCTAAACAATTTTTATTACTTAAATTAGGATCCTCATATGAGATTCAGTAAAGAGAGAGGGGCTGAGGGTAATAAACATAAATGTAGAAAGACATAAAATTATGAAAAAAATTTAAAATTTGTAAAGCGGCAAAAATTTAACTCAAGAAACTATTTTGTTTTTATATTTACGTCGATAAATCTGTGAGGAAACTTTTCAAATTTCTGCTACAGATATTGAGAAACATGAAAACACTTATGAAGATTAGATATGTAAGAAATGTTAATGAAAATAAAAGATTTCTCAAAAATTAATTTAAACAATTTTTATTACTTAAATTAGGATCCTCATATGAGATTCAGGAACAGAAAGAGGGGGCAAATGTTAATAAACATAAATGTATGTGACTTAAAATTATGAAAAAAGTTAAAAATTTGTAAAGCAGCGGAATTTCAACGCAAGCAAGATATTTTTTTTCTAATTTACGTCGATAAATCTGTGAACAAACTATTTAAATTTCTGCCACCGGTATCGAGAACTCTATAAAACCTGGAAACACGTATGAGACATAGATATATACAAAAGTTACTGAAAACAAAAGATTGTTGAAAATGTAATTTAAACAACTTTTATTACTTAAATTAGGATCCTTGTATGAGATTCAGGAAACAGAAAGAGAAATAATAAGCATAAATGGAGTGTGACATAAAATTATGAAAATTGGCTTTTAAAAAAGCTTTTGTTTGAAAAAAAGTACTAAAAAATATTAAAAAATTCATGTCGGAAAATAATGCTTTTAGCTGCATAGAAATATAATTGTGCTTTATAAAAACCATAGAAAATTTTCATTTAAGCGTCTTAAAATCTTAAAATTCGCAGGCCATTCAGAATCTGCCACCATTGACGTGAAGCTCATTAAATCATCTCTAAATTCGCAAAATGGTTGAGAGGTGTAACATAAAATTATGAAAATTGATTTTTAAAAAAGCTTTTGTTTAAAAAAAGTACTAAAAAATAAAAAAAAATTCATGTCAGAAAATAATGCTATTAGCTGCATAGAAATATAATTGTGCTTTATAAAAACCATGTAAAATTTTCATTCAAGCATCTTAAAGCCTTAAAATTCTCAGTCCATTCAGAATCTGCCACCATTGACGTGAAGCTCATTAAATCATCTCTAAATTCACAAAATGGTTGAGAGGTTTTTTTTTTTCGTCGGCTCTTCATCTACTCCGATTTATTACATACTCCCACTCAACAACCGGACACGTCTCTTAATGAGGAAGCGCGTTTATACTTCCCTTTTCTGGACGCGACACCAACATTTCTGGCAAAGGACATAATTGCCGTATGCAGGCATCTTCCGAACGCGCGATGCATTCGACCCTGAGCACATTTTCTTCGCCTCGTATTCTTCAGAAATCTTGATTCTCGATTATTATTCAAATCCTCGACCTTCAAAAAAGAACGATCGTACAATGGTACCCTGACCTCATGCATTTCGGCCGTCTTGCATGTAGTTACTTTGAACTTGACTTTCGACAATTTTATATTGATTGATATAAACATCCTTCCTTCTTAAACAAGGCCCTGGTTATATATCTTTAAATAAGATTTACAAAGTGAAAATCGCAGCATAAGGCACTCTTTTCTAGAAATCGAACTTCACAAACCGGGTGACATTTTGTTTCCGGCTAGAATTTTGGTTGTGGATTGCTTTATTTTTATGTTTATAGAGGATCAATTTATTTACCCCCTAAACTCTTATTATACATAATTCATAATTTTAAACACCATGTAAACAGACTGTGAGATATCTAACACGTCCATTCAGATAAATTTGACGGCGTTTGTTGAAAACGGAATATACACTCATCTATCATCCTAAAAAATTTCTAATTAAAATAACTAAACTAAAAAATAAATAAATAATATAACTAATAACTTAATCTAATAAACTAATTAAATAAAACTTTTAAACAAAAATAATTTAGTAGGAGTATTGTGAACGGTTACCAGGTCCAGAACTATGGAGTGGGAAACGGCGCATTTGCGACGTGTTCGTTAGTCACAGAGCTGCCATATTGTGCATAAAATGCTTACGACAGGCGCTCCGTGACGGAAACAGGAGCTGAACGAGGACAACTCGTCTAAAGTATAGTAATAACCACAAGGTGAAAAACAGTTTCGAAAATTCCATAATTGTAGTTAAACTAAAGGGTTGAAAGACAATAAATTAGAATTATTAAAAAAATAGTCTTAAAAATTTACATTTATGCTTATCGGAATAAATTTTAATATCAAGACTTGTAAAGTCTATAAAGAAGTTTTAGAAGGAATTCATTAACTAGAGAATATATATCTAAATTTACTAACAGCATTAAGAATGTTTCTATGCCTTCTTCTAACAACAGTTTCATGTGGACATTTACTTTTCCTTTTCAAAGCAATCTAAAGTGATAGAATCATATATACGTTCCTTGAATCACATCAAGGAACGTATATATGATTCTATCACTACTAGTAAGGAGTACTAGTATGACTATTAGACTACTACTTACAGTAGTAGTCTAGTAGTTTGATAGTACTACTTACTAGACTACTATTTACAGTAGTAGTCTAGTAGTTTAATAGTACTACTTACTAGACTACTACTTACAGTAGTAGTCTAGTAAATAGTAGTTTCCTTACTAGTAGTTCTTACAACTAGTAATAACTACTAGTAAGGAAAATGTATGTGCATTGCATGGAGAAAGAAGCATCAAACAGCTTGAACTACGATGACTTGTTACGGATGATAAATCTTGGAAAATAATGTTGTAAATACCTTTCCTTTTTTATGTAATACATAAGTATAAAGTTGTTTTCTTATTAATTTAGTAACTGTAATTTCATTCTGAATATATTATACGTAGAGAGAACCTGTTAGTATATTTGGTGGTAAGGGCGCAAGGCAGTTTTGTGCCACAGGAGTTAAAGGACCTAGTTTCTATGAAGACAGTTACCTTCTTTTTCTTCTTAAGCAATATAGCCGGTTACCAAGACTGTCTCAGGCACCTTACACCATCTTGATCGACTCAACGCTTATTTTTCCATCCGTTAAAACTCTCAAGTCCTTTTATCCACTTTTCCACTCTAACTATCCTCTTCGTCCTCAGTCTTCCTCTTTCCCTCTGGAGTTAGGAAAATTACTTTTTAACAAGATTTTTATCGCTATATCGAAATACATGCCCTAGCCTTTATTTATTAAGCCTTAATCACTTTTACTAAGTCAGGTTCTCAGCATTTTGATTGTAATTGATGGTTCATCAACCAATAAACAAATATGCACTACCAGCTCTATTAATGCTGATCTCAGATGATAAAGCAAAGACGAATTCGCAAGTAGAGTTTTGTATTGAATTTTAATGATATTCATTAAAAATCTATTTTAAAAAACACAAGTTATAAATTTTATAAAAAGCTTTCACTGATCTTCTGTTGAAAATCCATCATTTAAATCGTAAATAGAAGTATTTCTTGAATTACCGTGGTAATTCTTTGGAAACAAAATGGACGAATAAACTAACTCGTATTTTAGCAAAGTAGATATTAGAAGAAACTTTATTCGAAAGTGTTTATATTTTATGAAGCAGCTGCGATTCATCGCAAAGGAAATCTGAAAAGATAATATTTTTTTGCATTAAAAATAATAAATACAGAATCTCTTCATCAAATATTAATGCAGTTTCACTTCAAAGGAGTAAAATATTTTAATATATTGTCTATAATCTGCCCTCAGAATGAGAAAAATCTTTCATTGGATTAATTTTTTGTAGTATAGATTTGTTTGGCGCAGTACTTTTCAATTAGTTCTGAAGTGGTGTTATTAGCCTGTACATGCTGCTTAAATTCTTGTTCGAACTATTGCAAACATTAAGACAGCGATAGGATTTGAACCCCTGTATTTCAGTACTGAAGAATACCTGATCAACTATCATCCAGGGCTGAAATATTGGATTTTGACACAAACAATACCTTTTTCACATTTTTTCTTCTTTTTTTCTACTAAAAACAAAATTAGGTTTTATGGTAGAATTTCACAGTATTTCTGCGAATATAAATAAACATTAAAAAAAAATGCTCCTCTGAACAGAAATAAGCCTTTTTAAGTGGTTAGAATCTTTTAACTTTTGCAGAATCAACATTATTTTCAACTTTGTATAACTTTAAAAAATATTTATTTACAAAAATTATATTTTTACAGCCTAAAACTTCCCTTTGAGCTGGAAGTAGCTCTCTATTAACAGTTTGGTGATCCCTGGTATAGAACGACTATCGGGGTTTGCAAGAAATGATATCATCCCTCTTCCTCCCTATAATGAAGATCCCCATATTTACCTACTTAAGTACATGGCTTTAACCTTTAACTGAAAACAATTGTGTGTATTAAGGAGAATAGGTGTAAAATATTATGCATAATTGTAAAAATAATAATGTTACGTAGGCCTAGTGTTTGGGAAAGAAATTAAAACTCATTAAGAAACACATGGAAAATAGGTCTTGATTAAATGATTTTATACAATTAAATAAATGCCTAAGGAATACAAATAGTTGAATCAACTTATCATTTGTAGATCGAAGACTGCTCTCGAGTCGGCGTCGATCCTAAGAAAAAATGCTAAAATTTCTTTGATAAGGGTTCATCCACCAAAACGTGGATGCCAGCCTTTCCTCTCTCATTCTTCTGCGTAACCACCTTGTCCGCTCCAAAAAAAATTTCGACTCTCTGCGGAGACAAAAAAAAGAATCCACTCCAGAACGGCGGGGGGGGGTCAAAAATCCCCAAACGAACGGACACCTCTATTTGCTGGGAGAAGTCCGAAGTCTCTCTGCATTCAAACCGGTCCTGCCCGGCATGTCACCTTCGAAGACACACGGGGACTTGAACTGAATGTAACTTATTGTTACAATAATAAAACTACTGTTAAAATACAATAATTCAGTTTTTGGTATTTTAAAAATTGCTAATAATCTAAAAATAACTGTGATGTCATATAAATGACGAGATATTGTTCATTATTCATTAATAATTTCATTTCTATATACACAGAAGTTTTGAAGTTATGGAAAATTGAAACTGAGGTCAATTTTTCCATCATTTAAAAGTTATATAACCTTGGATGATCCTTCATTATCATGCTGAAGGTTTTCTTTTCATTAAGGACAAAAACGGCAATGATAAACTCTTGTATTCTACACTGTTTGCTAGGAATAAAGCTGCATATCCTTCACTGTTTTCTCTTTTTCTATAAGAAGACATCATCCGGAACGTGTTCCCTATAAAAATGAGTTACGCATCGTGTCAACTGTTCTGTTTTAGCATGCAGGTAGCTATAAAGCAGAAAGCACGTAGATGTAGAATACTATGACAGTAGTAAGTGGTGATGCTGTATTCCTGAGATGGATGAATAAATATAAGATACAAGGAGGCTGTCTTATTTCTGTTTCTCGTTTAGGTATTTAGATTGTTTAACAGGTGAGCAAAGAAAGCTAGCTTCTTAGGTAACACACGACCGTATTCAAATATGTCTAAGCAAAGAAAGAGTCTTTTTTATTAGTTAAAAAGAGGAAGAATTTGAATTTCGTTTCCTGAATTTATAAGAATGCATGTTTATAATCCCCTATGTAATAACAGTCTAAGTTATCTGTACGTCTGTCCTCGAATTTATGAAGGGTTATACCTGGAATGGATAGAGGCATCCATATTGGATTCTTGGGGATTTAAGTTTGCAACGTTCGAAATCCACACCTTTTCGTCTTTTCTACTATTTAATACCATTATTTCAAGCCCCATTCTCCCCTGTTAAGAGCAGGTGATTAAATTTATCAATTTGTCACATAATAAATAGGTAAAAATATCATTTTTCCTAGCATTATGATGTCATTTCTTATTTTAAATTACTTAAATTTCGTCTTCATTATTTTCATACGTTTTATAGTAGATTAGGTACATATATGATAATTTTTAATTTAATCATCGATTTTTTTTTGTTGCAATGAAAATTTTATCACCGGTATTAACAGCAAATTCTATTTACCTCCAGGGTGTAGTGTAAATGGTAGTTTCATTCCTTTATTTTTATTAATTACTGCGGCAAAAAAATTGGGAAGAACTTAACGATAATTTCGACGTAGCTAAGAAAACTTTGAATTATCTTTCTAAATGAATTCAACGTTATTCTAATCTGCATTCACAGTATCGGGATACTTTTGAGGAGTATTAAGATAAACAAATTATTAAACGTGTACCAGATAATTCTCAGCCAAAACACAAACCATTTTTTCAACCTGCCTCATAGGGTACTTTACAATTCTGAAAAATTAAAAATTTTACTGATTCCGTCATATGACGGGCTATATGTTAGTTACACTATGACAGTTTACATGAAACTTTTCTAATATTCGTATTGTGAGGTCACTAAACTAATGTCATATAAACCTTAATATCTGCAAATTTCAAAAAAGGTTATTTATAGAGCTAAGAAATAGATTACCTTAAAAGACACTGTGTGTAAGATTGCAAATTTACAGCTGATTCAAGGAGAAATTATATCCAAAAATATGCACCTCACTTAACGCAGATTTTGCGTGCATGTATATATAAATATATATATATATATATATATATATATATATATATATATATATATATATATATATATATATGTGTGTGTGTGTGTGTGTGTGTGTAATGATATTATAATCCAAATCTAACTAATTTACTTAAGTGTATTCTAAAATAAATTTCTTGCGAATTTATCCCTAAAATTACAGTCTTTGGCAATTTCCTTTATTAATCTTCTGATTGTGGTAACTTTGGCGTCTTCATACAGTAATTCTTGCTTAGCTCAGCTATTCTTATATAACTATTTTCTGGTCTTAGTTTCACTTCTTACACATCATCGCATGACTAATCCTTAACATTCTCGTTAGCTTTCTCACTAGCATACCACACCGCTTTATAAAATTCAGTTTTGCACGTTTTGGCGACAGAAACTTCAAAGACGAGTTGTTTCAATAAACTGTAATTTCAAATCTGTAATCTTTAATTTCAAATTTTGATGTTTCTTTTCTACCAGATCAACGACTGTACACTATCTACCATATATATCATTTTTCATTTCTGGTGAGTCTAAAACACCTATTACATACATGCACACATATATTAACTCATGTGAATGAACATTGATATGGTGAAGTTTTTAGAAAATAATGAAAATTACTCTTTACGTAAGTTATAGTGATATACTTTTAATTAAAAAACTATTCTTGAGAAATATAGGACAATTTTATATCTATCCTATTAAGTAACAGATAAATATCATTACCAATACCTCAGTAATGCAAAGTACAGAAAAGTTTACAGGCTAGAAATAAACCAATAAGTCTTTCGATAAAATAATTTTCAGCTGCATCTCTAGCTCTGCAAGTATTCTTAAATAGATACGTTGTCTTTCAAAATAAATATTATAGCCCTTATTTGATCTGTGAAACCGTGATTAGAACAGGGCAAAACAAACAGAAATCCTAACATATGTTATGATTCACAGAAGTGTCTCTTATATTTTCGATATGCTAAGCATTTGAAAGCATATTGGCTCGTCACTTGTCACATTCATATTTCCTTTATAGATATTCAAACTGTCTGAGCTAGAATATCATCCCACGTAAATAGTTTTCCGAAAGCAAACATTTTATTTCGGTGCTTTGAAATGATGCATCTGCAAGGGGCAGTCGAAAGAGAATCCAGCAGGGAATTGGAAGAAGATAAAAGGATATTAGGACTTGTTTGGCCAGGTACAACATACACAGATACATATGCATAAAAGAAACGAATGCTGTCTATATCCAAAAGATATGAAAAGATATAAGTAGGAACAATTCGAGATATATTTGAATCTTTGTTGGTCCGGGAAATCAAGCAAAAGTATATTCTGTCGTTTTCGCTCACCAGCGTTAGGTTTAAGAGACTGGTAAACGAATTTAAGTTTGTGAACATTCTTTATTTAACATTTTAAGGCTGGGAAATTAAGTATTAAAAGAAGAAGGGGATAAAAGTAGAGTTTTAGATATTTATATCTATAGGGGTAATAATTTTGATATACCGGATGATCATAAAGTCCGTATAAACTTTAAAAATTCAGATTAACCGGAAAAATAACCAAAATAAAAAACGGTTTGCAGGGTTATTATCGCTAGGGCATGGGATTTTTTTAAACAGAAAAAAGCAGTAACTCAAAAACAGCCGACAGATGGCGCGCTGGTACAAGCGACTTCGGAGGAAATATGCAAAAGAGACTGTAATAAGAACTTGAGCTCCTATAAATACACGACCAGTTCACCGCTGTAAACCATGTATGCGAAAAAGGAGGCTGAGTGCGAAGATAAACCTTTGTTGCAGCCGAAATTGAAACATTAGCTTGAGAATCAGCTGCAGGAACGAGCAGTGCTCGTGACGCTGCCAGACGGTTCAGCTTACCACCATTCTCGGGACTCAATATTCTTGATGTAAGGAATCCTTGATCTGTATCCACACAGACTGCAGCCGTGCCATCAACTTTTACCAGCGGATACCGTACAGAGGGAAGCATTCGCGAGGTGGTCTTTCTCCAAAATTAAATAGAATTCTACCTGGGTCTTTAACATCTTGTGGACAAATAAAGCTCATTTTCCGCTTCATGGCAATATTAATACCCCTAACCGTCGCATCTGGGCAACATCTAATCCACGCGAATATACGCTGAAACCATTGCATTCCCCAAAATTGACAGTGTGGTGTGGATTCACAGGTTCATTTATCATAGGACCCTTTTTCTTTGAAACGGAGTGGGAAGTAAATGGGCGGAAAACGGATACGGTGAATGCGCAGCGTTATTTAACACTTTTGCGCGATAATGTTGTGCCAGCTTTGCTTCAAAGATATGCTCTATCTACCATCACGTTTATGCAAGATGGAGCAACTAGTCACACTGCTAATTCGGTCAAGTATTTCCTGATCCAGACATTTGGGGAAGACAAAATCATTAGCAGGCGTTTCAGGTTTCCATGGCCTCCTAGGTCTCCAGATTTGACCCCAGCAGACTTTTGGTTGTGGGTATATTTGAAATCTTGGGTGTATTGATCCAATCCATCCAATCTCTCTGAACTGAAAGATGCCATCCGCCAAGAGGTGTCTTGCATACAACCGGACCTGCTGCACTCTGCCGTTGCTGGATTTGTGACTCGCCTGCAGTGTGTTATCCCCTGTGGTAGTGGTCAGGTGGAACACATACTGTTGTAATAAATGATTTGGAGGCATATCTTTGTTATTTGAGTTTCTTTTTCTTTGACTTGTGTACATCAGCGCCCTCTATTGACTCTTTTTGAGTTATTTATTTCTGTTTTAAAAGAAATCCTATGCCATATCGATAATAATCCTGCAAAACCGTTTTTTATTTCGGTTATTTTTCTAGTTATTATGAATTTTTAAAGTTTATAAGGACTTTTTGATCACCCGGTATTACACACACATAAGTATATATAATATGCATGTATATATGTAATATATGAAATGAGACACTTGTTTGCCTCCTCTCGAAGTAGAGTTCCGGGTGATTATTGTAGCCCTGCAGTCATGGACCCTTGCGACGAGAATGACAATGAAATAACGACAATAGAAAATCAAACGATATCAGTTTATTCTTCTTGCCAATTCAACAGTTGAACAAACTCCACCTAAACTTTACCGAAAACTGTTTTCAAATACAATACATCTGCTTTCATAGTTTTAGGTGCCAGCCAATTAGCGATCACTACATCTCACATGGATAACGTAACTTTAGAATCAGAACTCTATTTTTAGATATGCAACCGAAAGGACTAGTACATTCGTTACCAGGGAACATTCGAGAATATTTGCTAGGTTGCTAGAAAATATTTATAGGAAAATCAGAATATGATCCTATACTTATGAAAATATCATTATATATATATATATATATATATATATATATATATATATATATATATTCATATACAATATTCATATAAATCCATACACATATATTTGCCTATACTTTTATTAGATTTTTTATAAGCATGTTTTATTAAATCTATGTGTTCCTCTAAGTTTACATATAATTTATACTTCAACGTGGATAAATTTATTACGCGTATTAGGCGTTCATGATAGTCTGCCCTCTTTGTCTTCTTTAGAAGTTTTAAGAAAATACCCTCAACTTTAACGCTGTTAGCTATTGGACAAGATACGAATACAGCAGACATTATTATTAATAATTTACTAAAGCTTTCAGGCGTCAGTTTAAATATCTGGAAATAAGCCAAAGTCTGGCTGTCATCTCCAGATTCAGATTTGAAGGCTATCAATTCTATGAATATTAGCGTAAGTGGACTTGAAAGCAATAGCTCGTGAGTATAACCAACTCAATAGAAACCAACTTCACCAACTCAATGATACCTAAGTTAATATGCTCGATAAAAGCGGTTAGTTCAAAGGATGCAAAAAACATTGCAAAAAAAAGTAACTCTCAAAGCAGGAAAATCCGTGTAACAACATGATATGTACGAAATCACTCGGAAAAAAAGATTGAAAGTTGGTTGGTTGAAGGGTTTGGGTAGAAAGAAAACATACCGTAATGAAAAATAGTTTTTATAACTGTAAATAATTATATATATATATATATATATATATATATATATATATATATATATATATATATATATATAAGATGGGTGAGATTCATCAAAAATCACAACACATTTTATTTCTGGTGGCGATACATCAAATCAATACAACAGGGAAAAAAATCGAGAAAACTGTTCACACACACTTTTTAAGTAGGGATTTCTTAGGTAAAAAGATACGAATAATCCATAAGCACATTTGATCATGTGTTAAAAAATATCCATGTATAAAGAGAACGCTTTTACTATTGGTTAAAGAAGTATAGACAGGGTCTGAATTAAATCTATAGCGTGTCTGGAGAGAAAAATCTGAATTATCGCGCATTTTCATATAACGTAATTTATGAACAGAAATTATTAAATTAATATTAAAATATGTAAATAAGGAATTTTATTATTACATATATATATATATATATATATATATATATATATATATATATATACATACATATATATATATATATATATATATATATATATATATATATATATACATAAAGTATTACATTATATTGATTTCGATTTCGAGTATCCCAAGTTGGCAGCAGCAATCTAACTTTATTTTAACATTCTTAACACAGTTGGAAAGTTCTAAAAATTCTGAAAATATCCAGGTACCAAAGTACAAAATAATAATCACAAAAATTGTTCGACTTCCAGTCCATAGAAATTATCTAAATACTCTAGGCTAAACAGGCAATGGTTTCCATGTTAATATTTGTAATGGGATCTGGTATAACTCGCAGCTGAACTACGACGAAAAATAAATCTATTATAGTTTTTAAGGAAAATTTAATAATTTATACAACCCACTGGTTCTACAGCCATTTTGAAGACAAAAATTTTGCCGCGAAAAGATACCAAACATGTCTCCAAGTACGTCCAAAGTTTCTAAATGTCAATTAAACCGTTAAGTCTGTTGGTTTCTCTTCCATAACAGATTATTTGACCTCCAAAATTTTGACATTTTTCGGGAGGTTGTGCTTTTACATAGTTTGTAATAATAACACACACATGTATATATATATATATATATATATATATATATATATATATATATATATTGGTACAAAAGATTATACTTTTAGTTATACTGGATTCATTTTTACATTTTATAAGATACATTTTCCACTCTTATTTTGTCTTCTAGTAGTATAACAGTATTCATACAAGTATTCTAGATAAAGTAATGGCAATATAGATAGAAAAGTAATTTTAATGAATTTACATGTAAAATTCCATTAAATTCCTTCAATATCCTTCTAACCAGAAAGTTTATTACATTTTTGCCCATGTCGTGAAGCTGTAGGATACTTAAGTAAGTGTTCGTTGTTGATGACAGCGATGCAGCGTTTTGGTTCCCTACCCAGCTATAAAAAAAATTTCTATTCTGATAAGACTTTTCGTTAGTATGTGCCATGCTGTTCGATGATTAATACCAAATTCTATTGGTAATTTACCGGATATTCTTTCGACGTTCTATGAGGAGCAGATCATTTACCATGTCAATATGTGGTTGAGGAATGAACGACCGACGTCTGCAGTGCAATTTGCATTGGATATGGAGATCCTTCTTAGGATTTAAGATTCGTGATATCAGTTAGATGCATTTTCTGGAACCTCCATTTTTATCGATGATATCTCATCACCTTTAAAAACAGATTTAATAGTTAGAATTGTAGAAGCTACACTTAAAATCACAAATCCAATACTCATCTAACTCGATCGATTGTTTTAAGGCCCCTCCACACTGAAAGCCATCACCACCTTCTGGAAGGGGTAGGGTTTATCGAGGTCGATGGTAGCAGACGATAAAATAGCCTTGACGAACGATGGCTTCCGAGACGGTTTTTCTTCAAAGATCAAAGGCAACCAGATGCGCAACTAAAGTGCACAGTAGACCCCCATGGACGAATCCAAGTGTTTGGCTCATTTAGTGGCTCAGCGTGTGGATGCAACCCGTGAATCATCTTTCGAGGTCACCATCAGAAAGTAGTGAACAATTGGCCATAGTGTGGAGGCAACATCATATTCTATATACATCAACAACAGCGCCAACTCCCTGTTCGTACACCTTATTTGCGCATGACCAATCTTCAGTGGCTTTCTGGACAGCAATGCCACTATGATATTTAAAACGCTTATATATAAAATATTCTTCACCAAACTGTTACTAAACAAATAAAAGTTTTTAAAAAAATTTCCGACCATGCATGCCAATAGAATTCGAAACTACGCACTCTGATACTGAAAAGCAATCGAACCATTTCGACTATCGTGCAGGCGGAAAAAATAATTTTGTTTGAGTAACGACATTTCATTTAATTTTCTAGATATTTCATTTCATCCTTAAGTTGTTATATACGGCTTATCCTCTGATTGGCACAGGAAAATAATTTTTGTAACAGTTTTATCCCATTTTTTTTAGGAAAATCGGACTATAATTTCTACGTAAGCTATAGTTTTAAATTGCATGTCAACATAAAAACTTACAAGATTAACAGCTCATTACCAAAAGACTTAACTTTGAAATTTAATTAGAAACCTCCGTACTGCCTATTAAAAATTAAGATTTCGTAAATTTTTACGTAACTGTTTTTGATTCTGAAATTTAATTTCTTTTTCTTCGGAAACAAAAATATTATTCGAGAACAGCCGTCAGTACATCTTTTAAAAATGAAGAGCCTAGTTCTTAATATGTTTTCTTTTAAATTCTCCTTCAAATTTTATTAATTTTTTGGAGTGTTTGTTATATACTCCATAAATATTTTTTAGATGCTTTGTTCGACTTTTTTTTTTGTCTGAGGAGCATTTTTTTCCTTTTTTTCTGAAGGATATTATGAAATGTCCTTGAAACCTAGGATTTCTTTAAATATTTACAGAGTACTTCTTAATAAAATATTTAACTAATACCTCTTATCCTAGGGAAGCTTAGCGTTTTTTTCCTCTTTAAATCTCTGGAGAGGATACTACAACAAACACACACACAAAAAAAAATTAATCTCTTGTTTAACTTTTTGTGCTATTTTCTATAAATAACAGATTTTTTAAGGAACAATGTTGTAATTCGTTTGAAAAGTAATTTCTATTAAATAGAAAATGTGGCTTAGTAGAAAAGACGGTATTTGTTTTCAAAAATTTACAAAAATATCACAATAGTCTTTTAGAAGCTTTGTTACATACGGTCTTTGTAAAGTATGTTTATGGGTTGTCAAAGATTTATAATTCCGTTTATTTTTTGAGTTTATTGTATTTGCTGACTTCTTGTAGAAGGCCAAGAGACTTTTGGTTCAAGTTCTATTGATATAGACATTTGTAATTTGTAGCAGTTTAGGCATTATTATCTCAGATCTGAACAACCATTAAAAACCGAAGAGGTGCTGCACTGCCCTTTGAAACCAGATTCGAGTCTTCTGAGTGTTGTTTGAGCTCTACTTCCAGCATAAATGTTTGTAGCCATTTGCAGTCAATTTTAAGCTAGGTGCAAGTGTAACGAGTTCTCGTTTAGCAAAGCGTTAACTTTGCTGAACGAAAAAAGCGTAACACTTGGCTTATGACACTATAATCATCATTGGTTACACGAAAGCCTATTACACATGGGCTTAATACTTAAAACTAATCCGAACGCCTACAGTTATCCACGATAGAAGTGGAACTCGAACCCCACTAGCATGAATTACATGTATGCGTGATCGTACAACTATACTGCTCCCATGGTTTGTCATACTAACCATACAATACACAATGTATGTATAAGTTGCAAATACATATCATATACAGCGATACGTTTTTGCAACGTACAGGATACATTGCAAGTTATATGGGTATTGTACCGAGGTACTTTCCCACGATGATTTGCACGTGCAAGCACAGCTGTGGAAGAAATTTTCTAGAGGAATTTAGGACTTCGATTGGTCACGTCTAGTTTAGGGACCCCTGCAGAGAAGGTATAGATCACAGAATGGCAGCTTAACGGTCAAGCTCGAACAGAGATGTAACCGTGAGTTATGGGGGAAGGGGCTAAAAATAATGTCAGCTTGCACAAAAGGGGCGTTAAAACCGAGGTGAGAGTTGGGAAACAGAGTTAAGAAAAACAGTTGAAGTCGGGATTGAAGAGTAGTGGGACGTCAAAATCCTAAGCCCCGCTCACCAGCACCAACTAGTCCCGTGCACCCGAACACCCAGACCGACAAACCGCATGAGGAAAGCCCTTACCTGCTTCCCTGAATCTTTAATGGAGTTAAAAATAAAATATTTACAACGGTCATTTAGGCCTCTGTTAGTAATTTAACCTTGTGATTAAGTAATAACGCATTATAAAGAGAATTGTAATAATTATGGTGTAAATATAAGACATAAATAATTGATGATTACGATATATGATAACGAAGGATAAATTTGTAAGTGAATGTACAGAATAAATGTCTGAATCTCAATATAAAGTATTATATTCTTACTGTGTTTCCTCTTTGTAAACGAGCACTGGTGTTAAGGTTGTAAGTACATTACAACAGGTATAATCATACAGTCACCGGTGTAGTGACCGGGTGTGAAAGTGTAGCCCCAATGTAGCTCATGCATCTCGTAAGAGGCGACTAAAATGGGTACCCAGTGCCCAGGGGTATAGCCGGATACCCTGCTCCTGGGGATTATATCAGGGAATTCTCCCAGGGAGTTTACCTTTTCTATATTAACATGGGTGTCGAAATCTCGAGGTACCCCAGCTATCTGTTTCTTCTTTTTCTTTCCTTTATTTTCTTTTCTCTTTCTTGAGATTTAATTTAATAAACCTTTAGTAGCAATGCCCTGGTCTTGTAAAACCCCTTATGAGCTGCCCTACAGACGATTTCATTCATTCATTCATAATCATATAGTTATACTGTACAAGTACATACATTCAGATACATATGTATGAATATATAAAATACATGAGTATGAGTGTGTATATGGTTGTATTTGTACAGTATTTGTATTTGTACAATGTATTTGTATATGTTCCTCTGACACTTTCCTAGCATTTTGACCTACTAGATGAAACACGGAAAGATGAAACTACACTAGATGAAACTAGATGCTACACACTAGATGAAACACGTACGCAGTTCTCATAGTCCCATCTGTTGAATACAAAACCAACTACCAAAAAGGCAATATTCGTTAAAAGACTAATGCTTGCTTTAAAATAAATTATCAAGTATATTAAGCAATATAACTTACAGTTTATTTTCAAAGTACTTTCCCGTCATTTATTACGAAATATTATAAACAAATGGTTTCGGCCCTTCGTAATTTCTTTGCATTTCAAAGAAATGTTTCTCTACGGGAAGCTGTCCGTATCAAATTTAATTATAATATAAAAGAGTCGATTGTGTTAATGTCGCATATTTGTGTCGTAACACAGCCTTAGGCTGTCACATTTTGTTCTTCAATTGTTCTAACCAAATAAAAAGCTTAATAATGTCTTAATAATATTTGACAAGAAGAAAAATATAATCAGGAAACTAATTATTAATATGTTTGTGCACATTTCAATCTCGAATAATGTTTATCATTTAATTAAATTCAACAATCTATGACCACTTATTTCAAATTATTTATCTTACTAATAACATAATCTGATTACATTTAAAACTTGACAAAGGATTTAATACACGATAAATTTAATTAGCTCTAAATAAATACGTAGTTGAAATGAAAAATTTTTAAACTCTTCTTTTAATAAGATAATTAGTTAAAGCTTTCTACCTTTTAAATTAAGTGCCAAGTCTTTTATACAGAGTAGGAAGTTTTCATTAAATATAATACTCTATATTAATACGCAATAAAAGTAAATCTGAAAATGCGTAAAGTGTTTTTACATGATGTATTGAACTTATGAAATATTTTTACATTCTATGAAAAATGTTAAAAATGATTTTCAAAATTACTATTAAAATTTTTTTCTGTACATGTATATATAGTAGAAACCCATTTTAAGGTAAATTTTGTTGTGGTATTAACTAAATTTTGTTAAGCTTTAACAAATATTTTATTCAATTTAATATTTACTTAATTTTCACAAAGATTCTGAGAATTGCTGTGTGAAAAACAGAGAACGTGTGTTTTTTAAATAAGTACTGGCTTGAAATTATTTTTTAAAAGTGTACTTTCTTATCAATTTTGTTTTTACACGAAAGCAAGTACTTGAATATACTTTTGCAATAGAATTTTCGCCAATATCTAGATAAATATTGTATCATGAGACCATAAGTTTTAAATTCCCACCTCATAGAAATCTACTATCGCGAGACTCTCAATAATTTATGAATGCTCAATTCCATGAAAGACGTATCTTCAAGCTTGAGAAAACTCATTTACTAAAAATTAAAGTGTAAGGCGTCTGTTTTCTTGAAGGTTTCCACCACCTTTCTGCATCAAGTCTTGACTAAAGATTGATCAAATGACTAAAGATTGCTTACTTCGCTCTTCATGTATGTTCGTAGAGCCATCTTTAAATGGTCTAACGCGTTTTCTAAACATTTCGACTGTATGTTTTCTTCATACATTTTACTTATCTGACGAGGAATTTCAGGCACTTTCATGTCTTTTTCTTTAAGAAAACGGATGGCATAGCGTGTTTCATAGTCGCCGGGATTTTCATTTGACTGAATCATTTAAAAAAAAACTATTAAATTCTTTTGGAATGGTGTATGTTGATAGCCAAAAAATGTTGGTATTCAATGTGCATTCGAGGATCAGTATTCTCAGCGATACAGCTACTGAAATTAAAGCCCTTTTTACTTAAAAACACTACTTGTAGGTAATTTTTAAATGGAAATTCATACATTCATGCTGTCCTTAAATGATGACTTTTTCAAAAGTTATAACACATTTAATTATACCAAATAAGATATAATGTTTCAAATTTTAAGGATATGTGCAAATAATTATTAAAACTACACACGTGCGAAAAATTTATAAAAAGCTTTTGAAGTTAAGCACTACATTCATTCTGTCTAAAGCATAAAGCATAAAGAAAGAATGGAACTCAAGCAATGAAGAGTATGAAGAGTAATCTAAAACTTTAAACTTTTCATTAAATGATTGTAAGACTAGTCATTTTTCATTTTCAAATTTCCTTATAGCCATTTTTGTCCCAATCTTTTTAGTTTCATCCTCTTAAATAATGATGATTAGCTCAAAAGGAAAAAAGAATTACGAATTCTTAATTTCTATTCTAAGAAATATTTCCCACGAGTCTCTGATGAATTCAAGGCTGATACAATTATATTGAAATAAAAAAAAATTATTAGCTATATTTTTAAAACTTTCTTCTAGTAACTTTTCTGGGGACTTAATCTACCATTGCTTTGAGATTTCAAATTTTGTTTACAAAAATCCAAATATTAATAACACGTTGCCGATTAATATTACCAACTTGCTTAGTTAGCTTACTTTACTTCGTGATTTTACCATTTTGAATGTAAGAAACATTACGCTCTATATGAGGAAATATCAAAATGTAACGTATATAACATACGTAACTCCACTGCTCTACAAAAAGGCAGAAGAGAGATGTTAAAGCATTCGCAAGCAGTTGAAATAATTCTTTTTAAGACCATTTTTAAACAAGTAAGTAAAAATGAAAATAAAAATCTATTATTTGCAGAGAATAACTGCATTATTTTATTACTTCTTGGTTTAAAATTAAAGGAGTATATTGTAATATTTCAAAACATTTTCGAAAAATTTCGGTTTATTACAAAATACTTGTATAAAGAAAAAATCTCAATGAAAAAGGTATTAATACCGCCTGATGGCTATACTTCAGCTCTATTAAGTCACACCAAGGCCTTGGGGAAACAAAAACTTTGTATAAATAATAATTTTGATGACAGATATGATAAAAAATTTCAAAATTTGTATAATTTAGTTTGAGTAGTAGGAGGTTCTTGGGGTCCACATGAAAGATTTTTTTTCTTCGTTTCAGTATACAGAACATTGAGTATTTTCTCCTTTTCTTTTTACGTAGTTTACCTAAAAATAGATTAAGGCCTTTCTTTACTCTGCTAATTTTCTCTCAAATTCAATTTGAACTCCACGTTCTCTTGCATCACAAATTGACTAAATCACCCAGAAATATTTACATTTTTCATCTGAAGTATCTATATGTAAAATGGCTTAGAGGATTGTGTTGTATTTGCGGCATTTTTTTTTCGGGTATGACTTGCCTATTTTGCAGTCTATAGATATAACTTTGTATTAGTAATTTTAGCGGTTTTTAATGAAAAGAAAAGGATTGTTATTGAATGTTTTAACAGTTTCTAAATTTTAAGCACTCAAAAAAATCGAAAAAAATTTTAACATGAATTTCTTGTGCAGACTTTATAAAAGTTAAACATTGCATTTATTAATATTTAATTATATAGATTACGACAATTTAAAAAATAATACAACTATGTAGTTATTATGATAGATATTTATAATTTAATATTATAATTTTTATTCTTTTTTTAATGTAATAAGTTTATTTAAAAATTAAAAATTCTTCCACTGTATTATTTTTATTTTAAGTGGTATTTAAATGTGTAGTTATGTATTAAAATAACTTAAGATTAATGTTATAACAAATAAAATACCAAAATACTTTACTTTTCAACTTTCTACGTTAAATAATAATAAAATAAATTAATATTTTAATGATCTCCAATAAACCACTGAAAGCCATACAGTCCAGTAATATACATTGGAGATCCCTCAGCTAACTTTCTTAATCTTTAAATTCTTCAATTTAATTTTTTTTTTCAATTATTTTTTAATTTTTTGTTGAGTTTTATTTTGTTTTAGTTTGATTTCAATTGGGCTTGATTCCCTTATTTTAATTTTTAATATTTTAATAATTTTGAATCTTTAAATTCATAATCTTCATTTTTGTGCTGTACGTTTTTCAATATTTCAGTTCCTGTTTTACATTTTTAATCTTTAATTTTCAATCAAACTTTGCTGACTATCCTGTAGACTTTTTGTCTTTCTAAATTTATTACCTACTTGTTTTTAAATGTTTTTTTCTATTGGTTTTGGACATCTTTCTTTTGTAACGTTTCATCAAAATTGATTTTTCATAATTGTGCTGTTCTATTGGGTTTTTCGTCTTGTTTGGCGCAGTTTGTCATAAGAGGAATTAACGCCACTAAATTTCAACCAACCAACCTCAGCTAACTTACTGAAACAGATAATATTGAGTTGCCTGTTACAGCTGAACATAAGTATTGATTTTGGTATTAACGGCTATGATTTCGAGATCTCGGTTGATTCAGAATAAATCTTAAATGGTAAATAAAACTTACATACCAATTTTGCGATTTATTTTTAAAACAAACTATGTAAACAAATACAGATTATTCTATTAAGGACGGGCCTTCGGAACCGGAGTTCGTGGGTTCGAATCCTACTACGGCATGGATGTTCGTAGCAGTTCGGAATCGGCTTTAAGCCGTAGGTCCCGGTTTCATTAGCCCTCGTGTGAAAAACAGTAGACCGTAGCGCTCCAAACAACCAAAATCTTGTCTCTAAAAGGACGATGCCATAAGTAGAACTTGAACCCTTTTAAGTTATCGAACTTTTATTTAGAGCAGAAAATGTGTTCAAACTCAATGATTGGCCTTGGTGAAATTGGGACACTTTTTATAAATATTTTATGCCCTTTCATGCAAAATGCTAAAATTGACACATATATGTGTGAAATGACTTGCTTTTTTATATATATATTGGAATGTCTGTCTAAGAGAATCACGAACTGATATTACAATAAAGATTTTTTTTAAATTAAATAAAGTTGTAAGCAGTGGGTCATTAGCCCTCGTGTTGCAAAAAGTAGACCGTAACGCTAAAACCAAACCAAACCAAATCTATTAAGGACGATTTTCGAAACGATTAAGATAATCTTAAACTATTTGCACCCAATGCTTAATAAATGTTTTTATCTTTATAATGTAGTTAGTCAATGGGTAATAGATCCAGATTTATGAGAAAGTAAATTACATTATTGTTAATTCACTATAAATAGTTTTCGCTGATATCCTGAATTATTATTCCAATACAGAAGCATTTAAATCGTGAGAAATGATTCATAAGAAATAAAAATAATTAACTACCATTCATCCTAAACGATGCGGAAAATCAAAATGACAAATGTTTTTCTCGGAAAACAAGAAATAAATGTACATTTATCGAAAATTTTCTATTTCATTATCCAGCGAACAAAAGAATGACGTTTCAGCAGAGATGAATAACATAGAACGAATACAAGACTGCCAAAATTATACACTCATTCTTTTTATCTTTCTTTTCATTCTCTGGTGTAAAATAAGAGCAGACAATCAGAGTTCCACTTGGATTCAATTGTAGTTGTAGTTCTGCCATTTCAGAGCATTTTTCACATTCTTGTTTGGCTTTAATTGGATTGCATTGGGAGTTATCGAGGTTGTTAAAGTTTTTTTGTTCCTATGCATTCTGGATTTTAAATGTAAATTACTTTTCACGTGTAAAGGAGGAAGGATTTCACATATTGTGCTTTAAGCTATGGTCTGTTTTTCAATTTTGAGGACTGGTTCGAACTTAAATGTTATTTTGTACGTTTTATCAAGAAAATGGTCGTCCATGTTAAAATTTTGACAAAAAGTAAGTACTTTTCAACAATATATTTAAGGCATTACTCCATCATGCCTACGTATACTGATGGTACAACTTAAAAGTAGCTTTCAAAATCTGTTTTATATTTATAATAGTTTAAAATCCGTTCATAAAATACGTATATGTGAATCATGTTGTAAATTAAAAAGTTTTTATTCCCGAGAATAAAAATAAAGTATGAAAATCTTAGATTTTCCGGGATTCCGGCTTCCTGGGAAAGAAACTCTACTTAAACACTACACGAAAAATTATGAAACTACCATAAATTGTTGTAAGATATCATAAACTAATAATTAGAAGTAAATATTTTTTGGTTTGAAAATGGTCGTCCATGTTAAAATATTGACAAAAAGTAAGTATTTTTAACAATATTTTTAAGGCATTACTCCACCATGCCTACGTCTACTGATGGTACAACTTAAAAGTAGCTTTCAAAATCCATTTTATATTTATAATAGTTTAAAATCCGTTCATAAAATACGTATATGTGAATCATGTTGTAAATTATAAAGTATTTATTCCCGAAAATAAAAATAAAGTATGAAAATCTTAGGTTTTCAGGTAGTCCAGCTTCCTGGGTAAGAAACTCTACTTAAACACTACACGAAAAATCATGAAACTACCATAAATTGTTGTAAGATATCATACTCATAAACTGATTATTAGAAGTAAATATTTTTTGGTTTGAAAATAGTCGTCCATGTTAAAATATTGATAAAAAGTAAGTACTTTTTAATAATATTTTTAAGACATTACTTCATCATGCCTAAGTCTACTGATGGTACAGTTTAAAAGTAACTTTCAAAATCTGTTTTATATTTATAATAGTTTAAAATCGATTCATAAAATACGTATATGTGAATCATGTTGTAAATTATAAAGTATTTATTCCCGAAAATAAAAATAAAGTATGAAAATCTTAGATTTTCCGGTAGTCCAGCTTCCTGGGTAAGAAACTCTACTTAAACACTACACGAAAAATCATGAAACTACCATAAATTGTTGTAAGATATCATACTCATAAACTAATAATTAGAAGTAAATATTTTTTGGTTTGAAAATGGTCTTCCATGTTAAAATATTGATAAAAAGTAAGTACTTTTTAATAATATTTTTAAGGCATTACTTCATCATGCATACGTCTACTCATGGTACAGTTTAAAAGTAACTTTCAAAATCTGGTTTATATTTATAATAGTTTAAAATCGATTCATAAAATACGTATATGTGAATCATGTTGTAAATTATAAAGTATTTATTCCCGAAAATAAAAATAAAGTATGAAAATCTTAGATTTTCCGGTAGTCCAGCTTCCTGGGTAAGAAACTCTACTTAAACACTACACGAAAAATCATGAAACTACCATAAATTGTTGTAAGATATCATACTCATAAACTAATAATTAGAAGTAAATATTTTTTGGTTTGAAAATGGTCTTCCATGTTAAAATATTGATAAAAAGTAAGTACTTTTTAATAATATTTTTAAGGCATTACTTCATCATGCATACGTCTACTCATGGTACAGTTTAAAAGTAACTTTCAAAATCTGGTTTATATTTATAATAGTTTAAAATCGATTCATAAAATACGTATATGTGAATCATGTTGTAAATTATAAAGTATTTATTCCCGAAAATAAAAATAAAGTATGAAAATCTTAGATTTTCCGGGATTCCAGCTTCCGGGGAAAGAAACTCTACTTAAACACTACACGAAAAATCATGTAACTACCATACATTTTTGTAAGATATACTCATAAACTAATAATTAGAAGTAAATATTTTTTGGTTTGAAAATGGTCGTCCATGTTAAAATATTGATAAAAAAGTAAGTACTTTTTAATAATATTTTTAAGGAATTACTTCATCATGCCTACGTCTACTGATGGTACAGTTTAAAAGTAACTTTCAAAATCTGTTTTATATTTATAATAGTTTAAAATCCGTTCATAAAATACGTATATGTGAATCACGTTGTAAATTATAAAGTATTTATTCCCGAAAATAAAAATAAAGTATGAAAATCTTAGATTTTCCGGGATTCCAGCTTCCGGGGAAAGAAACTCTACTTAAACACTACACGAAAAATCATGTAACTACCATAAATTTTTGTAAGATATACTCATAAACTAATAATTAGAAGTAAATATTTTTTGGTTTGAAAATGGTCGTCCATGTTAAAATATTGATAAAAAAGTAAGTACTTTTTAATAATATTTTTAAGGAATTACTTCATCATGCCTACGTCTACTGATGGTACAGTTTAAAAGTAACTTTCAAAATCTGTTTTATATTTATAATAGTTTAAAATCCGTTCATAAAATACGTATATGTGAATCACGTTGTAAATTATAAAGTATTTATTCCCGAAAATAAAAATAAAGTATGAAAATCTTAGATTTTCCGGGATTCCAGCTTCCGGGGAAAGAAACTCTACTTAAACACTACACGAAAAATCATGTAACTACCATAAATTTTTGTAAGATATACTCATAAACTAATAATTAGAAGTAAATATTTTTTGGTTTGAAAATGGTCGTCCATGTTAAAATATTGATAAAAAAGTAAGTACTTTTTAATAATATTTTTAAGGAATTACTTCATCATGCCTACGTCTACTGATGGTACAGTTTAAAAGTAACTTTCAAAATCTGTTTTATATTTATAATAGTTTAAAATCCGTTCATAAAATACGTATATGTGAATCACGTTGTAAATTATAAAGTATTTATTCCCGAAAATAAAAATAAAGTATGAAAATCTTAGATTTTCCGGGATTCCAGCTTCCGGGGAAAGAAACTCTACTTAAACACTACACGAAAAATCATGTAACTACCATAAATTTTTGTAAGATATACTCATAAACTAATAATTAGAAGTAAATATTTTTTGGTTTGAAAATGGTCGTCCATGTTAAAATATTGATAAAAAGTAAGTACTTTTTAATAATATTTTTAAGGAATTACTTCATCATGCCTACGTCTACTGATGGTACAGTTTAAAAGTAACTTTCAAAATCTGTTTTATATTTATAATAGTTTAAAATCCGTTCATAAAATACGTATATGTGAATCACGTTGTAAATTATAAAGTATTTATTCCCGAAAATAAAAATAAAGTATGAAAATCTTAGATTTTCCGGGATTCCAGCTTCCGGGGAAAGAAACTCTACTTAAACACTACACGAAAAATCATGTAACTACCATAAATTTTTGTAAGATATACTCATAAACTAATAATTAGAAGTAAATATTTTTTGGTTTGAAAATGGTCGTCCATGTTAAAATATTGATAAAAAAGTAAGTACTTTTTAATAATATTTTTAAGGAATTACTTCATCATGCCTACGTCTACTGATGGTACAGTTTAAAAGTAACTTTCAAAATCTGTTTTATATTTATAATAGTTTAAAATCCGTTCATAAAATACGTATATGTGAATCACGTTGTAAATTATAAAGTATTTATTCCCGAAAATAAAAATAAAGTATGAAAATCTTAGATTTTCCGGGATTCCAGCTTCCGGGGAAAGAAACTCTACTTAAACACTACACGAAAAATCATGTAACTACCATACATTTTTGTAAGATATACTCATAAACTAATAATTAGAAGTAAATATTTTTTGGTTTGAAAATGGTCGTCCATGTTAAAATATTGATAAAAAAGTAAGTACTTTTTAATAATATTTTTAAGGAATTACTTCATCATGCCTACGTCTACTGATGGTACAGTTTAAAAGTAACTTTCAAAATCTGTTTTATATTTATAATAGTTTAAAATCCGTTCATAAAATACGTATATGTGAATCACGTTGTAAATTATAAAGTATTTATTCCCGAAAATAAAAATAAAGTATGAAAATCTTAGATTTTCCGGGATTCCAGCTTCCGGGGAAAGAAACTCTACTTAAACACTACACGAAAAATCATGTAACTACCATAAATTTTTGTAAGATATACTCATAAACTAATAATTAGAAGTAAATATTTTTTGGTTTGAAAATGGTCGTCCATGTTAAAATATTGATAAAAAGTAAGTACTTTTTAATAATATTTTAAGGCATTACTTCATCATGCCTACGTCTACTCATGGTACAGTTTAAAAGTAACTTTCAAAATCTGTTTTATATTTATAACAGTTTAAAATCCGTTCATAAAATACATATATGTCAATCATGTTGTAAATTAAAATGTATGTATTCCCGAGAACCAAGCATAATTCCCGAGAATAAAAGTAAAGTATGAAAATCTTAGATTTTCCGGAATTACGGCTTCCTGGGAATGAAACTGTACTTAAACACTACACGAAATAGCTTGAAACTATCAGAAATTGTTGTATGATATCATGCTCATAAACTAAAAATTAGAAGTAAAATTGGAAGAAAAGTAGCTAGATTTTAAATTAGCATTACTTTTCACGTGAAGGGTTTTACGTATTGTGCTTTAAGCAATGATCTGTTTTTCAATTGGTTCGAACTTAAATATTATCTTGTACGTTTTATCAAAAAAAACGGTCCTCCATGTAAGAATTTTAACAAAAAGTAAGTATTTTTTAATAATATTTTTTAAGGCATTGCTCCATCATGTCTACGTCAACTGATTGTACAATTTAAAAGTAGCTTTCAAAATATGTTTTATATTTATAACAGTTTAAAATCCGTTCATAAAATAGGTATATGTGAATCATGTTGTAAATTAAAATGTATGTATTCCCGAGAACCAAACATAATTCCCGAAAATAAAGATAAAGTATGAAAATCTTAGATTTTCCAGGAATTCCGGCTTTCTAGGAAAGAAACTCTATTTAAACACTACACGAAATATCATGAAACTACCAGAAATTTTTGTAAGATATCATGCTCATAAACTAAAAATTAGAAGTAAATATATTTTGGTTTGAATTGGAGCGCTACACTCAACTTTTTTGAAAGAGATATAAAGAGACCGGAACCTAGTGTTTAAAGCCGATTCCGAACGGTTACATTCATGCCACAGTGGGATTTGAACCCACGACCTCCAGTTCCGAAGATCAGCGCCCTAACCCTTCGGTCACCGTTCGGCAAATCAAAACGAGAATTACAAGAAAATTAGAAAAAATAATTGCGATTTTGAACGAACATTACGGATGGTAGATATATTTTAATTTGTTATGACTTTCGTTGCATTTGAGATATATGAAAAATAATGGTATTATAATGCACAGAAATTTTTAAAGTTTGATAGGATAAAAAGTATTAAAAAAATTTATCTTGAATAGCTAACAGTCCTGAGAGAACACTGGAGCGCAGGTCACTGAAAAATACGTATTTAGTAGATTTGGGGTGGATAACCGCAAACCGCCACAAATCTACCAAATACATATAATTATATGTATGTGTGACATTATATGCTTTTTTTTTGTGTTGCTATGCAACGTTTTGCATTTTTTCTATCCACAAGTTATGATTGTCGAGTTACTCGGTCTTTTGTTGCGTTATTTCGTCTTCAATCGAATTCCTAGCTCCAGAACGCACAAGTCGTGTTTTGTCAATTTGATTCGAGTGCTACGGTCTACTTTTTGCAACACGAGGGCTAATGAGACCGGGACCTACTGCTTAAAGCCAATTCCGAACGGCTACGAACATCCATGCCATAGTGGGATTCGAACCCACGAACTCCGGTTCCGAAGGCCAGCAGCCTAACCATTCGGCCATCGTTCTGCTAAATTTTGTCAATTTGAAGCTTGGTTTTTTTATTGTTGAATACAAAATTGATAAAATGAGCCGTTGTGACAAAGATAGTGATGAAGAAATATGCGCTGACAGATTATCGGACTTTAATTTTAAAAATCGTTTATTTTTGTGATTTCGTAAAAATATTATTTTTTTTAAATAATCATATAGTATATATTAAAGTGTAAAATAAAATGTTTCGTTCATAAAAACAAAGTAGTTTTCGATTTACTGCGATTTTTCTGAATAACTAAACTTTCGCACGATTCACGAAAAAAAGCCCGCTGCACGCGTAAGTTGGTGGTGAAGTATACCCGCATGCCAAGTGTATTCTGTGTGTATTCTGAATAATAGTAAAAAGCTTTTGAAGTAAATTAAAACCAAAGACTGACATAAATTATCAAAAAATGGTACCCATTTGCATTTATATTTAAAGGTTTAAAAAAATATTGATTTTATTCTTATACCAGTGTATGTATAGTATTGTCATCCATGTGTACTGTGTGTAGTTTGATTATAAAATAACTGTTGCTTTTTAAAAAAAATACCGAATTAGTTACGGCTTCTAAAGTATTTTCTGAACTACTTCAAATCAAATTTTTATTGACTTATATTCACATTTGTATTAATGCTTTTAATCAAAAAATAATTATTAAAAGCTCATAAAATTTTGTGAACTGCACATATAAACGGAGACCAAAATGTAAGGATTTTATTAATATTCAATTATATCCCGCTAAAAATTAAGTATATTCAAATGTTGTGGATTATTATTACTTTTTAATTGAATGTCAAATATTTGGGTTCATCCTAAAATTCATTATTTATACATAATTTTGATAATGCAAATGATAGAAATAATTTTACCTTATATAAAGCCCCTCTATTTTTTATATTATACGTAAATATTCATATATTCAAAATTACATTCATACTTCAAAATTTAACTTGAAGTAAATTATTTTACATATTTAGTCCTTTATGATGTATTGTGATCTTTACAATTCGCTTAAATACACGTTATTTTCTGTTTTAAGGTAATTATGTTTGCTCTTAAAATGCCTAAAGTATTAAATTGTTTTGTTATTTGTAATTTTAATTACGTAAAAATAAATTTAAATCTATTATTAAATTATATAATATATGTCATAGTTGGGTGGTTAATTAGTTTGGAGCGCTACGGTCTAAAGTTTGCTACACGAGGGCTACTAATATAATTTGTATCATTCTTAATTACAAGTAGCCTAAGAGTAAAATATGAAACATTGTCGCTGGGTTTAAAGATTATTATTTTCATTAGAAATTCAGAACTGTGCAACTATAATTAAGCTGTAATGACAAATTAAGAAGTAAAAAATTTCAGAAGCAAGATATATAAATATATATAACTCCTTATACTAATGTATTCCTGAATGTATATTTACAATGTAGAAAAAGAATTTGATACTGAAATTTTTTAAATAAAATTTGGGATTATTAATCTCGGTAAATAGCATGCACTATACATCTAAACTTCAGTTTAAAGATTTTCTACCATTAGCAAATTGAAAATTAAGTCGCCCACATTCAATTGGCGCTTTTCAGACGAGGTATAATTGCTCATTATTTGTCCTTATTTTCTCAAGGAACAAATAACTGCGAAGTTCCTTTGTTAAATTAAGATATTTAAACATATGAGTTTGCTACTTCATCATTAATTTTTTTTCTTTTTTAAAAACATTATGTCTTTAAATAATACATTTTTTTTACTAAATACAAATTCTTTCACGTTCTTGCCTTTGTTTTAAATATTTCTGAGGGAAAAATTAGGTAAATACAGGATAATAGATACTTTCTACATCACAAAGAAACAAGTGATTATAATATCACACTCATTTCATTTATATATCTCTTGCGCATATCTGAAACTATTTTTCTATCTGAAAATGACTAATCCTTATGGAAAAATCAGACGGTGGTCGAACAGGCAGAGCTGAACAGAGATGAAACCTTCGAAATGACTTCAAGCAGTAGGTTCCTGACATATCAGACGTTGAGAGCAAAACGTTGACTGTAGTACTCAAATAAAACTTTGAAGTCAATGAAAAGTTATTTACAAAAAAGCTTAAACAGTTTCTAGTCAGCGTACATAAAGAGTATTTTACTATAGATCTGTTTTATTACGAGAGGTCGTTAAACTTGGACCAATATAATTCTATTCTATTGGATGAGCGTTCTCAGTTATCTTCGTGTGTAATACAAAGCAAGCTTTTTTCCCCATGCAAAGTGTCCAGAGAAACAAACATATTTCATCCTTGGGACCGTTAGAGATATCGGATTACCGGCTCAATCTTGTTGTCGATTTGTTATCGGGGTGATCTAGGATCTCTAGAGTGTTCTCAATTCGAACCTGATAAGTTATTTAAGCATCTCTCAGCAAAAAAATAAAAATCATAATAGTTTGTGAGCTTGAATTTTTATTTACAAGTCTGAAAGTGCGTTGGAGAAGCACAAAGTGGTAATACAAAGCAAGCTTTTTTCCCCATACAAAGTGTCCAGAAAAACAAACATATTTCCTCCTTGGGACCGTTAGAGATATCGGATTACCGGCTCGATCTTGTTGTCGATTTGTTATCGGGGTGATCTAGGATTTCTAGAGTGTTCTCAATTAGAACCTGTTAAGCTATTTAAGCATCTCTCAGCAAAAAAATAAAAATCATAACAGTTTGTGAGCTTGAATTTTTATTTACAAGTCTGAAAGTGGGTTGGAGATGCACAATCAAAGGGAAAACTTCCACCTGAGGATGATCAAAATTTAGAGGATTCTCCAGTGTGGAGTCATGAACGCCTTTCACTTGTCAGAGTCTTTTCTGACTCATCAAATCAAAAAAATTTTTATCCTAAATGGAGATAGAACTTCACCTCCTGTAGTGTAATCGACGCAATGCCAGGTGCGGCAGCAAGCGGTTACAAATAGTGTCACTCTTGAGGGGGAAGGAGGTTCGTGAAACTGTGGTAGTTTGTGATAAGAGGAGAGGGTTACAAGAAGTGTGATATCAAATATTTAGTTAAAATGCAAACCTTCTGAACAGAAAATGATTTCAAGCCATTTCTCTTTTATGATTATATAATGACTTTATAAATGCATGCAAAAGATCGTTTGAATGAATAGGAAATTAATTTAGTTTAAAGTAGCTAATGTCGATTGTTTTGTATTATTCACTGACTACTCATAGCCAGAAGAAAACAAGCTTCTATTACTGTTCTGAATTTTTCAAAGGCAAACAAACTGTTCCGTCCAGCAGCCATGATGCGACAACAATCCCTTATATAATAATAGCCTAAGTTATCTGTCCGTGATTTTATGAAGGGGTTGGACCTGGAATGGATAGAGCCATCCATTGGATTCTTGATGAGTTAGGGCTAGCCAAATTCAAAGCGAGTAAAGTTTATCTTCTCCTCAATGATCGATCCGATTCTAAAATAAATTGGCATAAATAGGCTTCATATCACAGCAAATAATACTGTCGTCTTCAAAACGTTCGAAATCCAACCCTTCCCCCGTTTTCGAGCATTTAATATGATTATTTCAAGCCCTATTTTCCCCAGTTAAGAGCAGGCGATTCAATTTATCCATTTATCACATAAGTAGATGAAAATAACCTTTTTTTTCTAGCATTATGACGTCATTCCTTTAACCATCTCATTGAATCATTTCTTATTTTAAATTATTTAAATATCGTACGCAATATTTTCATAAGTTTTATGGCTGAACTTAGATATTAAGTAAATAATTTTCTTTTATATTTGGATTCAATAATAGATTAGGTACATAGGTGATAATTTTAAATTTAATCATCGGTTATTTTTTGTTGCACTGAAAATTTTATCGCCTGTATTGACAACAAATTCTTTTCGGAAAAGTCTAGGAGTCTATTTCACGGACTCATAAATATCTAGCTTTTAAGTTATATATCTTTAAAAATGAAGAAGTTTGTTCGTTTGGGTGTTTGTTTTTTTATACATAACCACACAATTTGCAATCGATTCTCTCAATTTAGAACATCTTTCATATATACCGCGAAATAATCACTGTCAATATTAAAACCTCTGCAGTCCCTAATATCACAAGATAAATTACAGTTGTCAACTAACATGCGGTCAGTAAAGAATCAAATTATTGAGCGTGTACCAAATAATTCTCAGCCAAAATTATTACCATTTTATTACCTGCCTCACAGGGTACTTTACAATTCTGGAAAATTAAAAATTTTACTGATCCCGTCATATGACGGGCTGTATGCTAGTTGCTTAATAGTTTTGTAAACTGTGTTTATTTTGTTACCGTTGAGCGTAGCGCCATCTAAAAAAATAATACAAGAATGTTTGCTGAGAGCGAGGGGATTAAATCGGCTATATATTCTGTTTTTTGTTGGTTTCTTTAAAGTGGATGGTTTGGACGACGTTTGGAGTGAAAATATTCGAAGCCATTGTAGTAAGTAAATTCTTAATTCCTTTAATCATGAATCTTATCGGGTTTTCATTTTCCCAACGCTGATCCAATCCATATACATTTAATTCTACTGGATTGTGTTTATGTATTTTGTATCCCCCTCGTTCATATTATTCTTATCTATTGTACTGTGTTAAAATCTTAAATGTTAATAGTCATTCTCTATTAATAGTAATATATTTGCTTTGTAATATCAAATTCGAATCTACAATAAACTGTAGCAAATCCCTTTCCTTTGGTCATTTCTCAATCACAAAGTCTTTATTTTAGTTTATATATTTAATTATACATTCCACTAATTCTTAACATCTCACACAAACAAATCTTTGAAACAGATAAGACTGTTACCATTACGATACAACTAGGATTTTTGAGTCAAATAGAAATTTTTTGTTATAAAAATCAAATATTCGTTTTGAAGAAAACAGGGTAGGTCATTATTTTGATGCGTTGTCAAATGTTATTTATTCCGTAATAAAAGAAGACATTTAATGTGGGATTTTTCACAAGAAATTGAATGACCCCATAAATTTAGAATGACGGTTCTTTCGATCGTTCATATTTCTTTACACAGAAGGGGAAAAAAGGCGGTTGGGAATTTAACCGAGTATGAGATAAAAATGACAACCCTTTGAAAATGAATTCGTATTTTACTGTTGTATTGAAACTTATTCAGATGTAGAAGATCACCATCATGTATTTTAAAACGACAGCAACGAAATATGTCTGACACTATTTTTATTATTTTGCAGATATCAATTTCAAAGCGTCTTTCTCTCTCTATGGACAAATAGATAACACAGTTACGTGGCTGAAAGAGGCAGTTAATTCCTATAAAAATTTATTTATGGCTTGCGGCCTCAAATGGGTGTTTTTAGATAGTAGCTCTGGAAACATGGGCAGCGAAATTTATCTATTATGCATATTTTTTCAACATTTTTAAAATTAAGATGCATTTAGCGTATAAATACAGAATAAAATATGCGATTTTAATAGGAAATTGTGGCTTGACTGAAGAACATGGTGCCCCTTCAAACCTGGCGATAATGCTCTGAGCATGGTAGCCTAACATTTTCTCTTGATCTCGCCATGTCCAAACAATTTGTATCTATATTTCAATTTATATTATATATGTATCCAGCTCTTCTTGTGGAACCCATTCCATATATATTAAATGGGCGTAATGCTTAAAAATATTAAATATAATGAACCATTAAAGGCTAATTTTTAATAATTTAGAGCTGTTGGCTTTGTAAACTGTTGAGGCATTAATGGCCCATAAATGTAAATGCTTGCTTTCTCAGTGGTTTTTGTTAATCAAGAAAATGTATATAATTCTATTACAATGGCACAATCTACATCAATTAAAGTCGCCCAAATAGCATGAAATACAATGTTGTTCGCGTGAAATACCTTTATGTTTTAGTAAACATCGCCAATAATTTCTCCAAATTTAATTTCGCCACCCTTTTTTTCACTAGTACCGAAATTGTATAATTTCAAATTCTTCTAATTATTTTTTTCAAAATAAATACAAAGTCATGTTTTGTCAAAAGCAGAGTTCTTGGTTTGGCATGATAAGGTATTCTATTTTCCTACAGATAGCTAATGTTACGGGACCTACCAAAACTGATTCTGAACGGTGGACAGAGGAATTAGTTTCTCGAAATTAAATCTATTTACAATTTCTCTGTTAAGGGGACATCCCTTTTGAGAGTAAAAATATTAATTAAAGCAGGGTTTTTTTTATCATCAGAGAATAAAATGTTCTGCTCCCTTTAGAATCAATTTTTCACAAACTGTCTAATAATCCTTTAACTTTTATAACAATAATTTGTATTACCATTTGAAGCAGCATATATTTTAAAGCAAAGTAATAAATATTCACCAAATAAAAATAAAATTAAATCTACTTACTCGAAAGATAAATTTTGAAACATGCATATTAAAAACTAAATTTTTGCTCAAAGTTAAAGAAAAATATGGATTTTATTCTACAAACTAAATCTTTAAGCGTGTGTGATGGTCTGATACAATAAAAAAGTAAAAACACTTACAAAATTGAAACTTTAAAAAAAAAATAGTATTTATTATCCTACGAAATAAATTATATTGCTCGTATTAATATAATTTTAAATTTTAGTTCGCAGAATAAAATCAATATACAAAAGATAACGAGCATTTTCATATGAAAATTAGTTTCTAATTTACGAAAAGTTATTTTCCAAGTAAGAAGAATTCTATTTAGTGTGTATATATTTTCATTTTTTATGAAAAATGTATTGTTTTATATAGCAATACTAAATAATTTTTATAAAGTTAAACCTTAATAAATGATGTAAGACAAATTTTGTTCTAAACAGAGTAAAACTTTATAGTGAATATAAAATATGTATTATATTCATAATTTTATGTTTCTGGAGATTCAAAGATGGTAGAAAAAAATCACTCGAATTTGAAGGTTTTCCAAGACCATAAATAGCCTTCTATTTAGTCAAGGTTTACATATTTAATATCATGATCTTCCCTTTTTAAAAAATATAATTCTGATAATAACAAAGTAGTTACTGTTATTTCTGATATTGAAACTATTTTATTCATGCTTATACAGTTTGCTCTGTTTAAATACAGTTACATTTCAATTCATATTGAAATCTGATTTTATGTTTAATATGTTTCCTCTGAGCATAAATATGCATTTGGTGACCATTTTGAATGGCATGGTTCAACATATGTTAAATGTTCTAGCATCTGTTCTTATTTCATTAATAATTCCAGATTCTTATGTAAACCCTGTATACTTTACATTTTTAAACAATTTTAAAGTGTTGACAAGATTCTTAGTGCCATAATTGTTATTGGCTTAACATCTAGTATAATATTGTTATGAATTTGTTTAGCAAGCCATAAATTTAGCATGGGACTCTATGGGTATCTCGCCAAATTGACGAGATATCGGCTCATTGGCGACAGATTTGGCAACCTATTTTTTGGTTTTATAGTGAATATAAAATAGGCTACTACATAGGACCACATAGGAAGAATTAACAACAGTACTCCCTGGGCCATGCCCTCTAGTACTGAGTTTGCTATCATTGGTAATGCATCCATCTATGAATACTTTGTTGGCAATAACATAATAGGCTACTAAAATGAGGCTTTTTGTAGCTAGGAAGATACTATATACTCTTAATGGTAGTTTTTATCGTGTGTGGGCGGAGGGGGTAAGGACGGTATTTTATAGTATAATTCAGGGCGATAAAATTGCTAGAACTGACAATGATAACATCTCCTATACAATAATATCCTAAGTTATCTGTGCGTCTGTCCTCGAATTTATAAAGCGGTTGGACCTGGAATGGA
>CM063498.1:34880496-34927996 GCA_032207245.1 Pardosa pseudoannulata
TATATATATATATATATATATGTATATATATGTATATATATATATATATATATGTATATATATATGTATATATATATATATATGTATATATATATATATGTATACATATATATGTATATATATATATATGTATATATATATGTATATATATATATATGTATATATATATGTATATATATATATATGTATATATATATATATATATATGTATATATATGTATATATATATATATATATATATATATATATGTATATATATATGTATATATATATGTATATATATATATATATATATATATATATATATATATATATATTGGATTCGTCATGAAATAAAATGTTATGCTCCCGTTAGAACGAATTTTTCACAAACTTTTTAATAACGTTTAACTTTTAAAAAATTATTTATTTTTACCATTTGAAGTAGAGTATTTTTTAAAATAACTTAAGAAATATACACGCAACCATTACTGTCAAAATACAAAAAAAAAATGGAAATATACTTATGCACATGATACTTTTGAGATATGTTGTACATTTTTTGAAAAATATGTTCGCAAAAAATCTTATTTTCCTCAAACTTTTATCTTCTAATAAAGATCTAATTTCAGTTCCTTCAGAGCCACGAGATAAACGCTCTTTGCGAAAAATATAAGTTTCATTCTTTGGATATAGAAAAGGAACGGATGTTGGAACAAGAATATCTACCGGCTATAAATCTCGTGAGCTACAGTAGACCAGCACTACAAAGTATATGAAGAGTTGATGTGGTAGGAATATTCAACACCAGCTAAGCCAACCCAAAAAACTCTACTGTGCTCAGGGACTTTTGCATAGACAAGTGCTTCTCTACGTAAGGTGAAATCCCGCTCCTCCCTCTGTGAAGCACATGGTTTTTCAAAGGGCAATTAAATGTTTAACCCTTTCAACTACGTGACATCATACATGTTCGTGGGAACTCCAGTTATTAAATATGCTCATGGGGAGGGCATCAGATATTTAAAAGCCACTCAGTGGAGCATGTTCCTAAAAAGTTTAATGAGCACTGGTGTAGACCCTTAGACATGATACCGGATTACAGATGCATTTTGACCAACCTTTCTACTTATACAGGGTACACAATAATAACCTCGACAGAATTTTTCCCCTCAATCGTTGGTCGTAGAGAGCGATAATGTATAATTTTATTGGCGGGTGGGCAATCATTAGGAGACAGTTTATTCTTTTTAACACATTTATATTTATAACTAAAATAATAAACACAAAACATGCAGGCAAAAATAAAAATAAGTCCACCATCCTATTTTTGTGGCATGAAGTACACACGTATATATACACAACGAGCTTAACCAAGCAGCAATTCTTATTGGTTCATCGAAAGAAGTGTAATTTCCATATCGATTATTTGCGGCCATCATAAAATAGATAATAAATTTCAATTTAAAATTGTTTCAGGTAAGATAAGCATTTTTACGGTATTTTTGAATTTAAAGGTTCTATTTAAGTAAATTCCTCTATTTCCTTTATTTATTATTATAATATTTAGCAAAAATTGAAATTCATCCTAACAGCCCTAACACTAAAAGTTTCACTTCTATGTGACAAAAAATAAACGAAATATTGAAATTCAAAATTTGTAAAATCTTTAAAATAAATTCTTTTCGTTGGTAAATTGATTAATTTGTTAATTACAGCAATCCGGAGCTGAAACAAGGTTGTCGAGACTAAATCAAACAACACCTAGGGTGTTTAATATAGAAACTTTATTCGCAGCAACCAGCTGTACTCGTATATGAGAAAGATTCTATACTGCTTGATGATTCGAAGCTTTATATATACAGGTGAGAAACCAATCAGGGTCTGCAAGTTGAGAACCAAACAGGTCCGAAAGAACAAATATTTCTATGATCATGAATAAACAACTAAATTTATATACTTTTGCATGCAAGTTATAATTAGAGAAAAAGAGGCCAACTTGCCTTAACCGGGTTACAACCCTCAAACTGGCGTATGACAGATTGCCACTTAAATCAACTTCGTAGCAATGTATTTAAAATTTTAAGTATCCTTCTAAATTTAAGCTATAGTTTTAAAATGTTAATTACTTCTAATTAGTTTAGTAAATAATTTATTTATGGAGAAACATTAAACGAATTTCTACATCCATTTCCGCAACCATCGTTTACCCGCATTCCTCCTTTCTCCTTCCATCCCCTTGAGAAACGATGGATCGGGGTACTACTGTATTAGCGAATCCAAAATAATTGATTACTTTTCAAAATTTTATGTAGTGGTTAACACCAGAAAATTTTAAAATGACTAATAACACTATTATTTAGTATATTTTATATATTTTATATTCCACGGTCTCTGATGTTTATAAAAGTTATTTTAAAAGACATACCAAGCATTAGGCTTTGTGGAAAATATATTATACTTGCCATTTTCTGCAGCACCGAGCAAACAAATGTGATTTATAACTGGGGGAACTATGCCGTCTGCAACCTTCAAAATTTCAAGGGTAAGAATCAGACTCTTAGGCGTCAAGAAACTAAGAAAGCTTGAGTCAGAAAAGTGAATTTTTTGCTTTTAGTTCTATATGTATAATAGATGAGGGAGAGACTTCTGATGTATATGAATGTAATATATTTCCTATTTTTTGTTAATCTTCAGTTACCGTGTGGAACTAATATTAAGAATAAACTTTTAAGATAAAATATTAAATAAATCTCGCAAAACATATTGCTTATTTAAATTTATTATTCTATATTAAATTTATATGATTGATTTAACATCCTCGTCCATTAACAAACATGTAATCAATATTATCTCTACAAATATAAGTAGAGAAGATTGGTTTATAATAGTTCGGAGCCTTTAATACTCAAAGAGATTTATATTTAATGAAGGAGGGAACACTAAGTTTGAGTTGGGCACTTGTTTGCCTCAGTTGGTTGAAAACTCTTCTTGAAGCAGTGCTGAAATTAATGTCTCGAAACCGAATCTCGCGGTTGCGAGTTAGAAGTGTAATCCTGTTTTTTTACAAATGACTGATAGAAGATTGGGTTAGAAAAGTTCTTTTAATACTCAAAGTGATTTATACTTAATGAATGTGGGAACACTAAGTTTGACTTCAAGGTTTGGGTGAAAAGATCGGCACTTGTTTGTCTCTGTCTTGTTTGTTTGTCTAATGAAAACTCTTCTTAAAGTAGCAGTGCTGAAATTAATGTCTCGAAACAGAATCTCGCCAGTTGCGAGTTAGGAGCATAATCCCATTTTTTACAGATGATTGATAGAAGATATACAGATGACTGATAGAAGACTGAGTTATAAAAGTTCTGAGCCTTTAATACTCAAAGAGATTTATACTTAATGAATGTGGGAACACTAAGTTTGAGTTCAAGGTTTTGGTAAAAGGATGGGCACTTGTTTGCCTCAGTTGGTTGAAAACTCTTCTTGAAGTAGCAGTGCTGAAATTAATGTCTCGAAACGAATCTGGCCACCAGTTGTGAGTTAGGTGCGTAATCCTGTTTTTTACAGATTAAAAGAAGGTGGTAAAAGAGGAAGTTAACAAAGATAATGTGTTAATATGCATAATTCTATATCTAAAGATATGAAGCAAGTTTTGGGCTGTGTTATGCCTATTTTTATAGTGTTTTAAAATCAGTGTAATAATAAACAATTGTAAAAAAAAACATTTGCAAGATGACTAACTATGGAAAAATAAAAAAACTTTAAAAAGTCTATTTAAAAAAGTGAAAAGTATGTCGATATAAAAATTAAAAAAGAAATCTGTAGAACGTATACCAGGCCTGTGTCTTTAATAATCAGATAAAATATCTTGCGGCATTAGCAACACCCTCAGTCTTTGAAATACCTTTCGGCATTTGTGGTATCCTCAGTCCAACGTCAAACTTCCTTCATCATACTCCTAAACATCCACCAGAAAATGCTTCGTTGAAAAAATAGTCATCGTTAGTATATCTTCCTTCAGATTCCTTCAGTACATACTGTCAGTACAGATCAGCTAGATCAAGGACTCTGAGGGGTACGCAGAAATTCTAGAAGGGTGCATGTTTAAAAGGCAATGATTTTTATCTGAATTTCAAATACTATTTTCAAATTTATGAATTCTACATCCTTGGCATTAACTTTATGTCCAAATAAGTGTAAATATCAAATGTTCGTACACTCTACTCTCTGTACCTCTGATTGGATTTGTTTTGCCTCAGCTTAGGTCCAAGGTACAACCGCTTCTATAAGAAAAAATTTTTCTTTTTTTTATAACACATTAATTAATTATTCATGCATTCAATCAAATTTTAATACTAATATTTATTTTTTATTGTTACCATTTAATAAACATCATGCCATCGAAGCAACTGCCGTATATATATATATATATATATATATATATATATATATATATATATATATATATATATATATATATATATATATATATATATCATACTTTTTTTTGTATTTCAATAAAATTTCTTTTCTTTCAGTTACATCTCATTTTTTTAAGAATCTTTATCCACTGTCCGTAGTTGCGCATTTATGATAAAAAGTTACAAAAATATTAATAAGTCCAAGCTAATGATTATGAACAAATAGAAATCTTTAAAAAAATTAAAGTTACGAGTACGTCGACATAAAAAGAAGAAAAGAAAATTCATTTTTCTGCAGAACCTCGTTATACCTTGATCTTCAATAAATTTTAATTATTAAATGGTGAGAGAACTATAAAAATATCTATTATAAAAATTATAATAAATTTTAAGGCACTTACTAAAAACTATAGTATCAAAATGATGCATCTGATAATTTTTTTTTCTTTGCAAAGTGGACATAAAATAAAAATACAATAAAATCTAAAAATATGTTCAAGGTAGACTGGCTTCCCCATAAACACAAAGACTTTTATTATTTATTTATTTACAACGAAAACTATTTAGATAATGGGAGTCTTTTGTTGGTGGCATTTGGCGACGTCAGGATGGCTGAATGCCAACCATCGCAGGGAAAGAATTTCCCGACCTAGCTTACAAGAAAATGTCCTAGGCTTTCTGCTTGTCCATGTATATTATATTTTGGTATATGAATTGATTTTATTGTTATGAATGATTTATGTTACTGAATCCAATTGTGTTATATTTTTCATTTGCAGCAAATGTACTTTTGTATTATATCCTTCTCTCGTAAATGCGTAATGCGGATTCTAGTAGAATAGCATATTCTTTCTTTTTTCAGAAGTTTTAAGTTCCATCTAAGGGTATACCGATTTCTGCGGATGCATATCTGCACGCCGTACGTCGCCCTTTCACTGCTCAGCTGTACAGTATGGATCCGCTTCAGCTCTGCCCTTCCGAATCGGCATCGGCGTTCGAGACAGCACCATCTAAGCAGTTTCCGTGCAGATGACATTAGATTCGGTGAGTTCTACAACAATTCCCCACATTAATCCCAGATTGATATTAATTTATTGGGAAAGGGACAAAATAAATATGAAAATGAAACCTATATAGGGATTGTTTTTCCGTGGTAATTTTCTTGGTTGAACCTTAGCATTCCTTAAGTCCAACTCTTAGTGACAAAACATTGTAATATTTGCAAGGAGTGAGTTTGGACTAGTGTCTTCAATATCAGTCTACAATAGAAAGACTTTTATCTTGCTGTGCTTTATCAGATATAACAACACATTTTTAAAAGATTAATAATGTGCCTTATATACTTAATACCAGCCGACTGCATAAGGTACTGTACATGTGTTCATCAGTTGGAAATAGGATTTCGGACTTCCTGGCCTTTTTTCAGTCCGAGAATTCCAGGAAAATTCCAAGAATAGAGCAGCCATTCCTAAAATTCTTGGAAATACATAAAAAATTGAAAAGCTACAAATATTAATAATTTTAAATTTATAATAACAATTACATTAAGTGATGGTCCAAAATTTATGTTTTTTTTTACACACTGAACTGAAAAAAATAAATGTATTAATTATTCGTTTATAAAATAGGATTTTAGATAGTACAAGCTTTCATCACGCAGAGTAATTTTTATCGTGTTTATGATAAATAACCTTCCTACAAAAAGTTCTCTCTCTTTTAACCCCTTGAGGACAAACGTGAAAACCGTTGCCGTTTAACGCCCTCTAGTAATTAAATCTAGCATTTAAAAATTAAAATAAAACATTCAGATCTCCTATCAAGCATATGCGACGCTGGTCTCTCAATATCAACCGTAGATCATCGCGTGGAGGCGACGCTGTACTGATAAAAGTGAAATCGCTGCATCGCTTATACGAGACTTTGGTCAGAAAGTGGTTAAAGGTCTGTCTCACGTAAAATGACCCTTTAAAGGTCTGCCATCGTTAATATAATCCTAAATAGCTTGTAAAATACTGATGATATAACTTTGAAAACTTCCCTCTATGTACAAAAGGGTATATGGTTATAGCTATAATATCATATAATAAAAAAATTCAATATTTTTACTATAATTTGGGTTATTGCATCTGCTTTGGAACAATTCAATTGACCTGTCTAAAGTACTGAATTTGTGAATTAATCTCCTATAAAAGTTTCCCTAAAAAAATAAAAAACACATTTTCTTCTTTTTCTAAATACAGTTGTGTTCTTTAGCTTTTTCAAAATGCTGATTCAATTAAAATTTCTACAGTTTGTAATGAAAACAGATATCTGAAAAAAAACTAAATTATGAAAGTAAGTAAGAATTAGTTCTTACGTTACGTAAAGATTAAGAAATCAGAATTTGTTCAGGTTTGTCAAGTTGCCATGCAGGTAGACTGCAAAATGACGCTTCTTTGAAAGTGACAATTTTTCTAGACCCAACTGTTCACAGAGGTTAAGGGGGAGAAAACTTCACCTCCAAGTATGATGGTCTTTTACTCTAAGTTTCTGCCCTTACCAGAGGATGGTAGAGAAAGTAGTCTTAATATGCATTAGGGATAGGAGTATCTCTCTCTTATATGTTTGTTGTCCTCGACTTGATGACAATACCATAATTATGGTAATTCTAGAGAACTTGCTATATCATATTAATGAGTCTGCAGATTTGTTCTGTCAGAATCAGTTGAAATGCAAAGGCTATAAAAAATACACAAATTCTCACAGCAACGTCAAATGATACCCCATATAAAGGGGACTACAATAGTTTAAATCTGAACTTGTCGAGGAGATAGGGTGTATTCACAAATATTTGTAGTACTGTCTCGCCTCATTCCATGATTATCGTTATCATTTCCTACCACCGCTGTAGCATTAAGAGTTTTGTTCATCTCTTTACGAAAATGCATCTAATCACAATGTTGTAATGTACTTACAACATTAACACCAGTGTCGTTCTCAAAGGGTAAACACAGTAAAAATATAATACCTTATATTTGAATTAAAAACATCTGTTATGTACACTAATTATTTACAGACATTATTTCTGGATTAATATATATTACATTCATTACTCGACGTTTATCATTATACAACAATTCATTACAATTTTGTTTTTGTTTTTATACGTTATTCCTTAATCAAAAGATTTTGAGACCCAGGGTAATGATTATGAATAACTATTAAATTTACCTCCAGTAATTACATGGGAGCAGGCTGGGGCTGTCATCCGGCTGTACGTCGGTGCGGGCGTGCAGGCACGGGATTTCGATGTCCAGCCACTCTTGAATCCCGACTTCTACTCCTATTTTTCACTCTCTTTCACAACTCATCACCTCGGTTTTAACGCACTTTTTTTCTCTCTGCTAATCACTTGTTGGTGAAATTTTCCCACATCTGCACCCCCTTCAGGCTTGGAGGTGGGCTCATAAAAATAGCCCCTTTTGTGAAAGCTGACATTATTTCTTAGTCCCTGCCCCAATATCTCACGGCTACATCCCTGTCTGGGCTTGACCGTTACACTTATGCCACTCCGCGATCTATAACTCCTCAACAGGAGTCCCCACTAAAACTCGAAGTCAACAGCTGCACCTAAATTCTTCTTAAAAATTTATTCCACAGCTTTGTATGCACATGCTGACCATCGTGGGAAAGTACATCGGTACACACAAAGAGAGGGGTCAATTAGTCTCACGGCCTAATTAAAAATCCTTGCTATAAGAGAAATAGAACGTTTAAAACCAAAGTTAGTACAAAATAACACTTATTAGGGTTACATAATAATTGAAAGCACACGTATTTAGGAAGATGCACTATAACCTTGTCAGATGTATCTTTAGAAAAGTGAATGAATTTATATTAACACCTTACTACTTATGCCAAAATTTGTTATGGTATTTTTTTTTTTTTTTTTTGAGTTACGAACTAGTTGAAAGTAAAGTTAAAAAAAATGCTTTCAAAAAAGAAACAGATTTTTGAACGTTAAAAGGAATGGAGAAATAAATCAAATTCATTTTTATATTGCTAACCTAAGCCGAGAAACTCGATTTGTTTAAACATTTTTTTTCTATAAAATGAGTTCATTCATTTTTTTTTTACTAAATGTTGTTCTTCTTTATCCTTTTTCTACTCCTATCACGAAATGCTTTTCTGCAAATATTTTTTAAGTCAAATAATGCATAAGACATGACGCTTAGTTTGAAATTCTCTAAACAAATGAGAAAATAAAAGCAAATCACTGAGCAAACATTTTTGTTCAAAGAGGTGGATTAAAAACCCGCTCTGTCGGCCCAAGAGTTTATTTCAATGAGTTCTCTTTGCATAGTAAGCATAAAACTTTAGATTTCTTCGGAACTCCAACAACCATTGCTCTGGTAACCTTTATTTTCGGATCAATGTCAACTTTTTACAAGTACTTATAAAAGCAGATCTTTTATTTATAAACCAGTTGAAAAGCCTCTAAAATCAGGCTAAACTATTGGTGAAAAATCCCAAAAGTAATGAATAATGTAAATCATTAAAAAGAAAATAATGTGTTTTTTTTTAGTTACGAACTAGTTGAAAGTAAATTTTTAAAAAATGCTTTCAAAAAAGAAACAGATTTTTCAACGTTAAAAGGAATGGAGAAATAAATCAAATTCATTTTTATATTGCTAACCTAAGCCGAGAAACTCGATTTGTTTAAACATTTTTTTTCTATAAAATGAGTTCATTCATTTTTTTTAACTAAATGTTGTTCTTCTTTATCCTTTTTCTACTCCTATCACGAAATGCTTTTCTGCAAATATTTTTTAAGTCAAATAATGCATAAGACATGACGCTTAGTTTGAAAGTCTCTAAACAAATGAGAAAATAAAAGCAAATCACTGAGCAAACATTTTTGTTCGAAGAGGTGGATTAAAAACCCCCTCTGTCGGCCCAAGAGTTTATTTCATTGAGTTCTCTTTGCATAGTAAGCATAAAACTTTAGATTTCTTCGGAACTCCAACAACCATTGCTCTGGTAACCTTTATTTTCAGATCAATGTCAACTTTTTACAAGTACTTATAAAAGCAGATCTTTTATTTATAAACCAGTTGAAAAGCCTCTAAAATCAGGCTAAACTATTGGTGAAAAATCCCAAAAGTAATGAATAATGTAAATCATTAAAAAGAAAATAATGTGGGAGTTTTTCAAGGAACAGTGTAAACTCATTTATGCTGAGACGACAGAAAGCAGAAAATTCTCCGTATATGTTGATATTTCGTTTATATGAATAAAAGTCATTTCTGCCAGTGAAACCCTCATAAAACCAACACTGTACTGTTTATTTTAATAAATAAATGTAGATTAAATTTTAAAAATTATTTATTTCAATATTTGTAGACTAACAACAAAAAGAATTTTTTCGTCTAAATTAAATAGAACATATGGCATCTGTATGCATTAAATAGATAAAAACATACCATGAAGAAATTTTATAAAGCACTTTTATACCAAAGCAAAATTAAGCGTTAAGAGTAATAAAAAAGACAAATCAAACGAAAAAGTTCTTATCTTTTAAAGAATAATCCAAATGAAATTATGGAAAAAATATAAGGGGGTATTAATATGCACGTAAGTAGGACAAATTCTGGGGTTTCAGCCGGTTGAGAACGAAATATTTGGCAACTATTACTACGGATTACTAGTAGATTCAATCCAGAGTATAGTTACTAAAGGAATAAAAATGTGCCTTGATTTTTTTTCTTCTGTTTAAACGATTAATCCTTATAATTTACTATGTATAGAAATAAAAATATAAACTTATTATACAAAAAAATCTTTTATTTTATAAATATTCATATGCTATCAGAAATGACAAAGTTAAAGCTGCACTTTCTTTCACCCACTTTTTGCACTTTTTATTTGGAAGTTGATAATTTTAAACTTTCACGGAATATAACCTTTGTTTGCTAAAAATCCTAGAACTTTATTGGTTGATTGACGCTATCAAATATTTTATCATTTCAGTTTCGAAAAACTACTTTCCTATTTCCTAAATAAAGATTAACCCCTTAACACTTTGACTGTCAAGCCAAAATTGCAAATGTTCACAACGGGGCCAAACTTTTTTTTTTTTGTGTAATTTGTATTTTTTCAACATAAAACTATATATAAAAACAATATTTCAAAACAAACAATATTTTAAAACAAACTCTCTCTATTTATATATATTCCCTTTTTTGTTGCATGTTCCAAATATTTAATTTTTCATAAAACTTAGCTCATAAAATCGTCACATATACCAATTTGCGCAAACCACGTATACCTAACACATCGTAGGGAGCCCAACAATCAAACTCCAATACGATTTTCATGTAACTGATAACATCTTTGATAGCCATGGCCTGAAGTGTTAAAACACCATGGCTATCATATCGGATAGCCAGTGTCTCAACGGAAATATCACTGGATATCACATATGATAGCCATGGCAGTTAAAATGTTAATACACAGTTTTTAAAAAAAGGCTGGACAAAAAAAATCAATTTTTAATGTAAAAAACACAATTTAGAACGTTGAATTTAGAAAAAATATATATATTTTATGCTTGAATAAGTAAGTGTTATAGCTTACAATCCCATGTAAATGATAAATATCAATAAAACGATTGTTTTTTTTTTCTTTCACATTGTTATTTTCAATTCTCGATTGCATTCGAGTGTGAAAAATTATAGCAACATAAAGTACAACTCCGCTGGAATTATCTCGAGTGTGCACAATTTGGACAGTTTAGCGCGATCGAGTTAACTCGAGAGTGCACGTTAAGTGGTTAATAATATTAATTTGAATGAAAAATATAAATTTAAACAATGACTTTAAAAATAACTTTATTTTGTTTCGATATTTTTTTCCACTGGTTGTCTCTGTGTATACACATACTGCCCTTCTTCTAAGTATACAAATGAGATCATGAAATAGGTTCTTTCATCGATTTGCCTTTCAAATTCCACGAACGGACCATGTTCTGTCCAAGCAGTCTTGATGTTGCTTGGTCTAATCCTCATTAAATTATTCTCAATTTCCTAATCCATTCAAGAATGAGCACATTTTTTGTATTGCAACAAAAATTTGTCAACCGATTTATTTTTAGTCAGGTTGACGTGTGATAGAACTTAAATAATAGCTATGATAATAATTCAATAGAATTATTGATATTAATTCAGCATAATAATTGATAACAATTCAATTGATAATAATTCAAAATAATAATTGATAATAATTCAATAATAATTTAATATTCAATCATTCAGTAATTTAATAATTCAATATAATATTGATGGTAATAATTCAATAATGGTTAATAATTGTGTTAAAATTTTTTTTACCTCTCACTCGAGAAATCCGAGTATACATTTCAACGGGGAAAGTAATCCTAACCTCAATCTGTTGCTTTTTCTACACGTACGTATTAACGTTTGATAAGACCTAAAGAAAGTTGTGGCTTTATTATGTTTTGGTTGATATTAAAGGCCTTACCGTCGTCAACTTATATGAGTTAAAAAGGCAATGGATTCAGTTTAGGATTCCATTTTCAGATTAACATTGCGCGGAATTCTCGTGTGACAGCGAAAAGTTTTACACCGATTAATCTTTATTCAGGTTAACGTGTAATTAAGCCTTTCATCAATTGATGATTATTTGTTTTCACACAAGAAATCAGCACATTTTTCATCTAGAAAAAAAAATTCTAAACTGAATCCGTTACTTTTTATACACATACAGGTTGATGTATGATTAAGCCTTTAATCAGTAGAAAATATTTCGCTATCATTCAAGAAATACGCACATTCTCCACCTGAAAAAGGAATCGTAAACATAATTCGTTTCTTTTTATATGCGTACAGGTACTTTTATACGCTGATTCTTCGTTGGTAAAGGAATTGTAAGCAGAATCTGTTTCTTTTTCAACACATACAAGTTGACGTGTAATTAAGCCTTTAATCAGTTAAAAATTTTAGCTAGCATACGAGAAATGCGCGCATTCTCCATCTGGAAAAGTAATCGTAAACTGAATCCGTTTCTTTTTATACACGTACAAGTTGATGTGTGATTAAGCTTTAATCAGTTGAAAATTTTTCGCTATCACAAGAGACATACGTGCATTTTTCATTGGTAAAGGAATTGTAAACAGAATCTGTTTCTTTTTCAACACATGCAAGTTGCCGTGTGATTAAGCGTTTAATGAGTTGAAAATTTTTCGTTATCTTATGAGAAATAAGTACATTTCTCATCTGGAAAAGAAATCGTAAACTAAATCCGTTTCTTTTAATACGCGTACAGGTTGACGTGTGATTAAGCTTTTAATCAGTTGAAAATTTTTAGATATCACACAAGAAATACCTGCATTTTTCATCTGGAAAATAAATCGTAAACTAAATCCATTTCTTTTTAACACGTACAAGTTGACGTGTGATTAAGCCTTTAATCAGTTGAAAATTCTTCGCTATCAGACGAAAAATAGTTGCATTCTTCATTGGTAAAGGGATCATAAACTGAATTTTTTTTCATTTTCAACAAGAACAAGTTGACGTGTGATAAGGCCTTAAAGCATTAAAGATGACTAAGTGATAAAAGATAGCCAGAGACAGGATCACATGGGAGAAAATTGTGAAGGAAGCAAACCCTAAGGCGCCTCCACACTATGGTCCACTGCAAGCCATCACCACCGTCTGGAGGGGCTTTGGCTTATCGTGGCCGATGGCGGCAGACGATAAAATAGCTTTGGCGGACGATGGCTTCGGAGGCGGTTTTTCTCCAAAGATCAAAGGCAGCCAGATGCACAACTAAAGTGCGCAGTAGACCCTATGGACGAATCAATGCGCTCAGCTCATTTAGTGGCCCAGTGTGTGGATGCGACCCGTGAACCATCGTTCGAGGTCACCATCAGGAAGTGGTGAACGACTGGCCATAGTGTGGAGGCTATATTATAAAGAGTTCTCACACTAGATGATATGCAGAAGTAGAACAGTCCAAAGTATTTTCTATTTTCATTTATAAGTAAAATATAAATATACGACTTCGGTGAATAAAAAAAGCTGCATTAAAACCTTTGTTATTTTTTGCTCAAATGCAAGGAACGGCTACGTGATGTTTTCTTTGAATTTTATTCCAGAGTTTTTAAACAACCTTTAAAAGTCACTTGTTCCTCTGTTCTATTCCCACAATGTATCAACTGTACTTTAAAAGAAAAAAACACAGAGTAAATGCATTAAACGGCGAAGGTTCAGTATTTTTATTTTCCAGTGGAGAAAAAATATTGGTTTAAACTCAATGGGTGCATTTGTTTTTATTACTTCCCTCACTTTGTTCTGTGTATATTCAGCTGTGACTTTTGACATTTACCTGCACATTTGCGGAATTTTAGTCCAAATTTTAATGCAAGGTTTGTTTTTCTGTTACTTACCTTTCTGTTACTAAGGTAATTTTTATTTGAGACTATTAAAATATTTTTACTGATTAAATTTAAAAATTTTTCCTATTTGTTGTAAATGAATTACACCCTTAAAAACAAAATAAATGCATAACTCTTCCTTCGTTATAACGTGTGGTCAGATTTGTTTCTTTTTTAAGGTTAAACATATGCTCATCAGTTTCTTGGAAATTCGAAAACAGCTAGACTATTTCAAACTCGAAATAAATGTAAAATAATGCTATTGCACTGTGAAAGTTAGTACCACTAAAAATATATAAATCAGTGAAAAATCAATGAACTTAAAACGAACTAATTTTTGTCTTGTTCAAATGCATAAAATTTTGAATACAATGTGTTACAATATAAGTGTTGTTTACAACACATATTCATGACAATGAGCTACCTATAACGTTAACCCATGTTTTGTTTATTGGCCAAAAATGGTGAATAAAACTTTTAGGATAAAAGATAATATTATATATGTGTGTGTGTGTGTGTAATGTATCAAAATTATTTGACTTTAATATTTCCTTAAGAACCTCCTCTTTCCCATTCTAATTCCTTAAAATCTTTTCCCAGCCTGTAAATGTCTTAATCAAAGGAATGTCCTCGACATAAAATTCTTTCTATACATTTCCCAACGCTTTCTGTCCTATAGATGTAAATTTCCTGTCTATTCAACACATTTTCCAGCTGTCACCGGCAAATGGTTCCGCGTTTTCTCCTGATCTTAATAGTTTAATTCGTTTCTTGTCCCTTGTGAAAATTCTTTAATTCTTTCTGTCTTCGCTCTTGGAATCACCTCTGTTCGAGCAGAGTGATTTTTGTGTCTTTTTTTTTGTCGGTCGTTGACTAGTAAAGTTGTCCGTTTTTAGCAGCTTTAAATTAAAGTTTTAATTAGACTTGTACCGTTCTCTTCAATGGTGGCCAGACTGCATCTTACGATACTATTGCTATCTATCTAGGCTTCTCCTTGTCCATCAGTTGTATAATTCCTGAAACACACACACACACACACACACACACACACATATATATATATATATATATATATATATATATATATACATATTTATATGTATATACATTTATATATACATATTTATATGTATATACATTTATATATACATATTTATATATATAAAATATATTCCCGCGTCGTTTTCCATTCCCCTTTTTAACCCCTAACCTAAATTGACCACTGGGGCTACAGGTTACGCCCTCAGTGAATGGGCCTGGCCAATTATAAACCTACATGGCCCTAGCGGACAATTTAGGAAATTTCCAAATGAAAAGGAGATACACGCTAGCGGAGACAGATTTTTCTAGAGATATTTTCTCACAGATGTTGACCCAGGTGTTACGTGTCGTGTACGTAGAACTTCATACTAGTTGACCCTTCAGTTTGTCCCTATGATGAAGTGGGAACCCGTCCTTCAAAGTTATCTTAATAAAGTTCTTTAGCTGAAACGGTATCATTTTTATGGCCATGACTGCAACCCCCCATCGGAAGTCAGCATTACATATATATATATATATATATATATATATATATATATATACAGTATATATTGATTACCTACCATTATGTATAAACCTTTTCATTTGAGTCAAGATTTTATAGCTTGTCAAGATACGTATATGTATTTACTTTTTCAGCAGTTACGCTGACTCGAATCAGAACGAATAGTCATATCTACTATTAATCTTCATTTCAGAGTTGTGGTTAGTAAATATTTTACAGAACTGAGTCTGGTTTGAAATTTAGATTCGTCGGGTAGGTTGCAAATTCGAATATGTATATTTTTTAATAGGTGCGTCCCATGAAGGAAATAAAAAAATTATTTTTTGTAAGCAGGTGGCATTTCTCTATACATAATATTTATACACTTTAATGCTGGTGCTTTAAAAACATATAAAAATATTAGTAACTTATAGAAGAGTAAATATTTATACTAGTGATAAGAATGAAATTGTTTCTTCTAAAATAATATTTCGTTATAATAGACTTTTAAGTTTGCAATCTTTATCACTACCGTTACTTGTAAATGTCTATTATCAATAATAACTTTTGTTGGTATTTTTGCGCCGTGAAAAGCTTATAATCTACATCACGAAAGCAAAACTGCCAAAACGGGGCATTTGATTTCTTTCTAAACTAACAGTATACAAATATCACCACGTGCTTTCGTTGTTCAAAACTTAAATTGGATAAGATTGCCTACAGCATCACCATTTTTATTTACTCGCGTTAGCCACGTGACTTGCCAGATTTGGCCACTGGCTGTAGTGTGCCGACTCCTGCTTCAGAGTATTGTGTTTACACTAGAGGGCAAATAAATCTCTTAACCCGACTTTTTTTTCTTTTTTTATATATGGCATACTATGATCTTTGAAAATTACAGCCCATCCACTAATGATGTTATGCCATTATTTCTAAAGTTGTTTGAATTTTTATTTGTTTTACTTTTAGAAGCCCATAATAAGTTAGATTTAAGATATTCAGTAAAAATGATTCCAATATTAATGAGTTAAATTAATTTTGAAATTCTTTCATGATTTTGACTCAACTGAAAATTGCTATTCATTCATTTTAAGTTAAACAAATGTATTCATCTGATTCTTTCGTACTAAAATTAGATCATAAATTATAATACGATTGTCAAAATATTTTCATAACCTTTAATTAAGTCTTTTCAATATAACACTGTATGCATATTTTGAATAAAATTTCACCAAATAAAGTAATTAACACTTTATATGAGCATTAACACAATTTAAACTTGCATTGTTTTTTCTGTTCCGAAAAATGTTTTTTAATCTGTTCCAGTACAAAATTATGCTACTAGATAATTTATACAATCGAAATCATTACCTTTGAATTCAAACTACAAGTTCTCAAATACAAAATTTTCTTCTGATTTACCTGATTTACCCAAGCTTTTCAGTTCAATGTCCTCTGCACCACGATGCAGCTGTAATAAAGGAGAACAAAGTTCTTTATGAATGTTTGTTCGACCAGCATGCCAAAATTAATTTACTAATTAAGGGAAACGCATTTTTTACTGTACTTAAGCAATTTGTCAGCAATTACATTTGTTACAAGCAATTTGATGCTTATTTTTGACAGAGAAGTTATGTACTTTGCTTTTTCTCACCGCGTTGAAGCCACGATACACAGCACTAAAAATATATTGAGCGTAAGGATATTTTTGAAGCTTTTATTATGCAGAACAAATGGGATAAATTAAACATTTCCTCTGTAATTCTTTTATATAATGCGGGAAAAGTATGAATGATATTTTAGATTTATTGTTTAGTTGTTATATTTATTATAAAAATTTCACAGATCGAATTTCACTCACGTAAAGAAATAGCTTCTGAGTTACTAGTGAAAAGTGAAAATCTAGTAGGAATGCTTATATATCTCATTTATCTCCCTTATAAAAAAAATAGTATAAAATTATATCAGTGATAAATCAGTGTTTTAATCTTTATTCTCTGTCTCCGATTTTTAATCTTTGTTTTAAAGATTGCTTAACTAAAGCGAGCTTGTTCTTTCTTAATAATTATAACAAATTGAAATCAATGTTTCTACTTTCTGTCCAATTTTAAAGATTTCAATTTCTAGAGAAAACTTTTCAAATCCTTTCATTTTTTATTAAGATATTTTGTTTGGTAATCGCCAGAAAAATTTATCTCCTGATATGTAGAGAATATATTTATAATCTGAAATAGTTCGTTCCACTTTTTACATTGTGGATTAATTACGTATCAGATACATTGGTTAAAAAAGTTATATGCACCACTATTTGACGATAACACTTGACAGCAATTTGATGAAAGCTTTTGATTATATAGACTAAGAAAAGACCACTAACAAGTGAAGTGTTAAATCCTTTATACCATTGAATTGCTTTCTGTGTGTTGTTTGTGTTGGTTGTTGTGGGTGTTGTGTCCCACTGGGTGTTTTATTCAAGACCACTTGTAATAAAAAAATAGATGTATTAATTTTCTTGAGGTCTTTGTCGTCCTTTGACCATCTACAAGCTTAATTTCTTAAATGTCTTCTGATTCACAGATGAAATCAAGTAGCTCCTATGTAAGACCACACAATTTTACTGAAGGTTAAAGATAATGTTTAAAGGTAAAATTTTAAAGTAATAAGGAACTTAATTTTATGAACTGAAAATGTTAACCAAACTAATGGGTTTTGTGGCCATACACTTAATACAAAATTTAGATAAAACTTCATTTCAATTATGTAGAATCCCTAGCTTGTCCTCAAATATAAAAACAGTCCCAGAGCAACCAGTCAGTAGTTTTGGAATAACATCTATTATTTGAAAACTAATGAATTTTTTAAATAGAATCAATTAATAATAACTTTTCTTTAACTAATAATACCGTGTTTCAATAATAAATTATTAATATTACAAATTAAAAACATATTTTCGCAGTTAAATTTTGTTTTCTATTTTGTAATGCTTTTTTGTAGAAAAAAATATTTGTAGATTATTATTTTCCTCACTCCCTAAAGTTTTATCTTTGTAATAATATGTTTTGTTCGAATTATGGCAAATTTGTATCGCATATTAAAACATTTGATTTGATTTTGGATGATATTTGTCTGCATAAGATTCAAAAGTGGATGAATCTGGTTTGTTGATGAAGGGAATACAGAAACAAAACATTTTTTTGTTTTAGTATTTGATTTTTATTTTTTTTAATGATTTTATAAATACCATTCCTTAATGTGATGTAAAAATGTAATATAGATATAAAACTGTCCAAATGCATGCTTCTAATTTTTGCATAGTGTCTAATTTTTTAATGTACACGAACTTTTTCAAGCAGTCAAACCTAATATGAGATTTTTTGAATTTTCCTTTTTGTTTGTGTTTGATTTTTATCTCTTTACCAATAATAACTTCTAATAACTTAAAATACCATCTATAACAATATACATTGCGAGTATGAATATAAAATCTGCCTTCTAAATGCACAGTCTATTCTGTTTAACTTTTTGCAATGCACATAGCTTATAGTCCCCCCTCTCCAGCCCTTGAAGCCTCTTGTAAGAATCTTTGAATTTTATTTAATAATGTCCTCCTGTACAAATATTTTTTCTATCCAATATAAAATACCAATTTAAAAATAACAATTCGAAGTCGGATATATTCCGTAAATTTGGTAACTGCACTGGGAGGCAGAAACCTATACTACGCTGCTGGTAAAATGTATAATCTTCAACTGTAGTGTAACTCATAAGTTCCCAACAGGGCATGACTGCTCCCCTGTGGACATTAAGGCCTTTCAATGAGTAGTAAAGGGTTCAGAGGCAAATGGGCAACATTAAGGCAGTCTTGGAGGCGGGTGTAGCATATCTATTTAGGAAATTAATAAAACATTTTTAAATACCTTCTACTTCATAAATAACATTTTAACTTGTTATCTAAAATTTGTATGGTGTTAACAAAATTTGAACCCTCCACTAACAAATTAGTAAATTTCTACCAGCCTCGACCATCTTATAATTTTTATTATTTCTTTTTGCTTTTGTGCTTGTTTTTAAATTTGCAATAAATAAGTTTTTACTACATTTGATAGCCGTTTTAATTAATTTCTTCTTATGGATTCTTAATAAATAAATAGACTTGTAATAAAATAGGTATATATAAAATACAATATAAAACTTGAAGTAAGCAACAAATTACTTATGGCAAACAAGTGTTTTTATGGATTGAGAAACCATTTCAAATCCAAATTTATTAATGTTAAAACAAAAATTAGTTTATATAAAACCTTAATCAGATCTATTGTTCTATGTGGCAGTGAGTGTTGGCCATTAAATAAATATAAAAAAGATAAGCTATTAATTTTTCAGAGAAAATTACTTATAAAAATCTTTGGAGCAGTTAAACAAAATGATGTCTATAGAATCCAATATAATTATAAAATATACCATAGATTTAAAGAACCAGATATTGTCAAAATTATTAAGGTCAGACGCATTAGATGGCTGGGACACCTTTTAGATATGAAGATTCTAACCCAATTAAACTAGTGAATTTTTCCGAAAGTGAAGGCAAGCAAAAAAGAGGAAGACCCCCACCAGGTGGATAGATTCTATAGAGAGGGATTTAACAGAACTGGGAGTCCATAATTGACAATTTATTGTCTTTGATAGAGTCAGGTGGAGGAAGTTCATGGAGACGGCCTTGGCCTGTAACAGGCTGTAGTGCTGACGAAGAAGAAGAAATAAAATAGAATAATATATTAGTGTTTGGTATAATTAACAACTAGGTATGAGGGAGCTTGGAGGCGGTGTCCTAGAGGGGGATTTCTGGTGTAGCTTGTGTTAAGGTATAACAAACTTGAATCCAAATCTACTTCTTGTCTGTTATACAATATACTTTTTCAATTGCAGCCGAAAGTGTCCACGTTCCGGATAGCGAGTTGGACCCGAATAACCGCCACCTGGTCCCAAATGACAAAGATCAAGGGGAGCCGGACGATAAGAGGACGGTGGACTTTGAGATCTTCGATTTTGATAATGCCGACTACGAGCGCAGCACCTTCACGCCATCTACCGAGCATTCGCATAACCACACTCATCACGACAACCATGCCATTCACGTCGCCTCCTGGCAGTGGGATTACGTCAGGACGCCCTTCATCTACACAGCTGTCATCATAGTCGCTGGATTTTGCAAAATAGGCGAGTATCGGTTCAATATTGTTAGCGCATCCTCGATAAATGTTTCCGAACTGAAGAAAAATGTCCAAGTTTCTCTGTGTTTGGAACTTCGAAGGATAAATAACTTTACATTACACACCATCGTTCGTAAACATCTGGCAATCATAATTTAGAAATTACGTGCAATGGAACTGCGATCCATCGTTTTAAAAGGGGTGGAAATGGAAAATGATAAATAAAGATGATGGCTGTAAAAATTCGATAAAATGTGAGACTATGAATAAATTGAATATATCAATTAATCTGCATGCTATCGCTTCTACTTCTTAAAATGCATTATCATTGTCACTTGTGAGAGCATATAAATGATTTGCGACAAAGCTTCGTGCGCTTCAAAAAAGCACTGTACGGATATGAGTCCGTTTCCATCTTTCACATACCCATTTGCATCTCATGATCTTGCTTTTGATCAGTGCATAGGTCATCTACTAGTGTGATCCTATTAGTTAACTTACTAACTCTCTAGTAGTCTTCAAAAGCCCCTGATGTACCTAAAAATCCTTTACCCATCCACATAATCGTTAAACATTTTTATCGACAAAAAAAAAAAAAAAGAAGAAAAGAAAATAGAAAAAAAAATTGAAAAAAAAACTCATTTTTTCAGTTCTCCACATAAACGATCCTTCCAGGAAGAAAAGCGACGGAACCGAAATATTTCAATGATATTTGCGGTTAAACGAATAATCCGAAAATGGTGAAAGCGGTATAAAATAACATTGATTCTATTGTGATAAATCCGGGACCAAATGAGTTGAAAGATCACTGAGGAAAAACAAACATTCCATTGTATTACACATTCACAGTAGGTCATTCCTTTGACTATGTTTAATGCAGTGGTGAACTTGGGTAAAGTGCAAATATTAGGGAAAGATCCCCTATTTTGAATTCCTTCCTGATTATTACTTGTTTTGGCAATTTTATATAGATTATAGAAGGAGTGTAAAAATATAAGTTTCTCAAGAATTTTATCACAGTAATTGAGCCGCGGTGGCTCATTCAGCAAAGTCAACGCTCTCGTAATTGGATGGTTGCAGATTCGGAGCCCGAGCCGACCTAAGAATCGCCATGTTCGTTAAAGGTGACTGTGGCACGTAAAATAGGTTCGTGGTCACAATGTCCTCCAAGTTCTCAATCAATAAATCTGGGGGTGGGAGGCCAAGCCTAAGGGTCTTCTGCTTGGTCCCTGCTTCAAAATCACTAGGACCCACTTAAGCATAAGTCGTTTTTTCACTCTTGTGGTGCTCGTTAAAAACGAAAGCCGTACCCTTTGCCTTAATAGAGTAGCTTCCGGCTCAATCGTGCTTGGTTTGACCAAGTGGCATAAGACAAAACCACCAACAACAATAATTATATTAATTTGTGGGAGTCTGGAGTTTTAACTTCCACTCCGACCATGTATATGCGTAACTATTTAGAATTGTCTTTAAGCAGTAAGATCCTGGTCTAATCAGTTTTCCTGCAACAAAATATTGGTCATATAGCCCACCAAATCAAAACGAATCTCATAAAAATGGTTGCAAATCGAATATTAAAATACTACTAATATATTACCAAGAAGAAAAAAAAATCCCCCACGAAAAAAAATTCTCTAAATAAGTCACAAAGGACAATTTTATATGGTGATCATTTACAATTAGACTCTTTTTTTCTTATCTAGAATATATTGGTATTAAACCCACAAATCGGAAGAAATCCTTAGAGATGTTCAGAAAAAAATCTGAAATTGTTTAATTCAATAACATAAGTAAATGGAAGCTATTTCTGTAATCCCATTATAAGCCAGTACATCGCACCTTATCGCTTTTGCTGCGTTGAATTAAAATCATCACATTCTGAAACCAGTTAGTACGGATTATTTTAAGGAGCTCAAACTTTCATATAATTTTATTTAGCACATAAATAAATCACAAATGTATATCTCTAAAATTATGACTACATTCTTTTTCAAGAGACATTATAAATATCCAACACAATCAAAGAAATGTATAGAAGCTATTGGCGCAATCCCTTTATAAGCTGGTATGTCGACCATTCCATTGAAACGGGTGTGACACATTGAACTCCTTTTTATGCCTTTTTCCTTAAAGAATATAATATTTCAAATATATATTTTAAGGGAAAGTAATTATAACTCCCAAGGAAGAATTTCTCAAAACAATAAAGAATTTCAGTTTCTTCTTTACACGTTTAAAAATTATAAATATGCTGTTCAAGGAGTGACAGTTATGTCACACCTGTAACAGCCTAAAGAAGTTCAATGTGCATACCCGTTTCTATGGAATGTCCGATATGTCCCCTTATCGCTTTTGTTGTGTTTAATAAAATTCCTCACATTCTAAAACCGGTTAGTATGGATATTTTAAACAGCCCAAACTTTCATAAAATTTGAATTACTACATAAATAAATCACAAATGTATATCACTAAAATGATAACTCTTTTGTTAGGGGGATAAGAGGCATTGGTTTTCCATTGACAATTCTGAGACTTAATCTTATATATTTCAAAATATTATCAAGAGCAGCATTTTCGACGTTGTAATTTTAAAATTAATTTTCATTTCTCGGACTCAAAAATGACTGCTATTTAGATATTTAAAAAAAAATCAGCGATTCTTTTTAAAAATTTTTGAAAGCTCTTAATTGTATGTAAAAAAGATTCTGAACCGAAAAATTCAAAAATGCAATCTTAAATGACATTTAAATTGGGATCGTGCAATCACTTGCTGAATACCTATAGAGCGATTCCACGCAACTTCATGAACGATTTTAATGCCCTTCCCATTCATTTTCATATTTATGATAGCCAATAAGGCGATTTCACGCAGTAGGGCAAATTCTCAAATTATGATAATTCTGGCTTTAGTTTCAAATGGAAGGGCAGTTTATTGTTTGTCTATTGGCTGTTGTAAACATGAAAATGAATGGGAAGGTCATTATAGTAGTTCGTGACGTTGCGACAAATTGCTTTATAAGCTGCCCTTCCGTTTGAAATTAAAGCTAGAATTCTCATAAGTTGAGATGTGCACTGTTGCGAGAAATAGCCCTATAGAGGAAGATGAGTAAAAGCGAGTGAAAAATCACTTTAATAATAATTTTTTAAGTAATTCAAGTTGCAAAAAAAGGAATGGGTTATGTAATAATAACAGAATTATTACGAAATAACTTTTAAAAATACACTGAGTAAATTTTTTCACGTGATAAGTGAATACACGCGAACCATGCTATCATTTTATTTATATAGATTTCCAAGAAAAAAAAGATTCAGCAAACTAAATATTATCCCAAACGAAACTTATTTCATGAAAGATATTTTTCACTCCAAATATTTTCTACACTAATGGCAGTAACTGAAAATAAATGTACATGAAAAAGGAAAATGGTTAAGAATCGAAAATGATTGAATTTATCTTGCCCTTCCTCTTTTTAGCATAGTAAACTTGGCATGTGATAGAAAAAATTTATAATACATTGGATGTCATTAGTTTCAATAAATTATTATATTTTATGTTTACATGCGATATACATGTGTAAATTATTATATATAAGTAAATGAAGTTAAGTTTCCTTTAGAGTGAAGTTAGAGCATATAACTTTTAATTTTATATAAAATGTTTATTTCTAAAAATCAGAATGAAATACATTTTTAATTTTTTTTTTTGTAATTTCATTTCAATAAACAGTTTCTATTAGTTCTATGTTTTATTAATATTTTTCGGTAGAATCCCAGAGGACTACTTAAAAATTGTGTTCCCTTGGCAAATTTGGCGAAAATATTGGCAATATTTACTAAAACACAAAGGTAATCCATCCAAACATTGTATTTCTTGCTTTTTCTGGCGACTTTAATTAATGCACAGTGCGCCATCGTAATAGAATTATATACTCTTAATTAAAGAAAACGACTTGAAAACCGGACATTTATATTTATGGGCAATTAATCCCTTAACAGTTTACAAACGCAACAGCTCCAAATTATTAAAAATCAGCCATAGTGAACCATTAATGGTTTGTCATGTCTAATTTTTTTAAGCATTGAGCACTTTTAATATATAAGAGTTACACAAGGAGAGTTGGATGCAAATATCATATAAATTATAATATAGATACAGATTGTTTGGACACGGTGAGATCAGGAGAAAATGTTAGGCGACCATACTTAAACCATTATAGCCAAGTTGGCGGGAGAACCCAGTTCTTTAGTCAAGCCGAATCCCAGTTCCGTGGGCCAGCCACCACGTTTTGGCTATATTTAACTTCAAAATGATCTCCAAATTGTCGCCAAGTTATGTTTACACTTTATATTTTTTCTACTACTAAATTTATACACGATTTCGGTGCAAACAAAAAAGGTTTAAAATCTTGGCAAAGTGGATAGAAACTTGAACTACAAACTTGAGTTTTTAATGTATTTGAATGCACTTTTGTACTATTGTTTGAACTAGACAGTGCATTTGCAACAGGTAGAAATTAAGCAAAATATAGGTATCACTTGTTGATATTAAGGCGAAGATCGACAAAACGCTGGTGCAATTTAATTTAATTATTTTAAAACTATCAAATAATTATAAAGTGATGAAGTATGTTACAAATTACTTTTGGAAAATATTAGTTTAAAATCAGAAAGAAAAAAGGGGGATAAATGTTTTAAAGAAATTATTAGCTTAAAATTCCAAAGTAATTAAGGGAGTTAAATGATTTTTCTTATCAAAGAGCAAGGGATTCTAGAAACTGCTTTCAAGAATGGGATAAGGAACATTTTTCTTAATGCTTCAGAAATAAATTACCGGATATAGCGAACAAAATATCTATTTCCTAAAAGTTCCTTATAACGGGGTTTGTCTATAATATGATTTGGGGTCCACTATCCTTCGAGGAATCCTAGATTATGGCCTCGGTTGCCGATGTGATAAGGCTAGAAGGTATTTTATATCTAAGATTTCGTAGCCATTTGACCTATGCAAAGTTTTATGCATATCTTTTGAATTGGAATCGAGCACAAACTTCCTCCTTTTACGTCTTTCTAATTTTTCCATCACTTTCCAGTTTTGGATGGGGAAAAAAGTACATTCCAATCTCTTTCATTGCCTCTTTTTTTCTCCCATTTTTGTCTCCTCAAATGCTTCGCAATAAATCATTTAGAAATCGATTATGAATACATTTTTCTAGATTTTGGGGAGAATTTTTAAAATGAGACTTTTATTTCAGATGATTTAATTTCAGTGACCTTTATTACTACTTACAAAGAAGATTAAAAAAATAATAATAACTTTTTTATATTTCGGCAAAGAATGTATAAACGTCACGTATTATTATTATCTAAAGTCAGAAATGAATGATTTAATTATCGTGTTAAATATTTCGAGTCATTAACGCTTCTCAGTAGTTTTAAACTGTTACATTATACTGTAAATATAATCTTATTTTAATTTGCAATATTTTTTTCATAGTACTAGCCGCTGAGCACCCAGATTTTGGTCTGGATGTACTACATAACCAATGAAGTCATGTGTGCTTTTCAAAGTACTTTCCATGTTGTTTTCATTTCAGACATAACCAACGAAGTCATGTGGGCTTTTAAAAGTACTTTTCATGTTGTTTTCATTTCAGACATAACCAACGAAGTCATGTGGGCTTTTCAAAGTACTTTCCATGTTGTTTTCATTTCAGACATAACCAACGAAGTCATGTGTGCTTTTCAAAGTACTTTTCCATGTTGTTTCATTTCAGACATAACCAACGAAGTCATGTGGGCTTTTCAAAGTACTTTCCATGTTGTTTTCATTTCAGACATAACCAACGAAGTCATGTGGGCTTTTCAAAGTACTTTCCATGTTGTTTTCATTTCAGACATAACCAACGAAGTCATGTGTGCTTTTCAAAGTACTTTCCATGTTGTTTTCATTTCAGAAATAACCAACGAAGTCATGTGGGCTTTTCAAAGTACTTTTCATGTTGTTTTTATATCAGATAAATTATAAATTCTTAAATTAGAGTCAACTTATTTACTATGTATGATTATATATAAAAATAATGCATCCAAAAAAAACTATATTTATAACATATAAAAATTTTTACATCCAAAAAACTATATTTTATAATTTTTTTTTTAAATTTAGTTATATTTTCTGCGATTTTCCGAAAACGTTTAATTGAAAGAAAATTTTCTTATCATTGAGATGAAACATTCATCAGGATAGTGCATTTGATAAATTTACACCTAAGGAAGAAAATGTATGAACAAAACTCGAAAATTGCTTTATTATATCACGTAAATAGTAATTATAAGAAAGCGAATTCGAATTTCCAGGAAACGAATCGTCTAAGTGTACATCATCTAAATTGATTCTAGGACTAGTAAGAAGAAATGAAAAGTGTAATGTGTGCTTTTCAAAGTACTTTCCATGTTGTTTTCATTTCAGATAAATTATAAATTATATAATTAGGATCAACGTATTTACTATATGATCATAAATAAAAATGATACGTCCAAAAAGCACTATATTTATTATATATAAAAATTTTTACATCTAAAAAACTGTATTTTTAATTGTTTTTAAATTTAGTTATATTCTCTGCAAGTTTCCGAAACCGTTAACACATTGTGTGCGAGTACATTTCGCAGCAGAATTGTACCGGGAGCGGGCGTTTTGAGCGTAAATTTAGTTATTCAGTTAAATCTCTATAGATCAAAAATTATTTAATTTTTTAACCAACTTTTCGTATTTTATATTGAAATATACAAACAATTATATAAATAGACAAATAAAATATATATATATATATATATATATATATATATATATATATATATATATATATATATATATAATATCATTTTCACAAGGATAAATAAAAAGTTAATTTTAAATCTAAATTGATTTTTTTAATCAACCTTACCGTTCTGTGGTTCCGCATCGACTGATGTAAAAACTAGTTTTTATTTGTCTAAATTTTTCCAGAATCTATGTAGTAGGCAAGAACATTCGGTTTCGTTTTCCTGTATATACCGTTATTTTTGTACTCATAAACAATGTTGTTACACTAACCCGTACTAGTACGTGTCCCGCATAGAATGTGTTAAATACTTTGCTGATGCAAGTTTTAAATTTTTAAATCTAAAGCTGAGGTACCATTTTCTTTTATCGAAATTTCTTAATAATAAATCTATCTTTATTACATTTTATTCACTGGTTTGTATATAATTCGTTGAAGGATTATGGAGAATAAGGTACCTTTGTGTTTGGAGTGATAATCACTCATGGATTGGCAATAATTCGCTGCCAGTCTTTGGCAATTGCTAGCTCTCTTTTTAATTTCATAGTACGTGTCCCGAGCTCAAGTATCAATCGTCAGAAAACGTACTAGTACGTGTCCCACATACATTGTGTTAATTGAAAGAAAATTTTCTTCTCATTGAGATGAAACATTCATCAGGATAGTACGTTTGATTAATCTACACCTAGGGAAGAAAATGTATGAACAAAACTCAAAAATTGCTATATAATATCACAAAAATAGAAATTATAAGAAAACAAATTTGAATTTCCAGGAAACGAATCATCTAAGTATACATCATCTAAGTTGATTCTAGTACTAGTAAGAAGAAATAAAAAGTATCCACATCTCGATCAGTTTAATAATTTTCGTGTAATGCATTCACAGACACAACTTCTACCTTTTTAATTATATAGTTTATTATTACAACTGCTAAACGTTCATAGCAGGTTTCAAAAAAAATAATTAAATTTAATATTTTCATAAAATAAATGTTTTGAAAGTAAAAAATGTATAATGCATTTAATGCGAAAAAAGTTTCATAATTTTTCTTGCAACATCATTTGTTATCCGTGAAGTAATTCCAGTTCTAATTAAAATGTAAACATTAATTTTATATTAATGTGATGTGACTTTTTTGAAAAAAGTTAATATACAATAAATATGATATCAAAAACTGTTTTTAAAACCTCATTTATAACTGAAAAATAAGTAAGTGAATAACTTTTAATTCAATTTTGGTTTCTAAAAAAAATATTGAAAATATCAGAATATTCTCATTTCATTGATTCATTTATAGAAGAAATAAAAACAAGTATATATTCATATAATAACAAGCATATATTCAAATATGGTAAAGTTCAAATAGATTTATTCGTTAGATTTTTTTACTCTTGCAGGGAGGGCTGAAAATATAGTTTTGATAGGAAGAAAGGCTGTAAAGTTAAAATTATGACTAAGTGACACATATAATGCATTCTATAACTTGCGTTCTACTATCATGATATTTTCAATGTAGTATATTTTAATTTGTTGAAAACTAATTGTAGATAGTTAATTCGCTTAACTTTTCTTGAATTTTTTAACATTTACACCCAAAATATTTAACACTGTGTGCTTGTACCGAATTTGACTTTGGATCATTTTCATTTTATATACATTTAAGAATACTGTATTCGATATTTAAGCAAAAAATTTTCTTTTTCAGGATTTCACCACGCAGAATTTTTATCGTCCTTTCTACCCGAATCATGGTAACTTAGTTATTTTCTATAATTTCTTATCATAAGTTTATAATTTAACTGTTTTTAGATAATTGTACCAAATAGATGGTAGCAAATATTAGATCGAAAATATATTCTGCCAAAGTACAAATCAGTCACTAGTAGATTTATCAATTAATTTGAGAATATAAAACGTTACGCGAGGTGTTCTACAATTTCTCTGTTATACAAATCACCCTCACATTCGGAAATTCATCATAAACTCTTAAACGTATCAGCTTGTCTTTTGAACTTATTTTGTTATTATAATTTTTAATACCTTTATGATTATACTAGTTAACTTTATAATGAAACAATATTCACTAAAACTACATATTAATCTGCGTATTTGTCTTGCTTACGGAAACATATCCCTCTATACGCAGAGTACGTACAAAATAAGACGTCTGAACTATTATAGGACAAATAAGGCACTGTCTTTCAGAATCATAATCCGTAGGTCCGAATTTCACTGCATATATTGAAACTGGAAGTCTTGATAAATTATGACTCGGATAGTAGAACTTTTAATTTGATTTTGGATAATATTTGGCTGCACAAGATTTGAACAGAAGTTAAGAAATTAGGTTTGTTGATGAAGGGAATACAGAAAAAAAAATTTATTTTAGTGTTTGATTTTTATTTCTTTTTTAATGTTTTTATAAATACCATTCATAATAATGTAAAAATATAATAGAGGTATAAAACTGTCTAAATACATGCGTCTAATTTTTGAATAGCATCTAATTTTTTAATGTAGATGAACTTTTCCAGTCATTTACACCTTATATGAGTCTTAATGAAATTTACTTTTTATTTGTGTTTGATTTTTATCTCTTTAGCAATAATAATTTATAATCACTTAAAATACCCTCTGTAGCAACATGCATTACCAGTATGAGTATAAAATCTTCCTTCTAAATTCATAGTCTATTTTGTTTAAATTTTGTACATAACTTGCAGTCCCCGCTCACTAGCCCTTCAAGCCTCTTGTCAGACTCTTTCAATTTTATTTAATAATGTCATCCTAAAGAAATTATTTTTTTAGAAAATACAAAATACCAATTTAAGTAAAACAATTCGCAACAGGATTTTCCTTTGATTTTTATATAATAGGGAAATGAGAGATTTAAGTGATTTGACATTTTCCAACAATTTCTAAAAAAAAAACAGTCACACAAGTTATCAAAGCCAGTAAGTGGAGAAATATTTTCGATCCGAAAATCTCGAAGAGAAACTGAATAATTATCTGTAATGCATAAAATTTATGAACCCTATATATTTGCCGGGGTTTCAGTTGGAATAAAAAGTAAAATAAGTCAGAAGCTTAAAACTGCTCAATCTTTGAGATTTGACATTATAGATCGATTGTCTTAATAAGAGAATATGTCTTATGTTCTACTGAAATGGCAAAATGTCTTTCATAAACAAGAGAATATTTATTTTGAATCAAATAATAATCTTTTTACTATGTTTTCTCTCATTATCTCCCATAATGAATAGGTTGAACGCTGCATTTCGGTAACGGGGTTAGTTGGTTCAAAATCTATGTTGACAGGGTTGTTCAATAGGTTGTTCATAGTCGTTCGAAATAGGCTTTAAGAGGTAAATCCTGATCTCATTAGCACTAGTGTACCAAAATTGCACACCTTAGAGCATCAAATCAAACATCTTACATAATGTAGTGAGCATAAATATAGAGAAACAAATGCAGTGAAACTCCCTACAAGTTAAAATTTCCTAAAAATTAAGTACTGCTGTGACATTTATATATCTTTATATCTACTTACTAATACATAAAACATTCTAGATTTATAAATAATTATATAATGCAAGCTACATATGCATGCATGTATCTAATATTTTTTTTCTTTTTTCTGTATATTTGGTCATGTACCGAATATATACCTAAAGCATAACAAAGGATGTCATTTATATGTGTTCTGACATTTGAATATTTAATTTAAATGATTTTACTTTAACTATATTTTCTACTTTATCCTTTTACAGTATGTTGATTGTGTTGGGAACTATAGTTGGAACTATCGTTCAGTAAGTACCATACAATAGCTTTCTTAGGCTGTCAATATTTGAATTTTAAAAGAACTAATAGTAGTTTCTATTTTAATTTGTTTCAAATTTTAAAGAAATTTCGACATTTTTCAACTCCTCTTCTTAGCCCACTCTCCTGTTTCTAATCATGGATCTTGTTGGTGCTTCAACCACATTTGGCGAATTGCTTGCACGTGGCGTGCTTGCAGCGTGGCGTTTGAAATCTGGCGAGGGGATCGTAACTCAACAAATTGATACATAAACATAAACAACATTTTGAGGAAAAATTTTACAAAAATTGAATATTTAAAATCTAATTGAATTAACAAAGAAAACACAAAGGAAACACATAACATTCATACTAAATAGACTGAAACATTCACTTAATCACAAATTAAATAAACTGAGTGTGATTTTCATCACAAATTTGTGATTTAGTGTAAATTGTAAAATTAAAATAAGAGAATGGTAGGCGGAATCTCATCCAGCAAAAAACTCTGTGACTTAAAAGAAACTGCATTTTGAGTGGAAGTTGAAGAGGAGTTGTAAAATTGAAAATTTTTTTTCAAATCTCTTATTTCAAATCTAAGCCAATAGTTTTTGCATTCATGTTATGAACTCAAGATCCTTACATTTTAATTGCCTTCGGTTAGTTTTATTGTTTTACTCGAGAGCACTTATTAATTAAATTTGTAAAATACTATATTACATTATTAGTAGAATATTATAGCAATATAACTTAAAGCCTCTCAATAAAAATACCATAAGTACTCGTTTAATTGAATTTGTTTCTTCCTGAATTTTATTTATATTGCCCTAATTCTAGGTGAAGTAAATTTTAAATAAACACCCAAAAAAGTAGAAAGCTGCGTGTATCAAAACAGAAATATAATACAGAATGCAAACAGTTAAACCTATAATCAAAATGTTTATACAGTAAAAAGTATCCTACAGATTGTAATAACTCCGAAACGAACTCCTTTTAAGCTACGAAGAAAGATTTTAACCCTTTGCCTTAAAACAACGTATGGAAGACGTGATCGTACTGCTGTGCCTAAAATGAGAACCTCGTATGATTCTGTCTGGCCAAAAGTGAAAAGCTCGTGTCAGACATGTGATGATTCTTTCTGGCCAAAAGTGAAAAGCTCGTGTCAGACATGTTATTGTTTTTAGGCGATAAAGTTTTTGTTTTTGAGTTATTGTGTGTTACAGTTGCAATATAAGAGTGGGTCGTTTATTCTTAGGCGTAATTGCAATAGAGTAATATATTATATGTAATAAATAATTAACTGTTGGTTCTTCAAAAATTCTTTAAAAAATCTAAAAATTTAACCTAATGGCAAAAAGGAAAATTGATACTAATAACGGGGCCAGATAGTGTCCTGATAACACCTTAGAAACTGAAGCAGATACCGATTTGGATACATCTGAAGATAGCATTGTAGTTTGTCCTGTAAAAAAACGTATGGAAAATTTAGTTAGTGATGAAAGCGATACTAATGAAGAAGGAAATATCAGGAATCAGTTATCAGAATAATGGATTTGGCAATCAAAAAATAAAAAACCGAAGATATGGAAGTATACAGAAACTCCTGGCATAAAAGTAACGTCTACAGGTGAGTTAAATGAAAACAGTGGAAAGTTAGACTTTTTTATGCAATATTTGACAAAAAGTTTGGGGTAATTCTGTGGTTTTATTAAATAGTAAATGCAGTAACTATTAATGTCCACTGGTTTGCTCTCAATTTAGCCCGTGATGAAACTACTTCTGGTCACGATGCATGAGAAAAGCTTTCATCGAAAGTGGCATACACAATCGTCACATACGGCAAGAGGTTAATGATTGCAGATAACTGTGTAAACTCTTTCCCATTTTCCTAATTTAAACACTTGCCGAGACGTTACAGTTGTTCTTAAAATCTTGCACTTACATTTATTTATTAAAATTGCACTGTACTACAGTGCACATGTATGATTTAATTTCATATTCAAGAATCGTGTAATTCAATAAACAGTACTCGTTATTAGAAGACAGCCCAAACATTGTATATTTAAAAGTATTTACGGTACTCCGAGATCATCTTTAATAAATTTTCTTTGACTGAATTTTAAATAATAATATACTAAATCTAACAATACTAAATAATACTAATATATAAGATAATTTTAGAAATTGTCTTAGATAAAAGCAAATGACTGCATATTCTTACAATGAAGTAAAAAAAAACCTGAGTATAATTTTTCCGATTAAAATTTTATTTACAATTATTCGTTTTCAGTTTCACAGAATCCAGGGATACGTTGCCTCAGTTTACACCAAAAGCATTCTTTCTTTTCCTGTTGCCACCGTAAGTTCCCCTACTAATAATTTTTTCATTATGATTGTTATTATATATCATTGCATAATTCTTTATTATTTTATGAAAACTCGATATGCATATATCCTCTACATGGACTGAAAATCCTACATGTAGGAACTCTTTTGATTTAAAATAGTAATAGCTTCAAAACATGTTAGAAGTGTCATCATGTTAACATTGTTAGAGTATCAACTGGACAAATGATGATCATCTTGAAGGGATTATGATTATTAATTATATTGGAAAATTATGGAAACGGTTCTAGAGGCATGAATTTAGTTATTTGCTGCATTAATAGGACAGTCTGTAGAAACGTTCATGCCTATTATTCCCTTTTATTTAGATTTGTCATCATTCATACATTCGATTTTTTCTCATATACCTTTAATGCTTATTGTACTTCAGTGTACGATCGGGGCAGAGTAAATACGCTTATAAAACATTGAAGCTTCCATTGGTTTATCCTTCCCAGATTAGTTGTTAATGTACAGACCGTAGTCCACCATTAACTATCACAACAGAAGGCAGGCATGGCATTTCTTTTATACACACACACACACACACACACACTCACACACATATATATATATATATATATATATATATATATATATATATATTATATATATTATATATATATATATATATATATATATATGTACATGTATATACATATATATATGTATATATATATATATATATATATATATATATATATATATATGTGTGTGTGTGTGTGTGTGTGTGTAAAAATTATTTCCTTTAGTCACAATAATTTTGTAGCCCCTATTGCCCGGGCTACTGGGTAAGAAGAAGCCTAATCAGTTAGCAGTAATAAAGATGCAGTCTAGCCACATTGAAAATAAAGTCATACAAGTCTGATTAAAACTTTGTTTAAGAGCTGCTAAAAAACGACATCTTTACTAGGAGTGGCAGACAAGAGAAAGACACAAAAATCCCTTTGTTCGAAAAGAGGTGTACCCAAGAGCGAAGACAGATCGAATTTTCCCAAGGGACAAGAAACTTATTCAGGGAATTAAACTGCTAAGATCAGGAGAAAAGCCGAGCTATTTGCCGGCAACAGCTGGAAAACATGTTGAGTGGACAGGAAATTTACGTCTATTGGACAAAAAGCTTTAGGAAATGTATTGAAAGAATTTTAAATCTAGGACACTCCTTTGTTAAGACATTTAGAGGCTAGGAAAAAGATTTTGAAGAATTAGAATGGGAGAGAGGAGGTTATTTAAGGAAATATTAAAGTGAAATAATTTTGATATATTACATATATATATATATATATATATATATATATATATATATATGTAAGTATGTATATATGTATGTCCTAATAAGTAACTATATTTTAGTTTCTCCTCGTAATTAAAAAAGGACAGCCTCAATTCAGATAAAGCAGTAATTACCGTTTTTCTACCAACTGGCGTTTCTGGGTATCCAAGAACGCTAAGCCTATAGTCCATGTAAAATCTATTGGCGTTTCAAGGTCACACTTTCTCGTTCCCCAGTCATCGGTTACTATGGTAGCGACGAAGAAGCATGTGCATTCACACTTATTTTCAGCACTTCAGTTGAGGATTTGATTCCAATACGTTCTTGCTTTTCTTTCTTCTCGTAGATATTTATTTTGCGCTTATCTGATATTACACTCTCATTTTTCATCTTTTAATTCATTGTTTTATTTAAATTTTGCTTCATATTTATTTTTAATTTTTATTATTAATTTTTTACTTTATAAAATATTTCCTGTAATGGCTAGTTTTGATGTTAGAAAAGAGTCCAAATATACTATTTAACGTACACAGGTACTTGAAAGGTCTTGTTGAATCCAATCCAGTTGCTACAGTTTTGGAATTGTTTTAGCAAACTCAACAAGCAACTGCTGATGCCCGTGGTATTTCTAAAAGAATTTGTGCCGATCCAGAACTGCGACAATATTAAAAAAAAATTTCACATAAAAGGCACGTAACAGAATTAGATGATTTCGACAAAAGTGTCACCTTTTCTGCCTTTAAAATGCCGTTTAACTAAAAAACAGGAAATATTTTTTATTTAGTTTTTAATACAGTTTTTTTTAACAAATTACGAATTATAAGCAAAGTTAAAATTTTCAGTTGTGCATAAAAACTATTTACATAAAGAAAAGTTTAACAATATTTATAAAAAGTTTATAATAAATCATAGATGTTCTTGTAAAAATACAAAAATTTATTTTAATTTAGAATTCTTACTAAAACATTAGGAATCTGTACCTTCTAAAGAAATTTTCACTTTCTAAAAATGTGCCAACAGACCATAAATCTTTAAATACATAATAAAATTTTACAAAATATTGTTATTGCATTAAGACCTCTTTCAATTCTTGTAAAATAATAAAATAATTAATACAGTGCAATTTTGGAATAGAAAGTTTACCTCCCCACACGATGCATGACACCCCTTAACACAGTGGGAAAAAAGAGTAAAGTCTTTCCCCAACTGTCGTTACCATAGTTACAGTTGGTCATCGGGGAAAAATCAGTGACCTTGAAGTGCCTATTGAGTTTACACCGAGTATAGTAAACGACATTACAAGGGAAGATCATATAATAAAAAATCATTAGAACAGTATTATCCTGGAATCAAAGTTTTCGGAATAAAATGAAGTTTTTAAAATTTTTAGATACGACTACTGCTTGAGTTTGTATGTGAGTTTATGGCTGCTTTAACTGAATTAATTGCCAAATGCGCCAAATTAGGGCTGGTTTTTTCCTCCTGAATTACATAGCTATGTTATAGATATGTCATACGTGTTTGTGTGTAGGTATGTGATACGTGTATGTATATCAATAATATCACTATCAAGAATAGTTTCTATAAAACAGATATGCTTGCAGGCAATTTGTGCAATTTTGCTGCATTTCACTATCTGCTTTAAACACTATCTGCTCCCCTGTAAGCTCAACTATTTTTACATATATATAAACTAATGAATATTTTTTTATTTGAATGTACCTCAGTTACAAAATGCTATTATGTATTTAATTATTTTTAGCGAAATGTATTCAGTAAATTGACTGATGAAAATTTCAAAAATACTCTTTTCAAATATTCCTTTTAAGTTTACATTTGTATTATTTTTTTAGCATAGTGCTAGAATCGGCTTATTCCCTCCACGACAGAGCTTTCTTCAGCAATTTGGGTACCATCATTTTGTACGCAGTGATCGTAAGATATTTTATAATTCAAGTTCTTTTTAATGTTTTCTAAACTGTATATTTTCCTATCTACTTTCTAACAGTTCCTTAAACTACGAAATGAGTAGTATACCTGACCTGTCTTCTTTACGGTGTGGTGCGTTACAGTCAACTTTTTGCTAGATGAGAGTAAATTAAGCAGGAATCGAATGCTCAACTCTTTCGTGAGCCATTTATTTCTCTTCTGAATTTCTCCCATTTTTTGTGTTTTATTATTAACTAAAAAATAGCATTTAATGAAAAGGGATTTCATTTCGTCAAATTCTACGTTTATATTTAAAGTCTAGGGAAATTAACTTTCCATAGAGCCATTTACGGTCATACAGGAAATTCAACTTAATAATGTGCCGAATGATGGCCGACTGATAAAGTCCTGTTCTTCGGTACGGGAGTTCGCGGGTTCGAATACCGCTGCTAGCATGGATGTTCGTAACCGGCTTTAAGAAATAGGTCTCGGTATCATTCATCCTCGTGAGCAAAAACAGTCGACCGTAGCGCTCCAAACCATACAGCGGTTATTCTCTATGGATAGGTAAAATGGCACATTATATTCAGTACGTATGTTGCGAATCCTTTTTACTTAAGCTTCTAATCAACACTTCTTCCCAGTTACCCTAAAAGTATCGACCGATATAAAAATTACAATATCGGCCTATATCAAATGGATTCCCAACCCTGAATATCATTTTCCGATATTTAGCAATGTTGGTCAATATATCCCCGATATCTTTCTTTATTATTTTTTAACATTTAGTAATGTTTGTCAGTATTTACCCGATATCCTTGAATACCATTTATTTTAATATTTAGCAATGTTGGTCAATATATCCCCGATATCTTTCTTTATTATTTTTTAACATTTAGTAATGTTTGTCAGTATTTACCCGATATCCCTGAATACCATTTATTTTAATATTTAGCAATGTTGGTCAATATATACCCGATATTTTTCTTTATTATTTTTTACTATTTAGTAATGTTTGTCAATATTTAGCCAATATCCTTGAATATCATTTATTTTAATATTTAGCAATGTTGATCTATATATCACCGATGTCTTTCTTTATTATTTTTTTAATATTTAGTAATGTTTGTCAATATTTACCCGATATCCTGGAATATCATTTTTTTAATATTTAGCAATGTTGATCAATATACCCCTTATATATTTCTTTATTATTTTTTAGTATTTAGTAATGTTTGTCAATATTTACCCGATATCCTTGAATATCATTTATTTTAATATTTAGAAATGTTGATCAATATATCACCGATGTCTTTCTTTATTATTTTTTACTATTTAGTAATGTTTGTCAATATTTACTCGATATCCTTGAATATCATTTATTTTAATATTTAGAAATGTTGATCAATATACCCCTATATATTTCTTTATTATTTTTTAGTATTTAGTAATGTTTGTCAATATTTACCCGATATCCTTGAATATCATTTATTTTAATATTTAGAAATGTTGATCAATATATCACCGATGTCTTTCTTTATTATTTTTTGAATATTTAGTAATGTTTGTCATTATTTCCCCGATATCTTGGAATTTCTTTTTTTAATATTGAGCAACGTTTGTCACTATTTCTCCGATATCTCTGAATTTCATTTTTTAATATTTAGCAACATTTGTCAATATTTCCCCAATATCCCTGAATTTCATTTTTTAATATTTAGCAAACGTTTGTCACTGTTTCTCCGATATCGCCAAATTTCGTTTTTTAATATTTAGAAAAAGTTTGTCACTATTTCCCCGATATCCCTGAGTTTCATTTTTTGATACTTACCAATGTTCGCCACATGGTAATTTAGCCATGAGTATTAATTGATTCACTTCTTGAAGTAAGGCTTTTTCTGTTTGTTTAGAAGTTTTACTTTTAAAATTTGTAATACCTGGCATTTTTCCCAAAAACAAAAATCTACAGTAGTTCAGTTCTACTTTGCTTGTCTCACAGCTTTCCAAAGAATTGCGATAATTACAAATAGTCGTAGTCATAGCTGTATTACCCCGTACAAATGGGCAAAGGGCAAAATCGATTAGCTTCTGTTCACATTCAGCTCATGTAGTATTATAAGTTGCACTGAATGTCAAGATGTTATTTGAGATCAGAAAATTATATTTATTTTTATGAACATTGATAGATATTGCTGAATATGAATATTATTTAAAGGGCATCATTTTTATGACATTCTATGACATTGTTAACAACATTAAGAAAAAAACATGAAAAAAAATAAGTTTTCTAAAAGCCGGCAATTTTATTAAATTTCCTTTTTTATAGAATATTTCTCTTTAAACAATACAAACAACTTTTAAATCTATACTTTTAAGCAATATCAAATTTTAGTTTTACATTATGTCAGTCAATACCGGCAGATGTCCAAAATTTGATGTCCGACATTCATTGACATTCAAAATATTGACCAACATTTGGATGACATTGACCGATATATTTGTGATATCTAGGTACAGTTGGGAACAAACGCTGACATATGATTTTCTATTACTGAGCATACATCATACAGAACCAAACATTTTGCATGGAAACTAGTAGAGCAGCCCCAAGGAATATCCCTCTATTAGCTGACAAGCTGGTACTATACGAGATGCTGCTCTTTGGTGAATTTCACCCTACCCGCAGGTGTATCTTGTCAGATAACCTAAATGGAAGTTATTTTCCCATGGCTCATTGAAGGTTAAAATTGATTCTGGACTGCTCTCGACATCCAGAGTGGGTTCAGCTGTAAAAACCCGTTTTCTGAGAAAAGGGTTTTTGTTATTAAGAACTTAATAAATTTATAACTCTCTTCTATAAAGTTAAAAAGAGAGCTAGCTATTGACAAAGACTGGCAGCGATTAATTGCCACTCCATGAGTGGTTATCATTTCGAACACAAAGGTACCTTATTTTCCGTAATCCTTCAACGAATTATACATAACCAGTGAATAAAATGTAATAAAGATAGATTTATTATTAAGAAATTTCGATAAAAGAAAACGTTACCTCAGCTTTAGATATAAAAATTTAAAACTTGCGTCCGCAAAGTATTTAACCCATTGTATGCGGGACACGTACTAGTACGTTTTCTGATGATTGATACTTGAGCGCGGGTTACATAATAGTATGGGTTAGTGTAACAACATGGTTTCTTTGTGGGTACAAAAATAACGGTATATACAGGAAAATGAAGCCGAATGTTCTTGTCTACTATATAGATTCTGGAAAAATTTAAACAAATAAAAACTAGTTTTTACATTAGTCGATGCGGAGCCACAGAACGGGAAAAAATAAAAACTATATACTATTATTTTTATTTGATTTTTCATATTTACGATACTATTATAAATTTATCCACTAAAAAATATATTTTTTTGTTTACAAAATATTATGGTTGTTATTTATATATTTGTTTATATATTTCAATATAATAAAATACGAAAAGTTGGTTAAAAAATTAAATAATTTTTGGTCTATTGAGGTTTAACTGAATAACTAAATTTACGCACAAAATGCCCGCTCCCGGTACAATTCCGCTGCTAAATGTGCAATGTGTTAATATTTGAATCAGCTATCACGTGACTTTCTCCTCTTAGGAGATAACGTTAGACATATGCCACGTGACTTACTTTTCTCCTCACATTTTATATTATTCGAGATAGTCCGAACAGGTCTGGGCTACTTAGCTAGTAGCTGTTAAACATTAAACTTTTACCTAAGAGTTTTTACTTTTGCATTTGATTTTGAGTTTAACATGTCTTATTTTATAGAAAAAAATCAATTTATTAAAAAAAAACATTTATAGAGAAATCAAGATTTAAAAATTTTCTGAAACAAACCCAGGTTTAAAAAAATGTTTTGATGAAAATGCATAAAGCACACTTATACATTAAAATATGTTTGAAATATTTAATTTAAAATTACCTAAACTGTGACAGTTAAAACTGTCAACTCTGATTTAGCATTATCTTGCTAAAATTTTTTAACGTATACAATTTTCAAAAGAATTCTGTTTGAATTTTAAAATAAGAAATTATTAAACACAATATTCTTTCAAATGTTATCAGACTTTAAATGAATCAAAAATTGTAAGTGCTGTTTGATACAAGACTTTTATCGGGATTTAAAGGTTTAAGCAAAAAGGTTTCTTTTTTTTTAGAAAATGATAAAAAGGCTAACTTCTATATATTTAAAGTTGCACCGCTGAGCATATTCATCGTAGCAATCAGAAATTTATGCCCTAAAAATTCATAGACTATTTCTTTATGCAAATCCTACACATTTTTAAAAAATTCTTCAAAGTTTTACAGTTCTTCTTTCGAAAAATATGGATTTCACCAGCAAACTCAATTTTTGAGCATTGTCCATAAAAATATTTTCGTATAACTTAAATATTTGCATTTGTGCTTAGCAGGAATCTGATTTTTTATTTGCATTTGAGAATATATTCTTTATAAGTCAAAAGAAAATTATCTAATATTTTATCTTGCTCTTTCAGGGTACGATTATGAATTGCTTTGTCATAGGTAAGTAAATACTTTTCCACAAGATTCACTATTACTGTTAGCTTAAAAAATTTTTTTTAAAAATCATAAAATTCGTTTGAGATTTCAATTATCAGTTTTTAAAACTTTATACTAAAGAATGTAGATAATATAGTTGTATCCAGGTCCGTAACTAGGTCGTGGCAAAGGTGTCATTTGCCACGGGCGCATCCCCAGATGGCAAATTCAGTTTGCAACAAACTTGCAGCAGTCTTGCTTTGCAAGCCTGTAAACTTGCAACAAGTTCAGCATGACAAGTCTGCAAGTTTGAAACAAGACTGCAGCAAGTCTACGCAAACTTCGAAGTCACCATACCTCCAACTTGCAGCATACTTTGTCATGCAAGTTACAGTGCACTTGTCGTGCAAGTTTGCCTCAAACTTGTCATATCAAACATGGAGCAAGTTCATTGTAAACCAAGGTTGAAAAAAACCCCGCTGTTTTTGGGAAAAAAAAATTTTGTTTGGTTTAAATAGCATATGTAAAGGGAATTTTTTTTTACTTGTGGAAAGACTAAGATTTTAGATAATTTTGAATAAATATTAAAAATTCATTAGTAATTAATTTCTTGCTAATTAATCTTTTGCACTCGAGGGCTTCAGAGCGGAGGAATTTAAAAATTGTCTTACTTTAAAACTCGAAAGCTGCGCTACTATGGAGATAATGCAAATAATTTTCAGTTTTTAACATAAGAATAAAAACAAATCGTAAAAACTAATTATTCTGCATTGTCTCCGTAGGTTGGTTGGTTGGTTGGTTGGATGAGGTTTAATGGCGCAAGGTCCAATAAGGACAATTTGCGCCAGACAAACGGTAAAAAACAACAACAAATTAGAACAAACAGCAATAGAATAAAAGTAAATACGAAAAGAACACAAATGATACGGACCAGAGTAAAAATTTCCAAACATTAAAAACAGAACATGATATATGAGATGAGAAAAATGTGATGAAAGGAAGCCATTATAAAAAAGAATAAAAACCAATACGCTTGAGAAAGTCAAAAAGGGCAGGATGTGGGGATTCACCCAGAAGGTCATTTAAATTTAAATTGGTAGTACCAAAATACATTAGATAAAAACGGGTAAAACGGGTGCAAGAGGTTAAAAAATGATGAACGGTGAGAAGACAATGGCAGCTTGGACAACGAGGAGGAGGTTCCCCCAAAAGCAAATGAGAATGGGTGAGTCTGGTGTGCCCGATACGTAGTCTAGTCAAAATGACATCACGTTTACGACTAGGAATCAAAGCCCAAGGCGTGATATTTGGTTTGATACCATGGAGTTTATTTAGCGTTTCTTTTCCCCAGTCATCAATCCAGTTATTTCGGACTATAAGGTAAGTTGCATTTTTTGTATCGCTGTAAGAGAGTGAGCCATTATAATGATATGTCTCCGTAGGAAGCCCTTGAGTTTGAAGACAAATTTTAAATGGCTCCTCTCCAGAGCCAAAACATAAAAAGATTGCCACAGTTTAGCAACAAAATTGCTTTGCAAAGGAGTAGTCGCTTTATGCTCTGTCTAACTTGCAGGAGTTTTGCTGCAAGTTTGTCGCGTCAATTTTGTTATGACAAATATTATCCAGAAAAAATCAAACTTGCTGCAAGTACGCAAGGTATCTGGGTCAATCATAGGCGTGAGGAAAATGGGGTCCGAAAGAAGACAATCCGCCCCAAGTAGAAATAAGGAAAAATTGAAAAATATTTTTTTTATTACAGAATTAGATTTTATTTTTAAAATACAATGTGTTTAAAAATTATTATTTTATGAATTTTATTATTTTTTAAAATGCTCCTAGAAACTAAACTGGTTATAGATTCTTACAAAATGTGTACCAAACACTCTTAATATGCCTTTATTTTAATCCGGGTATTCGTTGTAAATTTTTAATTTATGAAAGTTATTAAAACTAAATTTCAATTTAAAAAATGATCAGTTTTTCATGATTCAACGTACAAACAAATAAATATTCCCCTCAAATAAGCTATTCAGTTTATCAGTCAAATAATACCCCTAGAAAGTTCGAAAATATTTTTAAGTATTAATAAAATAAATATATAGAAGAAAAAATTAAAAATTAATAAACTAGGAACATTTTAAGAATTAACAAAATATTTGAGTTCGTTCTAAATATATGATATAGAAAAAAAAACATTTATATATTTTCTCACTATATTGGGTGGTATGGGGCCAAATTAAGTTTTTGCTAAAGGACCTAGTCACTGCCCTGGCTGTATCTTTTAACTCATATTTTACTAAAAAGTGTCATTTTACTGTAATAGACTACTCATATCGTTTCTTAAAATAATTTTGCTTGTATTTAAATTAATAAAAAATTGATAAAAAACAAAAACAACATGAGGAAAATATTTAAATACATTTTTCTAATTTATTTCAAGCACAAAGGAAAAATCATTTCTATGCCATTCACTTTCCACAAATTATCTGAGTGTGATTTTATCACAAATTTGTGATTTAGTGTAATTGTAAAATTAAAATAAGAGAATGTAATTTACAAAAAAGACTAAAAGAAACTGTATTAATTGAAATTGAAAATTTTTTTTTTAAAATATTATACTATAATAGAGATCTCTAAAATATATTAGCATAAAATATTTATTAAATTAAATATTTAAATAAAAAAATTGAAAACTATTCAGGTTATTTATACATTTTCTAATTTATTTAAATTGTATCGTTTCTATGAATTTTTAATTTATTTTTATAACTATTTTTATAAAATTTCAGAATTTTTTAATAAAATACTAAATGAAATAGTAGTTTAATTGACAAAAAATATATTTTTCAAAAGAAATTATCTAATTTAAATATTATATTTATGTGCAATATTTAAATAAAAATTATTCGTTCAAATTTTCTTTAAATGAAATAGTTCATGTTTTTACATTTTTAGATTTATTTTTTAATATTATCATGTGCAAAAAATTTATTCATAGAGAATTTTATAAAATTTCTAATATGAAATTTTTAGTTAATTTTTTTTCAAAAGGTCTAATCTTTTAATAAATTAAATTATTTCAATATTTTTTGATGCAACACATTTCTTATACACTGGACTAGTGAATCACCTGAAATCTTTGCTTAATTTACATGTGGCAAAAAATTTTTGTCCTTCAAAATTATACACATTGAATATTTAACTAATTCACACTTTATATCTTACTATGATAAATCATAAAAATTATCCAAATAAAGCTTTTGTCATTCACAAATACTATCAAAGACATTCATAATAATTTAAAAATGTTAAGAACTTTTTTGAGAAATCACATTTCAAGTTTCAACATTTTATTAAAAATACCGTTCTGAGAAAAACGCATTTGAAGTTTATGAAAGCAACTTTAACTATTAAAAAATTAAAATACGTGTTTAAAATTCCCCACACTTTCTTGCTTCAAAACTTTCTAATTGCCAAGTTGCTAATTATTAAAACTACTAGAAAAATGTTTGAACTAATCTTCATGAAAATTTAAAAAGTTTTGTCTCAAAAATGCTCTTTAAAAGGCTTTAAATTCACAATTTTCGGTTCCGAAGTCACTACTTCCGTTTTGTTTTGACAGCTGTCACTGATGTTTAAACAGCTGTAACTTTTCTTTAAAATGCCGTAGAGACAAAACAAAAACAGATTTAGAAGCCTAAAAATTGAAATTTTACAACTAAGAAGTTTAAAAAAAAATTATAATTTTTGGCAAAAAATGACGTTTTCAACGTAGATGGATACCTTAAAATATTTGCAGGTTAAAATTTCAATTTTCTAACGTGGTATTCCTTTTTCATCACATTAGCATTCATGTAAGAGCTAAAGTTAATTATATACAGAATGTGTTTGTTCATTTCGTAACCCTCAGATGGAAAATGCACTGAATTACAAAACTCCCCAATGATAATAAATTTCGTTCTTTCTTCGTGCCTAGCTTCAAAAATCATGCCAGTAATGTGTTTCATGTGTTATCTGCAGTGCACAGCTTTTAAATACAACTGTTAGTTTAACATATTAGCTAGGTTTTGATGTCAAACATAATTTTGATATTGTCTGTTATTTTTCGGTTTTATTTATCTTGTCATTTCCATGTTATTCTTATTTCAGGTTTGGCTTTGTATGGTCTTATGTATATGGGTGCCCTGGGTGACATCCATTTACACCTTATCGAGTGTCTTGTATTCAGTGCCCTTATATCTGCCGTTGATCCTGTCGCGGTATGTATGTTCATTCTTTTATAATCCTTACATGATTTCGCAATAAATATTTGTTTAAAAAGAACCTCATATTTAATTTTTAAACATTGTTCACTCTTTGTAGTCTTTATAGGCTATCACACGAGAAATCAAAGCATTCTTAATGGAAAAAAGGAATCATAAAACGAATCCGTTGAATTTTCAAAGTGTACAGATTAATAAGGGATACAGCTTTAAGGCTTTTTCTCCAATTCGACTGCAGGTTGGTCGTAGCGAATACTTCTTTTGTATGCCTGCTCTCTGCATCAAACCCTTGACACAGTCTCGGTTACATACCTATTTTCAGGTTTTAATACTCTTCCAGCCATGCGCTACAAGTACTTTTCACTTTACGACAGTTCAGTTTCGACGACTGTGTCGTTAAGCGAATTAGTCGATAAGTTTATGCCAGTAATATAGCAATGTTATAAAATTACATAGCATCAATTTTATTCATAAAATAACATGCATATGCACATATAATTATTTGTTCCTTTGATTACCTGGAGCTGTAGAAGTTCCAGATAAGGTTGATAAAGATGACGAAACAGAATTTGTTCAAGACCCCGAATGGAAAATTCGTAAAGGAACTTGCAAATTCAATTTGCTGTGAAATATTTTTTCCTTGATACATTTCTTTACTCCAGTATAAAAGTTCATTCTTCCCACGTTTAAATAGTAAAACATTCAGTATTTGTATTCATAGCCTCAAGTTCCAAAGCACCGCATTAATTTCGGAAAACACCCCAGCTACCTCATGAACTTCTTCAAATCTTTTTCCTACTTCATCTTCCAAATACTGCAGTCCTTCTAATTTCCTTAGATTCTCATTTGTTAGTTCTCCATCATCACAATCCACTAATGTAATTCAACAATGTCTTCCAGTTCATACAAATTAACAGCACTGTCAAAGTTGACCATTCCTTGAATTATACCAATTTGTTCAAATCGTTTGTTAAACGATTCATGAAACCTTTTATGCACTTTTATCATATGCCTTGCATTCACTTACCTATCATTCCATCCCAAGAATATTAACTTTTTTAATAATTCTAAAATGCTGTAAGGTTTCCAAAAATTCCCATTCAACTCTGATCGATCGAGTTTCGATCTCCACTGTGTGGATTTCCTGAAATGTCGACCTAAACTCATTTAGTTGTAAGTGCGAGTGGTCATTAAACAGGTAAGTCGTAAAGTGTGGAGTACCTGTATCTTCTTTCAACAAAGACTTTTATCATTGTGGATAAAAGTCTTTGTTCAGAGCCTACCGACACCAATAACTAAAACTTTTAGCCGTACAATAAACAAATGGTTACAGCGCTGGTCTTCGGTACCAGAGTTCGTGGGTGTGAATTCTACTGTGGCATGGATGTTCGTAGCCGCTCGAAAACGACTTTAAGCAGTAGGTCCCGTCTCATTTGCCCTCGTGTACAGAAAGTAGACCGTAATACTCCAAACAAAACTAAAACGTTTATATTCTGGCAATTTATAGTTACAGTTAGCTAAAAAATTACTTTTTGTTCAGTATTTTTCTCAGTATTATGTCTTTCTCTCAGCCGAAAGATAACTTTTGCCCTCTTTGCAGTGTGCCTCAGTCCCCACTACAGTTACAAAGTAGAGCACACCCAGCGTTAGAGTTGTAACGTCACGTGATCCTCGGGTAGCGTGTGGGTGTCGAAGTGGTTATGACACGACGTACAGCTTAGAAACAGTAACAATGTTTATTCTTGATTAAAATGGAGCATGTACAAATTTTCCAAATGGAAATCACAGGGCTCAGGCGGCCTGGTACGAACCTAAAAGTTTCCCAGGTTCAAGGCGAACCTAAAAAACAATCTGCGGACAGGTGCCGACAGATACCGTTGTACAAGGGTACCAGCTTTGTGTGGGTCTCTTTGAGTCCCA
>CM063498.1:34932996-35030496 GCA_032207245.1 Pardosa pseudoannulata
TGTATATATAGAAGGGTTATGTAATAATAAAAAGAAATAAAATAGTATATACCTATAAAACAAAATTGCATTGTCATAATACTGTATTTCAGGCTGAGGAGTCTGCAATACTTGATTCGCTCAGAAAGATAAAACAATTGAGTGAAGACAATATATATTTATATACTAACAGTCTTTCAGTAATCAAGAGCCTAGAACAATTAGTACCAAAATCCAAATTAATTACCGAGATACAAAAAAGAATGTAAAAACATGAATAACCGAACAATTAATATAATTTGGATCAAAGCTCATACGGGGAATACCGGTAATGAATATGCAGATATTTTAGCAAAGAACGCCACGAAATCAATAAATTACAAACCAATACATCTCCCGGTATCAATACTTAAAAAATATATGAAAGAAAACATAAATAAAGATTGGTAAGATTATTGGGACAATAGTGGAAAAAGAAGAGCAACCTATACTATAATGTCTAAAGTAGAACAAAAGTTACAATTCGAAAATATTATTAGAAAATATTATAAGTTTCCCAACTTACTTGTACAGAATTGGAAAACTCGATTCACCAAAATGTAAATGTGGAATGATAGGCAACCCTCAGCATTACATGCAAGTAAGATGTAATCTCGTTCCGATGTTTATTAAAAAATACGAAAACGAAACACTGATTGAATATTTTTTAAAAAATAGATAATAATCTTAATCATATTAAAAATTTAAAGGAAATTTATAATATATTAAATTCAAATTACTATTATATACAAAATAAATTTTAAAATTTTAAAATGAGGGAAAATACTTGGTAAAAATAGTGATAGGGATAAAAAAAAAGTGTTATTTAAGTTAATAATTCAGTGTATAACATTAAAATAAATAATGTCGAAAGGTTCTCCCCACCCACTTAGGCTTTTGCATCCATAAACTTCTTCAGTTGAATGTGGGTGTGGGTCATCTAAGTCTAAGTATATATAGAAGATCAATAATATTTTATATTTTAATAAACATAATCACCGTAGCGAAATATAGCTACACAACTGGTTCATCTATAATGATCTAATTTTAAGATGGATTCTATATATAACTATGGAAGATAAATTAGTATGCAAGATTTTAGCTGAAGTGGATAGAATATGGCAAAAAAATTCATTAAAAGATTTAGATCTAGATAGCCATTGTAACGATCCGTTACATGACCCCAAAAGAACGAGGAGCCCGAAGGTGACCTTTCGCCGTGGACTCACGATTAGCCTCGAATAGAACCAGGTGGTCTAAGCACCTTAATTGAAAACTGTTCGTTGCCGGCTCCTCATCGTCTGGGCATTGTAAACCTGTTGAATGGAACGTTGCTGTGAAAAGAGTGTACATAATTAGAGTGCACCTTGCCGCCCATTAGCGGTTACAAAAAGGCCATTAAGTTGGTTAAGTTGATGGATCTGAGAAACTGCCTTTCGACCACATCTGGAAACAAAACAGCTGATCCGAGACTTGGGGAGCAACCGCAAGATTACGTCACCCTGGTTCTGGAAGTTTCTCGAAGGACCGAGAAAAGGGAGCGAGTGCCGCTATAAAAGGGAGGACAGGACTAGAACGGGGGCTTTTATTCTTCTCGAGGCTTCTACCTGATAGAGCCTGGTCGCTCAAGGACCGCTCGTATCTCCGTGTCTAGAGTTTTTTTATTTATTTATTTATTTTTTTTTTAGAGACCGCCAGCGTCTCTGTTGCTAGGAAGTCGACCTTCGACTTGGGAATTCCTTCCCCGTTATCTGCTAATTTTTAGTTAACTTCTTGCATAGAAGTAGGCAGCCGAGAGTGACTTTGCTCTCGAATTTGGATCGTCTTGCATCCTGAGATTTTCTTCACGAATCCCAGCGTGATACGCACTCAGAACTTTCGAACCTTGCTGTGAAAGCCAACTGTGCTAATCGACAGACGGAGTGATCGTGTCAGCATTATTCCCGACACTAATTAGTTACCAACTCTTGTGATTGGAAGCCCTAGCCATACTGTTCCGGTATCCCACGCATCCTTGTGTGTGAATATCATCTCTGTACGAGATCCCCGAATGTTAACATACTACTGAATTTGTACATAGCTGTACATAATTTATTCGATTGAATAAAATATTTAATCTAGAATACCTAGGTTTCTAGCCTGTTTCATTGATGGCCTCGCCTACTTTATTCCCAGTACGTTATACCATACAGTGCGAATTAATTGGAAAGTGTATAATAAGAAGTTATTTTCTGTTTCTTTCACAGATAGCTATGGGAATTGCTGCTTTTATCTGCGTTAGTCTAGGTGGACTTGCAATTGGAATAATTATGGGCATATTTACTGCTCTTATTACCAAGCACACTGAAGAAGTAAGAGGTAAAAGGAGAATGATTGAGTGCTAAGTATGATAATGCATTTAACATGTTAAATCTAGTACAAATAATTTTGAAAATAAATTATTAAATAATTATTCAAAATTTTGTTGGTATAATATTGTTGTAGTATTAAATATCAATATAGAGCATGGTGTATACATAATTTTTTTATAAAATACTCCATTTATCTTTATATAAACTTTAATTTAATTCAATATTTTCTGTTGAAATTTGATTTTTTCACATTATTGAATATGTCAAATAACTTCTAAAAAAAATTCTGAGACCAAATCAGGATAGAAAATTATTAAAACGTGTGTCTTTAAGATTTTATCAAACATTTTTTTATCAAATATCCTTCGTAAATTTTACAGTGGTTTTGAAACGTATATTATGAAGATTTTATCAATACTTTCAGTTGATAAAATCATTCTTTCTATTACTTTTTCCTGACTTGTATTGAAATGCAAATATATTAATGTATATAAAGAAATACCTTTACATATATGTATAATATATATATAATATATATATATATATATATATATATATATATATATATATTATATATATTATATATTATATATATATGTATATATTATATAAATATATATATATATATATATATATATATATATATGTAAGGAAAATTCCCAGGGGTTTTCAAAACTTAAATCAAGGGTAAAAATTCCCGCGTCATTTTCCATTCCCCTTTTTAACCCCTAACCTAAATTGACCACTGGGGCTACAGGTTTCGCCCTCAGAGAAGGGGGCCTGGCCAATTATAAACCTACATGGCCCTAGCGGACAATTTAGGAAATTTCCAAATAAAAAGGCGATACATGCTAGCGGAGACAGATTTTTCTAGAGATATGTTCCCACAGATGTTGACCCAGGTGTTACGTGTCTTATACATAGAACTTCATGCTAGCTGACCCTTCAGTTTGTCCCTATGATGAAGTGGGAACCCGTCCTTCAACATTATCTTAATAAAGGTCTTTAGCTAAAATGGTATCATTTTTATGGCCATGACTGCAACCCCCCATCGAGAAGTCAGTCTCATTACATATATATATATATATATATATATATATATATATATATATATATACATATATCTACATATATATATATACACATATATATATATATATATATATATATATATATATATATATATATATATATATATATATATATATATATATATATAATGTGTGTGTGTCAGGTTTAAAAATGGGGATTAAGAAGTTATAAATAAAAATAGTTAGAACTCATTAACGATAACGTAATAGGAGAAAGACACACCCTAGAGTGGAACTATACAAAGTAAAGAAGCTGACGAGGAAGTCGACATAGGAATTAGCTTAGAGAGCAACGCCAAAAAAAGACAGTTCTGAGCGGGAACTCGGGCTGATAACATCCTCCACGCTTGCCGAGGCAAATTATAAGCACAAAGGATTTCGAAATGGCATAGCTATGGACGGAAGGATTTAAAAATAAATGGAATAAAGAAGTTTTTATATATGAAATCAAATGCATGCCTTAACCACTCGTACGTGTTATATATATATATATATATAGATAGATAGATAGATAGATAGATAGATAGATAGATAGATAGATAGCACGCCGAAAATAATTCACCGGTCACATCAATGTAAGCCCCTATTGTATTTTCTTCCCAGAGCTTACTGTACAAAGGAGATGCCTAATTTATCTAGCAGTCTTGCCACCATGAAAGAAAACGACGCAAATCCGGGTAAAACTTAAATTTTATTCTAGAGCTGCTATAATGACATGTTTAACAGTCAACGGCAGACAAGGGAATGGCCATCAAAACACTTGCTGAAACTGGATTGGACCCCACAGGGAGCGACGAATAGAATTTTCCTAAGCGACCGTCAACTTAGTCAGCGAATTCAACAATAAAAAGTAACTTAGATCGAATGGGAAAAGCTAAGCCATTTACCAGCGACAGCTGGAAAATACGGTGAGTGGGCAGAAAATTTGCATCTATTGCAGAGAAAGCTTTGGGAAATAGGTTGGAAGAATTTTAAGTCACGGACACTCCTTTAATTACGATATTTTGTGGCTGGTAAAATAGATTTGAAGGAATCAAAATGTATTCGCCATCGTACTCCCTTGATTTAACTCCCATCGAGCATGTGTGGGATGCTTTGGGGTTTGGTATGATTTGGAGCGCTACGGTCTACTTTTTGCAACACGAGGGCTAATGAGACCGGAACCTACTGCCTAAAGCCGATTCCGAACGGCTACGTACATCCATGCCACTGTGGGATTCGAACCCACGAACTCCGGTTCCGAAGGCCAGCACCCTAACCATTCGGCCATCGTTCGGCGGGGATGCTTTGGGGAGACGCATTGCAGCACGCTTACATCCTCCGAAGAACACCAAACAACTCAAGCAGATCTTGCTTGCGAAATGGGCACTCCTACCGCAAGAAATGTTGGACCAGTTAGTTGGTTCCGATGCGGAGACGGTGCTAAGCAACCATTGCAGTTAGGGGAGGGCATATCCCATGTTAAGGAACATCTGCTTGTTGTTCTTCCTCTTGGATAGACAATCATGAGTCACGATACTATGCGTTCAATAAAGCTTGTTTTTGTTTGATTCCATACCGTATGCATTGTATTCCTTTTTCAGAGCCGATGCTTTCGTCATCCTTTACGTACATAATACTGTCCCTCATTTTTGAATTCCATGTCTCTCAGATGTTTTCTCGTTGATTTATGGCGAAAAACCCACCTGTTGCTTAAGTTTTACACACCAGTGTATCATGCAACGGTAAAATAACCTGAGCATGATTTCCAAGTAATTGTCAATATCGAGTCTCTGTTCTGTAATTTTACCTTCTATTTTAACATTTTGTCGACACCAAAAATTTTACATTATTTAGGGATAGGACATAAAAATCCGCTGTTTTAAGGTAATTTGATCTTTTGTGACAGTTTTTAAAACGGGCTTTTATGCACACACACACACACACTCACACACTCCCACTGTTACATTTTCTGAGCCCATTTCTGGAAGGTGTGTATGTATGTAACCAGAGAAAATATTCTCTCCAATTACATAAGAAAATTAGCCCCTGTTATTTGAATTGCTCGGACTTATAAATTGCTCGGATTAAAAATTGAATTGCTCGGACAATAAGAGAACCTAAGTGATTTGCAGTCGTGGCTACTTTTAAAAATATTGAAGCATAATGAAAAGCCGCAGATCGCAAACACCTTTTATTGAAAACACCAAAATAATCAAGAAATACGAGGTACTTTGGGCTTTTATAGTTTTAAGATCCTGCGTCCAGCCAATCAAATTACAGGAAAAAACTAATTAAACACAGCCAATCAAAACACAAAAGGATCAACTAAAGGAAACCTAGTACGTCAAAGAAAGCTATTACTTATATACAACAATAATCGGCCAAGTCTTCAAGTATGAGTGCGATTATATATTTCAACAAAAAAAAAAGCGAAGTCCAGCGTTGTGAAACTTAAACTTTATTGAAGCTAAAAATGAAAATCTTTTCAAGGCAAGAGAATGCCCAAGAAAAAAATACATCTTTCAGTTTTTTTCATTCAAGAGCGAGCGATCACGTGAATGTTCTCCCAAGAGAGAACTAGCTTACTCAGCGTTATTTGGGAGTTAAGCGGAACTTTGATCGGCTGCACCAATGAGGTCCATCTACCTTAAAACAAGATGTTTTGGGTGAACCCGGGTATACAATCCACAGCATATCATAATATACAATGCAGTGTAAATACAGTAAAAATATTACAAAACAACACATACACATACAAAACAGACAAAATAACACTTAGAAATACAAAAAATAGTAATAATAATTAAATTTAAAAAATTAAAATTAAAATTAAAAAGAATAATAATAATAAGATAATTGCATGAAAATAAATACAATAATGCGGTAACAGTGAAAGTTACATATTCGCAATCAGCCTTGTTACGGGGCTTGCAGATTCTTCGAATTTTCCATTAGGCAACCGAACAGTTTATATAGTTTGGATAAGAGGGTTTAGTTACCATTTAGCTGATCAGCCCAACACCCTCCAGGCCTGTTTCTGAGGCGCTTGAAATGCCAATCCCTAATGAGAGAGCAGTCAAATAGGTAGTAGCCGGGCACACCCGGGCCACCGCAAACAAAACTCAGGCTAGCTGATTCAGAGAGCTGGAACCGGCTAAAATAGGCTGGGAATGGGCCATGCTCGGTAAGGAAAGCTGTAAGGGCGGCATTGGAGATTAGCCTAGGAGGATTTACTTTCGGGTAGTAGACAGACCTACCCTTCTCCGCTGTGTCCCAAGTGACCTGACAGTCATCTATTTGGCGCTCTCGAAGTTTGCCCATGATGTAGACGCTGGAAGAGGAAGTTCCTGATCAGTGTCGTCATGTTCGTCTACGGACTTGGCCAAGAAGAATGAACTTTGATCCCTTAAGTTAGCTCGAAAACCACACAGGCAGCAATTTAGTTATTGGAGGAGTTAAGGCATCTGTACACCTTTAAAACGTGAATTTCGACCAAAATATCAATTTTTAAATTTTATTATATTATTAAAATCTAATATTTTATCTATACATAACCACTTGAACTTTGCCTTTATCACATTTAGAACCAGAGTTATAGCATTTTAAATGAAAGTCCAATGTCAATTTTAATACCGGAAGTGCTTTTTTGTAAACCAGAAGTAGCCTGAAAACTTTTATTCTCTTGTCAATTTCAACAAATTCTTTTGATATAATTAAAATGTTATAAAACTTGGACCAAATAATTCATGCATAAAGGTATTATTTTTTAAAAAATCTGGTAACAGAATTTTCTTGAATTTCGCATCTGAATCTCGCAATGAATTTAGGGATACATTGTCAAATTTTCTAGTGCTTCCGAGATTTTGCAATTACATTGCTCTTATTTTTATAAGTGTTTCAGTAAGAATATACTTTGAAACAATAAGTTATAAAATAATGATATAATTATTCGTTTTGGAATTATAGTGATTTTCATAGGGTCTAACTTATATTACCTACTTAAAAACAACAGTCTACTCTTTTCAAAATAAAGCCCAAGAATATATTACAAACATTCAGAAAGAAACTAACCAGTATCTTACAAAGAAAAAAAGGCGGGCTTTAAATAATAGGTGTATATTAAGGTATTATAAGTGTTTACATACAGTTTTTCTAATATATTAAGTTGTTTTTTCATTTTTCTCAAAATTGATTTTTTCGGGATTTTGCTTACCGCAAAACATGATAACTCAAAAATATTTCGCCCGAATGCTTAGATATTTTAAGTGTGTGTTACAAAATTATATATTCAGGGAATAGACTACAATTGTGGTTCCAGATTAATTACTTTGGGATTTAGAGCCGTTTAATTCTTGACTTGCATGAAAATTTTGAGAAATTTTCAATGTTATTGTACCTAAGTTCCTATAACTTCACAAATATATTTGTGATCATTATGATTGTAGTCTATTCCTTGAGTAGATAATAAGAAACATTATCCAATTTACAAAACAGTGATTACATGATTTAATTTGGAGTTATCATGTTTTTGGTAATGCCTGATTTTAGGGCAAATTTCACCCTATAAAATATGAAAATATTATTCAAAAACAATATAGTCTGCATTTTTTATAGTTTTAAGTTACATTTCTTCATAAAATTAACATTAAAAATAAAAATTTCAAATATTTAAAAAAATCACCTCCGAAGGTGTACAGATGTTAAACTAATTTCCTGGGACAGCTGGAAAATGTGACCTGTAGGCAGAAATTTAGCATTTATTCTAGTGTTAATGTTGGAAGATGATGGGTAAAAACAATTTAAGTCAATGAACTTTAAATCTGACATTCTTCGACTAAGTAATTAGGTATTAAAGAATGAGAAGAGGTAACAGGAGAATTTTAAATAGATATTTTAGGTGTAATAATTTTAATATATTACATGTATATATATTTGTAAAACGTCCACATAATTAAAAATACTGTAGTCGTTATTGTAAAACAATTATTAAATGTAGTAGCCGAGTAGATTGATGTAAACGTTCACTTACAAACACATCTTTTATTTAGACCATAAGATGACACTAAACACACAAATCCCCGTCGGGAAAAAGAACACAAAGCACAGAAATATTTTTATGGTATCATTTATATCGTGATCTTAAAGGAAAAAGCCACGAAATCTGTGTGCCAGCCCTTTTGTTAACTATTTGAAGGAGTGTGGTCAGGCATGATGTCATTCCGGTAACCAATCACGTCTCTTTAATTACTTCTAGTTTATTCTATAAGATATAGTACCTCTACAAAGCGCGGGAAAAATGAATCAATGGAGCTTCTTTCTAAATTCAAGGTGCCAGGAAATGAGTGTTTGCCGCCATTATTATGAAAAATGTTCTTTAGAATTTGTCAATAGGAAATCTAGATTTTCAATGGAAAACAGAAAACATTTAATTTAGGATTTTACTTTAATAGAATTTTATTATTGCATAATCATATATATATATATATATTTATTTATTTATGCTTGTATGTATGTGTGTGTATTAAATGAAAGTTATATATCTTTCCAGTTGTGGAACCCTTAGCAATGTTAGGAGTGGCATATTTGTCCTACTTATTAGCAGAAATGGTACATTTTTCGGGCATCATAAGGTAAATCTTTACTTCCACTACTTAATTTACAATGTTTGGTTTAAGGGATATTAGAGTATACATTTCTTTAATTTCATTAAAAAATTATTTTCTAATGATCTGATTGTAAACAAATTTGATGTAGAGTTCATGTTAGATTTTGTCTTTTGCAGTATTATCGGCTGTGGGATTGTTCAAGCTCACTATGCATCCAAAAACATCTCCAGCAAATCTAATACCACGGTAAAATATTTTTCTAAGATGGTCAGGTAAGAACTTTTTTTCTAATGTTTTCACTATATTTTTCTTTGTAAAAGTTTATTTTTAAGTATCAATGTTTAATTTGTAGTTAGAGTTCAATCTTGCATGGATGATGGATCCATGCTAATCAATTAGCTCCTTACTTTATGATTTTGGAGTCTTTTAAGGGATTTAAAATCTATTGATAAATCGATAAATGAACAGAAATTAGTTTTACTTCAGTACAGCTCGCTAACCTGACAGGTGTAAGGCAACCGTGATGCCATTTCTGGAATATCCCCTCAATTTAGATTATCCGCAGGAGGTATTTTTGCTCCTAATTTTGGATATCTCTTCCATTTGCCAACCTCCAACTCGGTGCCAAATTCTGACATCTGAGAAGAACCCTGCTCCTCGATACCTGAGATCATGGTTTCTAATCCCACCGCTGGCACGGATGTTCGTAGCCGTTCGTAGTCTTCTTGAATCAGTAGGTTCAGTTCTCATAAGCTGTCTGCCGCATAACAGGCAACCGCAGCGCTTCTCCGCATTACCGACAATGAATGGATAGCGGTGATTACTGCCTGACTAAATTTAATGCAATTCATAATAAACTAAATGGAACTTATTATATAATTTGTTAGCTTTTTTTACGTTTTAGGGTACTTTTGGTATGTAATTTTATGATTGCCTGAAGCTAATATTTTTGCAGTGATCTTTTGTTTGGTTTGAAGATTAAAGTTTTGAATTAAATATTTTATGTTTTTACCAGTTTGGTTAACGTTCTTTTTAAAAGCTGTAAAGATGTTTTTTCTGACAAAAGGAATTGCATTTTGTAAAATTGTAACTCTACATATGCTGTGCAAATTAGTTAGTGAAGGCCTTTGACTAGTGTAACCTTTTCTGGAAAAACTTAATAAATATTGTGAAACCTGTATCGTTTCTTCTAGCCATGGTTTGGCCGGGTGGTTTTCCTCACCTTCTACGGTTTTTTGAGTAGTTATAGATATCTTAACTAATGTTGTTTCCAGGTGTAGGTGTTTGTGCTCCAAACCGATCAACCCATAAACCCACTCTGAGAACACCCAAACCCAAATATTTAACGTACATGTTCTTTGTGTATACAGGGAGATGTTTAGTACGTTTCCAAGGTTCGATTCCATTCCAGCACCTTTGCATTCTAACCTAGCACCCTTGTTGCCTCAAGAGGCGCCTTCACATTATTGGCATCATAGATAGCTCGATATGTAGGGGGTGTCCTTACACATCTTGTGTGATTATGATTACTACTTTGCTAAGCGTTTTGGATGTCTTGGTTATCACTTCATCGAACCGAGGGAGTTAGCCAACTTCCCGGTTAAGTTGCTGCTTAGATTTATCTCAGCTATTGGTTTCTTTGAGACTTAATTGTTAATATTCTTAACTTATTGCTGGGACTCTTTGGTTCCAGTAAATGGGCGGGTTCAGTACAATATGTCTTGGGTCGCAGTGTTGGTGCTCTTATGAGCCGCCCCACCCTAAATTTAAATCTAAATCTAAATCTAACCTAGCACACTGACCACTAACCTTTTTTTTATTTTAATTTTATAATTTTGTTTTTAGTCTTTAACTAGTATTTATATTCTTGAGAGACTTTACTTATTTTTCAGCCTTTTAATTTTATAATTTTGTTTTTAGTCTTTAACTAGTATTTATATTCTTGAGAGACTTGACTTATTTTTCAGCTATATAGATAGTCGCAGTTGTGATGTAACTATCTCGATGCTGCAAAACAGCTGTATGCTATCACTTTTATCTTTTTCAACTTGCTCTTTACATGCGTTGACTTCACATTTATTACAATAATATGACATAAAGGTTTTACCTTCTCCATATACCTATATTGGTGGCAACGAAATGTGTTTATGTTCAGTATTAAAAAAATAGGATTAGAAATTTTTATACATATCAGAATTTAAAATTATAGAAAGAGTTTATACCTTTGTTTAAAAAAATTTTAACTCTTGAATTTAAACCTTAAATAACAATGTAAATATCATAGCTCTACATTTTGGTTTTGTTGTAGACTTTATCTCCCTTTTTTCTTCTTCTTTCAGTGCTGTGTGTGATACTGTGATCTTCCTCTTCTTGGGTATGGTACTAGTAGATGACCAACACGTCTGGCATACAGGGTTTGTACTCTGGGCCACCGGACTTTGTCTCATCGTCAGGTTTGGAAGTAAGTAAAGCAGAGATTTCTGCACAATAGAAAATTTTAATGCAAAAATTGGATTTATGTACAAATTTTACTATGTTACGACCTATTTATTATAAATATCAATAGTTTATGGCAAGAGTTGGTAGACTTTCAAGAAAGTAGAGCCAAGTTTTTATTGGAACATGAACGAAGGTACGTTAGAGCAATTTGCAGAGGCTGTTCACACATTTTTAAGACGATGTATATTGTAGTCACAAAACTAAATAACATAAAATTCTTGTGTTTGAAATGTTCTATTTGATAGTCCTTATTCTGAACTATCTTGCGACACCGTCATGTCCAGGATAATAAAGGCCTTTTGGAGTGTCAGAAGAGGTATTTTATCCCATTCCTTCGGAACAGCTTTCCAGAGTCCTGTAAGGATTGTGGGAAGACGTTTGGATAATGTAGCTTTTAAAAGTCCGAAAGCACAAAAATCCATAGGGAGATTTAGAAGGGATTAGATGACCAACACGTCTGGCATACAGGGTTTGTACTCTGGGCCACCGGACTTTGTCTCATCGTCAGGTTTGGAAGTAAGTAAAGCAGAGATTTCTGCACAATAGAAAATTTTAATGCAAAAATTGGATTTATGTACAATTTTTACCATGTTAAGACCTATTTATTATAAATATCAATAGTTTATGGCAGGAGTTGGTAGACTTTCAAGAGAGTAGAGCCAAGTTTTTATTGGAACATAAACGAAGGTAAATTAGAGCCATTTGCAGAGGCTGTTCACACATTTTTAAGACGATGTATATTGTAGTCACAAAACTAAATTACATAAAATTCTTGTGTTTGAAATGTTCTATTTGATAGCCCTTATTCTGAACTATCTTGCGACACCGTAATTTCCAGGATAATAATGCCTTTTGAAGAGTCAGAATAGGTATTTTATCCCATTCCTTCGGAACAGCTTTCCAGAGTCCTGTAAGGATTGTGGGACGACGTTTGAAAAATGCAGATTTTAAAAGTCCAAAAGCACAAAAATCCATAGGTGATACATAGGGAGATTTAGTAGAGATGTCAGTGAAGGGTATGGCCTTGATACCGGTTTTTTGTTCCATTTCTTTTAGAAAATTTACAATGGATTTTGATGCGTGACTGCTAGCTTTGCCTTGATGGAGTTCCACAGATTGATGGCGCTGAGAGTAAAGTGATGGTATTTCATTCAGAAAAAATGGCCATAAAATATTTTCCTGATAGTATTTGGAGTTAATCTTGGCATTTTATCAACTCTCTTTATTTTTAACTTGCCATTATATAATTAACCAGCAACATTCATAAATCCCTTAGAAAAACTTTATTTCGATTCTTTGAACCATGTACTTAAATTTTTTACTCCCCTTTAAGGATAATAAATGGCTCTTTTTTTGTTGCATTCATTTAAATACACCCATGATTCTTCTATTGTGACATTTTTTTCATTTTTCTATGGATAAATATTTTTCATACAGAATTCTGCAGCGTGCCCTGCATTCAGCGATATGCTTTAGAGAAAGACGATGCACATTGCGTTTTTTCACTTTCTTAAGATTTAAATCAGTGCTTATAACTTTGTTCACAGAGGACACCGAGCATTTTAATGATTTTGCAACTGTCCTTTGACTAGGGGAATTTTCTTTTAACATTAAACAAAGTACCTTTTCAATAGTCGAAGATATTCGTTTTTTCCTTGGATACTGTTGGAATTTTTGTCTCACTTGAGGCTCCAATTTGATGTTTTTATCCTTCTTTTTGACGTTATTACCTATCGACACTTTAGATATCACAAAACCATGACTCTAACATCGGTTTTGGATAACGTAATATGAATACTTCTCTCCGGAAAGAGCATAAATATAGCCTTCGACCCACTGCTTCGTTAAAATCGCCCTTTTGAGTAAAAACAAACCTCTCAAGTCGCAGACCATAATTTTGACTTTTAAAAACATAATACAACTGCAGTTATTTATTTTGCAACAAAAGATTTTTTAATACCGCTAAATAAAATCGTCTAAAAAATGTGCGAACAGCCTTTGTATATACGGGAGTTATTATGTAGGGATATCTTCAAAATTGTCATTATGAAATCACTATCATTTTTTTATTATTTTAATAAAGTTTTACACAATGACATAATCTGTTTGCTCCTTTAGAATTATTAGTATAAACAACTATTCAAAATTTAAAATAATTATTCTAGATTAACCCCTTCCGGTACGATTTAATAATGAAAAACTGTGCGTGAAGTAACCATTTATTTTTTATTTAAAAAACTTGTTTCATTTTACAATTCTTACATATTCCTAATTAAAATCCACTTTTTACATAGTGTTAAATAATATCAGAAAAGGTATAATTAACACTAAATTGCCCGAGATTTCTTGTATACCTATATTGCCCAAAAACAGTCAAAATGACTGCATTGTAAAAAAATAACAAATATGTAAAGAAATTTGTTTAAAATTAATTTTTAATATTATATAATAAAGGAGAGCGGAAGTAACTACAATTATTCATAAACCCATTTATATGTTATAGAAAAAGTCACCAAATTCTAAGAAATTGTGTCATTATATTTCATAATAGTTTTTCTAATTGAAATTAAAAAACAGTCAAAATGACTGCCTTGGGCAATCTAGTGTTAAGAAAATATCAAAGCAAAACATTAATAAGGTATACAGATAATAGTCTTCAAGCTAGTGGTACTTTTCAAAACAAAGTGCAAAGGAATACTGAATTGTTTACACCGCCAAGTAGTCTCACTTCTTATTTGATTCTTGTAACACACACGGCATTTCTTAGTAGGTTTTCTTTTATTCTGACTCATCAATTTGGCAGTGACTTGTACCAAGAAATTCTAAATAAACAATATGTAATAGTGACCTGGTATTTCCACAAGTAACAAAAGTCTTGCTAAATTCAGTATACTAGAAATTATAAACTAAATTAATTATCATATTTAACATTAACTTTAGTCGCATGACGAGTGTAGCTCGTCATTGTGCGGTATGGAATGAAAAACCAATGACGAGCTAGACTCGTCATTTTACCGGAAGGGGTTAAATAATATATTAAAATCATTTCTAAGTAGCTAGTACACGTATTCCAATCTATTTGAAATTTCTTGCACGTTCTGCTGCAAACACTATTGATAAAATTCACAGACCAGGCACTTGGTATTTTTTATATTCGGAAAAGCTGTGTGGAGCTTAAAAACAATTTTTTTTAATTTATCTTAAAATTATATAAACTTTTACAATGCAAGTAAGTTAAGGAAATAAGAATTCTATGTGATTCATAAAAAAGTATATATTGCAAAAAAGGAAATCGCCGAATTTTATGCTCTTTGGAACTCTTTAACCCTTTAAAGGTCACCTGTATAAACTGTTTGGAATTCAATGAAATTAGTTTATAAATATTACCTATGAACCTTATAAATGCAAAATGTATTAAAATTTTTCTTTCCAATCCTTACAGAAGTTTCCATTAGAGGATACTGTAAGAGAGATTTAGGGTGGTAGATTAACTGACAAACCCATCCGCTTGTACAGCTTGAACATAATACTTTTTAAAATTTTAATTATATTGGAAGAACAATAAATAAGTGTTCTTAAAAAGTATAATAAATAAATAGTTTAACAATTTATAAGTGTTGTTTGAATAGATATTTTTGTTTGGGGTCATAAGTGAAAAAAAAAATCGAATTACTAACTTTCCAGGTACAGCAAGTTTAAATGCATATATTTTTATCTGCAAATTTTTAGTTAACTTCTTGCATAGAAGTAGGCAGCCGAGAGTGACTTTGCTCTCGAATTTGGATCGTCTTGCATCCTGAGATTTTCTTCACGAATCCCAGCGTGATACGCACTCGGAACTTCCGAACCTTGCTGAGAAAGCCAACTGTGCTAATCGACAGACGGAGTGATCGTGTCAGCATTAGTCCCGGCACTAATTAGTTCCCAACTCTTGTGATTGGAAGCCCTAGCCATACTGTTCCGGTATCCCACGCATCCTTGTGTGTGAATATTATCTCTGTACGAGATCCCTGAATGTTAACATCCTACTGAATTTGTACATAGCTGTACATAATTTATTCTACTGAATAAAATATTTAATCCAGAATACCTAAATTTCTAGCCTGTTTCATAGACGGCCTCGCCTACTTTATTCCCAGTACGTTACACAGTACCCCTTTTTTTGTTTATCGCTTAACCGATTTCCTATTATTTTACACTAGCATATAGCCCATGATATGACGGGATCAGTAAAATTTTTAATTTTCCAGAATTGTAAAGTACCCTATAAGGCAGATAAAAAAAATGGTTTGTTTTTTGGCTGAGAATTGTCTGGTACAAGTTCCGTAATTTGTTTATCTTCATACTCCTCTAAAATCTCCCGATACTGTGAATGCAGTCTAGAATCAAGTTGAATTCATTTAGAAAGACAATTCAAAGTTTTCTTATCTACGTCGAAATTATCGTTCAGTTCTTCCCAATTTTTTGTCAGTAATTAATGGAAGTATAAAAATGAAACTATCATTTCTACTACACCCTGGAGGTAAATAGAATTTGTACCTGTGATAAAATTTTCATTGCAACAAAAATATAGATGATTAAATTTAAAATCATCACATATGTACCTAATTTATTATTTAAGCCAAATATAAAAGAAAAGTATTTACGTAATATCTAAGTTCATTGGTAAAACGTATGAAAATAATGCAGACGATATTTAAATAATTTAAAATACGACATGATTAAATGAGATGGTTAAAGGAATGACGTCATAGTGCTAGAAAAAAATGTTTTTTTTTTACCTATTTATTATGTGACAAATTGTTAATTTAATCGTCTGCTCTTAACCGGGAAAAATAGGGCTTGAAATAAGGGCATTAAACGCTAGAAAAGGGGGGATGGGATGGGCTTCGAACGTTGCTAACCCTAACTCATCAAGAATCCAATATGGATACCTCTATTCATTCAAGACCAACTGCTTCATAAATTGGAGGACAGACGGATAGATAGCTTAGGCTATTATTATATAGGGGATTTGTTTTTATTTTTTCATCTTTGATACACACTTTTCATAGTGTAAAAAAAAAATAAATTAAAGAGCTTCAGCCCACCATTGAAAGATTCAGATAGATGCTTCAATTGATGTTATTATCAATTTTTGTTTTATTATAAAGTCGCCAAACGATGACCGAATGGATAGAGTGCCGTCCTTCAGTACCTGCATTGGCTGGTTTAAATCTTATAAATAGTTCTATAATATATATATATAGTTCTATATATATATATATATATATATATATATATATATAATATATATATAAATATTATAAATAGCTCTATAATAATAAATAGGTTTATATAAATAGTTCATTTAAATGAAATTTTAATTTTTAAAACGTTTTAATTTTTTAAATCTTTGTGATTCTTTTAAATTAATATTTTTATAGAAATATAATATATTTATATAACATAATAAACTATAAAAAATGAAAGGAACAAAAAACATATTTTTGTGTATTATCAAATGTTGTTATCAATTCCTTCATGAGTCCGTTTTATGTGCAGATTGTATTATAACCTTATTTGCAATTGCCAGTATTAACTTTGGGAATATTTATTATTGTTCAAACAGCATGTTCACTTCCATTTCAGGTGTCTTTTTTCTGACATATTGTGCCAATAAATTAGAAAGAACGCGTAGAATCAATGAAGAAGAGCAATTCATAATGGTATGCATGTACGAGTATATGAACTTGACATATTAACAGCATATTTTTACGCTTCCTAAACCTCTTTCTTGTCGTTCATATTCCTAGGCGTATGGAGGACTCCGTGGAGCTGTGGCCTTTTCTCTAGTCATCATGCTGGACGACATTGAACACAAAAATCTTTTTACCACAGCAACCCTTTTTATCATTCTTTTCACGGTCTTCATACAGGTGAGTTACTATTAGTGTGCGATGTAAAAATAATAATGTTACGTTGGCCTAGTGTTTGAGAAAGAAGATAAAACTCAAGAAACACATGAAAAATAGGTCTTGATTAAATTATTTATAATAGTATAAATGCCCAAGGAATACAAATGAATCAACTTATCATTTTGTTGATTGAAGACTGCTCTCGAGTCGGCGTCAATCCTGAAAAAAAATACAAAAATGGCTATCTTCCAAAGAGGTTCATCCACACGCCACGGATGCCAGCCGTTCCTTCCAACTTCTGCAAACCACCTTGTCCGTCCAAAAAAATTCCGACCCTCGAGGAGACAAAAAAATAGTCCACTCCAGAACGGCGGGGGGAGAGGGTCAAAATTCCCAAGTTACATTCTCCTCTGGTCTTTCAAAAAAAATTGTTCATACATTGAAGTATAAAATCCAAGAAGTGAAGTTCGTAATCATACTCTGTATGACAGATTTGAAAAATATTTGGATCTGATGAACCAGAGACACCCTTGTATCAATGATGAAGTTGCAAAGAATTATACTTATCAAGTTGATTTATGCAGGTTTTTTCTTAGGCATATTTACTGAATGCTATACAAGTATTTCCTTAGGCATGTTTGCTGAATGTTATACAAGTATTTCCTTTATTTTTGCTAAAACATCTGGCTGAATCAAACTTACATTTGCTCCAGTATCAAGCAAAGCATCAAACTGGAATTTTCCAAAATTAACAGCTTTAATTGGCAATAAATCATTTTTTTTGTCTCCGCGAGGGGCGATCTCGTTAAGTCTATATTACGTACCAATGATTTATACCAGGCCATGAAGAGATATCGCAAAGAGTTAAGACACCAGATACAAATGAGAAGACTTACCGTTTTGCAGACTTGTTTTATTTACAATTTTATTTATTATTTCTTTTACAATCTGGTGACGCACATAAAAATATTGAATCTGGAAGCAAATATATCCAATCTCAATATGGAGCCGTTGGACTATGGAAGAAACTGATGCCGCTTTCCTCAGATGAACAACAAAGGAACTGAGATTTTTATGCCTCTGTTGAAGTAGACGAAGGGGCATCCAAATCTGCTGTGCAAAAATCCAAAGACTCTGTTGCCAAGGGCAAAGACGACTGACACGAGTCAGCAACCGCTATTGTCCAAATGGGTTGAAGTGGGGGAGGGTCTATGACATCGCCCTGATCCCTCGATCAACAGTGTAACCCATGTGACATTCTCTCCCTCAGCAGATTTTTTATAGGGATGGTTTTGGTTTTTGGTTTTGTTTGGAGTGCTACGGTCTACTTTTTGCAACACGAGGGCTAATGAGACCGGGACCTACAGCTTAAAGCCGATTCCGAACGGCTACAAACATCCATGCCACAGTGGGATTCGAACCCACGAACTCCGGTACCGAACGCCAGCACCCTAACCAATCGGCCATCGTTCGGCTTTTTTTATAGGGAAGAATCAATGAATAATTGAGGCAGTTGGTGAAACTTAACTTGCAGCAAAACATGAAATGAATAAAACACATCTTCGTCTCATTTGTATCAGTCTACAAAAATTGGTTTCTCTGCGGAGTAGGTCTTCATTAATTCTCTTGATTATGTTTATAGGTACCGGATTGCTAGATTCCTTACCTCAAAATAATCATTACTCCCATTTGCAGAGTTATTTTTACAGAATGAATGAGATATTTTCAACTTATCAAGACAAATAGTAGTCGTTCATGTTTATAGAAATCTCTGTCGAATGTATAAGACATTTTAAACTTATCCTTACCACAGAATAGTGCTGTTAATTTTTCAACCTACATTTAACAATTCCTTTATATATTCATTCGCTTTCAAACTGCAGGTTTAATCTCTGTTAACGATGGCCGATTGGTTAGGGTGCTGGCCTTCGGTACCGGAGTTCGTGGGTTCGAATCCCACTGTGGCATGGATGTTCGTAGTCGTTCGAAATCGGCTTTAAGCTGTAGGTCCCGGTCTCATTAGCCCTCGTGTTGCAAAAAGTAGACCGTAGCACTCCAGACCAACCTCATCTCTGTTAACCTTAAATTTACCAAAATGTTGTTTTCATTTTTATATGCTGAAGATCGTCGGATTGTAATCCAAAATTCAGTAAACTTGCAAAATACCAGTGCTTAATTTTCTTAATTAATCCCTAGAGGACCAGTACGTAAATGCTATACGAATCGACCGTTGCGAAAACTGTTGCCATTTAAGCCCTCTAGTAATTAAATCTAACATATAAAAATTAAAATAAAACGTACAGATCTGCTTTTACACATACGCAACGCTGGTCTCTCAATAAGGGATTTTCACGCAGTGTCACTAACTACATTAATGTCCTTCCTCGTTCATGTGTATTTCTATAATAGCCAATAGGAAACCAATATTTTGCCCTTCCGTTTAAAATTAATATTAAATTTTTCATAAGTTTACTTGTCTCATGCTGCATGAAATTTCCTTATACCAACCGGAGATATTTGATGTTGGACTGATAAGAGTGAAATCGCTGAGTCACGTATACGAGACTTTGATCGCGAAGGGGTTAACTTCTGATTTTCTTAATTGTGAACTGTAAAAAAATTACGACCTCACTGAATTTGCAAAACAAATTATAGTATTACTCTTGTTGTTTATGTCTTGTTTGAAAGTAAAGTCGTATCATTTCAAAACAAAAAGAAATTCTACACGATACAATATAAGAGAGACTTCAGTCAGAAAGACAGCATAGCCATCTCCGATTACGTAGCTTTTTCACTTTTTACGGCTTGAGATATTTTCTTACTAGCACTCTTATAGTTCTGTAAAATCCCCTTATTGCCTTTCAAAAGACTCGAAATTTTACTACAAATGGAAATTTAATACAATATTTAACATCCAGAACAGATACAAGTAAATAACTATGTACCGTTGGGAAGTGGAGGGACGTGTTTGTTGACAATTTTTCTTCACTGGAACTGTCCGTTTTGGTTGCAGTTATTTGCGGTTTCCGGATATATCACATACTATGGGGTGAAAGGCTACGTCTTCTGTTTAGTCAAAACACTGCAACGATACAAGCCCCACTTGATATCAAAGCATTTCTCCGATGTTGATTACAAGTTATATATATATATATATATATATATATATATATATATGTGTGTGTGTGTGTGTGTGTGTGTGTGTGTGTGTGTGTGTGTGTGTGTGTGTGTAAGGAAAATTCTCAGGTCAAAACTTAAACCAAAGGCTAAAAATTTCCTCGTCATTTTTCATACCTCTTTTTAACCCCTAACCTAAATTGACCACTGTGGCTACAGCTTACGCCCTCAGAGAAGGGGCTTGACCAATTATAACTCTAAATGGCCCTAGCGGACAATTTAGGAAATTTCCAAATAAAAAGGAGATACACGCTGTCGGAGGCATATATTTTTCACACAGATGTTGACCCAGATGTTGAGGGTCTTGTACATAGAACTTCCTGCTAGCTGACCCTTTAGTTTGTCCTGTTTCTATGATGAAGTGGGAACCCGTCCTCCAACGTTATCTTAATAAAGGTCTTTAGCTAAAACCACCCATCGAGAAGTCCGTGTCATTACATATATATATATATATATATATATATATATATATATATATATATATATATATATATACATATATATATATATATATATATATATATATATATATATATATATAGTGTGTGTGTGTGTGTTTCTCCCTATTCTGTATCCCTCTCCCCCCTACCGACAAACAAGATAACTTACTAATCTTCATATTTATCAGGCACGTACTCCGAATGTACAGCAAACTGTTTTAGGATGCTTACAAAGGTAATGTACTCAGGAATACTAGATTTGCGTATTAGTGTACCGGGACACAACGATCTCAAAAAGAAAAATCAAACTGTGATACATACATATCAGTATTATCGTTCTGTTCAGAAAACTGCTTAAACAAGTGTGGTATAGCCACATTCTATTTAAAAGGTAATGCCAGGAATTGCCGACTTCCTGACTCCTTATTTTATGGAATGGGGCTTGTCCATGTCCAAGTCACCAAAACGTAGCCAAAATGTGGCGCGAGTAGGAAGAACAGCCTAGGAATCTTATGGCGCCAAGCAACGCTCGAGCTGGACAAATTGTGAAAGTTGGGGAGAGCAAAACGGCAACCCATGGATGGTCAGCGCAAGAAGATTCAAGGTGACTTGGACATGGACAAGCCCCATTCCATAAAATAAGGGGTCAGGAAGCCGGCAATTCCTGCATTCCCTTTTAAATAGAATGTGGCTATACCACAACAAGTACACGTGATTAAGTTTTCCAAACGCATCATCAAGTAGTTCTTTAGAAAAACGAACAAAGATCAAAAGTAGGAAATGCTCAAATTAATGTAACTGAACCCGGTGTGTGTGTTTGCATACAGTCATAATTAAGTAAAACTAAATTTAGAAATATAAAACGCAACATAAACTATATATTACAGATATATATATATATACATAATCTCTTCATAAATGAAAAATTACTCTTATTCAATGTGCTGTGCTAAGTAAAAATTATCAGTTAATAATGCTACTCCATAAATGAAGTTCCAGTTAATTATTTTACTTCAACTTGAGCCAATTTAACGATCACTACATCAGTCCTGATTGCCATACAAAGAATGATTTGGCGTCCTACAATACTTTCCTATCAGTATATTTCCCCTGTGGAATATCTGAGTCGGACTCGTGCCTTGGGAAATCATGGCAGTCTTTTCCGTTAGCTTCCGCATCGGACTTCTTGGCATGAACCAATCGAAAATAAAAACTCGTACTCTAGTATTCACATCAGGAGAATGTTTCTCCTTGTCTATATAAGAAGATAACACCAATCGAAGTTATTAGTATGCAAGGAATCAAACCAGAGAGGCTCTATGATACTTCAGAGAAATAAATTCATTTATATTTAGAAAAAGAATATTCCTTCCACTCGGGAATTTCATCTCAAAGTTAGGAATAATCAAAGAATTACTCTACAAAAATGCGAGTTCGTATTACAAGGTGACGGGTTACAAAATGCTATTTTTCTTATTTATGAAAATTTAATTATGAGTTTTTATTATCAAATGTATTGATATAGAGATAATTTCTGAAGGATTTAACGTTGCCAGAGCATATAAACATATTGCCTTAATATGTTTTTTTATAATCTTTACATGGTCGGTTCTATTATGATATACATAGAAACTTGCGTCCAAACATGTAAACCGGGACCGCTAGAGGGCAATATTCGAAAATGTATTAAACAGCAGGAAGTGTTATCATCTTCGACAAGGATAATGATTATTGGTTTATAAACTCAGAATTGATGGATATGTATTACATTTATTGTGATCGGAATAGAAATGGACGAGCTGCAATATGCATCCACCTTGAGCACTTACCAAATAGACGTCAGCCAAATCATGATTTTTTAAGAGAAGAGGGAGCAAGATATAAAGTAGATTTCGTAAGGCTTTTTAAGTGTTGTATTTGCTAATTCCACTTACACGAGATTAGCACTTGAGCCAAAGGCTACTCGAATACTCGAATTAAGACAAAGGAATATGCCTTCCGTTTGATAAGCACCGTTAAGGTTAAAAAAACTGAGAGAGAGAGAGAGGCTTTGCTCAAGTGGGTCATCGTAATTTAGAATCAGGGACAAAGCAGAATAACCCCAGCCTTGACCTGCCACATTCAGAAGTATCATTTCGGAGCTTGGAGAACATTGCGACTAAGAACCTATTTTACGTGCCCCAACCTCGATCTCACAACTCTCCAGTTACGAGATCATTGCCTTTTCCGATTGAGCTACCGAGGGCTTTTTAAGCATGTAGCGATATTGATTGGGAATACATTTACGCATACCTGTAGAAGATGCTGGGATGAACCCAGAATCAAGCAACTAGAGCTCGTTAAGTGTACATTGCTAAAGCGTTATACTGTTACGAATTTGTTTAAATTTAACATGGAACTCTATGGGTATCTCGCCAAATTGGCGATACATCGGCTCGTTTGCTACAGTTTTGGCAACTTTTTTGTCGTCAAGTTCGTCGCCAAATATGATCAAGTGTGGCCAAATGGTGCCAAGTGTGGCAATACTTTACAACTTCCGGTTCCGGTTTCTGGAATATTCCAGCTGTTTCTTCGGTCTATATAAGGCAGTATGAGTCCCAAAACGAGAGGGTCGTTAAGTGGATTTCTTGTTTTACAGAGTGTATTTTCCAACTGATTGCTAATAAATGATTGTTTTCGTGCTGTAGTCCTTAAAGTTCATTCAATCCCCGAACCCAGCTTTGAAGATTGTAACAATACATATAGTGTAAGAAAACACGCTACATATCCATCAAATGAATCAATTGTGAGATGCCGATTATCCTCCAAGAGTAGCAATCCCATGTTGGTACATGAAAGAACGTGTCTCACATCCATATTTACCACCGCTAATTTTGTTTTCAGATGAATCCTCTTTTACACAGAGCAAGCAGCACAATAAACTTGTACAACAAGCATGTGAGCACATGAAAATCCAAGGATTACTTATGCACCTGGGAAAATTGTCCTCTATCGGTTGCTGTTCACAACTTCCTTTGTAAATCTTGTCCGGCATGATATTACCGACCACCATGTAAACTTTTCAAACAACCTTGTGATACATCCTACATACATAAATACCGTAAAACCTCCAAAGTTGACCACCTCTCTATGTTGACCGAAATTTATTGGTTTGATTGGTGAAAACGCATTTTCAATGGCGATTTACCTCTCTATGTTGACCTATTCCGTAAGTTGTATGTTGACCAATTTTTAGTAGGTTTTGCTCTCTGTAACTTGACCACTGATGTTTTCTTGAATTAGATTTTTCCTCCCGCTGTTCTCCACCTGCTTTCCACGAATTTCTTTATCAGTCAATCGGATTATCTGAGCAGCACTTGCGATCTTCGTCCCTCTTTGTGTTCCATTCATTGTTTACTTCCAGTACGGTACTATGGGAGGGAAATACCAGAGATTACCCAGCCTTTTGTTAAGGAGAAATGATATTCTAGCCCTTTGCATGCTTTCATTTCTTGGATTGGCTGTAACTGCTGAAATCTGTCGAAAAATGTCAGGAGAGTGGGGTATGTGTGTAACGGTGTAACATTGAACGAACTACCAGAATTGGAAAACAACGTGTATCACTCAAATATGAAACATGTTCTGTTCTTTTTTTTTCTGGACATCGCGTCGTGGCAGTACCAGTCATTTATTTGGGAATTTTTATTAAAAATGGCTCTAAGAGAACTTAAATTAAAGGAAAAAGTGGATCTTCTTAATTTTCTGGAAAGCAGCAGCCAAAGAAAGACAGCAGAAAAATTTGGTGTGAGTAAGACAACTGTGAGCAAAATTTTAAAACGCAAGGAAGAATATCTGGAAAGATATTCTTCCGAAAACGGGGAACTTCAAAGAAAAAGGAGAAAAACGTGTCTCGACGCTGTGAATGAAGCCATATTTCGTTGTTTTACAAAGATGAGATGAATTAATGCAAGAATATCGGGGCCTATGCTTCAGGAAGTAGCAAAAGAATTTGTAAAAGTATTCGAAATTGAAGACTTCCAAGCGTCAGCAGGTTGGCTTGAAAAATGCAAACTACGATACGAGATTTCTCAAAAAGTTTTGTGTGGGGAATCGAATGAGACTTCAGCTGAAGTGGTGGAGAATTTTATTGAAAAATTCTCAGACTTTGCTAAAGGTTTTAAAGATAAGGACATCTTTAATGCTGATGAATGCGGTTTCTTCTTTAAAGCAATGCCTGACAGAAGTCTAGTAATGAAGGGTGACTCTTTCAAAAGAGGAAAACTTTCAAAACAGCGTTTTACTGTTCTTCTATGTGCTAGTATGACTGGAGAAAAATTGAAGCCTATGGTGATCGGCAAGACCGCAAAACCCCGTGCATTTAAAAATCTAAAACCTGATGACCTTCCTGTTTTTTGGAGAGTGAATAAATCCGCTTGGATGACCAGTGCTTTATTCGAACAGTGGGTTAGAGGAATATACGCAGAAATGAGGAAAAAGAAGTGGTCTATTCTACTTACCGTGGATAACTGACCCAGCTACCCAAAAGTGAATAATCTCACAAATGTGAAGCTAAAATTTTTGCCTCCAAACTCAACTTCGAAAACCCAACCTTTAGATCAAGGCATTATTCAGTCCTTCAAAGTGCACTACAGAGCTCAACATCTGGAATGGATGATCATAAAAGCACAAACCTGTGGTCCTTCTGCGTTGGCATCATCAACAGCTGCGTCAGTAAATGCTTTGAATGCTGTTCATTGGATTAATTCTGCTTGGAATAAAGTTACGCAAGCCACGATTAAGAACTGCTACAAGAAAGCTGGATTTGTTACAGCTACATCATCGGTGCAAGAGGATGGACTTCCTCTCTCTCCCTTGCCAGTTTTTGATGGAGTTAATTTTGAAGATTATATTACCATGGACGATGAGTTAGTAACATGTGTTGAACCAGACCCAGAGGCAATCTTCAGTGAGATACTCTCTGGGACTAAGCACAGCGAAGACTCTAAGGTACGAGAAACGGACGGCGAAGAGGATGATGATCCAAGTGACGATGAAACTGAAAACTACCCAACTCTGAAAGAAGACGATGTAAAGCGCATGATGGAGCAACTTAAAGATTTCGCTGCAAAAAAATGCCCAAGCATGCTTAATGGACTAGTAAATTGTGAAATTGCTTTTTGCAGTTACCAAATGAACAGAGGACTCAAACAGTTGAATCAACAAAATTTGTAAAAATGTGCTGTACCTTCAGTAAAAATAAAAATGAGTAATGCTAATTGTTTCTAATTTTTCCTTAAAAAATACTAAAAAAGCTTACTAACTTCATTGTACTATAGTAAATATTTTTAAAAAATTCCCTAAGTTGAGCACCTCCGTATGTTGACCACTTAGTTACAGTCCCTTAGGTGGTCAACTTATGGAGGTTCTACTGTATATTTATCCATTGAAACTCAACTAAAACACGGTTATTGAAAGGTTTTGAAAATCATGTTGACAAATATCTCCTGATAAAACGTAGCATTTATATCCTCCATCACAGTTTGTTGTTTGTTTCTTTTTTCCATTAAAGTATGTTAAGGATAAAACATTGGATCAGATCATATGATACCATAGTGAAAGCACTGAATTCCTTCTTTAGTTTCATGAGCAAAAAAACAAAATTAACATCAGTAAAAAAGTTATGCATTTATATCCTTTTGCCGATAAGATAATCATCTATTCCCATTTTTAAAAGAATTAAAAATTTTTAAATTTTATTATGTTTTTTATTATTTTGTATTTTGGTAACATTATATTTTTAAAAATTCCTTTGAGCATCCTTAGTCTCCCCTTAGGTTACGGATCGTTCTACTGTGATATTTTTCTTTTTATTGACAACAATTAAACACTTGTGGTTTCTGAAAATCATGTCAAGCTGATAAAGACACAAGCATTTATATCCTATAATAAAAAGTTTGTTTTTTGTTCTTATTTATGTAAATATTATAGGTCATTATTAAAATCATTATTAAGAAAAAAATTATTAAGATTCTCTCTTTTAAACAGACAATTTTTACTATTTATGAAAGTTTTTTATATCATGTTATTAGTATTTTAAAATAATATTTCTATTTTTATGAATTAAAAAAAAATTTTTTAGGTATGTAAATTGGTATCAGTAAATTTATAAAATTAAGTTTATTTACAATGTCACTTATTTTGTATAATAGGACGATGTTGATGACTATTTATAATATAACAGAAAAAAAATTATGTTGATATCTTTTATTCTAGACTTGTTTTTTTATGGATCTATTTTTTAAACTAAATTGGGTTTTATTTTTTTTATTTTTAATTATTAAACTAAAAATTCATTATTAAAAAAAACATTTTAAAAAATTTTAAAATATTTTTATAATAAAAAGAAAACAAATGAAAATAACATTCATATATGAATATAAAATTATTAATAAAAAATAAATAGGGATTTTATAAAATTGTGATAGTGAACATTGCTTAATTTAAATTTAACATTTTGATATTGAAAAAAAACTGAAAATTCTGTTAGATATTTCTTTTTAGCTTATCCCTTTCTTCATCACATGTTATTCATTTTATTATGGGAGCCCAATTTAGGATTCCAATATTGCTCCCTATGAGAAGGCACATATTTTCCGCGCACCTGGAAAGTCAGGGAAAATCATGAATTTAGACAATGGATTAATTTTGTCATGGAAAGTCAGGATTTTTCGAGTAAAATGAGTAAAAGTCATGGAAAGTCATGGATCCGCTAAACTACCGATTAAAAAAATGCATTGAATTGTTTAATTCTATTTTTACTTGTCATTTGGCTGAAGTTACTGAATTTGGTATTTATGTATTATCCTGTTGACCATATTGCCAAGCAAAATTTGTTCACCAAGGAAATTCAAAGCAAGAAAGCTTAAAGGATGGGTAAATGCATATTATTCTGGTTTTTTCTTAAATTGTAGATTAACATTTTATTAATATAATATTCATTATTTTTTAATAAAAATTAGTTAAGATTTTTGCACAAAATATAAGTTTATCTCTAGGGATATTGTATATAAACATTATAGGGTTATATTTGGCTGTTATTCATGGTCACCTGGATAATACCAAAGTACCCTGAATTCAAATTGGAAACATTTTGATTGAAAAATTGCTATATGATTAAACTTAGGTATGTAGATACAACAATTTATTTTTATGTATGTGAGTTTATTAACACTTATAAAGTAAGTTTATATTTTTTTAGGATAAAATTCCTGTAATTTCTCTAAAAGCATATATTTTATTTGTATGTACATCAGAGGATTTATTCATATATACTTTAACGAAAGCTTTTTAAAGTCATGGAAAATGATCTGCTAAATCATGGAAAGTCATAAAAGTCATGGATTTGGAAAATTTTATTTTGGCAGATACCCTGAAGGCAGCTCAAACTGATTCAAGTCTTATTCGCTGAACTTACTTAAAACCTCTTCTTGGAAGCCTTTTTCGCTAACCACTAAACCATAATATATGTAAAGAAAAAAAATGACTTAACTAATTTTTTGTTTGTGCCTATTTTAAACTATTCATGGTAAAAGTATAGCATTTAATGCGGTTTCGTTTCATGTATTGTACCCCACGCATCTTCTTCACTACGGATTAGGAGCATAAATTACAATCCTTTGTATGAATATAGATACTTCAATCTTTAGCATATCTTCTTTACTACGGATTAGGAGCATAGATTACAGTCCTTCGTATCCATATTGATACTTCAATCTTTAGTGTCTCTTCATCACAACGGACTTTTAGCATACAGTCTTTCGTATCTATATAGATACTTCAATTGTAGCATATCTACGGATTAGGAGCATAAAGTACAGTTCTTCGTATCCATATAGGTACTTCAATTTTTAGCTTTTCATCTGTATTTCGTATTCAGAAATATTCAAGACGCTGCTCAAAATTCGCTTTCTGAATATTTTAATAATTGCAGTATTTTTTTCCTCTTCTTGACTCTGTTTTGTATGTTTTATTCAGACTATTATTTAAAAAGTGATAAATGCCCATAAGTCATAAAATTTTTCTTTCTCTTTCGCAGCTCTTAGATCATGTCATGGCGGGTGTAGAGGAAGTCACAGGTGATCATGGTGGTAATCACTGGAAGGTAAGTTTACTATCTCTAAAATTACAAGAGTACAAAAAAAATTGTTAGATGAGACTGATTTTAGTATTCAATGTTTGATCTTGAAATAACGTTCTATCTCAGTAGTTCTCAGCGGGGACGATATCGCTACTCGGTGGAGGGACTATGCTGTAACGTCACTGGAACTTCTGGTAGCGTGTGGATGTCAAAGTTGTAGTGACACGACGTACAGCTTAAAACAATAACAACTTTAATTCTTAACTAAAATATAAAATTATTTACACAGTTTTCGAATAGAATTCACAGGGGCTCTGTACGAGCTGGTACGGACCCAAAAGCCTCAGGTCCGAGGCAAACCTAAATAGCAATCTGCGGTCAGGTGCCCGATAGATGTACGGTTGTACAGGAGTACAACTTGGACTCCTTAAGTCCCACAAAAAACTGGAGAATAGCTCCCCAAAAAACACCAAAATAATCTGTCCCTGCCTCCTGCCTTTTCTAGTCAATCTTTTCCCGGCGAAAACTCGCGCCGCCTGATGTCACCTTTCACCTCTTCCTATTCGCTTTTCCTTCCCACGTCGCCGTCCTGCTAACCCCTGATTGGTCCTTTCGTTGGCATCTGATAGTCTGCCATTTCCGCGTCTCATCCGACCTTCTAATAACCTCGGACATCTCAAGGCGTGTGGAACCAAAAATACTTTGTAGTTTAATGTCAATTTTCCAGACAGAATGTCGCCTTGTCCTGGGTTTTAACAAAACCTCTTTGTGAAGCTAACGGGGTGTCGCGACGTCGCAATGCTGTTGTGAACTTACTTCGGGCGGCAGAACGGCGATGTAAGCAAATTTTGACTTTCAAACTTAATTTTTAAAATACTAAATAAATTTATTACATTAATTATATACTTACACGATTTTTACCAGTAATAAAACAAACTTACGCCGTGATACCAGAACCAATTATTTTCATTCCCTATGTTCTGCGTATATTTAATCAACAGCATTCGTTTTATTTGGTTTGGAGCGCTACGGTCTACTATTTTGCAACACAAGGACTATTGAAATCGGAACATACTACTTCAGGCCGATTCCGAATCGCTACGAACATCTATGCGCCTGTCAGATTCGAACCCACCAACTCCAGAACCAAAGGTCAGCGCTCAAACCATTTGGCGATAGCATGCGTTGCTTTAGCGTGTCTCAGTACCAAAAGTTTAATTTGTAACTCTATTGAAGAAAATTCTTAAAAACATTTTGCCTCTTGTATTTAAGCACTTCTCCTACCCTATATTTTAAATTACGGGCTTTTTACAAAGGAGGGCGTTGAACACATTTCGGCCCCGTAGGGCGTGGTAGCTTAAAAAAGGTTGAGAATCACTGCTCTATTTTATTCGTATATTAAATTATTTCTAAATTATAAACCCCATAAAAAATTAAGTAAATAACGCTTCAAAAAAGACTTAATTTCTCCATTTGATGCTTTTTCTTATACTGATAGTAAGTTTTTCCTTAAGGAGAGATTAAAAATCAAATTAAATATTAAATTTTGAAGCTAAATTAGAGTATGTAAAAATATGCAAGTATTGAACTCCCACATGAAATTTTAACCACTCGCGTTTCAATACTTTTTCTAACTTCTTTATTGCTTATTTGTCTGATGTTTACTGATATGTTTTAGTTTATGGTTTAGTTTATTGGCCATAGAAACGCTTCTTTCAGAAAACAATGTTCTGAAAGTTATTTTCATAACAGAGACTGATTCGAATTTTTCTCTTTACCATAAAACTCCTCCCAAATTGTAGTTAAATCCTCTTTAGAATTCTAAATTTGCATATTGATTCGTAATTATTTATGATCTTTGCTATTTAGACTTAAGAACCTGTCGATTTTGACAGCTTGCACTGCTTAAAGCTAAAACATTTATCGTTTTCATTAAATTGCTCAGCCTTAATTGGAGTTTATACTGTATCCATCTAACATAAAATAATATAAGTACCAACTTAAGCTGCGCCAAGAAAAAAAATTTCCTGCTGATCAGTAATTATTTCCAGTCATTACTATTCAGTGATAAAAACCAATCGAATTTGACAGCTTGCACTACATAAAGCTAAAATATCTATCATTTTCTTTAAATGTCTCTCCTTAATCGGTGATTATACTGTATCCATTCAGTATAGAATAAATATCAGCTCAGACTGGGCCAAGGAAAAAAGATTTAACTAAACTTATTTAGTTTGTTGTAGTGCAAAATATAAAAATACCACGTACTGTAGAATTCTTCTCAAATTACTAATCGCTGTTCGTGCTGTATCCATTCAGCGTAGAATAGCATAAGTATCAACTCAGTCTTTGCCAAGGAAAAAATTTCTCAAGTATTTAACTAAACCTAAATATCAAATATCTTTCTCAAATATTTAGCTAGCTATAGTGCAAAATGTAAACAATCCCACTTATTATAGAATTCTTCTCAAATTATTAATCGAAGTTCGTGCTGTATCTATCCAGCATAGAATGACTTAAGTATCAACTCTCTTTGCCAAGGAAAAAAATTCCTCAAATATTCAACTAAATTTATTTAGTTAGTTGTAGTGCAAAATATAAAAATACCACTTATTGTAGAATTCTTCTCAGATTAGCAATCGGAGTTTGTGCTGAATCCATCCAGCGTAGAATAGCATAAGTATCAACACAGTCTTTACCGAGGAAAAAAATTTCTTAAATATTTAACTAAACTTGTTTTTCTAGCTATAGTTCAAAATGGAAAAAATCTCACTTATTACAGGATTCTTTTCGAATTATGAGCTACATATATTTTGAGAAATAATTAACTTTATCTTTGTAAGAATCTGTCTTTTCTTTACGTTACAGCAACTTCTTTTCCACTACAACAGCAAGTACTTGAAAAAATGGCTCATGTGTAAGAGTACAGAGAGCAATTTGACTCGGGTCTACACCAGGATGATGCTCGAGTATGTCTGATTTTTATATTCTGATTTTTATATTTTCTAACACTTAAAAAGTTCCTTAAGCATAAGGTAAAGATGTGAGAAAAGCAATTTATCAATTTATAAGTTCTCAGATGCATGCATATTTCAGAAATCAACAAAGTATTCACCCTAAAGCTGGCTTTGATTTTTTTTTCATCAAATAAAACATCTTTTTCATAATTTCAGGGACCATTTTGCTCATCTATACGGACCTGCTGCTGCTATAGAAGATCATAAACCACTGCTGTTAAATAAGTGAGTATCTTTCATATTTCGATTCTCTCCAGAGATATTACATGCTTCCATTAGGAATCTATATAAAAGAAAAAGGGTACTTTTCCATTATTATACCGGTGTAAATCTCGCCAAGCAGACATTTTGGTGACAGCAAACAGTCGCCGGAACAAATTACACCAAGTAGATTTTGTTTGCCACAACACACGGCACACGCATAAAAAACCGTTAATAAATGGTTCAAAAATTTGTTTATTTAGGAGGCATAAACATTTTAATATCGCTTAAATTTTTTTTCAAATGGGTCCTCCTTTTGCCTTTTCCATATAAATTCCGCAAGATAACTTTCGTGATGAGGGCTTGCCGTTCCTCTGTGTTTCTTATTTCGCCATTTAGTTCTGCCCCAAAGTCTTTATTTTTTGCGTGTGTGTTCTAGTTTCCGGATCGACAAAGTTGTACTTACTGTTCACTTTGATATGTTCGAAACTTTCCTTTTCAAGCTTACTAGTGCAGTATGGTTTCCATGAATCAGAATTTATTATAGTTTCTTTTTCGATATTTTTTCTTAATTGCCTTCAATTAAGACGTGACCTATAAAAAAAATGGCAGCGACTTGGTTTGAAAATGTGGCGGAAAAAGATTACCAGCGGCGATATTCCGTTTGGCGTTGGTTGCATGATTATTGGCGACTTTATCGCCTGCGCCGGTATAATAGAAAAGTAGCAGGAAAAATTATAAAGGCTACAAGAGTTATCTCAAATGCCACTTATTATAGGATTCTTATCGAATTAGAAGCTACGTATATTCTGAGAAATAATTAACCTTGTCTTTGTAAGAATCTGTCTTTACAAAGGACTTAAAACCTTTACACTGATTACTTCATTTCATTTAAAACTAGAACCGCTGGTTTTGGTCCTAAAACTGAGGGATGGGGCAGTCAAACGTACCCGGATAAATATGAAATCGGTATCCGTGGTCTTTTACAGAAAATACACTGTATTTATAGGCAATATTATTAATTTTTAGACGTAAAATTATTATAATGATTGATAAAAAATAATAGGATATTACAATATAAATATATATATATATATATATATATATATATATATATATATATATATATATATAAAGTTTAAAAATTTAAGAATTAAGCGATGTATAATTAAAAATAGTTAGAACTCATTAATGAACGTAATAAAAGAAAGACATATCGAGAACTATACAGAGTAAAGAAGCCAAGCGGAAGTACACATAGGAATTTTGCTTAGGTAGCAACGCAAAAGAGTCAGTTCTGAGCGAGATCTCGGGCTGATAACATCCCCCACGCTTGTCGTGATAAAGTATGAGAACAAAAGATTTCTAAATGGCATAACTATGGACAGAAGGATTATAATAAAGAAGTTTTTAATATATAAAAGGAAATGTATCTTCCATGCCTTAACGTCCATGATATATAAATATATATATATATTATAATATAACATATATATATATAATATACAAAATGTATATATATAACATAAATATATATATATAATATAGATATATATATAAAATATATATAAACTTTATATATATATATATAATATATATATTATATATATATATATATAAAATATATATATATATATATATATATATATATATATATATATATATAATATAAAATATATAGACATTTATATTATTTACTTCTTACCAGTCAAGGTTTCTTAAACATATATACATATATATATATATATATATATATATATATATATATATATATATATATATATGTATATAGTTAGAAAATATATAGACAATTTTAATAGAGTTATTTACTTTCTTACCAGTCAAGGTTTCTTAAACAGTTCAGGCCCAGTTTGGGCAAATACATATATATATATATATATATATATATATATATATATATATATATATATATATATATATATATATATATATTATACACATATATACACATATATATATACATATATATATATACATATACACATATATACACATATATATACACACACACACATATATATATACATATACACATATATACACATATATATACATATATATATATACATATATATATACATATATATACACATATACACATATATACACATATATATATATATACACATACATATACATATATACACATATATATATATATACACATATACACATATATATATATATATATATACACATACACACACACACATATACATACATATTTATATATATATATATATATATATATATATATATATATATATATATATATACTATATTTCCTGCATATCGCTCTTTTACAGTTAGAACAAATATCTACAGTTACATGGAAGCTTAGTAATGAACCATTTTTTGCTTATGTATAGATTCTTCAATATTATATTTTCATAGACTTTTATGGGTATAAAATTAGGAAAAGTCAAGAAATTTATTTCAATTTCGTTAGTAACTTTTTGAGAACATTGGCTACAAAATAGTTATTAGGTCAAAGTGACCCATCCTGCGGTTCTAGAGTTTAAAGTCCTCTTTACATCAATTTTCATCTTTCCTTTACCCATCTGATAATGCTCAAAATGGTTTAATGTGCACAAGACCAAATTACCGGAAATTTAATCTTCAGCAAATTTTCCAACGAGGGTTTATACTCAATTGGGAGGAGAAAAGAAAGAACTGTGGGTAAAATAAAAGCATCTGATTTAGTTATTACATTCTATATCACTTTCGTACAATGCACTACTTATGTAAACTTTTAAAATACACTCATATATATATACCAAATTAACCCATAGAATTTTCCAATTTTGCTATTTATGTACATTAATTATAATGTAAACCTACATGATGTAATAACAAAAAGAAAATATGCTATTAGCATCTACTGACACGACATTATAGTAATACAGATTTAATTATTACAATTCTGTATTGGTTTTATTCTAAACAAGTTTTGAGTAATGCATCAACTGCAGCAGTATTATCAAAGCAAACTTTCTGAATACATTTATTGTACTTTCAATTTTTATTGTTTATGTATGTCACAAAGTAAACTAACGATATAAAATAACAAAAGAAAAATTAAAGATTTGTGCTATAAAGTTAGTTACCCATTAATATTACATCAAAATAAAGATTGTAATAACAGTCAAATGAAAACACCTTTGAAATTAACATATATTTTTGAAAATGTAATTCATTATCAAATGACTTTGGTGTTAATCATCATCTGTAACTTGACAGTCCAGGGTTGGTTAAGATTTTCCTCTGAAGAGACCTCCAACCAATCCTCTGGGTGACAACTGTTTCTCCGTTATGGACTTAGTATTTGGCAATTTGGTATTAACACACTTATAAAAATGGGCGGTAATAATTATACGCGAGCGATGAAATGGCAAAGCCTAGTGGCGTAAGGGTAATGTCCACAAGACACTTCGCATTGTCCGAGGTTCAATCCCCAGGCTGGGGAAAACTTACTCAGCCTTTCATCCCTTCAGTGTGTAGACAAATTAAGAACCAAGAATGCTTGGGAACTAAGCACTGGGGGTTTCGAGTAAGGTTGATCACCTAACTGAGATATATGCTCCGCATCTCAGGGCCCTTGGTTTCAAAAAACGTAGATTGGTATCATAGACACCCCCCCCCCTAAGTTGCACTGTAGAACCAAGGAAAGAGATGAAAAGGCAATAAAAATAAACACTCTCACGTAATTTCATGAGCTAATTCGGCAAAGGGAACGGTCTCGTAACTGGAGGGTTGCGGGTTCGAATCCCGAGCTGGCATAAGATCCGCCGTGTTCGTTAAAAGTGACTGGAGAACGTAAAATCAATACCTCTGGGGGTGGTAGGCCATGCCTATAAGTCTTTTGCTTCGTCCCTGCTTCAAAATTACGAGGACCTACTTGAGTTTAAGTCGTACTTTCACCCTTGAGGTGCTCGTCAAAACAAAAGGTGCAACTCCTTGCCTTAATACGAGTAACCTCCGGCTCAATCGCGCTTGGTTAGACCAAGTGGCATATGAAAAAACAACAATAACGTTTGTTTTGGTTTGGTTTGGAGCGCTACGGTCTACTTTTTGCAATCGGGGGCTAATGAAACCGTGGCCTACTGTATAAAACCGATTCCGAACGGCTACGAAAATCCATGCCACTGTTGGATTCGAACCCGTGAACTCCGATTCCGAAGGCCAACATCCTAACCATTCGGCCAACAACAACGTAATTTCATATTTAATAAAAGCACTTCTACATAAAATAAAATGATTTTAAAAAATTCCACACTGAAGAAAAAAGGGAGGTTTTAAAGCCCTTTCAATCACCGTACGAACACCCTTAGATACACAAGGTAAATCCTTCCATAACAAATTATTTGAACCCCACTGCTTATATTTTATAAAGAACCATAGGACTAGTAGATTATCGTTCAACAGCTATATTGCTGTTTGTCCTTTTTGAAAGTATTGTTGTCTGTCTTGTAGACTCTCCACGGACGAAACTGACGACGTGTTGGAAGTCCTTCCACCAGTGACCGAAGAAGACGAGGAAGGTATGCAGCAGCGCGAAATACAAGACAAGGAGTTGGGAGAAGAGGACGGTGTTGTACCGAGGAGACTCAGTGCCAAATTCGACCTTCAAGATGCGGAGGAAGGACGGCCATTGAAAGGCAAAAGAAGTAAGAGAGTTAAATTCGTACTTCTGTCTATAATTTTCTAATATCTTCCAAAATAAATATGTAATCAAATCATTTGCATTTTGTTTGCATAACAATTTTTTTGATAACTTTTACCCCCTTTTTCGCTCCCTAGTCACTCCCTGCCACAACTGAAATTGCAAAAAATAACTTACACTATACCTATATATTCCTTTTCTGTCAAAACTATCATTTTTTACCAGTTTTTCCGGAAAAAAAAACTTGTGTTTTAAGGGGTTAAAATTAATAAATAAAAATTTGATGGAAGATTTTTTTTTTCATTTAATCACAACTTAATGATACACAAAGTACTTTTTAGATTAATTTAGAACTAGCCGATTCATGCGAAGCCTTCGTTCAGGTAATGAACATTCCCAAATTAAAGCATATGTATTTCAGATAAATTAGTTTTTACTTTACATTACATACCATCAATACAAGCAATTTCGAAAAAAGAACAGTTCTTCTTCATAAATCGAATAACGCATTTTATCAAAATTTATATTTCTTCATAAACGTATTATAAACCATAAAGAGTTGCTTCATTTGGCGACATTTGATAAATTATAATGTAAAATTACCTAAGTTTTCGGCGAGATCATTTAAAAAGCAATCAAAATTAAAATATTAATCACGTGATATAGTGTTAAATTCTTTAAATTTTACGAAATATTAAACCGTTACTGTTAGCAATAGAACAATTTCAAGCAACGTCACGAACTACTTTACTGTCCTTCCCATTCATTTTCATGTTTTCTATAGCCAAGGCAATAGGCAAATAATAAGCTGCCTTTCTATTTGAAACGAAAGCCAGAATTGTCGTAAGTTGAGATGTACCCTGCTGCGTGAATCTGCCTTATGGAATAGATTATCATGGATAAAAGTGGTGAATTTGAAAAAAAAACACAGTAATTTATCAAATAAAAATAAATTAAATAAAAGAACTCAACTAATCCTAATTAAAAAGTAGCAAAATTCATATCATCTTAAAATACATTTTAAATACTATAAATGAATTAAGTCACTTTAAAAGATTTAATAATTATAATACGTCATTAAATATATATATATATATATATATATATATATATATATATATATATATATATATATCCAGTAACATCTAACTATAGTCGCCAGACCCAATGGAGATCAAAAAAACGTTCTACCTGCCTTTGACCTCAGAACAATTGTCTGAAACCTTCTTAAGGTAAAATGAATCATTAGGAAAATTTTTATCAACATAGGTCAATTTTTATCAGTTTTTTCATCGATTTTCATCGATCGATTTTTTTCCGTTTGGAACGCATAGCGAATACAGACACAAAAGTATATACATATTTGTCTTTTCCCAAAGGAATCATAAAAAGTATTGTATATATACACTACTTTGTTGTACCAGTTTTTTACCTGTACATCGATGTATTCCAAAATGTTTTCAAATGTTTCATACCTTAATTTATTGAGTAACTATTAATTTATACTAAATTTTTATTCATTTTGAACTATTAATTAATTATCATATAATAATACCTAATTATTGTTATCAACATTATATATCAACTTGATTATAGATTATAACAATAAAAATTTCAAAATAAAATGTTCCGTTTCGAAGTTTGCATACCATTATTCAGTTAAGCCAAATTAAATAGTATTTTTCAATTGCATTAAATTCCAATTTAAATAATTAAAAGTTTGTAGTTTGTATGAGCTATGTACTGTGATTTATTTTTTTCTCTATATCATAATCATTGTTGTTTTCCTCAAGCTGGACGTTCATCTATCGTAAAGTTTGCAAAAGGGGGTAAGTTAAACGGTAAAAATTGCACTTGGCATGTTGATTTTCCAACTATGCTGCACCATTAAAATAGATATTCTGCATGAATGCATGATTTTCGCTTAATATTTCAACCTCGTTCTTAAGCTAAGAATTACTTAGAAAAGTAATTATTAGCCATTCGCTATCATTTATTTCATTTTTCAATTTTTTCCTAAGCTGCTCGCCATTTGAGGATACCTTTACCTGGTAAGTGAGCCAGCAAATGCTGCACTAGTTTCCGTTAGTTTTTGTCATACTCTTTAAAGCATAGACAGCTTTAGCGGCTAAACGTAGAACATTTACCATAGAGCAAAGTTTCTGCCTGTAGAACTCGAATAACCCGAAGCACCATGGAATTTCTTACTCTTAGTTGCTTCTCTTCTCTCGTCATCTTACTGCTTATCCAAAGGGAAACGATATCACATGCTGTAACTTTTAAGCTGACCATTTATTGTTATGTATCAGACTTTAATAAGAAATGAAAACGATCCAACACTGGCAAATTCAAAAGTGTGCATGTATGTGTATACGTGTGTGTGTGTAATGCCAAACATTAGAGCGAATAATTCTCAAATTATAAATTCATTTATTTCTTCTTAAAGACAGTTGTTTTGGGCATAGATATAACAGGGGAGCATTCTAAAGTACTTTTACTTAAACCTTATGGCTTGTTTTACATACTTATTGCAACTGAAGTGTAAAATTGTCGAATCGACAAAGATAAGTTATAAAAGAATAGAACGTGGGAACGAAATACGATTACGCATTTGGCTCCTGACTTGTAAAGGGGTACCTTGTCACTCTGTGGCATTTTTGAATATGGCGAGAAGCTATCGCTAATAGTAAGTTTTAGTTCATCATACTGATCACCCGAGAAAATAAAGTTTTCTCGTCTCTAACTGTATGCCTGTGTTCAATAATCATTCATAATGGACTTAATTTTTTGGAGTCTCACATAGATATACAGAGAGAGTGTATTAGACCAATATAGTACTATCAAACTGGATATTTCAGAGTGAAATTATACAAACAAGCGTCTCAGTTTTCCGTGGAACCATACTGCCCAAAGTTAATTTTAACAATATGAAAAGCTAAACAGAAATCCAACATTAACAAAATGTTTGTATTAGTTCACAAAAGAGCAACGAAAAATCAGTGCTATAAGCTGTATTCAAGGACACTCGGAACAAACTTAGCTTTATTAAATCTCAGGTAGTAACCTGTAATAGAAACTCAGGTATTTATGTAGCCATACTAGTTACTTGTTTCACAATAAAATCACGAGTAACCATTTTAGCCATCAAAAGACTAAATATTTATTAGATTTGTGTTGAAAAGCTCTTCCGACAGACATTTATTCGACCAGAGGTTCACAAACCGTGGGTCACAAATAACAGAGAGATTGCGAGAATTTTTTTTTTTTGTGGGACGCTAAACTCACAGAAATTTAATTGGTAATAAAAAATATTAGGCCATTCATCAACAAGTATCCGGTAACAGTATGATAGTGAAATAAAATTATATTATTTGCAAAAATAGAACTATATTTTTCTATCCAGGGGTCATGACGAAAGTTTTACACAAAATGTGTAGCAAATGAAAAATATTTGCGCATAACAGGGTTAGACGGCTATAATTAATGGTCAGAATCAACTAAATGATCTCCACCTATACATGTAACTTGTTTGTTTAGGAAGCATTGATAATAATTTAGAAATTGCTCATGACCAATTAAAACTTGTAGAAGGAAACACGGGAACACTTGATATCCTTGAAGAACTTGTAAGTTCTACGATCAATATCCGCAGAATCCTATATCTTCTTCTAAGAAATCTACAAATCCAACTTTAAATCACTGTTGACGTTTCGAATTGTGGAAAGGAAGAATTATCATACTTTACTAGAATTATCATTGTACGTTATCGATGAAATACATAATTCCAATCCGATTTCAAAAGCAAACAAAACTAAAGCATTTTTCTCGATTCCCTGCTTTGTAATAGAAGAATCGCTATATATCACGATACCTGCTACATAAAATTTTATTTTCTATTGTAACCTGCGACAATCTAAGCTTCTTAAATTTCAGTGCATAAACATTTCATCATCTTTCCAATTACGTCTGAAGCAAAATTGGCTGCATGGTGCTGATGCGGCTACGTATGACGTAAAAATTCTACTTCTGTATCTTTATTTCAGTTTTCGGCTGCAAATATTCTGCTTTATCTGACTTTACTCTAAACAGGAAACTGTTAAAAGCTGTGTAACAAAAAGTTTCTAAACTTTTAATCAATATTGGATCCTTGTATCTCGTAGGTTCAACTAAAGTTCGAGGTGACCAACTCTGGGGAAGACTCATTTCTGCTGTGCAGCAAAGTGGAATGGGTGAGTCCACACAATGCATAGTAGAGATGGACATCTAAGGAGATAATAACAATCTCAATTATGTCCAGGGAAATTAAATTATGGAGATTTTATGGGGAGAATAAATGGTATTACTTATGTAGAAATTATAAGCTTTGAATAAAAATACCTCCAGTTTTTGTTCTCCAGTCTGCTGTGATTTTTAAATAGGAGATTGGTCATTCTTGGTGATTTGTTCGCAAGAGTTTTACAATATTATGGACTTAACCAGTGAAGTAGCCAGTCCTATATGAGCCTAGCTTCGATTTCTACTCTGATAACAAGTAGTGGCTTTGATGGTAAAATACTCTCATTCTGTGCAGATGTTAGTATTTCTACTTACTTTGGCAATGCGTATATCAATGCTGCTCTTCATCAAGATCAGTTCCAGCAAGCTAGCACATTTATTTAAGCCATATATCAACCTTTGAAAATACAATTCCCAATTTAAATACACATTATAATTTAAACAAAAAATTTAGAGTTGACAGGCGACGCACCTATCTTCTCGAACACTTCGCTGATGGTTCCGTTGATACGGTTAGGTTTGGTTTGGTTTGGAGTGCTACGGTCTACTTTTTGCAACACGAGGGCTAATGAGACCGGGACCTACTTCTTAAAGCCGATTCCGAACGGCTACGAACATCCATGCTACTGCGGGATTCGAACCCATGAACTCCGGTTTCGAAGGCCAGCACCCTAACCATTTGGCCATCGTTCGGCTTGATACAGTTAGGAGCACGAAAGTTGGAAAGAACTCATTCAACTTAACCAATATTGACAGACATCTTTTTCTGTATCAGTCTTTAAATCTGTACGATCTACAAATTTTTGTAAATATTGAGACACAATGTACTTAAAATGAGCAGACTTTCTCGAAAAGACGTATATTGATTTGAAAAGAATTCAATGTATATCTACTTAGCACTACAATTAGTTTTTGATTGCTAGCTTTTAAACTGGCTGTACTTGTTTATTATAAACCAACGGTAAGCAAATGCGGCTCTTTTTGTCGAGTTCAGAATCGTCATGAGACATACGTTTCGATGCTGAAATTAGCTTTTTCCTCAGTGCTGTATAACAGCTGAAGGACCAGTGTACGCATTGAAAAAATAAAGTAAGCAGTGTATGCCTCCGCCAGAGGCTATTTGCCTCTGTAAAAAGAACCTGGTTGCAGTTGAATTTCTAATAAATGAAAGACATTATATTAATAATTATATTCGAAAATTTCACGCTTTGGGGAGAAAAATTATTTATTGTGTATATATATATATATATATATATATATATATATATATATATATATATATATATATATATTAAACGAAGTCTTCTACTTGATTCCTGTTTCTAAATTACGAGCACCCATTCTTAGAAGGGCAACCTCTCAAGAAATGGAAACCATCATACATAAGAAGTCATGTGACTTTTAAATGGACACGACACTAAAAGAAGTGAAATTAATTTAAATACGAATCAAAATAGTTCAAATGTTTCTTTTTTAATCATTGTTATTCCCGGGATATCTTCTTTTTTCTACAGTTAAGTCCTTCGGGATCTTTTGATTAACCAATATGTTTCGTAAGCTATTTCCCAACAATGGATAAGGGATGCTTATTTCTCTTTTCACCACTCTTCTCCAGAACGCAATTCTGACGCATCTGCTGTTCCCAAACGTCCTCCACTTCTGAAGCGGCAGACGACTCTCGCAATGTTTAACAAACCCCAAGAAGATGATCCATCGAGACTCTTACAGAAGGCCTTACTGCACAACCCGTACAATAAGGTAAGATTGAATTCCTACTGCCTTAAACTTCGCGAGAAATGAAATTAGTATTGTAGAAAGTGAAAAAGCAAGAAAAGAAATACACATCTTGTTTGAGAGCAAAGGGCGAATAAAACAGAGGAGATAGACTCCATCTTTGTATAACTAATCTGTTACAGACACCTATAAGGCAATTTGTCGCAACGTCACAAACTACTATAATGCCCTTCCCATTCATTTTCATGTTTACAACAGCCAATAGACAAACAATAAACTGTCCTTCCGTTTGAAACTAAAGCCACAATTGTCATAATTTAAGAATTTGCCCTACTGCGTGAAACCCCCTTATTTTATACTCAGTAAATTAGTTTGTGCTATTCTAATTTGATGTAACGGAAGAAGGCATTATCCCTTAAACGGGATTTTAATCATTTACTTTATTCCTAAGGGCATCATCAAATCTATAATTACTGAAACCAAACTGAAACACGGTAACTCAGTCGTCAAAAGCAGCGATCTCGGAACCGGAGAATTGCGGGATCGGTACTCAAACCGCCTTGTTCATTAATTGCGACTGGTGTCGCGAGCTCTAATAAAAACTTCTTTAGAATCGAAATAATGTATTCGATATCGTCGGCGACAACCTCCGCTCCATTTTTGTTTTCAACTCAATTTCTTTCAACGTTGCCATTAGCGGAAAACTAAAAACGGCCGAATCAATCTCGAGCTCGCAACAACTGGGACACGTAAAATAGGTTCGAGGCCTCAACTTCCTAAAATGATACCTCTGTAGATAACAGTCCAAGCTTAGGGGACTTTTGCTTGGTCCCTTTTTCTAAATTACAAGAACCCACTTGAGATTTAGTCAGGTATCAGCACTTGTAGTTCTTCGTTCAAGTGAAGCTACATATTACACTTAGCCATGGTCCAGTCGCATACTGTGATAGGGTTTATTGGACTTGGTGATAGGCTTTCCTACACCAAGAGAATGAGTAACAATAACATAATTACTGAAACGATAAATCTAAAGTCTTAACACCCTTACTGCAAAATGTAACGAATTATAGTACACTAACATAGCTCATATGCATCCATATTTCAGCTTCACCAGAAGTACAACCCAAATCTGGTGGATGATGAAGATCAAGATATAAATGCACAGCTTAAGAAACGGCGTCTGAGAACACGAAGGTTGGCTCTTTTGGCAATGCATAAAAATAGCATGGGAACTCCAGAGAGAAGGCCATCTACTAATCCAGAGGAAGAAGCCGTGCTCGCCAATCCTTTGGTTCCTCTGGCTGCTTCTTTTTTCTTAGAAAGAGCTCAGAAGAGAAGGGGATTTAGGAAAGATTCAACTGCCACAAAGCCGGATGAATCAGCAACGGCCCCGAAACCAGTAAAATTGGAAAGGCAGTCTGCTGTTGGTGGAACTAAAACACTTGGAGGAACGAATGGTGTAGCAACAATCGGGGAAGAGGAAGAGACGGTTGTCATCGATGGAAGTTCGACAAAAGATAGTCAAGGAGAAAAACGTAAAAAATCCGAGGAATCTGAAGTATAAAAGTAGACATATACCTCTCATATGAACAAACTTTGTTATAAATTTTCACGACTATACAGCTTGACAGCTCAGTTTATGTTCATCTTCGTAGAATGTTAAAAAAAAATCGATATAAATGAGTAGCTGTCATCAAAACTGTTTTACGTGTATATAATTATCAGCATATTGTCCATTTTCGCCTGATCATTTATTTAACGTGGAAGTATGCTCATGACCTAAGCTATTTAACTGACAGATTGTTAGTATTATGGAATTATGCGCATGTTATGGATAAACACATTAGAGAGATTCCTTCATATAAATTTTACTGTCTCTCTATTAATATAAATACAATACTCTTTTTCTGTGGGTATGCCCTACAAGCGACATTTTATTTTCCGCCTGAACCATTATTAAAAAAAAATACCATATGAAAAATATAGTACAAGTAATGATTTTGTCGTTAATAGCATACGAATTTACATATAGTATTTTTTTCCTAGTAAAAAGAACATTGATTAACCATTTATTTATAGTTTTTCACTTAAGCGCTATCTAAACTTCATGATAACCGACAAAGTAAAAAAAGTTGTTCAAGTTGAATATCGGCTATTATGAACGGAAATTCGAAGTTACTACTCTTCGGAATTTAAAGCAACAGAACATTAAAATCAAAACTATTTCCAGTACTTTATTTCTCGCATATTTTTTTTTTTTTTTTTTTTTTTTTTTTTTAAATATTGTGGAAGGCCTGAACATTTGCCATGGTTCAAAATCAATCACAATGCCGTTATTTTAAACTTATAACAGCAAAAAATATACTCCAAAAGCAAAGAAAGAGTATCTCATGGGCATAACTGCCTTTTAACTTAATTTAGCTTACATTACAAGACAGTTATTTTTCTTAAGTTTATTTTAAGAGAATTAACTTTCTAAGTTCTTATCAAGAATAAACAACCACTTGTTTATTCTGGAAGCTTGGTCAGCTTGTTTATTTTCATCAGCATGAAGAATAGTTAACTGTAAAATTAAATCTTTTCAAGCAATTATATTAATTACATTTCATGTTTCAACATATCAATAATGAAAATGATTTATAACTAAATCAAACTAAAAGCAAAATTTTATAAAAATCCCTTTGGTAATTTATTAATTATATACATATAAATCTAAGTCCATCATCCACACTATTGTGATTAATAATGCACAGAATTACAAGCAAATTAAAATTATGATTAAGTTTTTGCATTATCATATCTTATGTATAGGCTAAAAAAAAAAAAATAAAATAAAATAAAATAAATAAAAACACTACTAATCTTTCAAAATCTGAAAAATAGAATATATATTTATGTGTATAACCCCATTAAAACAAGCTTGACACTCAATTTAAATATTTGAAAATTATCAATTGTTAAAATTTTACCTTTTTTCAATCTTTCAGGGTAATTTTAAGTACCTATAAAGTTATTAGCTAAAACATATTCCTACGCAAAAAAGGGGGGAAGCTGTACACAAGTACAAATTACATAAAAAATAATACACTATCTACACTTAATTTATTAAAAAATTTCTGATTCCTGTAATATAGAGCTTGAAAACCCAAAACATACTGAAAATTGCAGGTCATATTACACTTCCACCTGCCAGATATTTGACCAATGAAACCCTTTTGGTTTGGATTGCTATGGTCTATTATTTTTGCTCTACGAACTCTATTGACCAAAACCTACTACTTAAAGCTGACACTAAACCTGTACAAACATCCATGCTGGATTTCAATTTGGGAGAAATATAATTTGTCATAAATAAGCAGTAATGGTTTCCAATTTGAATAAAAAATTCTGTTCAGTATCCGAATAAATTACTTCTGAACAAATTTTTAGGATCAAATAGTAATTCTATAAAATTTAGTTACCAAAAAAAAAAAAAAAAAAAAAAAAATTGTTTGGAATGAAAGAAAGTTACGGCTATTTAAAAATAGTAATTCTGAAATAGTAGTATCAAAAATAGTTAACATATCCTCCTACTTTAAGTACTATCATGATATATCAATGCTATCAATAACAATTTAGTGATATATCATATTAATTTCTGATATCATCCAGCCTTAATCAACACTACACTTATACTTTAGATAATTAATTTCCTTATTGCAATTTATCATATAAAAATATTTTTATATTTTTTAATTTGTGATGATAGGATGAAGTGCTGAGGCAAACTGACCCACTATCTGCCCATTCTTGATGTAGCCTCTCGACTGATACGCTGCACCAGTATTTTCCAAACTTTTACTTACCTCATACCACTTGATAAATCTTTTCATTTAAGAGTACCACTTTTTCTCTTCCACCCACTCTTCACAAACACATACAAAGACAGTGTTTTTGTATATACTACTCTTAAATTAACTTTCAAATGAATCCACCAATACAAACTAATAACACTTATGAGCTTTAATCTCTTTTTTCTCCCCCATCCTCAAGAAGCTTAACACCAAAGCAATTAACATTATATATATCTTCAATTGAGTGGTTGGTGCAATGATCAATCAGTTACTAAGTTTACACTTATTACTTCCCTTATTTGTTTACAGCATTTAGTAGCATTACTGTGTACTAGTTAGGAAGTCCTACACTTCAAAAAAAAAAGGGGGGGGGGAGAGGCATGCAGACAAATATGAAGAAGAAAATTGTACATCTCAAAGGAATAAAATGATTTACAAAACATTTTGGAGAGAAGCAAAATAAAAATATACATGGGAAATTTTTGCAGCACTTAAAAAAATAATAATAATGCAAACATTTTTTTAATTAAACTAATTTGCATTTTTTCCAACTCTACTAATGTGCTAAGATAATGGAACACTGTGTCAAGCATATTTTTCCATTTGTGTCACTGAATAGTTTAGGCCATCTGGGAAATAAGTATGTCCTTTAACTATTGTTGTTAAAATGGTCCTTACAATGAAAGCTAATAAAAACTTTTACAACTAGACAAAATTTACTGCAAAATCCAAATGCCTGTTGACAAAGTAAATGGGATACTTATCCCATTTACTTTGAATTTGTTCCTGAATGCTTAAATTAATATTTTGACAGTTCAAATCTACATATTTTAGTTATGTGTGTGTACATATAATGTAAATGTATATTCCCAGACATATATATACATATTCATTTAATTACCTACTATTAAGGAAAATAAAATATGTAAAAAATGGACACCATAAATTCTAAAAACTCAGTATTATATTACAGTCAGTGTGCTAATGTGATAAAGATTTTATTGACCAAAAATGAGCTGTACAGGAATATATATAAATATATTTTGTATGTTTCAAATGTAATGTATGTATGAGACATGTATTATATGTAAACAAAATAAATATTTATAGCAAGTAAATATTAATAAATGTGATTTTATTTCAAAAATACAATATACAAAGAACAAAAATGAAAAATCAAAACAAATCTGAAGTTTCATGCATATAAGTAACATAGTAAGTAATAACATTCTTATATAAATGCTTGTATTTTATGAACACAAATGAGTCACATTATGGCAAAAAAAAAACCAATGATATAAGCACCTTAAAATGTCTTATACACATTTTATTATTACATAACAGTTAATTTTTAATCTTATTTTATTCTAGAAGTTTTACTTTTTTATAACAAAGCTTTTTCCAGTTTTCCATAAGAAATCCCATGTAAATACAATTTTTAAAATCAAACACCATTTAAAAGAATCAGTGCAAGTTTCATGGATCATTTAAAAAAAGTAAAATCAAAATTTCTAGAGAAAGATATATATGAGATTAAGAATAACATTTAGTAATCATAACTTCAAACAAATGGCAAATTATGCCACAACATCAATAAAAATATCACACTTTATTTACATTATCATATTGGTTTGGTCTTTAACCCATTTAATATGCCCTCCTGCATACTAATACAGAATTCCCCAAACTGTAAGGCACAAATACAGCAGTAGATGGATAGTCAATTTCTGGTAGCTCATAACAAGACCTCAAATGTGATTCTACCTTTCCACAATCTACACAAATGTAATATTGACTTTAAAGTCTTTACTAATCAACAAAAGCAGTATTTTAACAAAATAATAATAATGCAAGATGCAAATAAAAAGATACTGGCAAAAGACCACTCTCCTCCAAACAAAAAGAGAGAGAGGGGAAGAAAAATAAACATATTTATTTTCCAAATGTAGGCTCCAAATGAAATAAAACGATTTTAAAAAGAAAACCAATTAAAGTCTTTTTCTTGGCAGTTAAATATCCCTGAAAATATTTAATGTAACAATGATGAAGACACTATTAATTTTGTTTCTAAATAATGAGTAGCATGAATAAAAGTTTGGGAACCATGCTTTAGTGCAAGCAGTATATTGTGTTAGTCAATGATGTGAACATTTGGATCCTGCTTTAATGACAAAATATTCATTTGACTATAACAATCAATATGCATTGCCACAGACAAAAATCAAAACTTTACAAATTATGCACAATAACGTAATTATTTTGCCTACTTTTCCATTTCCTTTAATGCTGTAAAGTTTACAGCATACTAGAAAAAATATTCTCTATCAAAAACTTTTTCCATATTTTTTAACATTTTTCTGCATAAAAATATGGATTTCAAGCATAATTCTAAATTTTAAATCATTGGCATAAATGGGTTAATTTTATAATAATAAAATAGGAATGCAATTTAAAAAATACTAGGCAAGAATACTTAAAAATTATAAATATACTAGAATTAAAAAAATAATTATTACATAGTTATACTACAAAGTGTTAATAAAATAAGTGGTCTCATACTTCAGTCAAATGCAGATATAAGCAAAATAGTAACTTGTAAAATCAGTAATTAATGTTTTGGCTTTCCCATCATATAATATTCAATACATCTTCATTCCCATACCAGCATCCATGCCCCTATTAAAAGATATTGAGTTAATAAAATGCACAAATAAATTGCCTCATAAATGAGATTGTTGTTAAAAAGCTTAAGCATCTATCTCACTGTGAGGACAATGCTTTTAAGAGCATTAAAACAACTGATAGCTTTTTCTTAGTCATTTTATGCTAGAATTATTTATTCATTTATATATTTGCTTGTTCTAATTTACTATTTCTATACAAAGGTTTCTCAATTAGTTTAAGATTAAATACCAGTCTGTAATAAAGTCATATATTACAGACTGGAAATTCCTATTATATAAATTGTAATAAATTTAAGGCACTTTTGTTTAATAAAAATAGTTTTAAAAGTTTAATAAAGGCCTTTTTTAATTATTAATATATCACAGTTTAGTTTATCTAAATCAACTTCATGTTCAGTATTTTTCAAAAATTCTTTTATTTTTAATTTAGTGACATCTGTCACATTGTTAACAGATTTTTCTTAAGTGTTAATATATAAAGCATTTTTACTATTAGACTTTTTATATTAAGTGTTTTAATATTAAGTGTTTATTTAGATACAAAAGTTTCTCAATTAGTTTAAAGTAAAATACTAGTTTGTAATACAGACCTCATATGACTTGAAAGCCATATTACATAAATTGAAATAAATCTCAGTCATTTATGTGTAATAAAAAAGACGTTTTTTTTTAATTATTAATATGTTTGAGTTTAGTTTACCTAAATCAACTACATATTCAGTTTCTTAGAAATTTTCCTATTTTTATTATTTAGTGACATCTGTAACATTGTCAATAGATTTTTTTATATTAAATGCACACAATCTTTGATTTTTTCTAATGAGAATATTATAAACTGCTACTAAATATTTAGCTCTTAAACTACACTGAAGACTAGGATTTCATTGAAATATTTATCAGCCAAAGTACAACATCCATACTGATATCAAGATTTTAGCTCCTCTGGGAAAAACAGTGGAGATGTCAACAAAAATAAAATAAGCTGATGAATATATATATATATATATATATATATACACACACACACACACACACATAACCAAGCTTTTTTTTAAAACACTCATTAACCAGTTACATTACTTGTTCACTTACAGACCAGTATTTTAATGATACATTTCACTACTCTTTAAGGGGACATAATACCCTTCAAGTATAAAATTCTTTATTATAAAATCCTTTTTTAGATTCATCAAAAAATGAAATAATTGTGCTCATTTTAGAACAACATTTATACAAGTTCTTTAGAACACTAAATTTAAAAGAAAAAATTGATTTTGTCATTTCTAACAATACCTTTTTGACATTAACTATACATATCAAATGACAAAGAAAATGAAATTTACATACAACATTAATTTCCAAAAATATTAAATACATTTTTATGTCAATTAAAGCTAAATATCTTTCATATTCTTCAAAACTAAAACTTAAAATGTTTGTGTCACAAATTCAAAAACTCTAAAACTAGTATTATTATATCTTGCTCTAATTAATATAAATAAGAAACACACAATAAGGTATATTTAACTTTAATATGATAACAGTTCAGTTTCTGCAATATATATTTCAAGTTCCTTCATGAGAAAGTTAATTTCATTTTTTCTCCTTTAAGAGCACTTTTTTTTTTAAGGGTATTTGATGAAATGACAGCATGAAGCAATATTTAAATAGTTAATCTTGTTAAAACTTGCAAAAATATTTTCATAAAATGATCAGAAATTTTATAATGAATCAAAGAAAGGAAACTATAATGGAATATCATTTGGTAAAGAACAATGTACCTTAATGGACTAGTCCCTAGAATGTAAGGCACAGTAAGGAAAAGAGCTTCTTAGTCCACTGAAAATGAGACACAAAGCAAAGGAAATGAAGCAGTATTGAACATTATAAGTTAGGAGTCAATTCCCCCTATATGTATACTCATTTCCTGAGTATGAAGGAAGAGGTAGATTAATAAACAATATGGCAAAGGGTTTTCTTTCTTTGGCAAGATATGCTATGTAAACAACAGTTCAGATAAAATGCAGTTTTGAAAACCGCTCTCAGACCAGCTGAGAGTGAGTGACTGTGAAGATAACAAAAAAATTACTAAAACAAAATTACATTTACAATCCTTTTGATACAGTTTGTTCAATATAATACAAATAATGAAATACACAAATAAAGATGCCCAAGCTGTATGTTAAACACTCTACAGAGTATTAAAATATAAGGATGCCAAAAAAATATGAACTTTAAGAAAAAAAGTTTATATATATATATATATATATATATATATATATATATATATATATATATATATATATATATATATATATATATATATATTTGTGTGTGTGTGTTTTTATGAGTATATCTTAAAGGCCAAAACAAGTAACTTTTGTTTATCACAGAAAGTATTACTTCTAATGCAATTTTAACAAGGATATTTTTATCCTGTATTTTAATCACAGATATACATTCAGATAACATGTCTAAAACTAAAATAACATAACAGAGAATTAAAAAATTGTGTACATATCCAGGTACCATATGATTAAAAAAGCTCTATGGGGATTTTGATACAATAAGGCACTACATTCTGGTTTTGATAAACCTTCAGATAAATTTTGAAAGGAATTATCATATTGTATTAGTGTAATATATGTCCTAATAACAAGACTATTGAATTCAATCATAGAGAGAATGATTATGAAGAAGATTAAAAATTTCATTGTGACTCTAAAGAAATTCCTGATAATCAGAACAACATTTTCCACGTCAAAGAATCTTGTATCAATTGTTTATCATTGTTACTTACCTTTAAAATCAAAACATATTTTAAATTGTTAGAATACCCTCAATTTCTAAAAATACTATGTTGGTGGTCAAATTCTAGGGTGAAATAAAATAAAATAATTATTACTTGATTTAACCAATAATCCAAAATAAATTAAAACAACTTTCCTTCTCTAGTTCGAATAATGCACTATTTAATTGTTTGAACTATTTCAGTTTACTAATTATGTCTGTACTTTCTAGATGACATTGTCCTAAATTCAGATTATATGTAATGATATATAAATATATTTGTACACTAGTATCTTGCACATAATAGTTTATAAGTTGTTGATTAAAGTTTTGGCTTGAATTAGGAACCAAACACAAGATAATTGTAACCACTCAACACCATCATGACAGCATGCTGCTGAACTGAAAATCCTCTGAATAGAAGTATGTTACATATGACACATTAGTCCCAAATGTCCTAGCAGCTGAGTGATGTACTGGTACATTGCCACTTATACTAATTACTGTACTATTCTGTTATTAAGATATTACTGTATACTAAAATTATGAAAAAAAAAATCAAATGAAAAACTATTTTTAATGATTCTTTTTCTAAGTTACAATTAGCTATTTCAAATACCCCATTGGTAAAATTATACTATTGCAATAGCATATTTCCTCCAAAGTGAGTTGAACTAGGGGAAAGGGGCTTAAGAAGTGTCAGCTGTGGTGAATTTTCTTTATTTTACCCCAGAATTTTACTCAGATATAACTTCTTCTTGATGGTTTGCTGTCAAATAAATCATAGATTTTTTAAATTTCAGCCACTTCTAATTTAATAATTATGACGGCCAGGCACAAAACTAAAATCAAAAATCCCTTTTGAAATTTAGGAATATCATTTGATACCATAGATGTAATAAACAAGTGTTTGACTGTTTGAGCAAATTGACAAAATTTCATGTTTTTAAAGATATCAAAAGTATTTCTGAAGTAACACTAGTAATGTATGAGATGTCATCATCAACAAATAAAATGGAAATATGGATGATCAAAATGAACAGCATCTTTTGATAACACTAGATAGCATGTTTAACCATACAATGACACAGAAATATAATGAACAATACATCTTTAAGAATGAATAAACAGAAGTATGAATAAACAAAATGAGCTAAATCAAATGGATAACATGGTATAACATATTTAACATATAATACTACAAAATAAAGCTGTAACTATCAACAAAAGTGAGAAAAATAAAAGAGAGAAATGATCTTTTAACTTCCTTCATCTTCACTGCTGCTGAAAGTTCTAAAATAAAAATAAATAAATAAATATGCATCTAATGCAAATTGAAATAGAAATACTAGTTCACACAACAATAGGAATTAAAGCTTAAACATACCAATAATAATAAAAAAAAAGATTTAAAAAAAAAAAAAAGACATGAAAGAAATTATAGATGAAAATGTGCAGAAGATGACTCATTTTCAGTACATTTTTATTTAATTTTTTTATAACTTGAAGATATTTTTTAAATCTTTTAGTTCTATTTAAACTTTTTTGTCTCATAGAAGTGTTAGTTTTTGTTATATATTCATGTAATGTGCGAAATTTCTTTCACCGCTGTGTAAAAAAAACAGACCCTATTATTTTAAACTGCCCAGGCATACTGGGCAATGAGTAAGCCTAAGTAATATGCAGTCATGGCTCCATTATAAGAAAGCAGCGAAATCCATGGTAGAACTTTTACTTCATTTTAGACTAAAGAAAGATACGATTCTCTGAAAAGAGCAGAGCATTGATTGATATCAAAGACACCCTTCAATTATAAAATTTGCCCACAGCAAGAGAAAGCATGGAGTTTCCCATGAGACGAGCAGCTTAGTCAGCATTATTAACAGTCTGAAAGGAACTTAGATCATTGGAAAAGTGAACTATTTTTGGGGAGGACAGCTGGAAAATGGCGAGTGGACAAAAAATTAGCATTTATTACAAAATTAGATTTGGGAGACAGGTTGAAAGAATTCAAGCTTCGGACTTTCCTTTTAATTCTGAGATTTTGTGGCTGGGAAAATAGATATGTAAGAATGAAAATGGGAAAAGGAGAATATTAGAGAGATATTTTAAGTGTAATGATTTTTGATATATTACATATATTATATATATATATATATATATATATAAATGATTTGGCATTTTGGTTAAAAAATTCTTGAAATTATACAGACAAAAATTAAATATTATTTTACAGGTAATTTTAGCATAATAATGGTTAAAGCAATTACTGTTAAAAAGGATAGCCAATAGATAATACTAAAAATGATTAGTTAAGTATATTTATACATTATAAATACATAATTCATCTAGAATGATGTATATTTTATGAATGATTCTTGTACAGTTATCAAAAAACATTAATATGGCTATTTAAAGTTCTACCATATTAGGAAATAAGTGAAAAATTGATGAAAATATTTATGCTAAATTGAAAGAGTGCATCGTAACATAAGTGTTAGTCACACTGTATTTACTCATGTTCAACATGCACTTTTCCAAAAAAAAATTAGAGAGAAATTTTTTTTTTTTTAATAATAAAAAAAGCTACCCCAAAACATAAATTATTTTTATTATTTCAGGTAATGACTCGATACATGCAGAATCCAGATGGTATTAAAGAAAATAAAGGGATAAATCTTACATAATAGAAGTATTGTTGCATCTTTCGCACCTTTTACAAATATTTTGTACAACAGTGCTAGTAACCTTAATTATTAATTTTGTCTTCTAGATTGCACACAAAAAACATATTTTTTATTTTCTTTTGCATACTGAAGGGCAGTGTGTCTTCAATTTATGTTTTTACAGTTATCTTAAATTAGGCAATACCTCTCCAAATTAACTCTGACAACTGAAATAATTGTGAAGAATTTCATTAAGAATTAAGTTGTCCACAGTATGACAATGTAACGCGGTTGGAAGCTGATTTATTTAGTTCTTGTAATAATTGTGTAACAACTCAGAAAGTCACTGGTATATCAAATTTTAGGTGCTCACAATATACGAGATAAAATTTTTTTGCTTTTTTTTATATTGTAAGGAACAGAGTGCATATTATACATAAATAAATAAATACAATAAGAATACATACTAGAGTCATCTCTCAAAAAGAAAAATGGAGAATTATTATTATAGGATTGATCTAAACTGGATAAGTGTCTTTGTGACTTTCCATTTAAAAGACAGATAAACATAAAGTAAATACTTACGATCGTATAAAGTTAATAAGTGCACTACTATTTGCCGCATTCCGCTCCCTACCTTGTCCCAAGTATAAGGTAAAACATTTTTTCATCAACTTGAGAAATTCGTAGCAATCTTTATCTTGAACCTAGAGAAAATAATAATAATAATAATAATAATAATGAGTCACTGTTCAGAATTAAAAATTTGTTCAAAAAAAAAAAAAAAAAACCCAAATATGAATTTTGCCAAATGAGTTTTATTAATGCTTTAAGAAACATATAATATATTTTTAAAAATATTATGTTTAAGAACACATTGAGAAGTCACTAACATGGTACAGCAAGAAGGTCACGGTGTTTAAAGTGTGGTAAAATATGACTTTAAAGCTTCTAGCTGGAATCAGTAAAATGGTATAAAACAGGTTTGTCTACCTCAAAAGGGTCTGTGGGTTGCATTGTGTGTGTATGCATGCATGTGAACTCATGTATGCATGCACACATATACAGTGGACTCAATTACTTGATTAACAGGAATCACCAGATTTTTAAAAATGATCTCATTTATTCCACTTAAGAAAAAAAAATTGCGTTACACATTAAAAATCTGAAATAAAATTTTAAATTGTCAAAAGAAAATGTATAAACACAATTTGATATGCATTTAATATTTACAGCTTTTATATCATAAGATTATTTACACTATTGAATACAAGTGTTGCCACTTTTGAAAATTTTACTTAATTTGATTACAGAATTATTTCAGAGGTGTTCAAATGGCACTGTGGACCGCATGCAACATGTCAATAAAATTTTGCATTTATTATAGTAAATTTAATATTAAATTAATTTGCTGATAATTATTATAACTATTTATGCACATTTACAGTTTTACTTGTCTTATAATTAATTTATAAAGAATTACTCCATATGTTACCAAAATAACATATATACATATATATATGTACATATATATACATACATAGAAACAGCATAGCCTGCAAGCATAATAGCCTGGATTAATAAATCCATTGCTTTGAACAAAATTACAAACATATGAAATTGAAGTAGGAAACGCTTTTGGTATAAAATATAATCTTAGACAACACAAAGAACAAGATCTTAGGAGCAAGGTAACCTAATGGTTAACATGCTGGGCCACAGGGTGATATATAAGAGCAGCAGTTCTTTAACTTTTTTGAACATGGCACACTTGCCCAGTTAGAAAATTTTCATACTACAGCTACGTTTAAAGCAATTTGAATATGAAGAAAAATAAGAAAAACAATTCAACATGTTTTTTTTGTCTTCAACACAGTGAACAGGGGGAATTGTACCTCAAAGTAAAAAACCCTGAAATTTATATCCTTCATAATCAAAAACCCAGAATTAAAAAAGTTAATAACATACAACAAATAATTGCATGTTACTAATATTAGATTTAAAGTATTGTTATTAAACTTCAGTTAATAAGCAGTGATTTTAATTGTTAGTAAATTAAAGCAGTGACTACTTTAATTTTAACAATTCAAAGAAACACTTACCAAACTTCTTTTCAAGAATCTCACTCTTAGATGTTAAACAAATTAATCTTCTCAGAATTGGATTTTTAAATTTTGAATATCAAATACATTTTATTTATGATTAATCTGTTTTCTGGTACAATAAGCTCTAGATTAAACTATAATCAGACACAAAAGTAAAATATAACCCTTTCCCCCCACAAGAGTCATGAGAATGCATCCTTGCATATCAATCAAAACCCATTCAATGGTTAAAGCTTAATCTCCTCTTCTCCTCTACACCCCATAATGACCGGAAATGTTGATTGTAGAAGAATACTCGCTCTGCAGCTGAAACACAATCGATAGCAAAAGTTTGACAATAAGCCTTTTTAATTTATTTAAAAATTTTTTTTGCTTGAGTTCAAATTACTAAGTGGGAAATTTTCAACTCGGAAGATACTATTTCCTAACCCAGAATTCTGGGGTACCCCAAGAGCACTATCACCCCTGCAGTGAATGAAATTGATCAGATGAGCTTTCCATTGTACTTATTATTGCAACAACACCTTTCGCAAATACCTCAGCCACCTTAGGGGAACGTGATACCTAATTTACAAACAGTAGGATTAGAATACCAGCAAGCACCTGAAACAGCTTATTGTATGCTTTAAAAACATACAGTATAGATATGTAGGTCTGAAAGATGTCTTGCTGAGAAAAGGTAGCAAAGAGTTAAGGAATCATGAGCAAAAATAATCTCTCCTCCTTCAACGGAATATTTAAATTGAGAATATTCCTTAATGTGGCATCACAAACGTTGTTCATTCATATGGTTAAGTTTCCAATAGTGTGTTTTATTTAATAATTAATAAAAATAGAATCAGAACTAGAGTGCACAAAGAGACGTATAAAACCTGTATTGATTGGAAATAGCTTAGAGCAAAGATGGGAAAATAATCTGGCTGGGATTCATCAGGTAATATATAACAGTAATATTAGATATTTGTACATATACTGGCAAACAGGAACACAAATATAGTTTTAAAAACATCTTTTAGATAGAGAGTGAGAGGAATTTAACACATCACAATTAATAAAATTTTTTATGGTAATAATATTTTCTATGTACTTGTACAGAGAAGGTAAAATCAAAACAAATTTACAAGTATATCAAATTGAAGGTTAACGAAAGGTTATAAAGATTTGTAATTGTTATTTGTTGTTTTTTGTAACATTGTTATTTTGTTATTTGTAGTAACATTGTAATTTGTTACTATTTCAATGCTGGTGCTTTTATGAGCCATCTACATTAGTTACAATTTAACAATAAATATATACCTAAATTGACAAAATATGGTTATACAAAAATTATAAAATTAAAATCATACTGTTATGCTAAAAGGCCCTTTATCTGGAACAGGTCTCATTTTTTTGACAGCACTGTGAAAGTTTGGTACACTATCGGCAGTAGGTCCTGGAAGAAAAAGAAAAAGGCATTAAAAAAAGGTGACATTCTCTTAAGACAGATTATATTTTATAAAACTAAAGATGCATTTTGGAAATTCAGAAGATAGAGGTGTAAAAACCAAAATTTCAAGGGTCTTTTTTTTTTTTTTTTTCAATGACATTTTTAGGACATTATCAATGAAATAAGCAGTTCCTTAGGCAATGATTTCAGGCAAAATTAAATCTAATTATCACTTTATGGTACTCAAGTCATTAGCAGACAAGATAAATTCCTAATAAATAGCATAAACAATATCTTAATTTAATTTTTAAAAAAAAGCTAACAGGAAAATAATTAATAATTATTGGGGGTGGGAGGAGAGGAATAAAATTTCCCTCAAGTAATTGTTAGTTTTAAGTCATATAAAACACTTAATAAGGGAGTTGGAGTGACAGACGTACATAACTTTCTTAGCCTATCAGCTCAATTAGTCTTCGGAGATGTGGTAAAAAATATTGGCATCTTACTCCCATGATCCCTGGGTGCAACTTTATTATGATCCTTTTGCTTTAGTTAAAATAATCAAAAGTTTCTTTAAACGTTTGCAACACAGTATTTTCCTGTACATCTTTTGAATACATATGCTTTCTCATTCCAGAATTCTGCCACAAGTATAAAAAAAGATCTACATTTCCCTTTAAGATGATTTCTATTAGACTACAACTCTAACAAAAAGTTTACCTATTGATACTTAATAAACTTTGATAACTTTACGATATTGAAGCCTCTTGCATATATTTTCAACTTTTCATTTACTAAAGAGTTATCACAAATAAATAAATTTTATTAGACTACAATAACAATTTTCTTATAAAAAATTATTAACGACTCAAAAGAAAAAATAATAAATATGTCAGAGGGACACACAAAATTTTCACAAAAATTTTTTTTCAACATGAACAATTTACTACCTTGCAGGACAACATGCATAAAGCAAAGAAAAAAACAAGAAGAATCTCACAGTTAACAATCAATCACAATGGTTAAGCTAGTGGAATTCCAAAATTTTCAAGATAACCATATTTTAGGACAAGCACAACTTCTGCTATAGAAGATAAATTATCAGCTTTTCAGCCTTATAGGCTGGTTCTTGAAATTTAAATTTCAACAGCCCAGTTCTAGTTAGGTAATTACAGTATGATTTTTGAAGAAATTGCTTTAAAACGGTAGCCCTTTAACCTTTTTCCTTTGAAATAATTACACAAATGCAAAAATAGTTGCATTATATTTACAAGTGGTAGTGGTGCATTCAAATTTGAACAGGATAAAAAAAATAAACATAAAAATAAGTAAATAAAACAAATAAAATAAAATTACCTGTTGGTGGAGGTGCACTTTTTCGTTTTAATGGTTTTTTCTCCACTACATCAAGCTGTTTTTCATCCAATTTCATATCCCTTGATGGACAAGCACATATTTTTAAATCAACTCTCTGGCGGCCAATCACAGCTCCACTAAATGAAATTTCATTCTTATAAATAAATTAAAATGCAAATAATATCTTAACTAACTTTATTAATACTGTCATGAATAAATAAAAATATCAACATGTTTTAAAGTTTAAACATAATTTGTAAATACATCTGGCTACAAAAGAAAATACCAGGGGGAAAATATCTACTTTGAGGTTATACACCAATAAACAAGAAAGTTACTTTTATACAGCTCATTTCAAAAATAAAACTCCCTTTTGATGTGCTATACAATCTATAGTTATATTTTTTAATGTGCCTAAAAATAAAATGTAGAACTCACATATACATCTTTTGAACTTTATAAAGCATAAGACTATATTTTTAGAAACTTTGCTTTAAAGCAAGTTTAATAAAATTGTTTAATAATATTTACCATATTCACTTTAGAGTATCAAAGAATGGTAATTAAAATTTAGACACTCTAAAACTAACCATGTGCATTTGTATAAAAAAACGAACACAGAGATACTTTTCTTAATACATAGAGACAAATAAAAAAAAAAAAAAACATTTATTTGCCCATGACAAAGTCTGTGTAGAATATGTAGTTTAGAGAAACTTCATTTATAGAATATTGATAACTGAATTATTGTATAACAGAAACTAATTGAATATTAAGTTTTAAATTAGTCGGTAGTTGAGTTACGATTCATGGCAAAATAGTCTGAATAATTGTAGGACTTTGTAATTTGAGGTAAAGCCAGTTTCAAAAGATGCAGATGATATTTAAATAATACATTATATATAATAGCTGAATGAGATATTTAAAGTAATAACATCATAGTAATAAAAATAATCAGAGTACAAAAACTTATCAACATTTATCTACATTTAACTTTGCCAGCCAAATAAATTTTGATTTAAGTAGTTGATTTGGAGTAATTTACATTTGTAAGTAAATTATTTTTCCCAAATTTATTTACAAGCTAACATGAAATATATTTTAAAACTTACTATGATAAATTTCATCTTCAGATATATTGATGTTTGTTAAATTACAAATTAGTTTACATATATTTTGCTTACTGATGGTAGGCAGATCTTTTAATGTGGACAGGGTTCATTTGGCAGCATCAAAGAATGTTGCTCAATATTTTAGTGAATCTATGACAAATAGTGTAGATTTGTATAGAAAAGCTAAACACTCATAACATTCAAAGTTGTATATTTCTTATTTCATAGTTTCATATTTCTTTTGATAACCCACAATAAATTAGATTTAAGATCGATTGGCATTTATTTAGCGGAAATTATTCAAGCATTAATGGGCTAATTTAAGCTTAAAGTAAAGTAGGTACAGCACACTGACTTGGGAAAAGTTATGTAAAAAAAGTTATGTAAAATGGTCTCGTATTCAAGTCCAAACTGATTATCATGGACCTAGTTAGTACTATATTGGTCGGATCAAATGTAAATATTACGGGCATGGCCCATAGTGCAATAGTTGCATTTTGAAATTGCACCACCACAAATATTACAGACCAGGCTCATGATAGATTATTATTATCTCTTTGTATATTCAAGAATTGAATACTTCAAAGGGGAGAAAAAAAAAAAAAAAGGTAGAAAGAGCGATATGTAATAAGCTGCAGCCCTATTCCATACTTTTCAAACTTCAATCAGTTTACTAACAAAAATTCCTTTTTGGAATAAAAGTTAAAAATACTTGCCTAAAAAAAGTGTACAAAAAATACAAAAACATTATTTTTGATATTGCAGCTGATACATGAAGATACATACCCTCTTTCCAAGGTGAATACTAGCATTAAAGGTCTCCTGTTAGGACCACCAGCACAAGATCCAAAGCAGGCAAATTTAAAAATGTAAGATGAAAACTTTTGTCCAGCTAGTATAAGAAATATATAAATAAACAAATAGAATAAAATCTTAAATAAAGATTACAAATAACTTATAAGAATAAATCCACTTCAAGCAGTCAAATATATACAATAAATATTTCATTTTATTACATTACAATTTTTACAAGTTAATGCTATGCCTTGAAGTATGAATTTAATTTGTTCTACACCACGCAAGTTGAAAAGCACAAAGCTTCACTTTGTGGGTTTAGATTCATCTGTCACTTAAAATATTATATTCAATTTTTGCTAGGCTGATAATAATATACAGTTGCAAGAAAGATTTGTATGAATTTTATTCAACTTTTGAATTAAGCCATTCCTGTTTAAGATTACAGGATACATATTAACATGAAGTGGAAGGCTTTAGGCTACAATAAAGAGAACTCTCTTATGCTGAACAGGTGTTGCAATTCCTTCTTTAAAGATGATAAATTCAAGATAAGGTTAGTTATTTTTGGTAAATGACTCATTTTAATCAGTTTTATTTCTGACAAAATCTCATGTGCAGCCAGGCCCTTATTGTTGGGTTTCTATCCCCCACTTTTGTCAACCAAATGCATCCAATTTTGGAAATTCAAATTATAAGTCAGAGTTGTTGGTAGAAGACATACTTTGTACCCCAAACCCTCATCTGTTTTACTCCTGCAGTCTTTCTTTGTTAAGCAGTAATTCAATGATGCCCTTCAATTGCCAAAAGATCAATGTAAAAATCCCTTTGTTTCTTATTAAATAGGAAAATTAGCTGAGAAAATAACAATCACAGCAAAAGTGAGGTCAGTTTTTTTCTATTGCATAAACGGAAAGTACCCATAAAATAAAAAATATAAGATTGCAAAAATAGTAACTTTTCTAACATTTCCACATTTTAAAGTTATTAAAAAAATGAATTAAAATATGAAAAAAAATCACTTTTCTTATATTTTTTTTTTGGGGGGGGGGGAAGACAAGAGAACCTGATCACTTCACTAAAAGAAATTATTAGAAAAATAAAGAGAGCTATCAAAATATGACACATTGGATAAATGTGATCCATTCTGCTGTTACATAACTCTGTAAGGGTTAGAAAAGGAAAAGGGATTACAAGGAATGAATGGAAGTACATTGTGAAATAACAAATATAAATATAAATTTTTAAAGAGAGAGAGAGAGAGGTGCAGAAAAGAAAGGAGCTCTGCAGAGTATGCATTACATGCAGAATCTATTTTGGAAATCAAACAACTTATAACTTAAAGGAGATGAAGGTAAAATGTTATACTGAATAAATCTATATCAAACTAATACTGTTACTTAATTAAATGGAAATTAGTTTATGCCAGTTTTTCAAGGCCGCCCCCTCCTACTTTTTTTTTCTCATTCATACATTTTAACTACATAAAGTATTAATAAAGAATAAATATTATAAAAAACTAAAAAACCATAATTTAAGCAACATTATTTTTTAAAAACTTATATCTTTTTACTTCACCTTTTAAAAGTTTTTGGCTTGATAACCAACTAGGTGAGAACTTGTATATATTTTAGAAAAAAAAATTTTAAGTGTAATTCAGAAGAAAAGATTACCTGGAGGATTTTCAAATGGAACAATAACACTGTGTCGTCCAGTAGTATCAGTCATATAAACAGCACTTCTGCTTTCACAGCGTACTAAATGCTCAGCTTCAGGTAAATCTAACACAAAAAAAATAACATGTTAAATTATAAATTCTAGGAAAAAAAATTATAAAAATGTTCCATCCTATACATTATTTAATAAATTAAAAAAAAAAAAAAACTTTATCATCGATACCTCAGCTAATACATTTTCTAGTTACAAAATTAAGCATTTAACATACAGTAGAACCTCCATAAGTTGATCACCCAAGGGACTGTAACTAAGTGGCAACATACGGAGGTGGTCAACTTAGGGAATTTTTTAAAAATATTTACTATAGTACAATATTAGAAAAAAGTAAGCAAATTTTGAATAATGATTCAATTTTTGTTTGAGTCCTCTTTCTGTTCATTTGGTAATTACAAAAAGCAATTTCACATTTTACAAGTCCATTAAGCATGCTTGGGCATTTTTCTTCAGCGAAATCTTCAAGTTGCTCCATCATGCGCTTTACATCGTCTTCCTTCAGAGTTGGGTAGTTTTCAGTTTCATCGTCACTTGGATCATCACCCTCTTCGCCGTCCGTTTCTCGTATCTTAGAGTCCTCGCTGTGCTTAGTCTCAGAGAGTATCTCACTGAAGATTGCCTCTGGATCTGGTTCAACACATGTTACTAACTCATCGTCCATGGTAACATAATCTTCAAAATTAACTCCATCAAAAACTGGCAAGGGAGATAGAAGAAGCTCATCCTCTTGCACTGATGTTGTAGCTGTAACAAATCCAGCTTTCTTGTAGCAGTTCTTAATCGTGGCTTGAGTAACTGTTAGCAAACCCTAACGGTTATTCTTGCCTTTATTTCACAGCCGACGTCGCATACGTCGATTATGACGTAATCGACGGAGCGTTACGTGTTACTTTTTTTCTCCCGCTTCCGGCGAAGGTATTCCTCCGCGGGAATGTATAAAAGGAGACGGTGAGATGTTTTTAGACTCGGGAATTTGTGAGCTCTCGATCGCGTAGCCGATGTTTTTTGGTGACAGTTTTTTTTTCGCGGTGCTGGCTCTGCTCTGAGTGATGGTTAAAATATATATCTTTTACGTTACCTATGTTTACAAATATTTTTTTTAGTTCGAAATAAATAATTTTATTTGTCAAGTCATGAACTTGTTATTTTCACTGCTTCACTCTGCTAGTGTGAAGCAGTTATAGAATCGTTGTATTCACAACATCAAGGGTTATGGGCCCAGTATTAAGCTTTCGTTGTCTGCCCATATAGAAGAAGGAGTGTTATTTAACCACAGACCTAGTACAAAGAGTTTTTAAGAAGGGGGGCCGTATTTGTCAAGTGAAATTTTTAAGTATTTTGAAGTTTATTCTGCCCGGATAAGATGGCAGTAGTTCAACAGGCTATCGAAAAATTAGATGCAACGAACTATGTTAGTTGGTCAAGAGACATGAAGTATCTTTTAATAGAACGTGACTGCTGGAGTATAGTAACAGAAGAAGAGAAAGTCCCTGTTATCGACGAGAAGGGGATAACTGCCAAAGATGTAAAGGACTTCAATTCAAGAGCACGTGTGGCATTATCACTGATTTATTTGAACATACATCCGGAGTTCAAGTCTATAATCGAAACGTGTGATACTGCAGTTGATGCATGGAAGACACTCAAGGACCACTACCAACCAGATAACCGAGCCCGTCATATGCAACTATTCTCGGAGTTACTAGCGTGCCGGATGAAAGCCAATGAAAGCATAGACCTCTTTGCAGCGAAAATTAAGAATTAGTGAACAGCTGAAGGACATTAACCAAGAAATTCCCGAAATATATTTATGCTTTCAGCTAATACGATATTTGCCAGATGAGTTCGATACGATAGTGCAAAGTGCAAAGTATGTTAAGGTGGAAGGATAAGTTCACCTACAAGAATATAGTACAAGAACTTATAGCTGAGGAGTCGAGAATTCAACTTCGAAATCTGGATAGATCTGACAGCTGGAGTCCCGAAATTCAATATTCCTACAGAACGACAAGATGTGAACTATGTAAAAGATTTGAACATTCAGGTAAAGGGCATCAGCAAGCTGGGAATTCCTCAACAGTCTCCCCATCTAGCACCAAATCACCTGAACGGCAACAACTTATACGGAAGCCTAGAGCAGGGGTCGGCAACCTGTTTGTCCTTAAGGGCGCAATACTAAATTTGAAAATCACCGAGGGCGCATATTTTACAGATAATCAACAGGTATAAATAGGCATTAAAAAAACAGATTTTTTATAACTTTTTTTTGTTGGTGTCATACTAATGATACATAACTTGAGTGTCTTGCAAGGTGTTTATAGCTGAAACTATTTCTTTTTTATTTTAAATTCTTCAAAATGTGAATCAGCAGCTTCTAACATGGCTTCTTTCACTAATTCTCCATCTGTAAATGGTTTTTTATTCTTAGCTAGCAAATGCGATATTTTATATGACGCGATCGTTGCTGCTTTATGTTGTTGCAGTGGTTTAGTAAAAAAAACTTTGCTGGTTAGTTATTGAACATTTTAAAGAAATAATTTTTTTTTCTTCTAATTTCAGAGTTCATTGGATAGTCACTATCAAAATTGGTATGAACGGTCTTAAAATGTCGTTCAATATTACTTTTCTTGGGAATCGCAACACTATTATTACACAACAAACAAATACACTTCCCTTTGTAATCAACGAAACAATATAGATGCTCCCATTCATCGTTAAAATAATATGTTCTTTTTCTTTTACATTTATCCATGAAAGGTTTTGAAAGAAAAGAATTATTTCGGATTACTTGGTAATTTTAAATGCACGGTCTACGCGTGGTCTATTCGAAATACGATCACACACTAACAAAAAATACGTGCGTGTTATTAGATACGCTCAAGGTTAGCAAACTGCTAATCTATGCACAATCCTAAACTCAACTGACTACTTGCTGTATATCGCCGTTTGACAAGAGTAAGTAAATCGCTCTGGTTATCATACATTTACATTAATCCAGCGAGGGCGCATTAAAAATCGATCGGGGGCGCCATGGCGCCCGCGGGCGCCGCGTTGCCTACCCCTGGCCTAGAGGTACGCGGAAGTCTAAAGGTAAAAACTGTCTATCACGTAAAAACTCAAGTAACAGGTACTGTTTCTCAGTTTCAGTGATGGAACAGCAGTAATAGCATTTTGGAGCAGACAAAATGCCATTTTGGAGCAGTAAATTTCGCATTTTGGAGCAATTGGAGCAGACATAGTTAGTGATTTTGGAGCATTTTGAGAAGATGTAGTTAAGGCTTTTGGAGCAATTGGCGAAAGGGTGGTTAATTTTTTTTAAACATTATGCAATAAATAAAATATAAATATCAATTTGGGCTAATGAAACTTCTATCTCATGAGGTTATTCTAATAAAAAAAAAAGAGAAAATTCTCAATTGTATTTATTTTTCGAGCTAATATGTAAAAAATGGTATATGTAAGTAGTTTTTAGTAGTTATATAGCACTTATAAAAGATATAGTAATAATTCACCTACTTAGTCCCCAATGTCAGATTGCAAATGTTAAAGTAGTCAGAATTTAAATATTTTTTTTTGTTCCTTAAAAACGTGGCATTTTAATGTAATTTTTCTACTAATAAAGATTTTAAAGTATCACATTCTTATACAATTTTTAAAAGTTATATACAATGCAGACACAGAAGTCAAAATTTTGGGAAAAAAGAAGGAAAAAAATGAGAAAAATGCAAAAAAGAGGAAGTTAAATAATTATTAAAAATTAATATTCTGATTTACTTAATGCAAAAACAAGTGCCTAAATATGAAATATGGAAGTATCTATATAACTTTTTATCAATATAAACAAGTACTCAAGTTTCCCAGTAAAAAAAATATTTAAAATAGATTCAAATGAGATGCTTCTTCCATGTGCCTAATTAAAAAAATAAATAAATTCACCAACACAGTTGAACTTTATTATAATAAATTTTGAGGAACCATATTGTTTGTTGTACTTGAACCTTTAAGAAAAATGCTAGATCTCAGAAAATTATAACTTGTATAAGATCTACATAAGATTACATATTATCTTATATAAGATTTATAAAAATAGTATCTTTAATGATTTTAATTGACTAAAACCAAACAACTGAACGATTGAATATAGACTGACCAAAAATGTAGACAAATTCAAAGCTAGTTTTGTCTTTAGCTATTGCTTACTATTTTAATACTGAATTAATTTATAATCTTCTACAGACATGATCCCAGTATTAAGATAGTTTAAGAAATTTCTTTGTCCAGTACAGCAAAAAACATTTTCTATCCTTGAGTGGCTGGACAAGATGTTATTAATTTCATGCAGTTTACTTTTATTTAAATCTAGAAACATATTTAAATCTGTTTTCATAACTGCAAAAAAGTTTTATAAAAAATGAATTAATAAAAACTTAGTAAATGCCTGAAAGAAAGGATCCTTCTACCTCATTCCTAAGATTCACTATAAATGTATAAAATGGAGATTCACCATTTATGGATAAATTAGCATTGTAAACAAAAGGAAAATCATGAGATCAAAAGTTTCATTTGTTATAAGCTGGTTTTTTAAAATAGGAGTTTCAACAGTACATCAATAATTTAAAAGTTGTATCAAATAGCAAAGCTTTAAAAATGCACTTCTAAACAGAACTTGAAAACTTTGTAACAGCAAAATTTGTTATTAACTAGTTTGTAAAATTCTACTATTTTTTCTTACACTGATTTATAATTAATGTTTATAAATACAGTATAAGTTTAATTTTTTTAGGACAATTTCAAAAAATTTTTTATAATAGTAGCAGATTCAGAAGTTAAATATTAGAGGAAAAAAGGAGGAAAATGAAGAAGGAAAAACAGAAAGTAAAGAACAATTTAAAAATATTTATTTGATTTACATAATGAAAAAACCAAGTACCTAAGTATGAAATATACCAGAAGCTAAATAATTTTTACTAATATAAACAATTACTCAAGTCTACTAATAAAAAAATGTTCAAAACGCGATTCAAATCAGAAATTTCTCAAATATCCTAATTTTTTTTAAAAAAAAGTCTAATATAAATGCGCATTTTAGATATAAAACTTTTAGAAGGTTTCTATAAACAAATTTTTAATTTTGTGACTGTAGAATTTCTATATCTTAATAGTTTGTAAAGATACAATAATTATCATTAGATTTAATTTTAATCAATGTCTAGAAACGCATGATTTAAATAACATATACACTGTATAAGGCTATTTTTTTTAAGTGGACGATTAAAAAAAATTTTTTTTTAAATAGTAAAATTTCAGGACGATGATCGAATAGGACGAGCTTTCTTTCGGTATCTGAGAAAGTGGATTCGAATTTTACTTTAGACTAACAGATTTATAACCATTTAGTTTCATTTAGTTTGGTCTGAGAGCGCTAGAGTTATGTTACCCGAAGGCTAAAGACATCGGAATTTACTACTTAATTACTACGATTCTGAACGGCTGCGAACAAAGCAGCGGGATTCGAACCCGTGGCTGCGTCCTACCGATTCAGCTGTAGGGCTGACTTTTATCGGTATTGCCGTTAAAAGTAAAGATTTTTCATTAGCAAATTTTGTCACCAACTTCAATACACATGCGAAACTTAACAAAAAAAGTTGCGGATTTTTCAACAATAATTAACTTCCGTGCATATCCAAAATTCCGTAAGTTATTTGCAACAGTGTCATTTTCTCACAGACACTGTCCATGGAACAAAAATTCAGTCAATAAGATGAAGTATCGTTAGAAATAACTATAGGAGGGATTGAAATTTTAATACTATTACCGCGATATTAAAAAAATATCGATATATAAAACAGTATTGCGATCTGTATACACGCACGTGCTTTCGGGGGTAATGTATAAAGTACGTAGGTTGTTAAAACATACTTCTACCGAGAGCCCCGTACTAATGATCGCAGTATTAATCCATTAAAAAATGCGCATTTTCCGGAACCGAAATCCAAAAAAGGTTGTTTTTCACCAAAAACTTACAATTACGGTTTAGCTGTACTGTTATAAATAGAACCACACAAGTTCTATGTTTCATTTATACCGCGTCACACGGCTTTTTGACCTTGAAGCACGTGTTGCGAGAATCAACTGATAACGCTTTTCTCCTGCTCTTTGTCAGAATAAAATTGTGGACGCGGCAAAGAGGTAAAAAAATGAGAAAAGGGAAGAAATCTTTCAGATTATCGTCAAAATTTAAATATATGTGAAATAAAAAAAATCGCTCCTTCCTTTATTTTTTTTTTTTAATTTCCGAAAAAAAATCTGTGTTTAACAATCTCTGCTTTTTGAACAAACCCACAAAAATTTTCGTATTAGAATCATCCCTGAATGAGGAACTTCGTTCGTTATTTTTTGTAATTGGAGCTTTAACAAATTTTGCTCCAAATTACATTTCCAAATCCGATGCACCTTCCCCCCCCCACCGGGGTGCAGCAGCCACTTCGGGTACTTATCAGTTTCTGGATACTCGCTCAAGGTCAGTTGTTGTGGACAGAAGAGCACTCCCCCCCCTACAGCTATTCTTTGATGATTAGCCTACATCACCTTCGACTGCTCACCAATCAATGTCAAATTCCCCCTCCCCTTTTCTTTCCTTTAACGGGAAATTACTATAAATTGTACGCTGACGAAAGATAACTAACTCTGCTTAGCGGGATCGTTGTTACAAAAGATGGGAAAATGATTTTTGGAGAGAAAATTTTTTTTATTTTGGAGCAGTCTGGCGCAGTTTACTTAAAAAATGATAGTTTTGGAGCAGAATGGCGCAAAGATGTCGTTTTGGCGCAGTCTGGCGCAATTGGAGCAGCTGTTCCATCCCTGCATTTTACTCAAGCTTGTTACTCTAAAAGTAACGTAGAAAAGGGGGGCTGGGTCTTTGACACAGCTGCCTCTCACCACTTCTGTAAAGATAGAAATTTATTTGTAAAGTTTAAACCTGTTAATGAAACTATGTCAATTGCAGTAAAAGGTATTGCGTATCCTATAAAAGGTAAGGGTACTGTAAATCTAAAATTTGGTCAACAAATATTAAGGCTTGATAATGTAATGTTTGCTCCAAAATTAAGAAGAAATTTGCTTTCGGGTCCTCAATTAGACATAAAAGGTGTAAAATTTGAAGGTGGCGGAGGAAAAATCAAATTATTTAAGTGTAATGGAATATTATTTAATGCAATTTTAAAAGATGGTATTTATTTTGTCCACCCTTCCGTATTGGAGAAACCCCCTAAAAATGTTCATTTCGAGGTATCAGCTACTTACGCTAATGAAATGGCTAAATGGCATACACGGTTCGCTCATATCAGTCCCGAGTTGATATAGAAATAACTAGCAAAAATCAATCCGTAAGGGGCCTTCCCAAAGTTAGTAAGAAAAATTTTTCCTGTGAGCCTTGCAGATTAAACAAGCAAAGGCGAGTTTCATTCAAATCCCTAAATAGAACTAGGTCTAAGCGTCCACTAGAACTGCTTGTCATGGATGTATGGGGACCTACGCAGGATATTGGCAAAAGAGGAGAAAAATATTTCTTGTCTATAATAGATGAATATTCTCGCAAAGTAGCTGTATATCCCTTACAGAATAAGTCTGATGTTTTTAAAGTGTTTAATGTTTTTAAAGTGTTTAAGCAGCATATAGCTAGAGCTGAGAGGTTTTTAGGGAATAAGGTTAAATTTATAAGAACAGATAATGGATCAGAGTTTAACAATAGTAACTTTCAAGAATTTTGCAGAAGTAATGGCATAAAACACGAATTCACAAACACTTACTCGCCAGAGCAAAACAGAATATCAGAGCGCTTCAACCAGACAATTCTAAACGGAATACGTACAGTGTTAGACGAAAGCAGCTTGGCCCAAAGCGGCCTTATACTTTGCGTATACATGGAATCGTATTTGCCATAAGAACCAAAATTTGACTCCATTTGAACTGTACAGTGGTCAGAAACCCTCAGTAAGACATTTAAAACCGTTTGGTATAACTGCATTCATAGGTGTTCCAAAACAAAGTAGAACAAAGTTTGATGCAAGAGCGAAAAAGGGGGTACTAGTAGGATACACATTTAAAACTAAGGGATACCGTTTGTGGTTGCCTAACGAAGATAAAATAATTGAAACTATTAACGTTTCATTTCAAGATAATCTCAAAGAAGATCGCAACAGTGGAGCGGTGCTGGGCTCCAAAAATAGTAAAACGCATAACGTGTATTACTCTGACCCAGACGATTAAGACTCTCGGGAGAGTTCAGAGAGTGAATACAAAGAGGAGGATCAACCTAAGTACACTATTTACCCACATTATATACCACCGGAATCGTCATCTGAAGAGGAAAGTGCTGAAACAAGTGAAGGGAGTACAGAAACGAAGCCATTACGAACAGTCACTTGGATACGAAAAGCTAAGACACGACCTGACGGATCACGTACCGATATTTACTATTATGAGCAGGGCAAAAACCAGAGGTTAAGATCCCAAAACGATGTCAAAAAATACTGCCAGGAAAATGGCATAGAATTCGTACCATCTTTGTTTTGTTTTAAAGGCTCAAATAAGTATGAGGGTGTAGCACAAAGTTCAAACCTAACTGATATCAGCTCAGAACACACCAGTATTAAGAGTGATTGACTAGCCGATGTAACGATACCTAGAACTTTTAAACAGGCAATGAAATCGTCGCAACATGAACTCTGGTATCAGGCAATGGAAGACGAAATTAAGGTTATGCACGATAGAAAAGTATGGCACTTAACTAAACTGCCAGAAAATTCTAAACCGCTGGGGTGTAGATGGGTATACACTATTAAACGTAACGAAAAGGGAGAAATAGCTCGTTTTAAAGCCAGGTTAGTTGCACAAGGGTATAAACAGGTTAAAGGCGAAACTTATGACGAAACCTTTAGTCCTGTAGTCAACTTTGGCGTAATACGCTTTTTCTTTTCCTTATTAGTTTCTCATAAAGGTTGGTCCCATCTCCAGTGTGATATTAAGAGTGCATATTTGTACGCTCCATTGTCTGAGAATATTTATATGTCACAACCATCGGGCTTTACTATAAAAGGAAAAGAAAACTATTATTGTAAGCTAGATAAAGCCCTATACGGACTTCACCAGAGCGGACGTGTTTGGTATTTTGAGCTTAACAAAATTCTAATTGATATTGGTTTTCAAAAGTTTGAATGGTGTAACTGCGTGTATAGATTTAGGACTGAAGTTGTATTAATGGTTTATGTAGATGATATTGTTATATTTGGAAAGACTAATAAGCGTATACACGAAGTTGTACGATTATTAGAAAAACATTTTGACCTAAAGACATTGGGAAAAACGAGAAAATTATTAGGGGTTGAATTTGAAGAAAACTCTAATTTACTTTCAATTCATCAACTTAACTATATTGAAGATGTATGTAATAGATTTAAAGAATATCTTCCCCCAATTTCTTCCTTACCCATAGCTAAAGGTATAGTGTTCTCAAAGTCACAAAGCCCTAAATCACAGCAGGAAATTGACGAAATGCATAAGTATCCGTATAGGAATTTATTAGGATGTTTAGCATTTTTAGCTAATCATACAAGACATCTCTTAAGCAGTTAATATCTTCAGCCAATTCCAAAGTAATCCCGGAATGTTTCATTGGTTGGGTCTGCTTAAACTTCTAGGTTATATTATTTATACCAAAAATTTAAAACTAAACTTAAAGTGTAATAGTGGTAAAATAATCGCCTATTCGGAAGCAGATTTTGCTGCAAACCGAGACAATCGTACTTCAATGGGAGGACAGTTCATTTTATTAGATTCTTCCCCAATAATGTGGAGGACATTTAAACATAAATGTGTCAGCCTATCTACGATGGAAGCGGAGTTCATTTCTATGAGTGAAACAGTAAAAGAAGTTTTGTGGTACGACAGAATTTTAGATGAATGTATCTCTAAAAACATATTAAATAACCACAAACTTAAACCCCTTTTATATGTAGACAATATGGCTTCAATGGACTTTATTAAATCTCCTATTGAAAATCATCGAAGCAAGCACATCGATGTCAAATTGTTTTTTGTTAGAGATCTATATTATAAGGAAGTTTTTATATTGAAATACATTAATAGTAAAAATAACTTAGCTGACCCATTTACCAAGCCTTTAACTAAAAGTGATTTAAACAAATTCAAAAGTTGTATATTTTCAACATAAAGTCTAAATTCGCGTTGCGAAATTTAATTTTGAAAAATTTTTGCTATATTTTAGCATCAATTGAAATTATAACTTGAAGTGTTTATTTATTTATTTTTTTGTTATATTGAATGTATTTAAAAAAAATTGTTAAGTTAGCACAATCGTGTTTTTTTTTGTAACTTTATATTACAACTGCATGTTACATGTATATTTGGATTTGTTTAATCAGATGTGTGAATGTTGTAAGTCATGGGCCCATGCATGTGTTGAATGAATAATTTACTTGTACTTTGTATAAAACGAATAGAATAGCTATACTGTGATTTTCATTATTTTTTTACTTGTAATAGATTGTAATTTTTGCTAATGTATAAATCTGTTATGTACACTCATGTATAAAAATTTTTTTCAATGTTTATAGCTTGTTTACTTGAAAGATTCAAGATTGTAAACAGGGCAGAGCTGAGTGTAGTAAAATAAATGACAAGAGGGGGGGGCATTGTTAGTAAACCCTAACGGTTACTCTTGCCTTTATTTCACAGCCGACGTCGCATACGTCGATTATGACATAATCGACGGAGCGTTACGTGTTACTTTTTTTCTCCCGCTCCCGGCGAAGGTATTCCTCCGCGGGAATGTATAAAAGGAGACGGTGAGATGTTTTTAGTCTCGGGAATTTGTGAGCTCTCGCTCGCGTAGCCGATGTTTTGGCTGATGTTTTTTTGGTGACAGTTTTTTTTTCGCGGTGCTGGCTCTGCTCTGAGTGATGGTTAAAATATATATCTTTTACGTTACCTATGTTTACAAATATTTTTTTTTAGTTCGAAATAAATAATTTTATTTGTCAAGTCATGAACTTGTTATTTTCACTGCTTCACTCTGCTAGTGTGAAGCAGTAATAGAATCGTTGTATTAACAACATCAATAATCCGGTTAGGTGGAAGCATTTTTGAGCTATTTGATGAGATTGCAAACAGATAAGTTTCAGTCAGCGTGTGGACATGGAGCTGTCAAGAACACTCTATGCGTGTCTTCAAGTAAGTGGAAATGGTGCAAATTTTCTTTAACGATAGTTTAATAAACTTATTATTATCAAGAAGACTGTTGTCCATTTGCCTTAACTCTGCACCACGACATGTCATACAAATATACATGTGACTGCTGTAATGATGTTTTATGTCCCATAGGTGTGGATCCCTGTGCCTTCATTTCCCGGCTTCTGTTTGGCACCCGGGAAGGTCCAGCCCTGATCTCTGTGAAGAAGGACAATGTGGTAGTGAGTGGCTGTGGAGGTCCAGATGCCCTGATAGCCCTTAGGGGGGCTGTCCTGCACACACTCCTCTCTCATGAGGTAGGATCAGTGGCTTTTAGGATCTTATACCTTAGTTCATGGTTTCCGCGCACCTGGAAAGTCATGGAAAATCATGGATTTAGACAATGGATTAACTCTGTCATGGAAAGTCTTGATTTTTCAAGTAAAATGAGTAAAAATCATGGATCTGCTAAACTACTGATTTAAAAAAAATGCATTGAATTGTTTAATTCTATTTTTACTTGTCGTTTGGCTGAAGTGACTGAGTTTGGTATTTATGTATTATCCCTTTGACCCTATTGCCAAGTAAAATTGGTTCGTCAAGGAAACTCCAAGCACGAAAGCTTAATGGGTGGGTAAATGGATATTATTCTGGTTTTTTCTTAAATTGCAGATTAAAATTTTATTAATATATTCATTATTTTTTAATAAAAATTAGTTAAGATTTTTTCACAAAATATAAATTTATCTCTAGGGATATTGTATATAAACATTATAGGGTTATATTTGGCTATTATATTTATGATAACACCAAAGTACCCTGAATTCAAATTGAAAACATTTGGATTATTGAAATGCCAAGTAAAATTGGTTAGAAACTCGAAGCGAGAAACAATTTATTTATTATTCTGGTTTTTTCTTAAATTGTAGATTAAAATTTTATTAATATAATAATAATTATTTTTTAATAAGATGAAGATTTTTGCACAAAATATAAGTTTATCTCTAGGGATATTTACATAAACATTATAGGGTTATCATTTGCTATTATTGTCAGATACACCGAAGTCTGATTCAAATTGAAAACATTTATTTGACCCTATTGCCAAGTAAAATTTTTCCAAGGAAAATTCGAAGCAAGAAAGCTTGATGGGTGTGTAAATGGATATTATTCTGGTTTTTCTTAAATTGCAGATTAAAATTTTATTAATATATTCATTATTTTTTAATAAAAATTAGTTAAGATTTTTTCACAAAATATAAATTTATCTCTAGGGATATTGTATATAAACATTATAGGGTTATATTTGGCTATTATTCGTAGATGATACCAAAGTACCCCGAATTCAAATGGGAAACATTTGGATTGAAAAATGGCTATAGGATTAAACTTAGGTATTTAGATACAATTTATTTTTATGTATGTGAGTTTATTAACACTTATAAAGTAAGTTTATAGTTTTTTATGATAAAATTCCTGTAATTCCTCTAAAAGCATGTATTTCATTTGTATGTACATCAGAAGTTTTATTCATATATACTTTAACGAAAGCTTTTTAAAGTCATGGAAAATGATCTGCTAAATCAGAGAAAGTCATGAAAAGTCATGGATTTGAAACATTTTATTTTGGCAGATACCCTGTTAGTTTTTGTGGCTCAAAATGACAGATACCACAAAGCAATGAAAGGAACAGTTTTAATAATTTTGTCACTCAGTTGACAACATAAGTCCAGATCTCTCATCTTCCTTTTGTTGTTGTAGATTTCTGGTAAGAAAGTAAAAAATTGATTTATTTTAGTTGCAGTTGACTTGTCTTGAAAGGGTTGAGTGTATTTTTCAACAGGAAAATGAATCGTACAATCCGTCTACGTTGAAAACATAATTTTTTTTTTTGCCAAAAATCATAATTTTTTTTTTTTAATTTCTATTGTAAAATTTTAACTTTGTCTCTACCGCATTTTAAAGAAAAGTGACAGCTGTTTAAACATTAGTGACAGCTGAAAGTGACAGCTGTCGAAACAAAACGGAAGTAGCGACTTCGGAACCAGAAGTTGTGAATTTAAAGCCTTTGAAAGAGCATTTTTTGGGACAAAACTTTTTACATTTTCATGAAGATTAATTTAAACATTTTTCTAATATTTTTAATAATTAGCAACTCGGCAATTAGAAAGTTTGGAAGGAAGAAAGTGTGGGGAATTTTAAACATGTATTTTAATTTTTTTAATAGTTAGAGTTCATAAACTTCAAAGGCATTTTTCTCGGAACGGTATTTTTAATAAAATGTTGAAACTTGAAAAGTTTTCTCAAAAAGTTCTTAAAATATTTTGTTGAAAATTATTATGAATGCTTTTGGTAGTATTGGCTAGTGAAGGACCTAAAAGCTTTCAATTTGGATCATTTTTAATGATGTTACACTCATAATTAGATTTAAAGGTAATAAAAGTACTCATAGTTAGATATGAAGGTAATGAAAATTCGTTAAAAATTCAATGTGTATGATTTTGAAGGACCAAAATTTTTTACCAAATGTAAATTAATCAAAGAGTTTAGATGGTTCACAATTGCAGTGTATAAGAAATGTGCTGAATCAAAAAATATTGAAATAATTTAGTCTATTAAATACCTGATTTTTTGTTTTCTCAATTTTCTTTATGTATTAGAAATTTTATAAAAACTTCTCCAGGAATAAATTTTTTAAGTGCAATTCTCTGTGATAATATGAAAAATAAATCTAAAAATGTAAAAATATGAACTAGTTTCTATTTTTAAAGAAAAAAGTCCTTCAAACGTGGACAGATACCTTAAATAATTGCACTGTAAGGTCTGGCAACAATGGAACTGAATTAAATGGTTGGGCTTCAGTAAGAAAACTCGAGAATAGGCTACGCACTCTTGAATTTCGCCAACCCTTGAGCAAAATGGATGTTTAAAAAATAAACTATCCTAATATTTCATTATATTAGCAGAGTTGAAGAGTCCATAAAGTTTTGAAATAAAAAAATTATTGATTTTAGACTTAAGATTTATTTCTAACATATAAAAGGATTAACAGTTAATTTGTTATCCAGAGGGAGAGAGTCCTATCACAAACAAAAATATTTGATATATATGCCGAATAAGGATGCATCGCCTAAACGAACAGAGTGCTCGCTCCTGTCTGCGATAAGCAAGATGTGGTCTTGCCAAGTAAAGAAATTATATTGAGAATAAACTGACATGATGATCCATATCTCGCAGAAAGTACAATCAAATGCACTTTACATTTCTATACTCACATATATATGTAATGGGTGTTTTAAACATACCACACATGGAAAATAGTATCTATTCATGATACAGTGCAGATGTGAGACGTCAAAAATAAGGAACTAAATATGTCGAGTTTATTGTGACACCTTGTGGAATTTATAGTAGTGTAGGGCACTAGTGAGACAACAAATGAAAATGTTAATGTGTAAACTTTATTTATAAAAATTAGACATGCACTGACTTATTGCAAAAAAAAAATAAAGCATGAAAATTAGGCGAGGTTATTGAACGGCAACGTAAGTTAGATGTGTCCATCAAGCATGGCTGAACAGGCTTATATAGAACTGCAGTAGGTAATGTGCATATGACCTTCAGTCACGGTTAAATATCTGTGACTGAAAGTTAAACGTAGCGGATGAATATCATTATGAGTTGGTCATGATGTAAGGGAGAAATGTGTTGCATGATGAGGCTTAAGAAGCAAAATTTAATAGTTAAGAATGAAATTAATTTTGGTGTATGCCACAATGAGAAAGAAAAGCAATTATGATTAAGTTAAGTAGTTTTGGGTTGAACACTATTACATGTGTAATGTATCCAGTTTTTTGTAAAACAAAGTGGATCAAGCGTATGCCATTTTCATGCGATGGCAGGGGTGAAAGATAATATCCATTTATATATTTATGCAAAAGTTTTCATCTATTCTGAAAATGATCCTTTTGACTTCCCTGCAAGTATGAGATGAGTTTCCGTACTACTGCAAGAACACAGATTTTTTTTTTTTTTTTAATTTATTTGTCGTTTTAAACCAAAGTAAACTGTTAAGCATCCTTATAAAAATATGTCCTTTTCCTATACAATGACTTCATTGCAGAAAGCTGAATTTGGTGATATTATTTCCACCTGTTGCAGGTTACGTGACCGATTTTCCTAATGCAAGTGGCCTATTCATTAGCATAGATGAGCTTCCTGCAACTCATATCATCTTTTATTTTTCTTCACTTTGTGCAGAAAAACTTCTTTTAATCGTTTTAAGTAAATATGAAGGGGAAAATTTTGTTACACGTTTTCATAACTGAATTTTCCTCTCGAAATGAATGTCTATTTCTTTTTCTGTTGCAGGTGACATGTGACCCCTCGACACATGTGATGATTCCAGCCAGCCTGTACAGGAAAGCAGAGGTAAGCCAAAAGCTGCTTTTCTTTGGGGGGGGGGATCTAGAATGACTTTGGGATTCTCCTCCACTATTTCAATTATCTGTAGGAATGAATTTAGCTTTAGGACAGTGGGATGTGCCAGGGTTGCCATGATTTAAATCAGTAGATTTTTATGAAAAAATCATTGATTTAAATCATTTTTTTTCACTTCTTTTAAAACCTCTATTCCAAAGACGGGAATCCGTCAGCACAGTAATACCAATAAATAAGTGTCAATAGATAGCACGTGCTTTCCAAGAATGGAGGGGTTGTTCATCAGAAAGTATGGAGTAAGTGTCGGTACAATGATTGGTTAGGACTGATGGAATTCATTTTATGTCATGGTAGGTAAAGAGAGTATTATAGAACTCGAAATCCAGTTTGTCTACTCAATAACAACAGCCTTGGCTTCCTCACGTGGAACGGAAAGACAGTTTTCTTCTTTTGGTATTGTTCGTTCTAGCCTTCGTAACCAATGAGGAGTGGATAAAGCATCCAAGCAAGTGTTTTTTATCGAAACAATTAAATCCATCATTCAGTGCTTCAAAAATATTGAAATAATTGTGATTTTTTTTTTTAAATAAATAGTTTGCAGGAAAAGAATATTTAATTTGTTTTTTCAATTGACATCTTATTGAGTTTGCACTATCCAATAACAATATAATGGAATGTATTTAGATTCAAATTGATATATTTAATTTTAGGTAATCAGTGTGTAGAATAGACTAGATAGATAAGATGTTACTTCTTATAACAGACTACTGTATGTATATTGCAAAAAAACATAAAAAGAATAATTAAAATTATTCAGAAAAAAATCAAATAAATCTGGAATTTATTTATTTATTGATTTATTTTTTTTAATCATGATTTGATTGCCTCCCCATTTAATTCTGAACATGCTAGTACTCCTCCCAATGGCACTAAAGCCTTTTAGGTTATGACCTCAGGGCCTGATTATTGCACGGGCACTTAGGGCACAGGACCTGGGCATGAAAATTTTAGAGGGCACAAAAATTTAGTCGAGTGGTTAAAACACGTATTAAGTGGGGAAACATTGCAAACATACGCTACCATCATTAAGTTATTGAGGTAATTGTGTTTGTCCTGAACTCTTTTGCTTTCTATTTACTTTAATTTTACTGTTATTGACCTGATAATGAATTCCCTCGATGAACGTGGTGCTATTTTTATCCTATGGATTATTGCCTATTTATAAGAGAGATTATTAGCAACGTACCACTATAAACCATTAAATCGTCTCGTCCATTTAAATTATTTTTAATTCTATTATTAATATTTATTTTCTGTACCACAGAGCTTGCGAGTGTGACAAGGTAAAAATAAAAAAAAAGTGGGTCACTCTTGGTCTTTAAAAGTCCTTCATTTTTAGCATGGCTAAACTGAGATAATAATGATTATGTGAATTTGGTGTTTTTGATTTTGAATATTACTTTAATGCTAATTTCTTAAATCCGTTTGCTAATTCAATGTTATAATTTTTATATGACTGTAAGTATGATGATAACTTGTCGCTATAAATTTGCATGGGGGTGGAGGGCACAAAAGTATCTTAGTCGGGTCCTGTATGACCTGTGATAGTTTTATCTGCCATGTCAAACACCTATTTGTCAAAAAATTGTAAAATGTTTGTTACTGTTACTGCAATAAAATGAGGTAACAGCAAGCCATTCACTGTTATATATTTTAGTTAATTACTTAACTATTCAAACATTTTTCAAGAGTACTATGAACCTTTTGCTACTTCGCTATTAAATTATTTTATTGCTAACTAACTCTAGGTTATTAACTATTTCTGTAGACAAATCAGTATGTTAAAGGAAGTATTTTTTATCACTCTATTGAAACAGGCTTGATTTTAATTTTTTTTTTAATTTTCAGGTTTTTGTATAATTATACTAATTGAAAATTTCAAAATCAGTTACAAATTCATAAATGTACAAAATTGTTGATGTAGTATTAAATGTTCTATAGTCAGTTATATCCGGAGAACTAAAAAATTTTGCCTGTAGCAGCAGTTTATGGACGATAATTTATTTTTAATACATAATTTCTCTCAAAATGATGATCAGATATCGCCTGATCAAAATATTTAATTTGGTGATAAACAGTTATTTCTCCACATATTATGGCATCACACAAAAATGCAACTGATTGATTATTCTTGCTATCGATATGTTGAAAGTCCTGTGTACAAAATTAAAGTATCTTTAATGACTCCAAGATGTACCATTATTGTATACTTTGTTTAAAATCTGATGAATACAATGAAAAGTATTTGATGATTACTTTTATTTGCACTTAAAAGTGATCCATTACATTCAATAGTATTTTATGTTCAAAGTAATTTACCTAAAATTTTGGGCTTTGACAGTAAAACATGATTTAAACTCATGTCCCATCCAAACCCAACTCCAGATCCCAAAAAGTGGATAAAATCCATTGCCAAAAGTATTCTGATGGAGCCAATATCCTTTCGCTGAGGAACTCTATGGAAATAATAGTGGCAACTTCAACTAGCTCACAAATTAAAGGATGCAGTTTGGATTCAGAAAGTTGTGCATCTAGCAGACATTTATACCTGTACTTCAAAGAACAAATCAAATGGATTTCACTTTTTAAACGCTTTCTATAGCATCGAATTCCAAGAAAAAAAAAAGCTTCATTTTTATTGGATGAAAAATAGTATTTGTTTTATCCTGAATTAGAAGTTACAAATTATTTTTATCTGTTGGCAGTTTTTTTCTCTTAACATACTGGACTTCTTATATGTGCTATTCCGAGTTACAAATTAAGAATTGCTTTCTCAAACTATATTTACTGAATATACTACTTTGAGGTACCGTAATTTTGTACGTATAGTCTGCAGACTGTCTGTGTATAAAAAGCAAATTTCTTCTGCAGACTATCTACTGGTTGTTCATCTCTAAAATCACCAAAATCAGAAGGGGGGGAGCCTGCCTCCCCCTCCCCAAAAAAAAACTCACAGGACATCAAGAAAACATCGTATAGGTGATAATCATGAAAAAAAAATACAACCCATAAAGCAGAATGAATCAGTAGTAGCCAGTAGTGTAATCTTAAATTGTGTCCTGGAGTACGGGAACATATCGATAGTCACTATTTACAGCTCCGATTGACAACACCGAGTGGATGGGTTCAAGATAGAAGGTCATTTCACCACAAGGATCAATTGTAACAGAGCGTTTTGTTTTCAAAGTTTTGATTTGGGGTAATATTGGCTGTTCATTATGTCTTTAAAACATCGTAGCAGTTTTACTGCTGATTTTGAGCTTTATTCAGGAGGTCGATGAGAAAGCAGTAAGAAATGGGTGCGAGCAAAAGAAAACATTATAAAATAGGAAAAGAAAGCAATCCAAACGTACGGAAAAATACGATGGCCTGCATTAGAATATGATTTACATAGCTATGTTCTCGAACAAAGAAATTTAGGCCAAAATATAAGAACAGAGAAATGTTTTCCTACTAAAATGCATATTTTTGCTCATATAGTCTGCAGATTATCTAGTGATGCAGACTAGCTGATGATTTAAAAAATATTTTAAATAAAAAATCGCACCAGTGGACTATACGAGTGAAGTTACGGTATTTAAAGTAAATAGCTGTATGAAAAGATTTAATAAAAATAATTAAATGCTTTGGTAAAGGATTCTATAACTTTACCACTTTACTGAAATAATTTAACGATTATTTTCTTGCTATTATAATAGACAAAAAAGAAGCTTAGTTGTGAATACCTGTTGAATTGTGTTTTTAGTACAAGTTCTAACAGCACCATTTATGCAAAAATTTTATAAAGAGGGTCCAGTGCACCATACCCTTTGTAAAAAAATTTTTCATAGAAAACCATTGCAAAATATAAAGAAACATGTCAGATCCACTTTAAACAATGTAATTTTTCTCTTCACATAACTAAGAAGAGGTTGAAATTAAAGTTTGGGGCAGATAGCATTTTGAAAGCTAACAGGGAATTTTTTCTTTATTTGCACAATATTTCAGAAGACAGTATCACATACAAATACACACACAAATATCACAAATCTAGATAAAATTATAAAAATGAGTTGGATGTAAGTTTTATCTAATTAATTAAATTATTATCCATTATTTTCCTGTTCCAGAAAAAATATTATCCAGGATCGCAAATCCTTTTCAAAATTGGCCCAAATCTTAACTCCTCATTTTTAAATATGAGTGCGATAACACTTATTTTTTGTGTTTCCTATTTAAAACATTCATTACCCTTAATGTACAGCAACAGTTGGTAAAAATGTTATTTTTGTGTTTTCAGGATATTTGTGGTCGTCTGTTGTCCGTGTTTGGCCGGGACCTGGAGTCTAAGGAAGTGACCCAGACCCTGCTGACCCTCTACAGGGAACTGAGGAGGGAGGTCTCCGACAAGATGCCCATCCTATAGAACCGACTATTGGTGTTTTCATAATTCCTTTAAACAATGGGTATCACCGCGGGGGGGGGTGGGGGGGGGGGGGGGGGGGGGGGGGAGGGGGGGGGGGGGGGGGGGGGTGGGGGGGGTGGGGGGGGTGGGAAGGGGGAAGTATAAGGTTTGGTTGGTGTAACTATTCAAAATGCGGGAGAAACAGCCACGGCTTGCAACTCAGCTGTAGTTATTGTGGATCTCTCGTTGAAAACAAGATCGAGCAATCCTTAGTAAAAACCCTTTATTTACCACAGAAGGTATCTACAGACACACATGTGTCTTGTTTTATCCGTGAAAAGCCCATTCTGAGAAGAGGAAAATTTATTGTATGATTTCCCATGACATTTATTTTGTGGCTTTCCAAAACAATTTTGGTTAAACTGCAATCGACAGAATTAAAATTGTACAGAATGGATGGAGAAAGCAAGAAAAGAGCTATGCGTAGCCCATTTTAATTTAATCTACAGTTTGAGGCCAATACCAATGATACGTATCCTCGACTTGTTTTCGGTGGCTGAGAAGTTGAGGTTAAGAAAGAATTTTAAACTTTAAGGACAATACTTTTATAAATATATATAAACTTAAATTTAACAATAATACAATTGAAATTTGTAACATAAACAAATTTAAAAAGGAAGTCCCTTTCTGGAATCTTCTTAAAGGATACATTACAGCACTATTTACAGGCTTGCAATTCTGTCACTTTTCTCACTTTTAGTCACTTTTAAAAGTAAACAGTCACTTTTTTCATGGTGTATCACAGCAAAAGTCTGTTGTCGAAAAAAGAAAATCGGAATGAATTACAAAATATTTTAATAAAAGACCCAAAATGGGATGCTTTAATCTAATTTTTTTATTAAAATGTAATCAGTCGTATGGTTTCCAGAATTGAGTGATTTTAAATAGTCGTAAAGAAGTTCCTGAAATGTACATTTAATACATTGAAGTAATTTACGTCCAAGCACACATTTCTCTTTTTCTTATTTTTCACAATTTTTGTTTCGATACTCTAATCTAGCTATGTATCTATTTCAAAACATCATTAATATATGCAGAAAATTGTGATTATAAAATTAATGTATTGTACGTATTCAAATCTAATTTATAGATTTTCTCGAATAAAAAGCAATGTTGAGTTGTGTTAAAAAAAAATGTTAACCTTTTTTGTATTTGACACTAAAATCATGTCTTGCATGAATTGTTTGATTTAGAGATAAAATAAATAGAAAAATCTTAATAATAGCATCTGTAATCAAGGAGAGAAAAAAAATCGCTTTTTTTTTTTTCAATGTTTAGTCACTTATTCTGTGTTATTTGTCACTTTTCTCACCTTTTTGAAAGTACCTCAACAGTTGCAAGCCTGTATTTACTGTTATGGCCTAAAAACAGGATGTTATACTACAAGTGTGGAAAAGCTAATAATTCTTGCATTGCTTCAAAAATATTATAATAAAACAACTGAATGGTCTTCATAAGCAAAATAGGGTGAATTTCAATTGGTGAATGATAAGAAAATTTATCTTTGCAATTAAAAAGAAATACCTTGCTACTTATATAAATATAATTTTAAGTAAAAAAATATAAACATTTTAGTGATGCATTTCATGATCTTATTATGAATAAGACTTAAAAAATACAATATAAATTTTAAAAAAAAACTACAAAACGTAACTACAAATTTAAGTCAAATGCTTAATTTGTAGTTACCTTTTCAAATCCAGTTTTTAATAAAACGAATCTTAATTCTATTATTAATGATAAATTGAGTATATTTTTAATTAAATCACTTCCTATTACTTGTACATTTGAATATCTTATTTCTTAAGGTAGACAAATATTTAAGTATACAGTACAACCTCGATTATCCGAGCTAATTGGGACTGCTAGTACCTCGGATATCGGATATCTCGGTTAATAGTAACCCTGTATAAAAACTCTCCGAATTTAACTAACTTTTAAAGTAAAAAATAATAGAACATTCTTTAAATGATAAAAATAAACATGTATGAACTTATGTTTCACAGCTAAAAAGATTTAAAAAGAAAATCAACTCTAGTAGTAAATTTGAAAAAGTAAAATTGAATTTTTTTAACTTTACTTAGTTAAATGTCGAAAGACGCATTTTCGAAAATAACACTAATTTCAAGAAAATATTGTATTTTTAAAATTTAATATACATTAATTTGTTAAATTTGCATTCTTTTAAAAGTGTCTGTTACATTGCGTTGCAAAAGTTCAGAATTTCTATCATGGGCAGCCCTATCTCGCCTATTTTTGAGCAACAGGAGATCCATCGGTGTAGCATCGTTTCTTTGCTCCATGTATTTTAGGGCAGTTGTCGGTGCTTCAACACCTTCACTATGACATATAGTCGTAGAATCCTTAAAGTCCTCATCTTCATTTTCTGCGTCATTAATGTCTATTGAAGGATTAACGGCTCGTATGATTTCTTCGTCGTTGAGAATTTCAAAATTTGGATGTTGATTTTCGACGTCCAGCCACTCGCAAATGTCCTATTCCGAAACTTCCTCACGTCCTTCAATTCTATTGATGATCTCAAGAAATTCCCTGTAAGTGTGTTTTCCGTCTGCTGGGAAATTCAATGATTTACGAGTTGAAGCTGGATTCACTCATTGCCATGCATGGGCAATAACGTTGTAGAGAAGTGCCTGTAACACAGACAGTGAACTAAAATGTGAATAATTTTTTCCAAGCTCATTTTGGAAAGGAGAAAAAAAAATTAGACTTTGTTATTGACTTGGTTAACAGAAACCTTGGTCAATCAAGGTTCTACTGTAATAATTTTTGCAACTCATAAATTGTCTTGTAAATTGGTAGATAGTAATAATGGGCATATTATAACTCATAATCTTGATACTGTTAATGATCTAGAATTTATAAAAAAGATTAATATCTTGTTGTATTTTAATTTCCAAGTACATTAAATTAAAAAAAACAGATTATTAAACAATTTGTATACAATATTGATTTGTTTATATATAAAATTTCTGTATTCTATAAGAAATTGTAGCTTATTTTAATTACTGGGAAGAAACTAAAAAATTATATTAATTTAATATCTTCCTTAATAGAAATAAAGGAAAACTATTTCAGACACAAAATGATTTTGCATTGACATCCCAATTCTCCAACAGTATTAGCAGACATAGTATCCATTCCTTTATTCAAAATCGGGTCCTTTGCATTTAGATGGGCTTTTATTTCTTCTAATATTGCATTTTCCCGTTCTTTCCATAGGTCACCTTCAAAAGCTTTATTTATTTCACTTGTAGATAACATGGCAAAGATCATCTAGTAGATAGTCATCGGTCTATTTGGAAAGTTTTCGGGTTCCTTGTGGTCGGTTTGACAAATTATTCCAAATTTCTGGGTCATTGTCTGTACTTATATTACAATCATATGTTGAAAGTGGTGGTTCTATTTCATTCTTTGGACTTGTTCCTTCTTCATCAGAACTTAACCTTTTACAGGCCGAATTCAGATCCAGATATACTTTAAATTATTTTTTTGCATATCTTGCCCTTGTAACGAATTCTCGTTACATTGAATTCCTGGTACAGACTTGAGTAAAACCGTAAGAAAAGACGGCATAGCGTAGAAAAATAGCAACCGTACCTTTTGTGAGCACTTGAACTGAGCCCTTCTTTACCTAGTGAAAGGACGTTGTTTCGAGCAGAATAGGATGCTGAATAGAGGATTGTGAGCACCAAGGACCATCTAAATCATTCTGTCTGAGAAATTCATTGGGATGCTGGCAAAGTGTTTCCAGTGTTCGTTTCAATGGCATCCCGAAGAAAGAGTCTCACACGACAGAAGTCCTCTACATTGTAAGGGAAGCAACAATACTTTCCTATCTTGTTCTCCAAGGGATTGTCCAGGGACGGCGATTAAATGATCGGCGAGATTGCTCCCGATTACTGGCACCTGCTGGCGAGAGTCTGCACGCACTTTTCCCACCACGTCATCAACCAGCTGTCCGATCAGCTGAGATGGACATTTTGCGATCAGGCAATGATATAAAAGAGCAGAGTTTGAGGCCAAGAGAGGATTTTTGACTGATCGAGTCTCCTGTGAACTCATCGGCCCAGAACTCCGAGGGAGCAACTGAGAGTCCTCCCCCCCCCCTTTTCTCTTAGGTAGTTGATTCCTGCAACCATCATTTTTTTTTATATGTAGATATTCATCGTTTCATTTGTACTTCAATATTGTGTTTCTAAATAAGTATCATAGTCTGTATGTAGGCCTCTGCTATCCTTTTTCGGGCTCACTTAGAGCCCCAGTACACTACACCTTCTAATGCTTCAGTTAAGGTATGTTAGTCATTTAATTGTCGGAAATTTTTTTTTTACGATTTTCATGATGTTCCCAATTGGGAACATTAGGCACTTTTGACTATACACTGGATTCACAAATGGAGTAGAATGATGTATATATTAAATATTAAATAATAAGAAAATTAATTAGAATGAATTTAAAATTTATTTTTAAATATAAGCACAGATATCAATAAAGTTTAAAAGTTATAAATTTAAATGAAAACAACATTTTCTTAAACAAATATCAAAAACATGAGTTTATACCTTTATGCCACGATATATTGAAAAGCAATGGTGATGCAATTTTTTCTTGCAGTCATTGCAAGTTAATCTTGTATTTAACGTGCACTGTGCTCATCTACCTTGTGTTGTTTGTACAAGAAAATGGCCATCACTTTTTCTCTGTGAACTTTGGGTCCTGGTTGAGGCACAACTTTCCTTGGTGCAATTCTTAGAAGAGCGGTTATAACTTGTCGACGAAACTCCAGATGGGTCAGCTTGTTATATTTTTCATGCGTTGCTGAATGTAAAATCCAACCAGCAACAACAGCCATGTTTAAAGCATTAACAAATAAATTCCACCACCATTTCTTACTAAGAAACATTGGGCGGTAGTTGTCTAACATTCTATCTGTCAACTCCTTCCATTCCAGTATTATATTTCTGTACTAAATTTGGCTGTTGTATGTCCATGTTTTTCTTTTCTTTTCTTGAATATCTTTTTGTCAACTGCATTGGGAGATTATATTAGGAAGTCTCGTATGATAAATATCGAAACAAGGCTCGAGGCAAAGTCCTACCTCGCAATCCTTGCACCAAATTTCGTTTTTTTTTTTTTTTCCCCGAAGTTTTTGTTCCACCTTCAGTTTTTTTAGCAACAGACAGCGCACTATCTACGAGGCTCTTTCTTGATGGGATTTGGGTGTATATGGCTTGCAAAGTGTCGAGCAGTTAGTCTCATGGGTCTGTTACTCTCATGCAACTGTTGGTCTCTTTTACTATTATTTGCAACATAATATCGTCAAAATAAAATTCAAAACAGTTGCATTATTCGCCATAGTGAAAATTTGTCCGGGATTTCCAAGGAAAGGAAGTTAAGCAGGAGCTGGTGGAATATTTTGCACCACTGTCAAAAATTTTGAATAGAAAATGAATTTTCAGATTCATCCCTATCTGCAGAGGAATCCAAAAATTCTCATCCGTTTCGCTATAACTGTCTTCAATATGCTTGAAATCAGAGTCAGAAGTGCTATCGGTGTCGGAAATATCGCCAGGAGTATAGTTTATATCACTCGCGAAACGCTTCCTGCCAGACATCTCTCAGCTATGAAAAGCGCGCTCAAAATGCTACTAAAATTCTTCTATATTTCGCAGAAATGTGGACAATTAAAGCCATCTGCTAGTTTACAGCTAAATAAACAGTTAAAAATCACAGTAAAGCCAAAAGGAAAGAATAAACGGGGAAAGAACGGGTTGCACAGTTGAATAGACGGCTCAAATGCATGCCCCCGGATATTGCAGGATGAGCAAATTTTGCTACATCTATGTTGCCCGCGGGATGCGTAGCGAGAGGGTTAAAAGCTGTGCAGATACACATACACTGATCTGATAACTGTTTGTAATCTTTATCTCCCTCCAAATAATAATAATATCAACTAGAATATTAACAACCTTCCCCTTCCTTTCATTATAATAGGTGGTAACAGTCCGTTGTGGGGTCGTAAAATAGAAATACTTATTTCTGACCATGAGATCTGTACATTTTTCAATAAGAACACACCTTCCTTCTACAACCAGAACTTTTCACTCGTTAGATTTAGCACTCTATAGTCTTGAAGTTTTTCCTTTTTGGAAATTCGATGTGGATTCCAACCTATATAATAGTCAGTGGCGTGCGGTAGGTTTTCATGCAAGGTGTGCAGATAACATCTATTTTCCAATAAATCTTTAATTATTGAGACATCCGAGTTCTCCATTCTGAAACGGGTTATTTATTATGCATATAAATTTAAAGATTACAAAAAATAAAATATTTACCAACGAGTAGTCGAGTTATAACTATAAAAACGGCTAAACCTATGAATTCTACTAGCACTGAAGCAAAAATCATGTCTTTTGTTGTATGGTCTCATACCGGCGTCGAAAAAGCAACACATTGGGCTTCTACGAAAAACTTATATGTTCAGCAAACGTAGCACCACATGGCGCTGCGGTGCCTCATCCGGATGCTCGTGGGTGCCGACAAACCGAACGTCTATTCCACGTGCAGAGGATTTCGCTGCACGCTGGCGCAATAGACCGAACTGTTTCTCGTTCGGTTAGTTAATTAAATTATATTTATTAATTGTTTTTGACATTTGGAAATCATATATTCTGCTTAAAACATCTTGACCATTTTTAAAAACAAAACCAGGGATAGGGTGTTACAGATATAACTTATATACTGCCTGTAGGACACAATGAATGGTAAAATGGGGACTGTTCTGGTAAAATTCGTTTCTTTAAAACAAAACAACATTGTTTTTCATCTAATTATTTCAATAAATAGAATACATCACCGAAATTACTTTACCCCACTAAAACATTTCACTTTATATGGATGAAATACTTCTTTTATATTTCCATGAAAACAAAATCTTACAATATATAAATTTAAACATGAACCCTCTGCAAAATCGTATGGCCAGTGAATCAATTAAAAAACCAAAAAAAAAAAAGTCCCCGCTCTAATACAACGCTTAATAAACCGCACCTTCGGATGATTCTGAATGCCGAGTGCGGGAAAAATAACTCCACTTGCCTCAGATTCAGCCATAGTATGCTATTCTTCTCCAGTAGCCCATACATATAAAGCGTGATTTTCAATTTAGGGCGCAGTGCGTACACATCAGAACTTCCTATGTTCGTTTGCGCGCTACGTGTTGCAGCACCTAATACCGCACTCACTGCGTTAATACAAGCCAGCAAATCAACATAATATTTGAATATAAATAATATTTATTATATACCATATAACGATAGGTAGAAGTAGGTGCAGAAAATTGTCCCTCATAATGTGCAGTGCACACCCTGCACATATGAACCGCACGCCACTGATAATAGCGACCATTTTTCTATAATCCTAACGCATAATATTGACTCCCATGGCAGTCAGCGGTTGCCGCGTTATATTCTTAGTTCCGGTGATTGGAATAAATTCCGTACCCTCCAGACGTGGTCGAAAATAACAACATTGACGAAGCAGTAAATGAAATCTTTAATTTCTGCAGAAGACGCTTCTATTCAAAAACGTTCCATGGCAGAACGAAGACTGTAGACTGACTTATAAGGAGAAAAGAAAAGAGTTTTCAGTGTTCAAACAGTATCCAACCACTGAAAACTTCAATATGTATAAAAAGGACAGAAGCATTTTCCGTCGCACTTTAAAATGTTGCAAGAGGAGGTTTAACATTAGCAGTATTTCTTCCTCTATTAATGGGTTAAAGTTAAGCGTTGTTCTGACGTTTACCCAAAACAATCAATTTCCCATTTTGAATTATGATCTTCTGATGTCATTGCCAGCACAATAGCCTCATCGTTAGCTTCGTGCTCAAACGACTCACCCTTTTTTTTATGAAACTGAAAAGTGTTGCTGAAAAAAAAACCTCATAAATTTCAATACCAAAGAAAACATTCCACGCAATAGAGATTTTACCCTTTTTGAATTAATACAGCTTTGTATAGTACACGTAAATCTTCTGCTAGTCCTCTTACGAATTGACAAAACTCGTCTCCTCAAATTCATTGTCTAATCTGCGAAGGATCTGGAGAGAACATTCCTATTGTGAGACAGATACGCTCAATGTCTCTGACTAACTGTCTATGTAAAATCCTAGAAAAATGATAAATGTTCGTCTCCTATATCATCTAGAGGAAAATAAGTGCCTCATTTTCCGTCGTGGAAGGACCACGCTAGACAACATGACTGACTTGGAACTCGAGATGCAAAAAAAACCCGGAATTTTGAAGAGGTGGGAATAAACCCGGGATTTGGGGGAAGAAATCATTTTAATACTGTTCACATTTATTTTTTCAACAGTGGCTATTGAAGAACTATATATATACTCATATTATCTCTAAGAGATTTTTTTTTTTTTTTTTTTTACTTTTGGCAATATATATATATATATTCAAGAAATAATAGCCATGAGCATTTTATCACACTAAATCTGATATTTAAAAAAAAATAGGTTAATTATATGAAGTTGTATTTGCATTCGAAAATATTTGTGTTTTTTAAATGACAAATATAAATGTAACTTCCCTGTTTGTCGTACACGAAAAGACAACTTCCAGGGAAAACATTATTTTATTTCCTCCAAAAAAGTTGTTATACATCCTTAAAATAATTAGAAATATTACTTTTAATAATGTAAAATGAACAAAAAATATGCAATAAAAAAATGAGATTGTTTTGGATCGAATTTGTGAAATATTTAAGGGGTTAATATATATTTGGTAGAAATCATGCGTACATTAATAGGTAAGTATAACAACTTCACAAATTATATATTCTTTAATTTTCATATAATAAGTAAAGGAGATACTTGAACAGTGAAATGAAAAGATACTTTGAAAAAAATTATTCGTATCCTGTACCATTTTGTGGCACTCCACACCAAGCAATCTTATATGATGTCAAAAGAAACAATTTCCCGGGGTAAGGACGAATCGTTTTCGCTCTTTGTAACGATTCGTTTAAAAAACATTCGCCTGATCTTCACTAAAGTTAATCTAAAAAGTGCTCGAATGTCGAACCCCTCCTCCTTCATAACCTAAAAAGTATCATTCAAATGTTTCACATCAAATTTAAAACTTTAAAAATATTTTTTTCGTTTTAAGTATGAAGTTCGACCCAAATTTTCTATAGGGGCTGAATATAGGTTTTTGTTGAAAAGATGGTATATTGTATCACCTCAAAGAATGAAGGGGAAACATTATTATAATCCTCCCCAGATAAATAATTTATGAGTAAGCAATTGGGTGCAATGTTTACCACATAAATAACTCATGTTTCAATGCTGTATATAGGTTCCTATTGGAAAGGTCTCAAACGGAAGATAGAGATCACCCTACATCGATATGCCCTCACTTGACCTAAGCTAGACGTATATCAATAAGCAAACGAGTGCAACATTTCCTCTATAAATAAAATTTGGATGCAATAATGAATATAGATACTTATTAGAGAGATGGTAAATATAATTCGTTTCTATGGGTATCATCATACATTGATTACTAGTTACTTATACTAGTTATATCACAAACGGACTGGTGCAATGCTCGCTACATAAATTTGATGCAATACTGAATATTGGTTCGTATGGAAAATCGTATATTCAATTCATTTCAAAAGAACAGTGGGTATCGCTATACATTATAATCCTAAGTCAGAAATATGTTAGTAAACATTTGGATTCAATATTTGTATAATACATAAAATTTGATTTCATACAAGAATATTCGTTGTTGTAAAAACAATGATACATTTAATTTGTCTCAATGGGTGTCATCGTACATTGATATCTCCCTCACTAGGTCTAGGTGAAATACTTGCTATCTAAAATAATTAATTTAAAAGTCAATATTTTAAAAACAATGTTTCATTAGAAAGGAATCTACAGCTAAAATCTTATCCTTAAAGGGTGACATCAGGAGAATTCAACCTCATGGAATTCGAAATAAAATGTCAGCAAATCTGTCATTTTCTGGGAAATTGTTAATAGTACTAAGTGATTAATATATGGGACGTCATCGATGCATAATACAAACACGAAGTTTTTATACAGTACATGTTCATCATTGAATGAGTTCACGGGAATTCAACCTCTTGTACTCCGAAATAAAATGTCAGCAAATCTGTCATTGTCCTTATGTATTATGGAACATAAACTTGAATAAATTCTCCTTCTCCCTATATTATGACTTTATTTATAGTAGATTAATAAATTTAGTGAAAATCGAAAGACTAAACAAACGCATTCCAGTAACGAGACCTTTTACAAAATATTTTATGAACACTCTCAGCATAGTTTTGTATTTAAAACATGAAATACACATTACTCCATCTTTAATATCTATAATCTGATGAAGTTGTCCACGATAGAAGAATCTTTTCCAGATATCAAAAAGTCTCCATTGACCCATTGATTTGCTGTATATGTATTTTACTCTTTATTTGTTATTGAAATTTAATTGCATTGACTAAAAAAAAAAGCTTAGAAAAACTAAGGTAAAAACATAGCAGATCCAAATAAGTACACCTTAATTGACGATCCACACGTTTTAGTTAGTCATTGGAAAAGTAGTTTTATTAATAACCTAAACCATGGATAGGAGCCGTATGGGTCAGAAGTATTTCCAGATTCTCAGACTTTATAAAAGAATTAAATAATAGACATAAATGGCTGTCTTTATCTTTTGGGGCATTCAGCGTAGGTATTGCAATGCGAAACATTTCGGTTTGGTTTGGTTTGGAGCGCTACGGTCTACCGTTTTGCACACGAGGGCTAATGAGACCGGGACCTACAGTTTAAAGCCGATTCCGAACGGCTACAAACATCCAAGCCCCCAGCGGGATTCTAGGTGGTCGTCCTCAGGGTTTATAAAAGCGTACAGTTTAGTAGGGGGTTCTCCAGATATGTCCAAGACATCTCAGTCTATTACTACGAATGAAAATAAATAACAGATTACTAATATTTATGACATATATCAACAGAATGAACACGATATATAGCATTGTAATAAGCACTAATGTTATAAAAAAAATCTAACATGTGAGGGGGAGTCCCCCCTTGTAATATATGAAATGCAAAATAAATTTAATAGCAGATGAAAATTGGAAAGGGTAGCGCCACAAACCACACTTCTTCAACATTCCTACCTCCCTAAAAAAAACATTGAAATAACTCTTTTTTAAGAACCAAAATAAATACATCCGCCAAAATTAAATTACTAATTTCCAGAAAATAAAAACAAAACAAAAACATTTTCCAAACCAAAGCATCTTATTTGATTTAGAATATCCTGATACTTTTTAACAATTTCAAAAATAGTAAGAACCGAAATAACTAAATTAACTAAATCCCAGAATATGATTAAAAAAAAAAAATACAGCCTGACTTAGGCGACCAAAAGAACAGCTAAGATGTTAATTTCTCGAATAGTGCCGGGTACTGACATCAGAAATCACGTGCACCAATGGGGTGTGAGAGAACACATTACAGCTGCCATACCCCGACACCAAAGTCAGGGAAAACACACCAACCCACTCATGGCCCCATAAAATCGCCAAAGTGGGCGACAAAAAAATACGGCGTCTATAATGAATCTGTACCTGAAGTGGTAGAAGGTTCCCTTATTCGTCACGATTACTTAAATAGGTTTAGTTACTATATTGGTGAACAGATGGCGCCAATGAGCCAAGTCATTTTCCTCTGAAACTAGCACCAAAACAGGCTGTCCCGATCCACTCGTATTAAATGGGAAGCGGGCGGAATACATACCTATGTTGTCATACAAATAACTGACCCACATTTAATACGAAATTCTTAAATAGATAACTGCAATTGAAGGAGTTACGTAAACACTCACATATATAAACACACACACACACACACACATATATATATATATATATATATATATATATATATATATATATATATATATATATATATATATATATATATACGTATATATATATATATACATATATATATATATATATATATATATATATATATATATATATATATATATATATATATATATATATATACATATATATATATATACGTATATATATATATATATATATATATACGTATATATATATATATATATATATAGATATATATATACGTATATATATATATATATATATATATATATATATATATACGTATATATATATATATATATATATATATATATATATATATATACATATATATATACGTATATATATATATATATATATATATATATATATATATATACATACAAGAAATAATAGCAACGAGCATTTAAATGATTTTATAGTAGTACTTAGTGTCATTAATTAGCCTGTTAGTCTTATCAAACACGTGACTGGTTGCTTCCATTTTAATGGCTAATACAATAATTATATACATTATATTTGATCATTACTTATTATGTAAATTGCTCTATGCTCAACTTTTTCCGCTCCTTTTATAATATAAAAATAAATATCTTTAAATTTAAAATAACAGTTTATTATTTTCTGTAATGCATGTATCATTTGAAGGTGTCATCCAACGACAATGTTGCATTGTGTGTCGCAAGAAAAATAATGCTTTTTGGGTTTTGTGACACTACAGATGATTACCTAATATTGATGTAATAATGAAAATATTGTATATTTCTCGAAGGAAAAATAGACTCCTACTTGCGTGCTAAACAGGATACCTTTGCCAAATAGAGTGAGTGAATTCCAATTCTTCATTTTTTTTTTCATAGCATATAATAGTTGAATTTTGTGAAAATATCCACTTAAGAGGCCTACAACAAAGAAAAAAAATGGTGGTTCTCATTGTGTCTCAGTGAATTGGCGACATCAAAATTCCCATGTTTTGGAAATTTTCAAAATTTCCTTCCCCCCAAAAAAAACCCCTTCTTTTCTCGGGTTTAAACCAAGTTTTTTTCCATTATTCCCAACTCTCTCTCTCTCTCTCTCTCTCTCTCTCTCTCTTTCTCTCTCTCTCTCTCTCTCTCTCTCTCTCTCTCTATATATATATATATATATATATATATATATATATATATATATATATGGGCATACACAAATACATATAATCCTAAAGATATATATAAGCACTCCTATGTATATATACACATTTAAATGAATCTCTATGTAAAGAACATATAAAACTAATATAATTATTTATTTTGGGAATATAAAGTCGAAAACGGGAAAATCTTTGGTCTGCTTGAAACAAAAGAAGCAAATATTTGCTCCGATAGCGAAGGAAAAAAGAATCCAATTGTTTAATGCTCCTCAGTGTGTCGTATGTGCATAGATATATAACATACACCTGTTATACACATATATATGTGGTGTTGGTAAAGACGATGAATTCGTGTGCGTGCAACACGTTCGTCTGAATACCCATATAGACGCGAGCGTGAGGAGTTATTTTGGAATGGTGATCACTTCCTAATGGAGGATGGGCGATCGAACAGCTGAATGGGACGACGTGGGCACGTTGCCATCTCTGGTCTCCCCCGTGCGCCCAATAAGAACTCCCTATTTTTAGCCACCTTCCCAACTTCCAACTTGTTGCCTGCTTCACTTCCGTCGACACAAAAGGGGGAGCAAACTTTACTTTTCTCGCTCGATATTA
>CM063498.1:35035496-35041071 GCA_032207245.1 Pardosa pseudoannulata
CCATAAATTAAGGATAATGAAGTTCAGGCAATGAAAGAGACAAAAGCAAAACAAATTTGACTTATTTGTAAAGTCTATTTATTAAACAAAAGGTAAAGAGCAAAAAAGATGCTATATGTTTGACATAATTAATAAAAATTGCGATTTTTACTCCCTGGAGCAAATTTCAAAAAAGAACCTATTTACAGAAAACAGTATAACATGGTTAGTATGATGGTTAATACGGAGTATGTCTCCCGGACGATGCAATACAAGCGTTACAACGCCTACGCATGCTGAGTATCAGATTATCAATCTGATCTTGGGGAAAATTACACCACTCATCAAGAAATGCCCTGGGAGGGGGTTGACGGGTTGCAATTCGTCGGCCAAGCATGTCCCACACATGCTCTATTGGATTCAAGTCCGGTGAGTATGCTGGCCAATCCATACGGGTGATATCCTCCGATTGAAGGCATTCGTCTACAATGTTTGCACGGTCAGGTCGGGCGTTGTCATCCATATACAGAAATTCAGGACCCATGGCGCCCCGAAACAAACGTACATGTTGTTCCAGAATGACATCCCGATAGATGTGGCCTGTCATCGTTACACTCTGAACATGCAGGTCAGTTCTGGAACCAAGAATAATTCCTCCCCAAACGAGCCATCCTGCACCACCGTAACGGTGTCGTTCAGTGGTGTTCTCTTGGTGGTAACGGGTACCTGGCGCTCTCCATATGAAAGTCCGGCGAGAATCAGAATGTAAACTGAACCTGGACTCGTCGGAAAACATCACACAAGACCACTGTTGCGGTGTCCACAATGCATGCTCTCTAGCCCAGCATAATCGCAGGCGACAGTGAGTTGCGGTAAGGGGAACACATCTGACAGGCCTACGAGCATATAGACCAATGTTCCCTAAGCGTCTGTACACGGTCTGCCTCGAAACTGTCGTACCGGTAGCTGAAGAGAGCTGACGAGACAGGTCTGATGCTGTGCTCCGTCTGTTTCTTTTGGCAGTAACTGCCAAATACCGGTCATCATTCGGCGTAGTAACTCGGGGGCGACCTGTGCTGTAACATCTACTCCCATTACCATCATGTTTGAATCGTTGCCAAAGCCTGGAGATGACACTCTGGGCGATTCCAAGTTCCTCGGATACTTCCAGCTGGGTACGTCCACATTCCAGTCGTTCGATAATTCTACCACGTAAAAAATCATCCAAATGCTTCCTTTGTGCCATAACTATGCGGTTATTGCACTGAAAGGCTTTTAAAGCGCTTGTGAACAATTTTACTTCTTTGCTACCATTCCTTATATACCCCTTTCATACACTCTCGTCATTGTGACGTACTATCCGCGCCATCTGGTGGTATCCTGCAATTTGCATATTCTTCTTCAAGATGTGTGTGATAATTCTACAGGTGAAATTTTTATTTTAGAGCTCAATTTCTGAGTGATTCTGAATTATCCTTAATTTATGGACATGAGTGTATATATACATATATATATATATATATATATATATATATATATTCAAGAAATAATAGCATGAGCATTTAAATTATTTTATAGTAGTACTTATGTAATTAATGACCCTGTTAGTCTTATCAAACATATAACTGGTTGCTTCCATTTTAATGGCTAATATAATAATTATAGACATTATTTTTTATCATTATTATGTAATTTGCTTTATGCTAAACTTCTTTCCCTCCTTTTATAATATAAAAATAAATATCTTTCAATTTGAAATAACAGTTTATAATTTTCTGTAATACATGTATCATTTAAAGGTGTCATCCAATGACACTGTGGCATTTTGAGTCCAATTCCTACATACACACACATACATATATATATGTATGTATATATATGTATATATATATATATATATATATATATATATATATATATATATATATATATATATATATATATATATAGAGAGAGAGAGAGAGAGAGAGAGAGATGTTATCCAAGAAAAATAATCATTTATGGGTTTTGTGACATTACAGATGATTACCTAATAATATTTAAGTAATAATAAAAATATTGTATATTTCTCAAAGGGAAAAGAGACTCCTACTTTCATGCTAAACAGGATACCTTTGCCAAATAGAGTGAGTGAATACCAATTATTCAGTATTTTTTTCATAGCATATACTAGTTAAATTTTGTGAAAATTTCAACTTTTGAGGTCTACAACAAAGACAGAAAAAAAAAATGATGGTTCTTATTGTGTCATATATCATATATTGGGCTACTTCAAAATTCCCATGTTTTGGAAATTTTCAAAATTCCCTTCCCCCAAAAACCCGTTTTTTCCCGGGTTTAAACCGGTTTTTCCTCACTGCTCCCAACTCTACTTGCGAGTAACATTTTTAAAAAGTATGCACTTCTCGTCGCCAGTAAGTAGGTTTTTCAGAAATGAATCATTTATTTGCGTTTCAGAAGCGAATCCGTTTCCTTTAGCTGGAGAGGGATCCGTAAATCAAGTATCTTGACATAACCAAAGGTTTTTAATTTTTTTTTCAGTGCATTGTAAAGACTTCCCTTTGTCCGAGCACGCGCCAAAACAGCCGATCGGAGTACACCTGTTTAACTGGACAATAGAGTGGCGTCCCATAGTCCGAGATCTCGACAATCGGACTGAATAGACGAATACGCCCCTGATCGATCTCGTTAATGAATGCTCGGAAGGGACAGCCAACGAATGAGGTTTCAGCTAAAAAATATAACTGTAACTTTAGCTGGACTTCTCAAGTAACTGGGATCTGAACTGACCCCAAAAATAGTTGGCGAGACCGTCGCTGACCCCTCCCCCAGGTATAAAAAGCCTACAATTTTGCAACTCGGGGCTTTTCGTCATTTTTTACGTAGGTGTGTCGACCTCGTGGAGGCTTTCGCGTTTTGTTACCGGAGCCGGCTTGCTAGTTCGGGAGATTCGTAAAGTCCGCTCGTATAGGGAGCGGCAGAGTCTCGGATACCGAACGGGGGATAAATTGGGTTTTGATTGCACCCCGAAAAGCCTCCCCACTTGTAAGAGATTATTAATTCCCTTGTTTTTCTTTCGACTGTGATCGTCGCGAGGAAGTTTTACCGGCAACCGTCCTTTGCAGTTCTAGGTGATTTGGGAATTAACGTTCCCTTGTAAATAGCCGTAGTTAATCCAGAATAAAAGTAAATTTCCAATTTTATCTTTGACTGTGATCCATTCTTCACGTTACCTCTCATTTGAGAACATTGAAGGCGTCCCAGCATATCTGCGATACATTGAGCTTCTCTGCAATGTCTCGTGTTGTGCCTTGATGTGGGTTTCATCCACTTCTACTGGGTCGCCAGATCGTGGTGCAGTTTTTAGGTGAAAAATCACCAGAACGAAATCTTTCAAACCACTTTCGACACTGCCTTTCTTTTAAGGCTTCGTCTCCTGCGTTCTTGCCTTTTCCAGGGTTCCCACTCTTTTTCTATAACGAAAATTAAGGACTTTCTAAGGACCAAAGTCACTTTTTATAAGGACCTACTTGAAATACGCGACATAATGGCATAAACCTTATCTCCTGAGGAACCTATTTTAATGATTATGAACCAGACAAGACATGTTCAATAAATGCCCTACAATATTTTAGAATAAAATATTTAAACATGACTAAAAATTAATATAAGATAAACGTATTTGACAAAAAACTAATTCTGAATAATGTAAGTCTAAAGTTTTTTGAGTGATCAAACTAAAAATAAATTGTGGACAAAATACAATATTATAAACAGTACTTTCTCAGGTTTAAAAATGACTAATATATATATTGAGTCATTTATATATATCTATATATATATATATATATATATATATATATATATATATATATATATATATATATGTATATATATATAATATATATATGTATATATATATATATACATATATATATATATACATATATATATACATATACATATTTATATATATATATATATATATATACATATTTATATATATATATATATATATACATATGTATATATATATATGTATATATATATATATATATATATATATATGTATATATATATATATATATATATATATATATATATATATATATATATATATATATATATATATACATATATACTGGCTATTATAAACTTTATACCTCCAGCTATAGCAGTCAACAGCCGGGTTTTTAAAAGCAAAAACATTGTAGTGAAAAAATGTTATTCAATGTAATAATTTAGAAACTCACATTTTTGTATCAAAGAATATTCTTAAGTTTAAATTTTACTATTCCTCAAACAAGTATACAGTAATATTGAATAATTATTTCACTTAATAAAGAGTAAAAGAGAATTCTTCTCGAATATTCTTTGATAGAAAAATATAAGTTTCTTAATTACTATATTTCAATGCGTAACTTTTTGGTGCTTAAATTGGGCTTAAATTGCAGGCGGGGATTCTTTTTTAAATCCTCGGAGTGAAATTTCTCTCGATTACAGCACTTTGTGGAGGGTCGCAACGAAACTAAAAAGTGAAGAATGCGGCCGCGTCTCTCATTGTCTTTTGTTCGAGTCTCGTGCCTGGAACGCTGCCACGCTTCTAAACTTATCTGGATTTGAAGGTATCCACTGTTGACGACCGATACCCTTGAAAAGAAGTCGGCCACGGAGATTCGTGTCGACGTCACTCCCATTAAAGCACGTCATCCACACACACACACACACACATACATTCCTATTTACATACGTGTGTGTATTTATGTATTGTAACGTCGTCGGGGTGCACTTGTCAGGACATCACACCACGTAATAAACATGTAAACATAATCCACCTCATCACTCCTTCATTCGTCAGATCATTCCCACTCGCTCTCTCTTCACATCATTTCATTTTTTCTCTCTCAAGTTCAGGGAGGAAAGGAAAAGTGGATGTTACAATCTCCTCTACGCTATAAAGTCGAACTTGCCCTAAGGATAGTACACAGTTAAGTTCGTAGTTAGTTCTAGAATGTTCCGGGACCAAATAAAAAAACTTTCTATACGTATACGAAAGTGTATTTTTATTCACATTCAGTACAATGCCAAGTCTCGTCCATTTTCTCTGACTTTTTTTAACCCCTTTCCTCTTTTGCCCGTACGCCGTACGGGCACAGCTTTCGGGCCTTTACTGATTTGCCCGTGCGGCGTACGGGCAATCTGATTTCTATTTCGCTTGCACTGTTTCTGGTGTATTTTTTTTCCAATTTTGGTATCACAAGATTCGTCTAGTAAATGATAGTTTGCAGTTTATTGTATTTTCTCCTCTGATGGGTTCGAAAACGCTGGTTTTTTTTCGCCTGTTTTGTATCAGAAGACGAACGATTATCTTTCAGTTTATAGCTTTTTGGTCATATTTTACTAACCGCCTGATAATTTTATGGATGTAAGAGTGGAATAATATATTTTTACTTTTAAATGATGGATAATTCAGAGCGTAGGGAGCTGATTTCTTGCGACTCGGAATCAGAAACTGAATTATCTGTAACGGTAGTAGCGAAAGTGGACTAGACGACCTGGATAGTACTGACTCTGATAGTAGTACAGATGAAATCGG
>CM063498.1:35041171-35179674 GCA_032207245.1 Pardosa pseudoannulata
ATAGAATCATTGCATTAACAACATCAATAAGTTAGTTTTTGTTTAAGAAATGGCAACTGCGAAATAAAAACAAATTTGATAGAACATGGCGAGATTTTAATTACTGAAAATAAAAATCTCGCCAAGATAATAAAATAGAAAAAAAAAGTTGTCTTCTAAAATAAAAATTAGTTTACCATTTACCAGATACGAATATAGTCATATATACATATAAGTTATCATGAATATACTTTTTTACACTTTAATTTTAATAGGATGGGTATTTTTTATGTTACTCGGAATACAAAATATCAGGCGATAATAATGCCAAATTTGAATAACAATGCCATGCTGTGACGCCAAGTCAACAATGGAATTGCGCATGCAGTAAAATTAAAGTGGCATTTTGGTCGGTTTTTTGCTCATATCTTTCGAACTAATTAGAATATCGGAACGCGAATGGGCGAAATGACTTCCCGGGGTTGTTCCAAGTCTTTTGGTACCTTTGGAGCCCTCCTGCTTCCAGCGGTTCTTGAGGAGATAGACGCACATACAAACATACATACATAGTCACAGTCAGATTTTAATATATGAGATGAAAAATTTAGTAAAATTAGGTGACAGAATTTTAAAAGTATTTGCCATTCAAGTTTTATAACACTTGAAAATTATTTGCAAGTTTGGAAGTACACATTGATGCAAGCAGTTCATTATATTTAAGAATGAATGAATATTCTATAAGATCCAGAATTAGACATTCATCCTATGTCAGTTTTGAGCATAACTAGAGACACAATATTTCCTGAAGTAAAACGGATAGTGCAGAGAAAAGATGTCAAATTTAGGAAGATTTGACTTTTTAGTTTTTCTTTTCTAAGCTGTACTGCTCAAAAAAACCTATGCTGCTATAAAAATCAAAGTTTACTTTTTTCAACCCACTTAAACCTAGACCTCTAAATGAGGTCTAGGTTTAATACATATATATATATATTAATACATATACATCAAAGTCTAATATTGGCCAATATTGGACTTTGAGTTTATCATGTTTTTCAGAAATGCACAAACTATGGCCAACGGGCCAAAATTGACCCGCAGAGCCTTTTGAATTGGCCCGCCGCTAGTTATAAAAATTAAAATTATAATAAAATAAAAAATTTCAAAAAAACATTTTTTTACCGAAACTAGTGATAAAAAATTCTCTGTATCCCAGAAAAATAAATTGCAGCTATTGACGAAATTTCTAACCAAAACATGGGCTATTAGGGCCAAATCTAGGAAGCTTTGTCAAACTACCGTCTAGAGCCGTACCCACTGAAGCACAGATTTCGCGAAATCCCGTGAATCGAACGCCAACGTACACAGAGCAATAGCGGTAACCTTTTCCCTCCCAACCCAACCTTGAGCCATGAGAAAAGCGAAATACCATTATGGGAGAAATTGACAAAGGACAAACAGAAAATATAGGGGGGAAATTTGAAGAGCCTTCCCTCCCCCTAACAATTAGAATGGTATCACCCAATACGAAGTGACACAGCTGGGGTCAAATGACACGTTGTGGTGGTTGAATAATAGTTCATAGTTCATTTCTATTTGGTCTTTGGTAGTGTAAGCACGTGGTTTTTCAAGTCTGGTGTGTTTGAGATTGCACGTGGTTTGGTTTGTTTTCACAAGTTTAGTTTTTATACCTGGCCCCAAAGTTTTTAGCACTTACGAGCTTTTGTAGTAAAATATGCGACAAAAGGAAAGGAGACTTTCAAAATTGAAAATTTCTGGATGTGTGGACTGATAAATATTGTTTTATTAGTAACAATGGCGCTATCACTTGCCTGCTGTGTAATAGTACTCTATCGGTGGCTAAAGAATATAACGTTAAGCGCCATTATGAAACGAAGCATAAATCGTTCTCATTAATCACCGGGTATGAGCACTCACAGAAAATTGAGCGAATAAAAAAAATCGCTAAGTACTCATATCAGATTGTTTCAAAAACAAAAATCTGAATTAGATTCTAGTGTGGAAGTAGGCTTGGGTATTGCTCAGTTACTCGCGAAATCTGGACGACCATTTACTGACGGCGATTTTGTTATAACAATGTTTGCTACTTGCTTCAGAAAAACACAAGTTTCAGAGCATAAGTTTAAACAGAATGACGATTCAGAGAAGAATTCAACAGTTAAGTGAAGACATAGAAGAGCAAGTGAAATCTGCAGCTTCACAGTTTAAATACTTCTCTCTTGCTGTGGATGAATCCACAGATCTTACATCAGTAGCTCAGTTGCTTGTTTTTATTCATGGAGTAGATGAAAACTTCTGTATTACAGAAGAACTTCTTGGCATATTTCCCATGAAGAGGCAAACAACTGGAAGTGAACTTCTCAATGGTTTGTTAGATCTAAGCAAAGGGGCATCTCTCAACATGGACTAATGGAGCACCATCCATAAGTGGTGTGAGAAATGGAATGGTTTCTCTGTTAAAGAACAACTTGGTCAGTGAGAGAGAGAACTGCTCCAATTTCATTGTATAATTCACCAGGAAAATTTGTGTGGGAAAGAATTAGGTTTTAAAAACTTAATGCAGCGTGTGTGTGAAGCAATTAACTTTATTCATAGTAATGAATTAAAGCATAGGGAGTTCAAAGAATTTTTAAAGGGATTTGAAGATCTTCCTTCTGATGTTCTGTATTACACAGAAGTAAGGTGGCTCAGCCAAGGAGCTGTTCTTAAACATTTTGTTGAACTATTTGATGAAATTATTAAATTCCTAAGTGAGAATAGAAAAGATACCAGGCGGTTAAAAGAACCGAGTTTCCAGTGTGACCTGGCTTTTCTTACAGACATTACAAGCCATTTGAATGATTTAAATGTAAGACTACAGGGAAAAGATCAATTTATTTTTCAGCTTGTCAGTAATATAAATGCATTTACGCGAAAGTTGAGCTTATTTCATGATCACATGAAAAGCAAAAATTTTGCACACTTTCCCAACTGCAAAAAAATGCATGAAAAATTTCCACAAATGAAAATGCAATATGACGATCCGATACAAATTTTACTCAATGCATTTGATAAGCGGTTTTCTGATTTTAAAAAATGTCAAACAAAAATTAACTTATTTGCTTTGCCATTTTCTGTCGATGTAAGTACTGTACCTGAAAGTATGCAGTTGACTCTGACTTACAAAGCTCAGACTTCTATAAGAGTCAATTCCAAGAAAAAACAATACTGGAGTTTTATAAATCTTTACCTCAGGAATTTTCCAGTTTAAAAAACAATGCAGCTGAATGTTCTACTTTTTTTGCAAGCACTTATATTTGTGAGCAAACTTTTTCACTAATGAATCTTAACAAGTCAAAAACTAGAAACAGGATTACTGATGAAAATCTTTCATCAATTCAATGGATTGCTACAACCAGTGTTGATCCTAACATAAAATCAATAATTTCGAAAATTCAATCCCACTCATCTCATTAATGTGAGTAGTCATTTACATGCTAAATTTCTCTTCCCTGAATTTAAATTTTGTACATTTTCATGGAAAATTTTCTCTTCTCTGAATTGACATTTTGTACTTTTACATTTCTGATAAGAAAAAATTTTTAGCCTTGTGTTTAGCTATTTGTATATATCATTAATGTGATTTGTATATATCATTAAATTTTTTATTCGTTTTATTTATAGCAATTTTATTTCATAATTTGTGCATGAGTACAGTAATGATTAATACATGCAATTAATACCTATTACATTTAAATAGAAATTGAAATACATTATGTATTTTTACGACTACAATGTTGCGCTACTTTGGCCCCCCAACATAACACTTTCTAATTTTTTGGACCTTCATGACAAAAAGTTTGTGCATCACTGATGTTTTTGTACTGTATTGAGAAAGAAACATACTTTTCTGTAGTTCTGCCATTGAATGATTTACACAACGATGTACAATACCAGAAGCATGATCAGCAGAACTAAATAGAGCCATGGCACGAATACAAACATCATCTGTCATTATAGTATTTGTAGAAAAATTTACTGGACAGGGGACATCTTTTCCAACATACAGCTTATTTTTCAACTTTGAATACTATGAAAAGAAATAAACAAGCAAATTTTTAATCAAAAAGACAAAACATTTAAAAGTACTTTTTTAATGTTCTATATCCTCAATTTTTAAAAAGCAAAGACAATCACAATATGCTTAATCACACTGTTGATAATACACAAAAATATTTCATTTATGATTTTAATGGTTATAGTATATATTTTTTCAACATCTACCACATATTTTATATTGTTATTAGCTATGGTTCTATAATACCTTCAAACTTTGTTCCTTCAAACAACTAAAAAAATAAGCAATAAAGCAAAATTGTGACAAAAGAATTTTGAATTTCTCATGATTTCAATCACATGTTAACATCCATTTTACTAATATATACTGCTACTTATAATATATAAAATTTTTATGCACAATGTTGCAGAGGAAAAAATAGCATCACTGATGTGGGATATATTGACAGAGCAGAATTTTAAATATCATATTTGAAAAATATTAATAATTCACAATATATTGATAAACAATTCAGCCCTATTTCTTTCACACCATAATTTTACAAATATACAAGAAAACATCAAAATTTGAAGTTAAAAATTATACATTTTACCGAGACACCTCGTCTATGGTGCTTCTCTTACCCAAAAATTGTAACATTTTGTATTATAGTGATGTGGAGTGCAAGAGAGTCAGCCAAAGAGAAAGTGAAGAATTAGTCACATTGGGGACACAGGATCAAAGCTAAAGTATGTAAAGGAGTTATATGAGATAGTTAAACTAAGCATAAATTAATTATGGTGTATGCAAAACTGCCAAAGGTTACCACAATCAAAAGAAAAACAAATAAATCTCACCAAAGGTTTAAGTTTAAGCAATAGAATCATCAGAAATTTATTTTGGAATAAAATTTATATATATATATATATATATATATATATATATATATATATATATATATATACATATATATGTGGCCCATAGAACAGATACTTCAGATAGCTCTCTCCACTACTGGTAATTATGTAATTCTTTAAATTTTGTTAAAAATTTAAATAAAGTTCATTTTTGTATTTATCTGCAATAAAACAAAAAATGAAATATTTATTAAAATATATATTACACTTATACAAAGCTTTTGTTCAAGTTTAGACATTTTACTCACAACACAATTTGCTCCTTTCACATTTTCTTGTACTCTAAATGTCACATTGAAATGATAATCACCAGGCCAATTTTCACTACAAAAAGATATAATAATTCAGCAAACTAATGAAATAGTTTTATTTCAGAAATATAACTAAATTTTTCATATGAAAATATAAACTGAAAAATATTTACATAGCAGGTAATGATGATGGTACAATCTTATGATCAGGTAGAACATTGTCTAACATATATTGAGGTGCTGGCTCAACTTGAGGTGGTAAGTACATATTAGTAACTTCATCCTTTAAAAATAAAGAAATCTGGCTATTATAAAATATTGACACTTTCATATAAACAACAAAAAAAAAGAAATAACTATAAAAAATAAATATTATATGATTCAGTATGAATCTCAAACAAGCATTCTCAACTTAACAAAAAGATTTCACAGAAAGTATAGATGTCTTAAATTCCTGAGCCTTGTACTCTAGTTAAAATTTTTCTAATATTTAATAAGCCCAAATTACCAACATGAAATGCAATATGACTTGAAAACCAAATATTAGAAAAAGATTTTAAGCCAAAATATGGAAATAATTTTAAATTAAGAGCTCAGGGGTAAAAATTCAGGGGGTGAAAGAAATAAAAAAGAAAACTTTACAAATTGCAAAAAGACATTAAGAATAAGGTATATTAAAATATTTTTGTTATTCTAAACCCCATGAATTTTAATTTTAAGAAGAAGCTTTTAGAAATTAAAAGCTTTCTCTATTTTTTTTTCCTTCTTCAAAAATCAAATGAAATTTAATATCTTCCTACTTGAAAACGGCAATTTGCTGATTTTAGTTTTAGCTGACTTTCATTAGGAAGCTGAGTTCAAGTACAGTAGAACCTTGATTAACTGAAGTAATTGGGACCAAACCTACTTCAGATAATTGAAATTTTTGGATAATTAAGAATTTATCAATAATAATCTAATTTAATATGTACACTCATGTCCATAAATTAAGGATAATTCAGAATCACACAGAAATTGAGCTCTAAAATAAAAATTTCACCTGTAGAATTACCACACACATCTTGTAGAAGAATATGCAAATTGCAGGAAACCACCAGATGGCGCGGATAGTACGTCACAATGACGAGAGTGTATGAAAAGGGTATATAAGGAATGGTAGCAAAGAAGTAAAATTGTTCACAAGCGCTTTAAAAGCCTTTCAGTGCAATAACCGCATAGTTATGGCACAAAGGAAGCATTTGGATGATTTTTTACGTGGTAGAATTATCGAACAACTGGAATGTGGACGTACCCAGCTGGAAGTATCCAAGGAACTTGGAATCGCCCAAAGTGTCATCTCCAGGCTTTGGCAACGATTCAAACATGATGGTAATGTGAGTAGATGTTACAGCACAGGTCGCCCCCGAGTTACTACGCCGAATGATGACCGGTATTTGGCAGTTACTGCCAAAAGAAACAGACGGAGCACAGCATCAGACCTGTCTCGTCAGTTCTCTTCAGCTACCGGTACGACAGTTTCAAGGCAGACCGTGTACAGATGCTTAGGGAACATTGGTCTATATGCTCGTAGGCCTGTCAGATGTGTTCCCCTTACCGCAACTCACTGTCGCCTGCGATTATGCTGGGCTAGAGAGCATGCATTGTGGACACCGCAACAGTGGTCTTGTGTGATGTTTTCCGACGAGTCCAGGTTCAGTTTACATTCTGATTCTCGCCAGACTTTCATATGGAGAGCGCCAGGTACCCGTTACCACCAAGAGAACACCATTGAACGACACCGTTACGGTGATGCAGGATGGCTCATTTGGGGAGGAATTATTCTTGGTTTCAGAACTGACCTGCATGTTCAGAGTGTAACGATGACAGGCCACATCTATCAGGATGTCATTCTGGAACAACATGTACGTTTGTTTCGGGGCGCCATGGGTCCTGAATTTCTGTATATGGATATCAATGCCCGACCTCACTGTGCAAACATTGTAGACGAATGCCTTCAATCGGAGGATATCACCCGTATGGATTGGCCAGCATACTCACCGGACTTGAATCCAATAGAGCATGTGTGGGACATGCTTGGCCGACAAATTGCAGCCCGTCAACCCCCTCCCAACTGTCTATCGGAATTTCGGAGGGCATTGCTTGATGAGTGGTGTAATTTTCCCCAAGATCAGATTGATAATCTGATACTCGGCATGCGTAGGCGTTGTAACGCTTGTATTGCATCGTCCGGGAGACATACTCCGTATTAACCATCATACTAACCATGTTATACTGTTTTCTGTAAATAGGTTCTTTTTTGAAATTTGCTCCAGGGAGTAAAAATCGCAATTTTTATTAATTATGTCAAACATATAGCATCTTTTTTGCTCTTTACCTTTTGTTTAATAAATAGACTTTACAAATAAGTCAAATTTGTTTTGCTTTTGTCTCTTTCATTGCCTGAACTTCATTATCCTTAATTTATGGACATGAGTGTAGTATCATCATTGGTGCAATAGCATTTGACTGTTCTGGGTCTCAGCAGCATGACCTTCCAAATTTCAAAATGGGGTATGTTTTTGTTCAAAGCAGGGATATTTGAAAGTGAGGAAGAGTACACCAATACCAAGAATTGTGCTTGAGAGGAGGAATTCTAAAAAAGGGAATTCCAAAATATTTATATCTGTATTCATAGTTTGAAAAGGATGGCTTGCATACAAAAGGAATGGGGGAAAAGAAAACTTTAAAAATGCATGTTTGTAAAGAGAAAATTTTGAATGATAGTAGAAAGTGAAAAAAAAGTGAAGAAGAAACCGACTTCGGTTAACACAGAGTTTCAGTTAATCAAGGTTCTACTGCACAGGCAAAGGTGCAATGGCAATTAAAAGACTCACACTTGCAAATGCTGTCAACATAATTGCTGTTTAGCTTTGATTCCAGTTAGAGAGAACATCTTGCAGAGGGTAGAAACATTCATTATTTTTTCCCAATACAAATATCTTTATGCCAAACAGGTCTGCAAAGCTGTTACTCATTTAGTACTACATGGGGAGTATGTGCAGTTTAAGGAAGGCTATGGATGAAAGTATTGCCCATGGTGAATCCTAATTTAGAAACAGAGACCAAACAGAAGACCCCCTAGGCTTGACCCGCCATTTCCAGAAGTATCATTTAAACTTGATCCTGGAGGACATTGCAACCACAAACCTATTTTACATGCCTCAGTTGCCCTACATGAACACAGCAGAATTTTAGCTAGCTTGAGCATTGAACTTACAACCCTTGAGTTATGAGAATGCCTTTACCAACTGAGCTACCTTGGTTCATACACTGAAGAAGTATGTGGAAGATAGAGGGATGAATTAGGGGATGCTTTCAAGAAACAATCTGGTTACATGAAAGCAAGAGCAAGGATTGCCACTCACTTTTTCCTGCTGATTGATTCTGCATAGGCACTGGACCAATTCAAAAATATGATAAATGATAAGTTTGTTATGGACAATTAGAAGTTAAATTTTAATTAATTTGGAAGACTGGGAGGATGGAGAGATGAATTAGGGGAAGACTGGGAGGATTAACTTCCCTATGATTATGTTCTATTCAAAAATACCAAGAAAAATTAGTCAATTGATCTGCCTGATAGTAGCATTCTGATCTTCAGATAAGGTTTTACTTAAATATTTGGCTATTCATGACCATTAACGGAAAGTAACTAATAAATCTTACTATGCTTAAAAATGATTACATGCATATATATCTCACTTAACTCAAAAATTAATAGCCATACAATGTTGAAATTTTATGTGTAGGACTGCTATAACATCCAGTTGTGCATCTCTCTTTTGATTGCATGGAATCTGCACTTCCACAAAAAATTTCAATATAATATATATAAATGCTGCCAGATGCTGATTTGAACAATATAACAGAGAGATATGGATGTATTTATATCAGCACTGCTTTTTTAAAATCCATTCCTGGTATAGAGTAAAAGGAATATTGAAATAGAGAAAAAAAATTTGGAGCATCACAAAATATTTGTTGTAAAAAAATCTCAATATAGTGATTTTAACTGAAGGTCACCACAAGATAGCAGTAATATACACACACAAACCATTACCTTGAGAAATAAAACTAACTTTGAACCTTGAAGGGAATGTGCAAACGATAATTTAGATGATTCATATACAATAAAAACAAAAATTATGTATAATGAATAATGTACCAGGAAGTCATGTGGTGTCCACATAAGATTTTTTTTAATTTCTTTATAAGATTCATAGATTTTCAATGATTACAATCTTGTTATTATGCAAATCAGTATGGTCCAACCAACATCCCTTTTTTACTTTGAAGGCACTCAAACTTCTTGCAAGATAAAAAAAAATATTAAACAGAAACACAGTGACAATCACCCCCATTGATTTGTCAACACTAAAATACAGATATATTAAAGTAGTAAGTAATATGTTTTTTTTTTTATGTGTGTTTCTTTTACATTGTGAAGGATCTAAAAAAATAGGCATTAGTAAACAACATTCTGAAAGGGGGATTAATTCACATTAATAAAAATAATAAAATAAAAAATGATTACAGATATATAAGTATGCAAAACAAATTTTCACTTTTCTATCCAAAAATTTGATTGGCTCTTGAATAAAGGTTCAACCACACCGATGTAAACTAACATGCTTTTAATGGTTAGACTCAGAAAAATATTTTTACAATCAACAAATTGTTTTAGCACATTACATAACATAACAATTTAAAAACGAAATAATTCAATATTTCAACTTCTTAGAATCCACATTACACAAAAAAAAACTTACCTTAAACATAACTGGACATTCTGCATTTGCTGGCACACTAACTGTTTCAACCTTAAAAAATAATAATAATTTAGGCAATCATTTTTCTAACATTTTAATTACCATCACAAAATATTCCTATGACTAGAATTTAACATTTAATTAGGGATGCAATGGTTATCAGGCCAACATACTGTATCCAGCATATCTGGCCACTATACTGGATACTTAGCAGTAGATGGATATTACAATTATCCGGCAGTACATTCGGAATAAAATTATACACTAAGAAATAAGATAAATAAAGCAAAAAAAGGCAAAATGTTAAACAATATACTATATGAAACAAGGCATAGTATTTTGGAGCATTGTTATTATTGTATTAAGTATTTTGGAGCATCAGTACATCTGGCCAAAAATTATACACCGAGAAATAAGATAAAGATAACAAAAAATGCAAAGTGTTAAACAATATACTATATGACACAATGCATATAAGTACTTTGGAACATTATGTAAAAAACAAAGCTTTATAGAAAAAAAATTAGCTTTATACATGTCATTACAAAAAATCTTAAATCATTCTTTTTCTCAGTCCCAACTGCAAAATTGTGCTCTCTCATCTGAGAACACAAAAGACAAAACTTACTTTTTTGAAGGATATAATAACAAAGACAATTTACTAAAAAAAAAAGTGGAAATAAGTTTTTGAAATTTTTCATATAAAAACATAGGAACCATTAAAGAAGAAAGATAAAGGACTATTAAAAACGCTTTTATTCAGATTTGATTTTTGTAATTAAATGTCAAATTGAGATATTGAGTACTAAAACTTAAATAAAAAAATTTAACATAAATTATAGAACAAATAGTTGACTAATTAGAAAATATAAAAGGTTAGAACAATACTACAACTTGGTTGCAAAAAGTAAAGTACATAAAGATGATTTATTTAAAATAAACTCAAAAAGTAAAAGGTATCCGTTATCCAGCCAAATTGACATATGTTGCATCCCTACTTTCAATCATTAAAAAACACTTAACCACAAAAAGAAGTTCCAAAGGCATAAAATTATTGAAACTTTATTTATTTTAATAAATAATAAGAAAGTATGCTTATTTTAACACATTTGCTGCTGATCATGCTCCAGCATATGATCAACATCCTAGAAAATGCACTTAAGACAGTGTGTTAGGCATTGAATGTGTTAAGGTTCTAAAAGAAGTCTGTCTACGTTATTTGTCACTTAATACCAACGGATTTGTGAACAGATGGTTTTATAAATATATCCAATAAATTATATTAATTTCAGAAAAATATATTAAAATATCAGTGAAAAATTAGAATAAAGAAAAATTTATAAAATTTGTCACATGATGAACCACCAATGCAAGTTGTATGTGTAATTAAATTTCATTTAATTTAATTTTGACAATTTATCCATGATATTGCATATTTTACAAACAGGAGATTATTGGAGATAAACTGATAACAATTGGGTAAAAAAAATATCTTAAGTAGACATATATATATATATCTTGATTACACAGGAATGAAAAAATAAAAAGGAAGCACTATGAAGTACAAAGTAACATTACTAATAACATTAATTTATATCTTTAATCTCAGACAAATGGAAAAATTAACGTACAGAAAATTGAACAGTTGGTATCCAAAAGATATAATAAACACTAAAGAAACATTTTATGTTGCATAGTAAATAACTAAGAATAAATAATAAAGTATACACTTACTCCACTAAATCTATTAACAATGTCATTCAGTGGGCTTCCTAATCTAAAATAAAATATATAAATAAAATTTTAAAAATCATCACTACAGTATGAAAATACAAATCTGATTATAACTATGTATGTGCATTTATCTTCTCACGAACATCTGAAAGCTGAAAGGCACCAAAATATAGGAAGCTTTTCAGCCATTTTTATTTCTAAATAATCACCAAAACCCCATATAATTATACGGCATATTCATTTCCATTGTATACATAATGTGAATAAATGAACATCCTTTCATTGTTGGAATTATCATTGCCTGATCTTTGGTATTTCACAAAACATATATAAATATCAATATTATTAAAATTCAACTGTAAATAAATGTAACAATATACTTACATATGTATGTATATGAAGCTATCTACTCATAAATGCCTGAATGCTGAATTCAGGTCATTTAAATTACAAAATTACATTTAGGTAAAAAGAAATTGAAAATAAAAAAAAAAAAATGAAGGGTGACAACTACTTTTGAGGAAATCAATTTCATAACTTTCATGACCTTAAAAATAAAATTTCAAGACCACTGAAATACTTGCTGTTTAACTGGAATCAGTCCCTCTGCCCCTTCTAACTATAATAATGCATTCATATAGCTAAATGGTAAAATAATTTAATAGTATTCATGTGTTTTGTAAGAGTAAGAACAAAAACATAACTAAGTAGTTACTTTTTTATGAATAGAAGGTACTTTATGAGAAAGTCAAGGGGAGTGGGGATAGTCCCTAATTTTAAATCAAGATCTTTACATGGTACCATATCTTGAGTATGATTAATTATAGGAAATCACAATAAATAAAACTGTTTAACAGCATTATTGAATAAATTAAAATATTTATTTGTAATTCATGTCATTAATGTTAAACTGATAAATATCAGATAGATGCAAGTTTGCAAAATATTTTCAACAATCTTTGAATCAAACTGACACTAACAATGTTGCTTATTTTTGACACATTGATATTTACTCATTATTTTACTCATTTAGTAATTTTTAAAAGCATTGTTATGCATATAAGTAGTTTAATAATTTAAAAAAATTTTTTAATTGTGATTTCTATATTTAGAAAACTAGTTTTAGAATACATAGTTTATCATTTTAGGTCTTTGGAAAATGATCTCTGTTACTGTTTCATAAATTTTCTGAGCTCATAATTCTAGTGTATAAAGGATCAGGTAAAAATCAAACCATACGAATCAGAGTAAGTATACATACTTACCAGTTTTTAATTTTTAATTTAATTTTTTGTTCAACAGAGCTACAATATGCCTTAGTGTTGGTCTTCAGAGGACTACAGAAGCATATACTTTAGAAATCATTGGTGTAATTAATTATTAAGATTTTGTAATATTTTGCAGCACCCCATGAAAGATGTTACATCTTTCTGGGGTGCTGCGCTGCACACTTTATGAATAACTGAATTTTTAAGATCAAATTTGAAACTGTCTTTTTAGGAACTCACATAAAAATTGAGTCATTTTCTAAGAAAAGAGACTTTTAAAGCCCATTCTTATCAGAAAAAAAGGTAACAAAATGATCATTTAAAAAAAGGAAGTCAAAGACAGATTTAACCTGAAAAAAAAAAAAAAGACTCATTCTATATAATAATGGAATATATTTTTACTAAAGGCCTTTGTACTAAAGTGCAAGAGGTAGTAAGGTGAGTACTTAGTAACAATTTGTTGTAAAGTATACTGGAAATTATATTGTGTATTACATTTATTTAAATCATTAAAAGCTACTGAATTTTCAAAAGATCCACAATCATTAAGATTTGTGATAAATACTTTAATAAACAAACTGTCCCCTATATATATGTTAGTTTGAAAAAAATTCTCGATTTTCATTATTCACAGATATGCTAAATAAGTATTTTACTTCTGCTAAACAGTGATAACTTTTTGGGGAAAATAAGCTAACATTTTGCATAAGAAAAGACTTCATACATACGCATTTAACAAAAGCATACAGGATTCCTCTGACAATGGAAGGCTCTCTTGAGAAGAACTGAGGTCATTTCTCTCAGCCATAATCTAATATAAAACAAATTATACACAAGATTATATGTTAAAAGAGAAAAATAATCCAAAATAATAAGCACTTTTAATAAAAAATTTTGCCAAAGTTAATTAATAAAATACAGTAACTATGCACAGAAGTAGTACTATTTATTAATATAAGTTACTACAAAAAAATTTTAAATGATTTTCAATATCAGGATATGGCATCATCTGGACTTAATTTATATACATATAGATGAAATTAAATCTGTATCTAGATAATCAAATGAGCATTTAAAAATATAAGACTGGTTGAATTTTAGAAATCATCTTATATCATACACAAACATTCATAAAAACATTATTTACAAATAATAAAGGATCCAAAAAGAGTCATGCCATAAACAGCTGGATCATATATTCATAAAATAAAATACAAGCTATAAAATAAAAATGAAGAAAAAATTTCAACAGATACAGGATATCTGAAGGTGTCACTTGTTGGTCAGATACAAAGGGAAATTAAATCACTTTTGAAAAATTTAAAATCTTTTTAAGATATGAAAATATGCCAAACATAATGAAAGAATTAAATTTAACTCTTGGAAAAAAAAAAATGATTACTGTTTTAAAAAAACATGTTTTTCATTAATGTTTAATAAAAATGTCTTTTATAGTTCTCACTCTTAACTGATGTTGCACAGTCTCATTGAATCCACGGGATTTGGAGTCTTATATCAGATGATAGCAGTTTAAAGAATATTTGAAATTCACAAAGGATATACTATATTCTAAGAATTGCTTTTCAAAGTGAACAGAAAGTAGTATGAGGAAACAATTTGTAATTTTATTCCTACAGAAATTTGGAGATGATTAGTGCATAATCTAAAGAATTTTGGGGGTTACCCAGCACACAAACACTCCAGAATATATGTTGATTAATAAAACTAATCAAAAAAGTATAATTTCATTCTTTGTATTTACATACTATTATGAAGTATATATAAACAAAATTTATTAATACATTCTGTTGACAAGTAGTTTTTCAACATGATATTCAGTTTAGACATTTTTAAAAATAATTTTGATCTCTAAATTACTTTTAGGTCTATTGAGTTGTATTAAAATAACTTTTGGAGATTGACAAATAATAAAAAAGTTATTAAATTTAAACATTCATTTCAAAGTTATATTTATCAAAATGAGCAAAAAGTAAAATTAAAGGTTACATATTATTAATTCTTTAATCACAGAGGAATATTTAATACTTTTATGGGTACTTATCCTTTTGTAAAAATAATTCTATTAAAGATCTCAGGAACTCGTTAGAGAACAAATAGCTTCTCTTGTTTTTACAGCAGAGCAATAATTATAAAGACTTTCCAGACTCCTGAGACCATAATTTCTTAAAGTATGTGTCTACAGCCAAGTTCAGTTCCAAATTCAAAAAACAAATTATCAAAATGGGGATTGGGTAGATAGCTTCATTGCCAAAACCTATGCTTACTATAGGCAGATATTATAAGGGGAGGGGGACACTATGTTACCTTCCTAAACAATGTTAAAAATTTCAGTAAATTCAAATTAATTTTAAAAAATACACATAAACTATAATCTTTATTAATTTTGGGATCCATAACAAGGCAAAAGTACAAGACTTTTAATCTGCATTTAACAAAACATTAATATAATTTTTACTATACTATGACACAACACCTACATAGCATAACTACCGAATTTGAATTTAGTAAGAAAGTTAACAATTCTTACTAAAATAATGAAATAATAATCAAAATGGCAGAATTTTCAATTTTAATTAATCTTATCATGACTCAAAAGTATTTTAAGGAAATGAATGAAAAATCCTGGTAGTAAGAACAAGTTAGAATCATACTAGTATAACCAACTTCTGTTCTGTTTTATAAAGAAAAAAAACCTTAAAGAATAAGTGTCAGTAAAACATGTACTGAAGTCATGTTTAATTTACAATTAAAGTTTAAATAAACTTCAGTACAAATTTAATACAATTGTTCTTTCTGTTAATAAAATCCCATACCCCACCCCTACACACAAAGATTTGGAGCACTACGGTCTACTTTATTACAACATGAGAGTTAATAAGACAGAGAACTAGCGCTTAAAGCCGATTCTGAATGGCTACGAACAACCATGCCACAATGGGATTCGAACCCACGAACTTCGAAGATCAGAGCCCTAACGATTCGGCTCCCACACACACAGGAAAACATTCTTAAGAATTAATTAGCCAAGAGTCTACATGAAATTGAAAAACTAAAGACTACAAAATGCATGGAAAAATAACCATGAAATAAAACTTTAGAAAATCATATTCAGCAATCCTAGAATATTTTTTGACAGCTTGACCAATTTTTGTACTTTTACTCAAATAAGTTTAAACTAACATGAACATAACGACGACAAACAATACAAACAGGTGTCCAGAAACAAAACGAAAGGTCAGACTCTTCCAGGTGGCAATTATTTAGAACACATGGTATTGTTCTCATAATGATAAACATTATTGATACAATGTGAAATAAAACCATGCAGCTATTTTGAAAGCAATAAATAATAAATTGTATTAAAGAATCATTTAAAAGTATTACTTTTACACACGTGCTATTAAAATTAATAAAAAAAAACGCAAATTTATAAAAACAGAATACTGAATTAAAGAAGTCACATAATTCATATGGAATATTACTATTAAACTAAATATATTCAAACTCTGCATTTTCAAAGGAAAAAACTGTTATTTACATTTGCTTAATCACACGGTATATAACATTCGGCACAAAAATTTTAGATATTTAACTAAGTCGAAACTATAAAATCAAAACAAAGCAATTGCCACTGGAAAACAAAGGAAAAAAATCTTTGAAAGAAAAAATAACTTACTGTGGTTAATGTACAAAACGTGCAGGTCCGACAATCATAGAAAATAAAAACACCAATAAATTAAAGTTATAGCAAAACAAAGTTAAAGCATATAATATATTTTTGGAAACAAACAACAAATTTCAAATGTTTCCAAGTTTACGCACATCAGTCATGGTCGCAGTTTTCAGTTATTCAAAAAAAAAAGTATTTTTAGGGTGCTACCATATTACGTTCGACATATGTCACTGGTGACTTCTGTGTCATAATGATGTCAGAGAGAGAAATTTATAGTACCAAATTCTCATATCTGGCGATTTGTGACGTCATTATGAAGCAGAAATCACCAGTGACATATGTCGACTGTAATATGGTAGCAGCCTTAACCTATAATGTCATTCAGCCAACCCTTTTTATATGACTGATCCCTCATTCATCTCTCTTTATAATTCAAACAACGAGAGCTTTAACTCTGGAACTCTTGAATAGATCATTTTGGGGCACCTAGGGCCTTCCTTTCTCCCCAATAATAAGATTTAAATTTGGGGGACAAATTCACTTTATCGACTGATGGCTCAAGGTATTAAATTGGAAAAGAAAACGCAAAAAGAGGAAGAGGACAAAACACAATAAATGAGCAATACAAGTATATATTACAAAAATAAGATATAACTCCATTTAGCCCATTAAATTCTATAGATTATTTTTTTGTATGATTGTCTCTTTAAAGCAACAAAGGAAAGAATAACAGTAATATAGTGACAAACTTCAGTAACATAAAATTCAATAACATAAGATTTAAAGAATTACTGATATTATTATTATTATTATTTATTTTTATTTTTTATTGCATTTATTTATTTATTTATTTTTAAAGTTTAAGGACAAGAAGTTATATACAGGTATATCATTTAACAATCCGTAGGAAGCATAGTTGTCCTAGGTCAAGGATTCTTAACATCGCGCCCGCGGGCGCCAATGTACCCGCGAAGCTATTTTTGTGCGTCCGCAATTGTCCGCTATATACTATGTCAATATCAACCATGGTCAACCTACGGCCCGTATTTTTAACTGATATTTGCAAAAAATTGAAAATTTTAAAGAGTGAATCAAGACAGCCACTCAGCTGCTAAAAAACCAAGGCAAAATTACTTGGTTTACTGGCGTTAACAGTATATTTCATTTCTTGTTAACTTTTTAGTGGAGGGTTTTCTTTATTATGCTTATTATTGCAATAAAATAAAGAAATATTAAGAATACTTTTTGAACTGCGCCCACCAGCAATTTCTTGTTTGTCAGATGTGTCCAGACTGAGAATAAGGTTAAGAAGCCCTGTCCTAAGACGTCTACGATTACTCCAGCGGTTCATAATCCAGTAGATTTAGAATTTCATTACTGATGGAATATTTTTGGAAGAAATTTTGTACTGTTTTTCTGTAAATAATCTAATTGATTCAACATTCAGATCTTTATGAATATCATTACTCAGGTAGCAATGGGCTATAATAATTATTGATAGTTTGAAGCATCTAGATCTGAGTATTGGAAGTCGATACCTAAATAGAAGAAACGTACAAAATGGGTCTAAAATTGTTTTGTACAAGAGTACTTTATTACCCATTTCCATCTGATAATGGTACCGGAAGTGTGCAGTTGATTTATTAGCCTTATAAATTTTATATATATATAATAATGGATATTTTTGTTCCAAAGCTAAACTATCTATGAAAATCAAAATATTTAACTGTCCTTTCGAAGTAAACTGGATGGCCATGTACCATGATCCATAGTGGCGGAAGTCTGTTATAACTAAAGAAGATGCTTTAGTTTTAGCAAAATTTATTTTAATTCTCCCCCCCCCCAAACCAACAATCAAGAATGTTAATGTGATGTTGTAGGTATTTGTGCATATATCTAATGTTACTACTTTTAGTAAGGATTACCGTGTCGCCCACGAAATGGCTAGTGTAGTGTTGTGATGATGTGGGATGTGATGTCCCACATCATATTAAAATATTAAAAATAAATTAATTGAATAATAAATTAAATGAGCTAATTCTTTTTAATATTTACATAAATATATTATTATGTAAATATTAAAAAGAATTAGCTCAAACCTGAAGCCCTGAGGGACTCTCGTATCAATCGATCTATGTGTGGCTAACTGAAAATGATTGATCGAGAAGTTAAGAGTGAAGCAAGTATATCGTAGTAGCTGAAAACTTGTATTTAATTATTTTGTAGATAAGGCCGCTTTGCCAGACTATGTCAAAAGCCTTCTCGATATCAAAAAAGACAGCACCCGTGTGCATACGATTCTCGAATCCATCATGGATGCACTCGAAGACTCGTTGCACCTGATGTGTAGTAAAGTTTTGTGTTCTGAAGCCAATTTGAATATTGTTTATGATGTTATGTGTTGAGGAATGAATTTAATGTTGTGCATAATATATGCTCAGCCAGTTTACTCTGAGAGAAAAGCAGACTGATAGGTTTATAATTTTGAGGGGAGCGAAGGTCGCTGCCTGGTTTTATGATTGGCCCAGGTATGGCGAATTTCCCCTGTGCGAAAGTTTTATACCAATCCCTGAATGATCGCTAATACGAAATGACTGTTTGTATTGCTTATTTCGCTAGGATTGATATTTCCTAGATCATTGATATAGTGCAGCATGATATGCGGTAGTGCCATTTAAATATATAAACAAGCGGTCATCACAGTAGACCGTGATTTTGGAATCCCTGATCGATGTACAAATTGTTGGAGATACAACTAGACCCCTCGCTACGCTATTTGACATCAACCTCCGAGAATAGCTATTGATCTTTGTTCAGTGAACTAATCACATTCCGTGATGGTCAAAGCTGTAGTTGAAATCAGCTGTGTTTTTATATGATGGTGATATTAGTTTGTCGTAGGCAAAGATTTTTTAATACTGTATTAGTAAATTTTAAAGAGAAGGGAAAAAGTTTATGATCATACAAGTTTATATAGCTTACGAAAATAAAAAAAAAATAAAAATAAAATAATAATAATAATAAATATTTATCATAGATATCGCTTTGACTTTATTTCATATAGTATTCCAAGCAGCAATGAAAATATACAAGTTTTTTTTTTTTTTAATTTACGCAAACCTAAGATTATTTTTGACTTTGAGTACATTTTGAAGCTGCTGGTACAATCAACTTCAAATATCCCTAAATTATAAAAATACTGTAGAACGCATAATGCAATATACTCTACGTAAAATCGGAAAAATTAATATACATTAAAAATTATTTTATAGTATTAAAGCATAAATAGAGTGTCTACACTTATTACATAAATTATGGTCTGCAGAAGATACTGACATTTATACTTCCGTCACAATTATGCCTTTAATTTTTGTGTTGTAACACCATCGATTGAAATATAATTTTCCATTATTTATTTCTATTTCTTATTTTTCTCTTTTGAAAACAACAAACTCTACTTGGACACAGAAGTCAAAATTTTGGGAAAAAGGAAGGAAAAAAAGGAGAAAAATGCAAAAAAGAGGAAAAAAGGAGGAAGTTAAATAACTATTAAAAATTAAGGTTCTGATTTACTTAATGCAAAAACAAGTGCCTAAATATGAAATATGAAAATATCTAACTTTTTATCAATATAAACAGGTACTCAAGTTTCCTAGTAAAAAAATATTCAAATCAGATGCTTCTTCAATGTGCCTAATTAAAAAAAAATAAATAAATTCACCAATACAGTAGAACTTTATTATATTAAACTTTGAGAAATCATATTGTTTGTTGTGCTTGAACCCTTAAGAAAAATGCTAGATCCCAGAAAATTATAACTTGTATAAGATTTACTTAAGATTACATATTATCTTATATAAGATATTATCTTTAATGATTTTAATTGACTAAAACCAAACAACTGAACGATTGAATATTAGAATGACCAAAAATGTAGACACATGCAAAACTAGTTTTGTCTTCAGTTATTGTTTACTATTTTAATACTGAATTAATTTATAATCTTCTACAGTGATCCCAGTATCAAGATAGTTTAAGGAATTTCTTTGTCCAATACAACAAAATACATTTTCTTTCCTTGAGTGGTTGGACAAGATGTTAATTTCATGCACTTTGTTTTTAAATCTAGAAACATATTTAAATCTGTTTTTATAACTGCAAAAAAGTTTTAAAAAAAATGAAGAAAAAAAACTTAGTAAATGACTGAAAGAAAGGATTCTTCTACCTCATTCCTAAGATTCACTATAAATGTATAAAATGGAGATTCACCATTTATGGATAAATTAGCATTGTAAACAACAGGAAAATCATGAGACGAAAAGTTTCATTTGTTATAAGTAGGTTTGTTAAAATAGTGATTTCAACAGTACATCAATAATTTAAAAGTCGTTTCAAATAGCAAAGCTTTTAAAAAATGCACTTCTAAACAGAACTTGAAAACTTTGTAACCGTAAAATTTGTTATTAACTAGTTTGTAAAATTCTATTAATTTTTCTTACATTGATTTATAATTAATGTTTAAAAAATACAGTATAAGTCTAATTTTTTAAATGGATAATTTCAATAATTTTTTAATAAAAGTAGCAGACCCAGAAGTTAAAAAATGGAGGAAAAAAAAAAGAGGAAAATGAAGAAGGGAAAACGGAAAGTAAAGAACAATTTAAAAATATTTATTTGATTTACATAATGCAAAAGCAAATACCTAAGTATGAAATATACAAGATAAATAGTTTTTATTAATATAAACAATTACTTGAATCTCCTAATCAAAAAATGTTCAAAACAGATTCATATCAGAAGTTTCTCAAATATCCTAATTAAAAAAAAGTCTAATGATATAAATGCGCATTTTAGATATCAAATTTTTTAAAGGCATTTCTATAAACAAATTTTTAATTTTTTGATTGTAGAATTTCTTAAATAGAAGTATACCTTAATAGTTTGTGAAGATACAATAATTATCATTAGATTTAATTTTAATCAATGCCTAAAAACACATGATTTACATAACATATACACTAGTATAAAGTTATTTTTTTAAGTGGACAATTAAAAATTTTTTTTAAAAAAGTAAAATTTCAGGACGACGATCGAATAGGACGGGCTTTTTTTCGGTATCTCAGCCAGTGGGTTCGAATTCTACTTTAGACTAACAGATTTGTAACCATTTAGTTTGTTCTGAGGGCGCTAGAGTTTACTTTTATGTTACCCGACGCTAAAGACATCGGAATTTACTACTTAATTACTACGATTCTGAACGGCTGCGAACAAAGCAGCGGGATTCGAACAAGTGGCAGCGTACTACCGATTCAGTTGTAGGGCTGATTTTTTATCGGAATTGCCGTTAAAAGTTACGATTTTTCATAAGAAAATTTTTTCATCCACTTCACTACACATGCGAAACTTAACAAAAAAAGGTGCGGATTTTTCAACAATAATTAACTTCTGTGCATATCCAAAATTCCGTAAGTTATTTGCAACAGTGTCATTTTCTCACACACTGCCCATAGCACAAAATTTCAGTCATAAGATGAAGTATCGTTAGAAATAACTATAGGAGGGATTAAAATCTTAATACTGTTACCGCGATATTAAAAATATATCGATATATATATAAAACAGTATTACGATCGGTTTATATGCACGTGCGTTCGGGGGTTATCTATAAAGAAAGTACGTAGGTTGTTAAAACATACTTTTACCGTATAAGAGCCCCATATTATGATCGCAGTATTAAGTATAATGGTGCATTAAAAATGCGCATTTTCCAGAACCGAAATCCAAAAAACGGTTGTTTGTCTCCAAAAACATACAATTACGGCTTAGCTATACTATAATAACTAGAACCACACAAGTTCTATATGTTTCATTTATACCGCGTCACATGGCTTTTTGACCTTGAAGCACGTGTTGCGAGAATCAACTGATAACGCTTCTCTCCTGTTCTTTGTGGACGTGGCAAAGAGAAAAAAAAATGAGAAAAGGGAAGAAATCTTTCAAATTATAGTCAAAATTTAAAATATATGTGAGATAAAAAAAATAGCTCCTTCCTTTATTTTTTTTTTTTAATTTCCGAAAATAATTGTGTTTTTTGAAGAAACCCACAAAAAATTTGGTTTCAGAATCATATCTGAATTCAATATTCGATACGGCAGTCCATTTTAAAGTGCACAGGCTTGGAGTAACGTTTCTTTTCTCACCTCTTGGGTTCAGAAACGGGTTAAACAAACAGATTTCTCGACACTACATTCGACAAAATTCGGGTCCCCTTTCACTTTTGACACTTTGGTGTCTGGATTACAGTTCAGTTGTTGCTGCTGTACATTTAATAATAAATAACAAAAATTAACATCAAATTTACTGATGAAAATTTCACAAAACTAAACTTGAATGATTTTAAATAATTCATAACATTTCAAAACATCAGAAATATAAGGAGTTTCCAGATTAGCATTTATGCTAACTTTTAAGAATATTGCATCTCAAAATTTACAGTTACCATGTTTTCAAAACAAATCTAATTTAAACAAAAGAGACACATGTAGAACTAATTAACAAACACACTACTACCTCTGATAACCATTACGTTTAGTTGAAAAATTTAGGATAAAAGGAATGGGTGCTATTAAGGACGTAGATAAGTCAGTATTCTTAATGCAACACTAGTAGTCTAGAAACTTTCGTAAATGAAAAAGTATGACCCCATGGGTGATTCTAAGTAAGAAAATATTTTCTGAACATCCTGCTAAATTTTTTGAAAAAGTATGTGCTACTAATTTAAAATAAAAACTATACTAACATTAATTTCTAAATGCCAAAATTAGAGCTGGATGATACCTGAATTTTAATATTGTAATTTAACATTTACTAAATATCAATGTATTAATATGTTCTAATATATATCACCTTATTATAGAGTTGCAAATATAAGTGTGTTCTGTATAAAATAATACAAACACAAATCAATGTATGTGTGTGTTGGTTATCTAGAAAACAAAAATTCAATTTCTTTATCTGAATACATAAATTTAAAAAAGGGCTGAGAAAAGATAACTTTTTAATTATCTTCAAAATTCAATTATATATTTTTTATTTGAAGCAGAAGATAGTTTTAAAAAACTTTTTTTTTTTAATTTTTCAAAAGCAAATTTTTGGAAGAAAGAAAAAACATTTTTTTGCAAATAATTTTTAGTACAGAATCACCTCTTCACTACACCATGGGGAGAAAACAGCCAGAGGAAGACAGTCCCACGAGAACAATCAGCTAACTGGTATTTGTATTTGACCAGACTAGCATAATCATATGGACATACTGTCCTCAGCTGTAAACTGCATGAGTTTTTTAATTTACATGTTCCAGCAGTGCATTTGATTGCAACTAGATTGAAGATTATTTTCACAATGAAAGAAATAAATTTTACACAAGTAAATAAAAGGAAACTACGTCATACATATTTTCTTAAAAAATATGCTGCAATTTTCGTTCAACAAAGCTGAGTCTGAAAGAACAGTTTTTTTTGTTTTTTGTTTTGTCCATTTCTAAAAGTAAAAGGTATCATTTTAGGTATATGCTTGCACAATTTTTTCATCTAGCTGCATCTCATGATTATAAGTATCAAAATAGTATAACAGGGTTCATACAGGTTTTTGAGAAGTGGAAAATTAAAGTTATAAATATTTTGATTTAAAAAAGAGAGAAAGAGAGATGGGAGAGGGGGGGGAAGCAGAGAAGTACATATGCAAATATATAAGAAATAACTTATAAATTATAATAATTTTTTTATTAATAAAGACAAGTAGCCAAATCTCCTGTTCAGGTTTTCTGTCTAAATAAACATACATACTTCCCTTCCCTCCAATTTAAAAGCCCATTTTTAATCAGGCATGAAAGTATACAATGACAAAAAAAGCTGAACTTCCCCAGGTGGGGTTGGGGGAGATGTACAGAAGATGATTACATTTTCTCTTACATAACTCTTTTTCACAATATGATTCAGTACTACATAGAGAAATGTTGCGCTCCTTCAAGCATTTTGGAGCAATTTTCGGAGCAGCAAAACGAAATTTGTAGTGGGAGAAGGAATTTTCGTTGCAGCCAAAATGCAGATTTGGAGCAGGATAGTGTTTTTGTAGCAGTTAAACTAACAATTTAAAGGATAAACCGTAGTTTTTGAGGAGTCTGCCTAATAATTTAGAATGGTTGGTAGCATTTGGAACAGCCAAATATTCAATAATTCCTGATATGGTTTGTTGGTTTGGTAATGCAATATATAGTGCTTAAAGACAGAGGGGAGATAGTTAAAATTACAATAATAAAAACATTGCATGCTAAGGGATACTTTTTGGATTATCTGTTGGGTTAATAGATAATCCAAAATCTATCCTTAAAACCAATAGATAATCCTGTTTGGATTATCTATTAGTCTTAAGGATATTCCTTTGGTGTTTAAGCACCTGCTTTTTAACTGCATTTATGTGTAGTTTTTTACCAGATTCTTTTTACAACCACTTTTACTTACGTTGTTTTAGTTCCTTCATTCTTTGTTTTTCCCTTTTTATATTTTTTCTTTTTTTTATAAGGTTTGCAGGAGGAACTTAAGTGTTAGACTAATTTTTTTCTATATGCTCATGCACTTTTTAAAGATATTTTACTGGAGTATCACCTTCAGCAAGAAGGTGATACGTAAGACTTCCACAACCTAACGTTCTTCTATGAATAGGTTGTCCAGGATGGTCGCAAGACGTACACTCCAATATTACCTGACTTATAAATTATTTTAGTAAAATAACTGCATTTCAACTACCTTATTCCAATTTACCTAAATATAATTAAAAATTGAAAAATAATGAGACAAGATGAAGACTTTAATGCTGATATAAGCAATTTTAGGTAAATTATAACTGTTACATTAAAATTCAAATATTTAAAAAATATTAAAAATTAATTTTCTTTTTAACTTTTTTATTTTGCTGTCTAGTGTTTGAAATAAGTCAATATTTTTTTATAGTGCCGATCTCTGATGTAAAATCGTCTTTTCGATATTATGACAATATTTAAGCATACAAGGTATAGTGTTCCCAAAAGCTATGTTCCGACATGCAAACATAATCTTTCCCATTTTGCGACTTTAAGACCATATGCACAATAAAATGTCCTTATATATGAGCGCCAAATGATGGGCGATTGGATAGAGTGCTGCCTTTGGCATCCGGTATTCGCGGGTTCGAATCCCCCCTATTGACATGGATATTTGTAGCTATTCGAATCGGCTTTAAGCAGTAGGTGACGGCCTCATTATCTCTCGTATAGCGAAATAGTAGACCGTAGTACCCCTACCAACTGATATTTGACCATCATCTTTCCGATTTTGTGACATTGCGAGAGGAACATGCGGTATATCAGTGATCGGCAATTTATCTACATCGCGAAATCGTGTATTCCGTACTTAACTGAAGAATCTTGATGTGTATCACAAACACTGAACTCCGAGTTCAACTGAGAGCGGCTGTGTTATGACTAGGTGGGGTCTGCATCAAGATATTCTTGTGACACTGTTGTACATGATGACCAGCTACCTAATAGTGCTGGACATCTCTGATACAAAAGATATTTAAAGTGGAAGCTAGCATGACTTGTGCAGAATGACAAGAAATAAAAAATCGAGTATTTGAACTAAACATTTTTATTTAAGTTCTAAAAGTTTTCCAAAAAAAGTTAACAAAATAAACATACTAAATTTAACAATCACCTATTACAGAAAAACATTTAACCCTAATACCATTAAAAAAATACAAAGTAAAAAAAAAAAGGATTTTCTAATCTGATACTGCTACCCTCACAGCTGACCAAAAAGTGATACCTTGCCTCCTGCTTGTCAGCCTTATATATCCAGTAGCAGGTATATCATGCTAATTAGCATAATCATGCAGCTTCCTCCCCCCACTCAGCCAATCACAAAATTACACAGATCGTAGTCGCCGAGTGAGAGTTGAAGCCACATTAGCGTCTGCCGTGCAGACGTAACGAACAAAATAACTGCAAGAGTCAGCTTCCTTAACAAAAACAATCTAACTGGCGATTAAAGTGGCTGTCAAATCTCCTGCCTCATTTGACTTAAATAAACGAACTAAGACAAATTGCCGGGATTCACCGAAAGTTACCGATTCAGCTGCAACTTCTAACAGTTCACAAGGCAAAGTTATATTAAGATCCGCGTCCGACTAGTGCAGGACATACTTGTTGTGACATGTTTGTCCACGCTTGCTTTGAAAAGGCAGAATTTATTAAAAGAATCGGAAATTTACATACATGTACAAAAACGTAGGAAAAAAAAGGCGGAAATCGGCTATAGAAATCAAAGAAATGAAATTCCACTAAACAGCAGAAAATTTCCATCCCCCTTTTTTAAATTCATGTTCAGCCATTTACATTTATTTTTTTCCATTCGCAGCATCGATGGTACAAATTTTATGTTCATCTTTTTTCTCTGATTTCCATCAAATTCTTGTAAACACAAGACGCTCTCAGAAGTAAAACACGGTAATCCTGAATAAAATGCAAGTGCAAACTATTTTCCCAAACGCTCATTAAGTACAGAATATGATACGTATGCTGGCTACGGCACCGCTAGGAATAATGCAGCCGCCTTTCAAACCTGGAACCCATAAACATAACGCAATCGTCATTCCACCCTGAAAGAGTAGCCTCGCCTTCCTATAGTACGTTGAGTCAATCGGAATGGAAGTGAATCAGTATGCGTAGTCATATCTCCGCAAGCGCACATCTCAGTGAAAATATGCAGTAGAGGATATTGATTTCAACCAGGATAGAACCCCCCCCCATTTTCCAATTAGGATTTCTCGATGGATTTGCATTGATCTCAGAAACAGTCCTAAAGGCTGTCAAAAAAGCGGAAAACTTTCATGCCTGAGTAATAAAGCTTGCATTTTGGAAACTTCAGAATTTCCCTAATCTAAAATTTGTTAAATTTTTGTTGAATATATTTTAACTTTCAAAATAAATTTGAATCCACAAAGTATGGTTCCAAAAGGCAGATAAGTGAGAACAACTGTACAATGGGTGGTTGATTCCTAGAATTTGTGTTGCTTTTCAGCATTGATGTCAGTAAGTTTGAATTTTGCTTTGACTTGTGGGTACACTATTTAAATATGGTGAAGCATTATTGTAATAATAGCATTAAAAAGCCCTATTTTAACAAGCGTTATTTTACACATAAGAACTTGCTTGCTTTACAACATAAATAGGCCAGCTAAATGCATATTGACATGAGGATAATTACATTATTTTCTTTTAATTTAATCATTTTGTTTGCTATTTTAACAGCTGTGTAGTTCAAAATCACAACTTCATTGTATTCTTTTATTTATTTAATCATTTTGTTTGCTAGTAAATAGATGAGTTGTCTAAAACCACAAATGCATCAATATGAAACAGATTAAAAGTTTAGGATAAAAAAATTTATTGGAAAACATTGATTACACAAAAAACATCCATGAACATACATAATACATAAATAAAAAAAATGTTTGTCAGAATCATATTTTTTTTTATCTAATCCCAATCACTACAAAGCATGATAGCAAAAATATACATATGTATACATGTCGCATAATGGAAACATAATTTATAAGGCACTTGAATGTTTGCCACAAACAGAAACATACAAAAACTATAAAATAATCATACAAAACAATATTATCTCAGACCAGCTGAGATATCAATAAAAAGTTTTAAACAGCTGGATTGTCCTTCAGCAATTATCTATATTTAAATATAATAAGTTAGATTAATTTAAAGATGATATAATAATTGTGATTTTCTTTATAAATGAATTAAATAAAAATTAGAATTCCATGTCATAAAATAGAAAATGCAACTATAATTCATAGTATTTTATAATAATTCAAATGCATATCATTATGCACCAACAATCTCATTTTAAGAGAATTTTGTTATTTAGAAGAGTCAGTATAAATTGAAATTTGAGCTTTGATCACATAAGATGCAATTACAAAATTGAAATATAAAATACATTCTCAGATATACTATAATAAAAATAATGATAAAATCACATATGTTAAAACTGATAATTATCCTTCAGTCTTTGGATAGTTCTTTGGCCTGCAAAGATAAAGAAAATATATATAATTATGAATACTTGAAATTGATACATAAAAAGTTGAATTTTGTTCCCTAAACTTTTTACCAATAACAGAGCAATATTTGTTTTAAATTTTATTTTAAAACATTAACATTGCTGCAAATTTTGAGCTAACCTGATCCTAAGTACTATACATACTGATGTACAATGCATTTTTATAAATTTACAGCAAAAATTCATGTTAAACACAATTTTTAAATCCTTCCTGTAATCACATGGTAGAAATAAAAATCAAGTTGATATTCAAAAGGAAGGAAAATAGATAACATTTTTAGTTATTAGAAGTATTGCTTATTTTTGTTACACTCATACCTTTTATAAAACAGTGCCAGCAACACTATTCACTTTAAATACAGAATTCACAACTTAAAATTAAGCTCCCATTTCCTTAAGTATAATGAACCACTTCCAACTTAAAAGTGTGGCTAAATTATACACAGTTCTTGTATTTGTGTTAAAATACAACTACTAAATATTTAAACTAAAAATACAGGAATAAAGTGTACATAAAATAAAAACTTACAAATGTTTGGCCCGAGCAATAAAATCAGGGGGAAAACCTCTCATAAATTTGCAGATATCATAAAACTTCTTCATATGTAGAAGAAAATCATAGCATCCTTTATCTTCAGTCTGTTAAAAATAAAGATTTTGTTGAACTATTTCATTTATACAAATTTACACAAATATTGAAGTATTTGCATCAGTTCTTTCATTCATTTCAAAATGTTTTGAAGTCTTGATGTTTATGGTGGTATAATAAAATAATCCAGATGTTCTTACAGGAGTGAAAAATAAAATTACATTTTAAAATTTATTCCATATCTAATTTTTATTAACCTGCATGCTTCATTTCATTCATGTGCCACTTTTACTGTACTTTTATTGCCAGCTTGCAATAAGCCTTCACACGAAGTTCAGACACTACCATAAAAGCTGATAAATCCACCAAATTTTTTGGGCCTTTTTACAATATTTGTTATTTTTTCCCACTTGTATAATTCTTCCAGCTTTCAAAGCCTCAAACATTATATAATATTAAGGAAATAAACTGTGTTTAATAAAATTAAAGGACTAGAAATAATTCAATTTCTAGAACCATGCTAACTTTTTAAAAATAGTCTTAAAAACAGTATTTGTACAAAAAGAACTATTACTAAAATTGTTTAAGATATCATGTAGCTTGGGAGGGGGGGGGGGTCAAGTCACCAAAATTTTTGTAACGTTATAGGTAATAAAGTCTAAATTAGGAACATCAACATTTCTATTACCAAATTAATTTTTAAGATCAAACATTGTTACATATCTTAAAATTTTTGCCCTATAAATAGTACACTAAGTATTCAAGATAGTTTTTAAAATATTAGATGTATGATTGATGGTAACTTTAAAAAGCAAATTGTGTCTTGTAAAATTAGATCTTATGTACATTTTACAAGTTTATATTATATATAAAATACACCTTGAAGTGAATTTATAGAAAAAAATGTGTACAATCTTATACTCAATGCACTTTCAAAATACAAGTATAACTGAAAACATGGCAATAGCACATCTAATTAGGATTTTAAATCACTATTAAAACACTTCGGAATGATAAAGAAACAAAATTACATCTAATGTGTAGACACCTTCTTCATTAGGAGTGGCTTTAGACTTCTTAGGTGGTGGCAAATATACATGTTTGCTAAATTCCATTACTTCAGATAAGTTAACTAAAATAAAAATTAAAATTATGAAACATACTACACTGATTACTACCACACGCATTCAGCAATCTATACAATAACAAAAGCCCTAAAATTGGAGCTCCCATATTTCTTAAAGCTACTCTATATATCAATAGTACCACTAGAACAATAATCATTAGCAAAAAGATGTACATTGTGGTGATTACATTCCACTAGATAAATGTTATAAAGGAGTACACATCTATATCTCCTTACAGGGTTGTTACTCAAATGGGAGAATGAAATTCTGATTTTTTCCAGGTTTAATTCCACCCCCCAGTAAAACTTAAGACATTTTAATTTTATACTTATAGCTATAACAGTAAATTTCTCCATTTAAGAAGCTTTACTTATTAATATTTTCTCACTTAAGATATTTTATTTCCCCCACAACCCATTGTGAATCTTAATTTTCTTTTTATCAGAAATACAACACATATTTGAGGAAGAATTGAATGACTATAGAGATTAGCAATGTAAACCCTTTTTTATAGTAATAATTGATGGTAATATTTAGAATTTAGTTTTGATATTCTGCTTGTTGAGCCATACAAGTAAAATTATTTAGCAAAGTCCATCTAGATCTTTTTAAATGACATCTCAAATAGAGATAAAATTTATGGGTTATTTCAGTAGATCTGCAGAAAAGGGCATCCCTGAATGATCAATAGTACTCTCATATTCAATTTCTGAGGGGTGCAAATAGCAGTTGTTGTAAAGATTAAACGTTGTTCAATTCTGAACCAAAAGAGCAATTGGGCACAATTTTTGTACGAAAACAGTAGTATTTTTCTAATGTGAGCAAGAAATAATAGCCTAAATTTTAAACACTCCAACAATAAATTAATATTTGAGAAAAAAAAGTGTACTCAATTGGTTAAGCATAAAAAAAAAACATAAGTTATTTATAAATTATGTTAGCAAAATTCTGCAAATTTAAGAACACATAGATATTTTCTAATTTGAGGAGAAAAATGCATACATGTCAACACATTGAAACACAGTAGAATGATACTGGTGCAATACTTAATTAACACCAAACTTCAGGATATGCTGCAAAATCTGATTTTTTGGAGATTGACCTATAGAATTGACTGTGACCCTGACTTTTTTTTATTCAATTTTTGAAATTCTTGACTACTTTTTTTTGTTTTGTTTTCCATATCGCATAGCAATTTTTTCATTCAGATAGAAAAATGCACTAAAGACCTCCCGAAGTTTGAGTTTGCTTACAGGAACCTGCAATTTAGAAATGAACTACACAACTGCGGACACAATAAAATTCACCCATATGTACTTGAAATTTTGTCCAAATCTTATTCTGTCTTCAGTGCCACCCCCCTTTAGACAATCTGCACTTTTCTGCTATCTTCAGTGTACGTTTGAAATGAGGAACAGCAATACACTCTTTCGAACCCATTTTAAGTTTGTAAACACTTTTACATTGATCATAAATTGGCAAAATTTTTTTTAATAATTAAAGCAAATACCTAATTCACTAGTAGCTTTTCTTTTAGTTGGCATGCTATGTGGAGCAACATCAATTGGCATACACTGAGCTTCATCTGTTTTTCTGTCTCGCCCAGGGCAGGCACAAATTTTGACATCAAGCTTCCTTCTGCCAATAACTTGATTACTAGGTTAATAGAAAAAGATTTAATCAGTTACAATTCCTCATATGAGGGTAAATAAACATTCTAAAAAAAGATGAAAATTTTCAACTCCATTTTGTTATTTCTTGATCTCTTTTTTTTATGTCTGCAGGGATTAAGAACATGACAAGCTTACTACATTAAACCATAAGTTGATATGATAAAATAAAACAAATCTTATTGAAAGATTTTCTTTTTATTCTGCAATACACTTCTTTCTCATCATCAAAACCTTAACAATGACATAATTTTCAAGAAAACAGTAAAAAAGGTTCCTTTAGTTATTAGAGAAAATAGTATTAAAAATGGGAGGAGGGGGATGAGAAACATTGTTTTTATTTAATTATTTTGGACATTACTTTTGAACACTCCAGCCCAAAATATAATAGGGCAAGAAATAGGGTACATGATCAGAGCCTGTGATAATGACAGGAGCAATATAGAAGGGGCTTTATATATATATATATATATATATATATATATATATATATATATATATATATAATTGAACAGAAAATCATTTCTTTCACAAAGAGTAGGAATTTAAGAGAAAACAGTGGAGCTATTTTTTAAAATCTACAATGTTTTCACCAACTTTCCTGTTTAAGTTCATTACATAAAATCTAATAAAAAAGGAAAAAGATTTCTTGAAAGAATACAAACAAATTAAGTTTTAACAATATTTCTTCAAATAAAGTCAATGAATAGTGACCAATAAGTAAACAATTTAAACCTTTTATAGAGAGTACACAGTTAATTACCTATAATCTATCAAAGAAGCTAATAATACATATATGTATATTATTTTTGTAAAATTTTACTTACCCACTTTCAAGTGTAAATATTAACATCAATGGTCTTCTATTAGGTCCACCAGAACAAGATCCAAAACAAGCAAATTTATAGATGTATGTAGAATACTGCTGTCCAACTATAAACAAAAAGGGAAGTATGTGAAACCTTGACATTATGAACATTTCATCATATGGCAGGTTGACAAAAACCCAGCCAACCCAGATTTTTTCTGGGTATGAATAATTGTCAAATATTTTTTTTTTTTAATTTTTTGCTCTCTAAAAAAATTAAAAAATTTAAGTTACTTTTATTTTTTTTAAATAAAAATGGTTTAATTTGATTTTGATTTTGTCCTAAAGCCAAAAGTATAGCCTATGTGTTATTGAAAAGTTTATTAAAAATAATGCTCATGGATAAAACATGCAGGTTCATCTAACTTTATGCAGACAGAAGTATAGTAGGTATTTTTGACAAAGTACAGTTTCTGTAAATAACTTAACAGTCAATTTTATTTTTATCTTTAGTTTATCAGGGTGAACGACTAACACTATTTTTCATGCTCCAACCTGAAGCATGAATTAATTGGTTGATTTTTTTTTTTTTTTTTAAACAAATGTTACCTAGTCTTGTCACAATAAACAAAATAGCGAACAAACGAAATCTACTTAAATGAACAGGTTAGATTAATGTTCTATCGAAAATCAGAAGAATAATGGACTTCAGGGTAATTTGAGGTCACACACAGGATGACAGTTTTATCAAAATGATGTGAATTAGTAGAAGGAGGATGTTTATGTGACAAACTCACATAAACTGTCTGCCACGTTCAGCAGCAAGCCACATTAGGAATATCAATGCTGAACCAATGTGAGGCTAGTCTGTAGAAGTTACCTGTCTAAATAATTATGAATTACTGTCCATACACATAACAGAATGTATACATTTATTGAAAATTTCTTTGATTTCAAGAATTATATTTTTTTACAAGCTATGATTTAACTTGTATACACACTTTAGGTTATACCTTTCTACACAAAGGATTTAATAGCAGCAAAAATGTCTAAAGCAAATTTTAAAACAGAAAGAAATGTTTACAAAGTCTGAATGTAAACAATGACACAAAAATGAAACATTTTAGAAACAGTGGTAAAATTCTGCAATATATATATATACATATAAATTATTAAGAAATATCCCCAGTGCCCTTGGGGTAATGCACAACAGGCACTAGGGGGGCAGGGCCTATGGTGTAAAGCTCCATTTGGCACCATAGCATAGTCCCAGTGGTGCTGGGTTTCAAACCAGCTCTATAATCTTTATTAAAAACATCAAAACACAATTTACAAGATAGTTTATATGATCTGTGACTAAATACACACCAGCAGGATTTTCAAACGGAACTACAACACTATGACGTCCAGTAGCAGCATCAGTATGATAAGTTGCCGTAGAAGATTCACACCGAACAAGATGCTCAGCTTCTGGTCGACCTGCAATAAAATAAAAACATTTAAAATACCTGATTTTAATTAAATTTAGACATTTTACAGATAATTCCTATATAACAAATGTTTTAAATGAGCACTAAAAATTGATTCAGTGTTCGAAAAGTGCTTAATCAAAAATCTTCATTATATAAAAAAGAATACATTAATCTTAAACTTATTATTTACAACAAATCATACTACAAAATAGATTTTGAATATATTGTAAAATTATTAATAAAATATACCAATATGCTGTCTGAGAATTGTGAACAATTAAAAACATTTTGCTAATAAAAAAGATGCTTGAAATGTATTTTAAAAAATAAAATATAACATGGGTTAGAATTTATGAATCATAAAATATATACATTACCATTGCTTATCTCTTGCATAGAATGATTGACACATCTACGAACAATTTCAGACACTTGTTCAGGAGATGAATAAAGAGCCATTGCTCGAATAGTGATACTGTCAGCAGGCATCACAGTATTAACAGAGAAATTTATAGGGCATGGAACATCCTTTCCAACATATAATTTATCTTTGATCTCTGAATACTAAAAATTAATAATAAAGAGAAAAATCATTTCAAACAAACAAAAATAATTTTTTGGAACAATATAAAACTAGTAAAGGCAAATATACTTACAGTCCAGGCTACTCCTTTAGTATCTTTACTTTGAGAATGAAATGACACCATGAAATTGTATTGGCCGGGCCAATTTTCACTAAAATCATACACAAACTTTTACTATTCATTAACAAATATGAACAAAATTCAAAAATAAAAGATTTCAAATAAAACAAGCAAACAAAACACAAAGATTTATTATAAAGGTATATTAATAAAAATTCTGATATACAAACATTAATACTTTATTATTAAGTTCTTATAAACTTTCACTGATAGTAACAAAACAAAGTGAAAAGAATGTTTAAATTTTAATTAAGGTTTTTATTTTTTCTTTTGTTTATTTATTACACAGGAAAAAACCTAAATAATTAACCTTACTATACAGACAATACACTGCTATAAGGGTTGATATAACCTGAATCACATAAGCTCTAATACTCAGATTTTTTTTTTTAAACTACACAAAAATCAAAATTATATCTACTTATGTTAGAGTACTTTAATTATGCAATACAAAGCTGTTTCTGAACATTGTTCTGGACGACACTAGTTCCTACATTTCAATAACTTGTCATATACAGAAACTTAAAAATTGCCATAAATTAGAAAAACTGATTTAGAAAATATTTATATGAAATTTATTTTAGATCCGTTTAAAATTTTTTCTACTTAAATTTCTTTTAAACATTCAACATAAAAAACTTAAAAGTTTCAGATAAAGACAATTACCAGCTACAAAGATACTTGTTTAAATACTTAAACAAGTTTTATACAAATTTTTAGAACAGTAAATTTCTCTAGAAATTCAACGAACATTTTGAATGAACATATATAGCAATTAATCAAAGATGTTGATCAAAATTGTTCTCTACTTTCTCACACTCATAATTAACATTAATTCTCAAAAATAAAAACAGAAAAATGGAATGAAATTTAACAAATTCAAATCATGTTAATGTATTAGAAAAAATTTAATGCTTACCTGGCTGGAAGTGAGGAAGATGGGTGGGATGAATTTGAGGAAATAGTTTGTGATGATAATGGAACAGATGAATGCACTGCATGGTTCTATAACAAGAAAAACCTTTAATAAATCCTATTTGATTAAAATAAAAGCAATTATTTCCCCAACACAGGGACTGCCTCAATAAAGGATGGATACTTCTGTTATATACCTTGTAAGTTTATTATATTGTTAATTAGCTTTATTAACCTGTGCTTATACAATAACCCAACTAAAGAATATTGCAGAGACAAACTTTACTTAATGTTTTTAAACTCTCAAAAAGGCTGAAAAAAATATAAACATGCTTCATACGTTTGTTTCAAAGAGAATTAGACTCAATGTACCTATCTGTACAAAAAGGAAAAGCCACAAAATATACATTACAGGTATGCTAAGGCTTATCCAATTAAGTAGGGATAAAAATATATAAACAATTTTAGATTCTGCTATCATAAGATAACATATACAGACACAGCCAACCAAAATTATATACAGGTAGAACAAAACTCAAACATTCAATAAAATTAGTATTATTATAATTTTATATGATTAAGAGTAGGACTTATTGTAAAACTCTGCTACATGCAATGTATCTTTGAGTATTATGTAATTTTTCTAAGATAAAATTAACTTAAATCTAATCATCATTACACATGAAGTTAATACGAAAAACATCAAACTCACACAACTTACCAAGAATAAACAAAAGTATTGTATAAGATTATTATACCATTCAAAGAAAACTTAGATATATTAGAATTATTTTCTTAAAATCAATAGGACAAAAGTATGACAGCTGATAATTCAACTTTTTAACAAACACACTAAAATAAAAATATAAAAAGCAAAATAAGTAAACTTTATATTTACTTGTAACTTCTCCTGAATACTGTTTTCTTCAGTTAATTGGTCATTGGTTGTAACAGGAAGAATGCTGCTGCTCAACTAAAATGAAAAAAATATATGAACATTTAAAACTGTTTAATCATACAAAAAATATTAATGAATGTTAAATAGTAAAAATAAATCCTTATAATTTACTGTTAAGAGAAATGTGTATTGTCATTTAAATATTTTTGGCATACAAAACGTGTCAGTTCCAATTTAAAATCTATTTTTACTTTTTAAAGATAACCGAAAAAATATAAAAACTAATTCTATTTATCAACGTGCGTAATATCTATTTTATATACGCGTAATATTTAATTTATATAAATGTTAAGAATGTATAGAAAGCCGATTAAAAAGAGCGATAATTAAAAAATCACCAGTATGTGCGGCGCACATCTTGTAGGCAGCAACATTGAACGGCGCCCAGCGGACTTCCACTTCATAATGCGGCTGTACACTGCGAGCGAAATTCCCCTTCGTTCCTCCCTCACCTACGTCGTATATTTTATACAACACGCTTAGACGATGCAAGCTGCAACTTGTCAGACAAGGCGAAACAAGCGAACGTTACGCGGCATACTGAGTTGCACCGTATGTCGTCATACTCAAACGAAACCACTGGCATGCAGCAATGGGTCTACTTATTTTAACAACACAATACTACACTATACAATACGTGTCTGAACACATTTCAATCGTGATAAGTAATTTATCTATGAACCTTTCCCTGATAACTGTATTCCAATAAAACAATTTCATAATTACAATATTTTCAACTATATTGTAATAATTGTACGGGGATGAATTATGAATTTGAAAATTTTAAACCGAAACTCGATATTAAAAATAAATAAAAATCACTATAAAATTGCTCTAATTAATCCCCCCTTATACAAATAAAATAACAAAAAAAAGGAAATAAAAATATTTTTACAAAATTCTATGCAAGCAAGACTTACGGTTGTTCATTTTGCCAATAAACGTTACTTTTTTACTAAGTCAGTGGAAAAAAAAACCGGAAAACAAAATAAAAGGCTACAAAATATTACTTTGGTATTTAATATTAATTTGATAATTAAAATAATTTAATTTTCATTGAGGATGATAATCAAAAACAAGCACAGACAATCTATTTTTGTATATATATTTTATATTGATGGAAACAAAATAGAAACTTTCCTTTATTTTTCAATTCAATAATAATAATGCTGTCTTTAACAGTAATATGTATATATGTGTGTGTATTATAGAAACATTTAAATGTACAGTTTGTACATTCAAGAAGCTAATAAGTAATAACTATATAAAAATAGCATTACTATCACTACATAAAGTAACAAAATTGATTTTTTTAAAACCACTAGGTATAACTTTTATGACTAATTGACAGAAGTAAGTTTTTAAATTCCTAATACTTTTTTTTTTTAACATACAAATTATAGTTTGTATCTCTTCAAATTTCTATTATTCTGATAACATAGCAAAATTGATATTACTCTGTTGAAAATTAACTGAAACATAATTAGTTTAATAGCTACAATTGTTATTTGTTATAAAGTTTGTGAGTTATTTTATAATTATTTACTCTCCCTTTTTAATAGTCTATACTCATAGTATTAACCTTTAAATACTCAGTGTTGGCTTTTGATAACATACCCAATTTAATCCTTTAAAATACCATTAAAATAATGTTGAAGCTCTAATACCTAATTTGCCAATAAAATACACATTGTAGATATTATTCAATTATTTTCAATATGTAGATGGCACCTCTACTGCTTTTAAGAATATAGATAGATTCATTCGTTCATTTGTTTTCTACACATGCTTCTTGCTTTGTCTTTGAAAATTGGGCAATTAAGGGTTAACTATAAAAATGCGTAAAATCTTAATAGTTATTTAGATTTAGATTACTGTTTCAATGATGCATTAAATCTAAGCTACAAAACATCAAAGCTATATATTATTAGATTACAGTTAAAACTAATAAAAATTAAACTTCCCATAACTTTTACTACTATTAAGGCATAAAGTTGCACAAATATATTTTGGCCAGGGCAGATTTTTCCACCATTGGCAAAAATGTTCCAACTGTTGCAAGACCAACTTCATTCTAAATGTGCAATTCTGAAAGCAATCAGTGAAAATAAAGCATTTACAATAAAACATACAGAAGTAAATATTTAATCCAGCTCGTGTCTTGTAAGGAATAAAGATCTTTCATGCAATTTAGAATTCTTCAAATGCAATGTTGGCAGGTTTTTGATGCATGACAGTTTTAACCATAATTTAAACTGTGATGTTTGAAAACCCCAAATAAATTTTATAATACAACTTGGTGTAAAAAAGAAAAAACCCTACTGAAGAGTTTTTAAGGACTTAACTAAAAACAAAAATAATTTTCTTATAAGAACCTATTAGAAATACTTGATATAATGACCAAAACAATATTTTCTGGGGAACATATTTTCATGATTATCAACCAGACAAGGCATGTTCAAAAAATGCTAAAAACGAATATAAGATAAATCTACTTTAAATAAACTATAATTTTGAAAAAAGTATAACAATGTTTTGGGTGTCATGCTAAAAATAAATTACGAGTAAAATACAAAATTATACTTTCTGTATAAACCTGCCAAGCCAAAGAAGTTTAAAATCCTTCAATGATTTATGTTTACTGACCATTAAACAACCTTATACCCACTAACAAAAAAAGTTTTAAGAAAATGCTCAAGATTATTTCTTTTGTACTACATTTACTGTTGAAAATTTTGCTTTTATTTTTTATTTATTTATTTTTTTTTTTAAGGGTTAGAATGAAATTTTTATTTGAAACAGTGCTTGTTGCCTTGATGTTTTCACATCAACAAGTTTTCAATTGTTTTATTTATTGTTGATGAATGAAAATGTGTGCTATTTTTGTGATATTGCTAAAGATTCAATCCAACTTTCATTATATTGGAATTGTTTAAATTCCTAACATAAAATCAGAGACTTCATCCAAAATATCTTTCATTGTTTGTTTGTTCACTGAAATACCAATGGGTATTGATATGTCCTTCAAGAATTGCAGTAGAGACTTCTTTCTTGTAGCAAACTGCAAAATTCTGGTTGTAGTTTTATAGCATTGATGCTGTTAAATACAACATGGCAGAACCAAAGAAAAATTCAGTGTTGTTGTCACAAAAATGGAAAGTTTAATGCCTTTCCCTTAAAAAATCTGGCACTTTGTACATAAGCCTGGGAAACCTACAAAATGTTAATCAGGTATTGCCGGGGTAAATATGGAGAGTTTGCAGGTCTGAGTATAATATTGTATATCTTTACTATAATTTTCAATATACTTTCAATACTTCGAGGGAAAAAAAAAAAAAAGTTAATGCATGTTTGACAGTATATGAAAAATTTTAAATACTTTTAAATATATTGTATACATTGTACATATGTTATGACTCTTAACTCTTTACGAACTTACTTCAAGTGATCTCAGACTCTTGCAATATATTCATTTACTGATTTAGCAGCAAATTACAAATAGATTAATTGCTTTATCGCCATTTCACATTGTGAAATGAAATCTGATATCATCAGAAAATAAATAAATAAATAAAATAAATAAAAAATAAAATAAATTAAAAGAAAAAAAGTGTTATAAATTATTAGCAAAAAATAGGAACCATCATAAAAAAAATAAAAACTTAAGAATCCAAGGGATATAATTATTACAGTAAACCATTATCATCTTTAAAGCAAAACATATTTAGAAGAGGGAAGAGGGAGGAAATTAATTGTATTAATAACCCAATATAAAGAATAATCTTACTGTAATAAACATTAAAATTCTAAATTATCCATATCCATAAAAATTAAACAATTTCTTAATTCTCCCCAATGCTTTTAAGTAAGTATAACAATGTAAAATATTAATAACAGATTCTCTAGATTTTTACTGTAAAATCACACTATGGAGGGCAAGAATTAGTATTTATTGCCATTAAAAAATACAGAAATTTTAATATACAGGTTTATAAATTCTCGACTGGACTATGTTTTGATAGCAAACTTATGTAACTTTATTCTAAATTTATTTTAAAAGATAATTAAATGTGCTAATGAATCAAATAACTATGTAAGGCTATTACTTAAAACCCTTACAATTTAAGTATTTAGATTATAATCAAAAATAAGTTTTACGTTTGCTCTAGGAAATGTTAAGCTGCATTTCAGTTTCAGACTTCTGAGAAATAGCATTACACATTTAATTTATAAAATTGCATATTGTAACTGATGTTAAATTAATTATTAATATAATTAATCTTAATTATATATTTAGTTCAATGTAAAATTAAATGTCCTACTTAATTTTATATATAGTTCCCTTTCTAATAAGATAGTTTTTGACAGTTTAAATCAATTTTATATGATTACTATTTTAGAAACTAGTTGTTAAAATAAAACTAACCCTATTCAAAACATAAGCACTTAGTGGGTATTAATTACTGGTTGTTAAAAGGGATAATAGATATATTTTGAAATGCAAGGGCCATGACATTAAAATAATAAATAAACGACATTATTTATGGGTGAACGTTTTACAATCTCTACTGCATAAAAGAAAAAATAAATTCATAGCAAGTAATTAAATAATTCATAAAAACCACACATATATACATAAATATAAACGAATTAAAATTCTGTTATTCTAGTTTGTGTAACATTTGCATTGTGATGGTGTTTACAAATCCACATCATTCTTCTCCAAGACTTTATTTTTTTGGAAGAGCTCATACTTTTTAGGATTTCAATGAACATTGATAATTATTCCTTACTTCATTCTACTTATTTCTATATTTAACTGCTTTCTGGAAACTTCTTAATATTATGAAATATCAATTCTAACTTTTATCACTTCCAGCTCCTACACTTGTGCCATGTAGACCAGGTCAGTAAAATAATAACACACTTGTGTTCTATAAGCTTCATTCTATTGTGAGATGTGTAAAACAAAAGTACACTAATACTATGTTATTTTATGATAAAGAAAACAGTATAACAACATTTAAGTATCTCTTTAACCCTAGAAAAATAACCTACACCAAATTGGCACATAGGCATGTTATTTTGAGTTCATTCTTTAAGTAATGAAATTCACATTTACCTTTCTTGAGTAAAAGAGTGAATTCATATGCTCTGCATGTTTGATTTAGTTTACAAATAAACTTTTTTCTTGTAAGAAGGGGGAGGGGGAATAATAACATTGATTACCGTTATTTGAAATTTATTTAAATTCTTCATGATAAGTGCCAAAAAGATACAATTTTATTAAAACATGACTGGTAAGGGTGCTGTTATTTAGAGACCTCTCTCTGATATATATATATATATATATATATATATTTACAATATATATAGAATTGCTACAAAAAATAACATTATTATGGTCTTTAAATCTTAACTAATTAAAACACTAATGTATAAGAAAAATTACAATATACACAAATATATAAATTATAATCTAGTATCACTAAAAATATGCAAAATTATTAAGTTGACAGAATAAAATTAGTGTAAATCATGTAGGAAAAACTCAGAAATAATGTCTAAACTAGCTCTTTAGAGCATTAATTATTTATTAAACATTAATTATATATTAATTGAACATTATTTCTGAGTTTCATTAATTTAGAGCTAGTGTGAACATTAGAAGTTGTTAGTTATATCATTATAAAATTCAAATTTGCTAATGAATGAGAAGAAAAAAAAATTAACATGTGAATTCAACAGCTGACAAGGTTAAAATTACCCTATAATTAATAATGTTACATAACTGCTTAAAACAACTGGAAGAAAACAATTTACAGTTTATCTAAACATCCAAATGGTAAGCCCCCCTTTTGTATACCTTTAGGTAAAAGAGCCAAATAATAACTTCTGAACTAATATACATTTAGATTGTCAAAATAATTATGTATGACTAAGCCTAATGGATGCTGAAAATAAAAAAAGTAATTTGAATTTATTCTTCTTCTGTTACTGTCTCCAAATTTAATTTATTTAAATGGTAGACATTTCGAGTTCTTGTAGAACCCCATAGAAAATAATGTCAAATTGGATAAAAACTGCTTAACCTAAAATGTATAATATATTTACACAAAAGTGTGAAATTTAGTCCTTTATTATAAATTTTTAAAACACTTTCCCAACAATATTTCAAGATTTAAAATGCTATTTCTCAATTTAAAGTTAGAAAAACTTTAAATGAAATTTACCAAATTCTTTTTAAACACATCTGACACCAATAAATTTTAATTTTACTAATTTTTGGTATTAATCAACTATTGTTATTCAAGCAAAATTTGCCTCAATTGCAACGGGAGATTTCGGGTAATAAATACAGAGTATGGTCATGTTTCGTCGGAAAACCATTTCTTTTAATTCTACGGTAAATACAGTGGCTCTTCCTATGGAACTACTTAATTCCAATGCCAAATGTATGTATTAGTTTAATCAAATGCATAATTAACATACAGGGAATATGATCAAGATTCCAAACATTCTAAAGTACTGTATCAGCATAACATAACTTTAATATTAACCTTTTACATAACAACGTATAAATTATAGTAAAAAAAAAAATATTAATGGTTCCAATAACAAACATATTTATATACGCAACAACATACAACTCAAGTATATTTGGACCTACCTTCTCAGTCTTGTTGGCGAACGGTTCTAAGATATATATTACATTATGTTTTGCTTCCTCGTATTCATCCAAATCTATAGGTTCTTTTTTTATTTTCATCAAACTGAATTGTGATTGAGAAGCAATTTTTTTTAAATTCAATGTTAACAAAGTAAATTACTTTTTTTAGATAACGATATTATCAATTCGATAAAGAAATGCTAAATTCTTGCACTACGAAATATACTGAGAATCAATACATGAGATACAGAATGCAGAAGCTAAGTTTCACAAAACACAACAACTCAAGTACAGAATATTTTGAAAATACAAATTTTCACAAAAAATATACACAATTCAACATGCCCAGACACGAGTTTTGCACTAGCCCACTCGCGTATTTCCGGTTGGCTAAATTTACACGAGATAGAGGTAGAAAATTTTGCGCATGCGCTTTAGGACGCGAGCTGTATCTATATTTTATTTGTTGAGTATTTTTTATTTATTTCATAATGAGAATTTCAAAAGCAAAATTATGAATCAAGAATACGATAACGCATATAGATGCTATAATTTCGACGAGAATGGCGTGAGGCAACCGTTTATTTCGCCATTATCTCATTCTTAACCCCCATTCAAAATGGATGTCTTGTTACTATAGCGTAACCTTACTTCTGGAGGGATGAGAGGAGCTATTACTATGTTAAACACACAGTATGCGTGATGTAAAAGAGAAAAAAAAATATAATTTATACGAACAGTAATTGCTTTTTAGGATTATCAGGTCTGATTGTTGAAAATCTCTGATATAAACCACCAGTGGTGTATTCAAAGGTAGGGTTAGGGTATTCAAATTCAATCCATGGATCCATATATGTCTATAAATTTTTAATTTTGAACATAAAGATAACACTTTAGATTACGCACTTATATTTTGACACTTCTATTACTTTTCACTTATATTATACTTGTACTTTAGTACAATTGGACAATATGACGGACGCTTTACATGCAAAACATGTCTGTAGCACTTACACCTAAAAACCTACCCACAAATGAAGACCTAAGTCCTTACTCTGGACATTGCGGTTCGTTTCGAACCTCGTTGTGACGTCATTTTACGGATATTATGCGAGCAAATGATCAATGTGACGTCACAACGAACGTTCAACTCGACTCGCAACGTCCAGAGTAAGCCCCTGTACGTAACTGTATAGTACTATTGAATCATAGAAATAGGTTTTCGTAGCCCTCCGTTTTCAAAACTTCTTATTATTGCTTTTTTTTTTAAATGTGAGGCATTTGCTTTTATTAGTATTTTTCCATACAATTCGCTGATTTGTTGCCTATTTTATTAACGAGTGGATCAGGATAGCCTCTATGAAGCAAAGTTTCATTGAAAAATTACTTGGTTAACTGGCGCCATCTATTCATTAATGTATAAACTATAAAGGCTCCTCCACACTATGGTCCACTGCAAGCCATTACCACCGTCTTTATGGCTTACCGTGGTCGATGGTGACAGATGATAAAACAGCCTTGGCGGACGATGGCTTCGGAGGTGGTTTTTCTCCAAAGATCAAAGGCAGCCAGATGCGCATCTAAAGTGAGCAGTAGACCCTATGGACGAATCCACGAGCTCGGCTCATTTAATGGCCCAGCGTGTGGATGCAACCCGCGAACCATCGTCCAAGGTCACCATCAGGAAGTGGTGAACAAATGGCCATAGTTTGGAGGCTACATAAGAATTCAAGTAATCGTGAAGGCTCCTCCACACTATGGTCCACTGCAAGCCGTCACCACAGTCTGGAGAGGATATGGTTTATCGTGGTTGATGGTAGCAGACAATAAAATAGCTTTTTCTCCAAAGATCAAAGACAGCCAGATGCGCAACCAAAGTGCGCAGTAGACCCTATGGATAAATCCACATGTTTGGTTCATTTAGTGGCCCAGTGTATGGAAGCAACCTGTGAACGAGCGTTCACGGTCCCCATCAGGAAGTGGTGAACAATTAATTGGCCATAGCGTGGAGATTACATGACGTGCATGAGTATTAGCTCTAATTGTTAATTTTTATTTGTTCTCAATTTAATTTAATGGATAAAATAGCCTGATTTAAACATGAAAAAAATGACTCAATAAAATGTCATTGAATTTAATAATCTTAAATTTTCCTATACCTCTCAAAGTACAGATCATTATGAAATAATAATAAATGAAATTAATTTAAAAACTGAAAACAACAAAAACTAACAAAATTGATAATAAAAAATTTATAATTCATTTAACAAAAACTAGTAAGGAAAATATATATTAGTGAATAGATGGTGCCAGAGAACTAAGTAATTTTTCCCATGAAACCTTAGCAGCATAGGGGCTGTCGTGATCCACTTGTTTTTAATATGGAAGCACCATATAGGTAAGACAGCATCCTGCCCTATTAGGGAACAACATACAAATTATACATCAGCCAGACTCGGAAGGAATCAAACCCAAACCCATCAGGTGGAAGCACAATCAGCACTGCTGAGATATAAGAAATCGATACTTCAGGTGCAGAGTACTCTGCCCTAATGAGTGTCACCTAATCTATGATCTTATTTTCAACAGTTTTACTTCTCACAATGAAATATACACCCTATCACCGGCTCGGTCTAGGATGTTCCAAAAGCATCTGCTTTACCCCCACTGATTTGTCACATCACTGGCCAATGCACACTATCTTTCTTAACCACTGGCAAATCACGTGTAATGAGACACTATACATTGGAGCATGAATATCCCTGGTCACCCTATAGCAACTGTCTCGCTAAGCAGTTAAGGAGTCGTAATGTGTCACATGTCTCAGTGTACTAAAAATAGATGAATGGGAGTCCAGCTCTATGGACAAATGGGAGAAGTATGTAGTCACTTCCATTCAGAAAGAAAATTCAGTTGCAGAGGCATTTTTTGATTTTTTTTAACTGGTAGCTTACGGGACCCATGACTTTTACTCATTTTACTTGGAAAATCAAGACTTTCCATGACAAAAATAATCCATTGTCTAAATCCATTATTTTTCAGGTGCACGGGAACCATGCTGTGGAACTGTAGAATTATATGATCTATCTAATTTTATTAATGAGCTTTTCATTAAATGCACAGCAGAATTATGAAATACAGTTACACTTTATTCCAATACACTGTATTTACAAGAATATATTATGAGAAATTTAAGAAATAAAATTTGACATGTATCACACAGTTCATAAAAGGAATCTAAATAAACAGAATAATGAAAGGTTTAATAGACAAGAAAATAAATATCTACAAACTTTTAATTAAATGTATTATTACTGATATGTTATATTCATCTTAAGTGAGAGGAAAAAACTGAATCACACATGCAGTCAAACAGGTTTAGTCTGTATACAGATTTCACAAAAACCAAGGTTTAACAAGGAATTTATGAAAAATTGTTAGCTTAATGTTATAGGTTTACATAACGGTTTTGGTCCTTTCATCTTCATTAGAAATGAGTGTGACTGTACCATGTTTTTCCTAGGATGAAAAATTTTGTACCTAGATATTTTACATATACTTACTATTCTATTTCATACTTACAAAAAATATTTAAGGTTAGTCTTAACACTGTATATATTGTAACATTTTTTGTGTTTCTCACTTTTTCATATATTCAGCTTGCATATATTCCTCTTTAATTTATCACTACTTCACAATATTTAAAATGCAAATAGCTCTAACAGTTCATGCTATGAAATTCTTATTTTAAATATCTATCTATCCCAAAACACAGCAAGAAAATTGCCAAAATCAAATCTCACTTCTTGAATGAATAATCATAGCCATTTACAATAAACTTTAAGTATTAGGTCTCAAGCTAATTAGCTCACAGGTTGCAAAAAATTAATTGCAGAACTCCAAACCAAACCAACCAGTTTAGTAATAGTCACTATAATTTATGAAGATAAAAATTATTAATATTCCCTATTTAAGCAAGACATTAAATTAAAGCTTAATTTAAAAACTCAAATGAAACTTATCACTCTACCACAAAAATTTTGACAAAATTTATCTCTCTCTTCTGCCTTTACATTATTCAACATCACGAAAGAAAATATTGTAAAGATTTTTATAAGTAATGAATAAATTAAATTAAATAGTTTTTTTTATTTTGAAATGAAAATATTACTGTACATTTCCGTGAACAAGCCAAAAGATTTTGGGGCTTTTTAAAGACCTAAAGTGGGGTGGGGTTGGCTGATATACGGATCCACAAAACAGATGTATAACATAAAAAAAAAAAAAAAAAAAAAAACTCATAATGACGGAAAGTAAATAAGGCTTGTAAAAATTTCAAAACAAGAAAACAAAAATTGAAAAATAAATTTAAAAACCTCTTATCTGTGTTATAATAACTCCAAAACAACAGTACTATAACAATAGTGGATTGGTTAAATTTTTAATAAACATAATTCTACGGAACTCAGAAGCAATAAATTGCCAAACTTAGCATTTTTTAAAGTTATGTTTATATAGGGTTACCAGAATTGAAACTCATTAGCACCTAAGTAAAAATACCATTGGTTATGTGGTCTAGTGCCACGATTATCAAACCATGCTCCATGGCAGTAATCTAGAAAAGTTAGAGTTAATTATGAAATTCACTAAAACCCATGAAGTCAGTCAATTAAAATGTTTTTAATCACCACTTTCGAAAATGTGTTAAGATATGTCCATATATTTATCCCGAGGTGTAACTTATTCTCTACCTCCGTGGTATTTAAATTAGATGCCATGTAAAAGAAGGTTTCAGAAGCGATGGTCTAGCATTTCAATTTAAAGCATATTCATTGGAATAGTATTTCCCCCTGCTTTACCTGCTTCACGATATATTTGGAGGTTCTAGAAATTGTTTTTTTCACTTTGGCTTATTTACAGCTTTTGAACTTTGGGGAAAATTTTGAAGGAAAATTGCACCCTCGGCTGATAATTGAAAATACACGGTATATATAAAAATGGTTACTATGATGAGTGCAACATCAGTATTTAGTGACTGACAGTGAACTTCCTATTAAGGTGGCAATTGTTAATGGAGAGTAAGAGTGAACTTTTGAACAGAAAGTTTAACTGTCAGTTGTCAGGGACCTAAAATGTTCTTAGTCATCATCTAAGACTGACATCCCACTCAACATCTACACAAAATTCTTAATATCCAAAATTTCATTATATATAAAATTTTTGTTAAAACAGGCTGCAGTGTTTATACTAAGAAGTATCCGAAATTTAGCCATTACAAGGAATTTTAGATATGATGCTTCAAATTCAGTATTTTACCATGCTAAACTGTCCTAAACAAAAAATTATACCAAGCTTTGATGAAAATACAAAAACATAACTAGTATGAAACATAAAATTAGGTAATACTTTATAACAGGTGAACATGGAAAGGTGAATCGATATTTAATCAAAAAACATAAACTTTTGAATGATTTAATTGGAACTGAAATAACTTATAGTTAACTTAAGATCACAAGTTAAATAAAGGAATAAGAATAGATTTTTAAAATGGAAAATGCAAGCATTACTTAATAGTCCAAATTAGACAAACTAAAATCACAGACACAACCTACAAAGTTAATAAAAAGAAATGCCTAAAATCTTTTAAATAAAAATGTAAATCTACCATACAGCAAAAACAGTTAAATCTATAATTCGTTGCTTAAAAAATATTGAAATAATTGTGATTTTTTAAAAATAAATATTTAATTTGTTCTACTATCCAATTACAAAATAATGGAATGTATTTAGATTAAAATTTTTATATTTAATTTAGGTAACCAGTGCGTAGAATATACTAGATAGATGTTACTTCTTAAAACAAACTATTCTATGTATATTGCAAAAAACATAACAACACAACAATAATTAAAATTAGAATTCAGAAAAAAAAAATCAAATAAATCTGATTTAAATAAAAAAAAATCTGATTTAAATCAAATAAAACTGATTTTTTTTAATCTATTTTTTTTCCAACCTTGCATAGATCATAAATGTTTAATGTTTATAGCAGATTATGCAATATGCTCATTCGCCAGAAAGCAAAAGATAACAAATTTACTGATTGGATAAGACAAATTGTTGTCAACAGCAAAAATGATAATCAGTTTAACATTAAATAAATAAAATCTAATTCAATCAAAATTAAAAAAAAAAGTTTTGAATTGATTGTAAAGTTTTGCAAGGTGTTACATATGGGTACAATAGACCTGTGGTCGCAGTGCCCTGCTCTTGGGAAATCCCCCAAGGGCTGATCTAAAGGTATGTGGCAAAGGTGTTACACAAAGAAACCCTGCACTAAATTTCATGATCATGGGTTATATTATTTGCACATAATATTGTTCACACGCATTAAAAATAAGCATGCATTAGATAAATGTATGAACATAATTTATCATTTGCTTCATTTCAGTAGGCATTTAACATGCTTGATACACCTATTTTGTTTTTATTCGTAAAAAAAAAATTAACCCTCTTTTATAAATAACAAAAACAATTAAACTGAATTTTTTTTTTTTATTTCAAGTGGGTAAATCAATTTAAGAGGTTAAACATACTAAACAACCCTATTTTAAACAAACATACAATTAAAAAAAAATATATCTCAGGAATATTTAGTATATATTAAACCATAAAAATACTGATATCAAAGCAGAGGACAGGTCATTTTTTCAAACATAAAGAAATAATTTTATACTGTTAGAAAGCTAAAATATTTTTATAATTATTAATTTACTTGTATAATATATTTTTAAATTAAATACCAAATACTTGAAAAAAATCATTTTAAAAAATGATAAACACAATTTTTTAAAATTTAAATATTTATTTATAGTTAGTTTTAGATTGTATGAGGAATCGACAAAAGAAGAAACTAAAAACTAGCCTATAATAATAAATAATTGATATATAAACTAGTATCTATTTTATCATAATAAATTAATGGAGAAAATTCCCTTTAAAATCCAATTAAGACGGAGCTTTTAATTATAATATTATTGAACATGTAATGTTGATCACCTCCCAAAACTCTCAAGTCTTTCAGTCTAAGTTGGATGAAAGTCTAGTAATCCTAAAAACAAAATTAATTTCTACATATTTTTTCTACAATCTCTAAACTTAACTAAACTAAAATTTCTTTTAAATTTGTGCCACTCATGTTAATTCTGTCGTCAAGGGAGAAGTTACCATTCACTGTTATTTTAAATTCTATCCTGATGCTACTCTTTAACAATCACCTGCATGCTCGACCTGTGCTGTAGCATTTGTATTAGATACACTTATTTAGATTTAAAAAAAAAAAAAAAAAAAAGATAATAATTTTATTATGATGATCTCATTAATTAAAAATTTTTAGTTTAATTTCTATTTGTTCTGGGGCAAACACAAATGATGATGGGTGTATACAAGAAGCCTTGCTAATTAAATGTTCTTTGGGGTGGGGTAGGTAGTCTGACATACTGTTTGTATGCGTAGGTCATATTTATGCTCAAAATATCGGATTGACAGGAAAACAGCAAAAGTTGTTACACATATTAGTACTACCCAGGGGCATGTATAGCTTAAAGAATGCTATGGACTCGTGTAACACTACCCCCTCATTGCTTCACTTAGTGGATTTCTCTCATTGTATCTTTTGCACCTCTGTTCCCATGAACAAATAGTATGTTTTGACTTGTCTGGCTGTGTGGAGCAATTTTGCTTTATCACTTTCTGAGATGCCCCTACCTTCTAGGACAATTTTGTTTATCTATTGGACTGTTAGGCATCACATGCTCAAGACAAGCCTCAGCAGGCATAATCTCTCACTCTTTTTTTTTAAAAAAATAAAATTTATGCTCAGGGAATAAGTTTTTTTAAATTTATTTTTAATACAGGTTGTTTTATTTTTTTTTTCACCTTTATGTTAGCTGAAATTGACTTGGAAGTCCATACAGCTAGCTATATTAGGATATGGATTCATGAACAAATTTCATATCTGTCATAATACGTGAAATCAAGTACTTTTGTCACTTTTCCAGCATCCTTCATCCCTTACTATTATGTTGTCCATATTAAAAAATAGTAATAAAAAATCTTATCAAATTCAAAAATAACCTTTTTCTTTATTAATTCTGCTGCTACTTAACCAGAAGCTTTTTAATTTATATATATGTTTCAATTTTTACTCTAATTATGTAGGTATTTTTAATTATGTAAGTATGTAGTGCAATCATCTAATAATTAATTAGATGATTGCACTACATAGACCCTAATTCTGTTAAAATATTAGACTCTCCCTTGTAAACTTAAGGTCATTCTAGTCTTTTTTATCATAGTTAAGATATAACTGCTTGTCAATAGATTGTGGCATTATGTCTTTATTAGTTTTAACCTGTAATAACTTGTACTTTAGCTGTAACCACTGTATGAATCAGGTATACACTATGGATTGTGATATGAAGCAATATATTTTCCTGTGAAATATGATGCAAGTACGACCTTCTACATATTTTACTTTGTCAATCCTTCACCCAAATTTAATTAATGTGTCAGCATAAATTTTTATTGACTTTGGTTCTTTATTGATGATCTAAATTATGATTGAAGCTTAGAGTGGTAAAGTTTTCCACTGATATAACAAATAATTCATTATCCTGACTTTAAGATCAAATTAATTTCTCCTTTCATTCCAGGAGAAAAAAAAATTATATACTTCTGAAAACTTCCAAATGGAATGTTCTCTGTTTTGGGGCTTTAAAACTGTTTTAAAACTAATACATTTTAAAACATACTAAGCATCAAATAAACCTACAGAAGTTTCTAAAAATTTATTATTGAATCAGATGCACTTTATATATATACATATTAGATGAAATTTTTTTAATAAATTATATATTGAACCCTGTTGATGGAAAAGTAAGGAAAAAAAATTATTTTAAAAATATTCCACTTTAAAAATTACGTCATCACACATACAGTCATCACAAACATAATTAAATTAAAATTCCCACATCACCTGCATGGGGATTTGATCGTGGGACTTCTTGTACTGAAACCCATTAAGCTGACCACTGCACAACAGATATTGGCAGTGAAGTGTTTCAAGCGGCATTATAATAATCTCAATAAGCGTGGAATTCTGGATTTTTAATAATAATAAAAAATTTATCGGATCAAGTTGTGAATCTAAACCATTCTTGAATCAACTTAATTACATACACAAAATTTCATCAAAATCAGTCCAGCCATTTAGGAGGAGTTCTATTAAAAACACATGGACAGACGACTTTTATATAATGTGTGTGTGTGTGTATATATATATATATATATGTGTGTGTGTGTGTGTAATGTGCAAGATAAAACAGAAAGATTAAAATTAATATATATAAACAAAACTAAATAAAATAAAGCATTACTTACATTAATATCATTATTGATGAGTAAATTCGGATTAATTTCAGTAGAAGGAAATACCAATCTGAAATAGAAAACAAAAGTTTAATATAACAAATACAGAAACAAGATGTATGTCTCTTAGAAACTGTAAATTAATTAGAGTTCAAATTATACAAGTTAGTGATTTCTTTCTAAATAATTGTTAATGTTTTTTTAAATTTTTAATAACATTTTTTAGCTATTTTGTTTAAGTAAATTTAACAGAAGAAAAATAAATTTTCAGGTTAATTGTTAAATAAATTATAAAAACCCAATGATTTTTTTTCCAAACATTTCTCTAAAACTTTTAAAAACTGATTACTATGTTAAGGACCAACGATAAGCTGAATGACAAATCACTTGTAAAATTTGTTTTTTCTCATTTAGCTTATTTTTGGCTAATAGCAAATTTTGGTGTTTTAATGACTGAAAGAAAAGGGGTGAGGTAACAGTACACTATAAAAAATTTTTAAACTTTAAATACTTCCATTTTTTTTATACTGGATATATAGTTTTCATATTAGGAAAAATCTTCCATAAACGCAGAAATTAATATTTTTTAAAAATCTGCTGTGGTATGGATATGTGCAGTCATTCAGAATTAACTTTAAGGAGTAGGTTACAGTCTATTGCAAAAAATTAACTACAGTGATCCAAACTAAACTAAGCATAATAATTAGAACCTCTAAACTTCATTACCACAGCACCACAATTTCTTGACCAATACCAAACACTTCTTTTTTGAATTAAATAATGTTTATTAAAAATTTATTCTTATTAAATTCATTTTTCATTGAAATATAAGAACTATTTTTAAGTTTTAAGTAAATTTACAAATGGTGTTCAAACATATTTTTACAATTTTAACTTTCCCAGAAACATAAGCAAGTGAATAGATTAATGTCTTACTCTTCGAAAAGTCCAACAATTCATGCATTTATTCCAGAAACCCGGAAAATGATAGAAAAAAAAAAAAAATTCAGTATTGCCAGGTTAAACCCAGAGAGCTGACAGGTCTGTATCTGTATATATATATATATATATATATATATATATATATATATATATATATAAAATCGTACTAAAATGATTGAACACCCTCTGTAACAGTTTTAATTAAAATAAATGCTGTTTAGAAAACTAACAAATTTTAACCATTTAGTTATTCTGTTAGAGGTTGAATCTAATCATACATAAAATAAATATGACTAAAAATGCAAGATGAAATAGTTTGCTTACAAGTGTCATGCTTAAAACATTAATAATTCTTTTATAATTCAATAAAAAATTTAGTCCAACTATGATAACCAACTAGTAAAGAAGTTCTTAGTAACCAATGGATACTTTGGAAAAATTTTTAAGGCAAAGATATCCTCACCATAATTAAAATATCTAATGTTGTTACAATCTTTTTCATTTAATACTATTTGAATGTATGCTTACATAAAAATAACTATACAAACTTACTCATTCCATAATAATTCAAATGTCTCATTTGATAATAAAGAACTTTCTTGTGAAGATGGAAGCTCAGTTTCTTGTGAAGTTCTAAACTCAAAGGTATTTTGTTCTCCCATTTTCTAAAATAAAATTATTCAATTGTGAAAATATGATAGATGAGACAGAATTAAAAAATTTATTACTCACCTAATTTTTCACCACTGGAAATATTTGTGAACATATAAAATAAGGTAATATTTAAACTTTCTTAAAGAATATATTTTAATCAATTTGAATAACATACTTTGATTATGTAAAGAGATAAACTAGAATATTTTAGTTAAAATTTATGATCTAAAATGTAAGTGAATAACTGAAGAATGCTCTCAACTTCTTTAAAAACTCCTACACATTCAATACTTTAATTCTTGCTTTACAACCATACTACCATAACACACAACCACTACTTCAAATATTTACCTATCATATCTTCCTTTTCTCTCAATATATCCTGATACTGCTGCTGTTTTTCTAGATAGTGAGAAGTTCATTAGTTTTATGTATAACAAGTTTAGGAATAGATCCAAAATACTTAATCTGAAAGAAATGTAATGCATATGTTAAGTTCTGTAATTTAAAAGGTAAAATACCACTGCTCATCTAAATTAAAAATATATATATATTTACTTAAAAAATTTAAAATTTTATATGAAAAAAAATATTTAACTGTACCTGTCTATAATTTAAATCTGATGATCTATTATAAAGTAAACAAAATTTATGAACTCAAAAATTATTATTAATCTACAGAATTTATGTGGCAGGCTTTAATTTCTTAAAGTTACCATAATTTATATACATGAAAAGCAAAAAGCTAAAAACAATATTTTTCTAACAAATTACTACATTTCCATTAGACAGTTACAAAGACTTATCAATAGTTTGTTTTTGTTTTCCTGGAAATCTAAAAAATTAGATTTTCTTAAAAACATACTAAATATATAGAATGTAAGAAAAATTAAGCTAATTAAAAGAAATTTCTATTTTATAAAATTTTATGTATCATAAAAAAAAAATCTATTATGCTTTTGCTGTAAATTACAACAACTGCATGATACAAAATTGAATTCAATTACAGTCTGGTAGAAAATTTAAAATTATTTTAACTAATAAATAAATAAAAAATTTTAAAATTAATTTCAAAAGTTCTATACATAATTTAGAATTTTGCAAAATTAATATAAAAAAATCCATTGAATCATAATACTTTGATCTATATAAGCAATTAACTACTTTTACTCAAACATTACCCCTCCTTGATCTGATGTTTTATTGATGACAAATTGCTTTTCACACCTTCAATACATTTGTCAATCAGCAATTATAAAGTCATCTAATCTAAAAAAAATCAACTCTAAAACTCAAAAATAAAAGAAAATACAAATTAAAATATAAAATAACTATTATTAATGCCATTACTTAAAGAAATTAATATATAAAAAATTTTGATAATTAAAAAAAAACACTACTAAACAGTTTGTGACCAGCAAAGTTTTCTATTTTGTATTGATCAAAAATACATGATTTTTATTTACTTCAGTACAATAAGTAATATTCAGAAATGTTAATGATAAATAGTAATTTCACTTAGATTTTTAAGTAATTTATACACACAAAATAAGCAAGACAGTATAATGAGAAAGATTTTCAGAAAAATTCAAGCTTTCTGGAAAAAATGTTTATTAAATATGTGTTAGAAGATAACCTCTACAAAGTATGAACTTTATAAAGATCTGACTATCCACAACAGTTTAGTTGCTTCTATCTTTTTAAAAAATAAAGACACAAAAGTTTGTCAATAAATCTGTCAGCAGTTTAAATGAAGAGGACTAGTAGTTATAATTTCAAACAGCTTATAGAAATAATAAAGTTTTAATGCTTGCTGAATTATTCAAAGTTATACCTGAAATATAAAATACTTTATAATGCATCAATTTAATTTCACCTATACCTACAAATAAACTCCCTCTACATCACCAGTTTCTAACCCGGGCGGTGCACCATCAATACAGAGGGGGGTTACATATCATTGCCACAGAAACTTTTTCATAAAATAATTTTTCACCATAACATCTACAAGTAAATATAACTTATCGTAACAATAAAAAATCCAGTTAAAGAATGTGTGTTCTATATAAAAGTTAACCAGAGTAAAAAATTTTAAAAATTAGCTTGTTTAAAATGTATCTATATATTATACTTATTACATATAAAAGGAAGGGAAGCATGGAATAAAAGAGTATAGTAGCATAAGGTTGAAAACCATTGCACTACATGAAAACAATAATCAGCTAACACATATTGCCCTAGAATTAAGTTATTGAAAAAGTTATTAATAGGAATTATTAAGAAAGTAAACTGAATTATTGAGAACTACATCTGAAATATAAAACACAAAATAACACATAATTTTAAAATTTTAGGAATTACTTAATATATAGTAAACAAAAGCATAATGTAACACTTTTCTAATCTAAAATGAAAGACAGCAAACTTAATAGTTGATATATAACTGATAAAATCAACAAATAATGGCACCGCTGCTATATAGCAAAATTTTTAACTTAATGATTAGAACCAAATAGTTTTTAAACAGTAAAATTTCATAATTATATATCACCAAGTCATGAGAGGGCTTTGATCCCTCTTGAAAATATGAAGCTTCATTTTCATCTGTAAGTAAGGCTATTTGAAAAAAAAAAATTCCCTAGGTTTTATGTAAAACAAAAACAGCATTAATCACACTGTTTTAGAGAAAGGAGGAAGAGGGAGTGGGTGCAAACTCTTACAAGCCAAACAGAAGAATCTTTGTATAAAAATGTATAACTTTTCAATATAACAGTTGTGTACTGTTAAACAATTTCATTACGAAGAAATTACAAAGCATCCAAATTTCTAAATGGATTTCATGGCTTAGAAAAAGTAAATTTTTGTCAAATTACTAAAATACATTAAAAGAAAAATTGTGATAAAGAAATTTAATAACATAAAGGGAAAAATAAGGATTATATTTACATGTTGAGTTAAAAATAAACAAAAATAAAATGTACTTGACAGCCTATACTCTGCAAAAATGTTTAACATATATACATAAAAAATACACTAATCATTGAGAAATAATTTCTGGCTATGAAAACAATGTTTATAGAGAAAAAATATCAAAAAGATTCTTAACCACTGTAATAAATTATATATTTTACAACACAGATATCCATGCTATAAAAGAGTAAAAAATTGCAACAGAAATATGTGTTAATATAGACACAAGAACTGTATAATAGGTTTGTTTTTATAAACATTAAGGGCTATTCTAACTGTCAATGTCATTTTTTAGTGATCTGGAGGAACTTTTGAAACTGTGTAAGAATTTGAGGTTTAAATGACTGGTGAGTTTACATAAAGCAGAAGAAACAAAGGATAACCTTGATTTACACTGCTAAAAGCAAATATTTAAGAATGTAAAGCATATTAAAATTTTATATGAAAATTTTAAAAGATATACTCAATACTAATACTAAATAATAGAAATATGTACCTAATTAATACTGATTTTAAATCGTTAGATAAATTTAACATCAAATTTCAAGTAATAACACAAAATAACGGCACGCAGCGTACAGTATCAGAATACAAGAAAATTTCTTCGTGTTGAAACTTGTCCGCTGTCCGGCTTTTCGATATCACAGTTAACTTATGACTTTAACTGTATTGAAATAGTTTCGGTATTCAAAGATGTTAATATACGTTTTTTAAATATATGCTTTTTCAGGATAATTTTATTTATCATAGAAATACTTTAATTTATAACTTAATTTATAGCAACTGCATTTAAAATGAAAGTAGAAAAATGTAGTTGAAATTAAGTTTTAAAAACTTTTTGCATTTATTTCTTAGTACGATATGATTAAAAGTACAATTGTTCAAAATAAATTTTTTTATGGTTAGTAAATCTTCCTTCAGTCTATAATCATAAAAAGTTTACATTAATATTTGTGTTTTCAGTTGTTCATGACCGTGTTGTGTTTAAAAATTAATAAATAAACATTGTGTTTGTACACACACACACACACATATATATACACAGGACCTATTTACGTGAGCAACACTTTAAGCTTTAAGAGTTATGTGAACTAAAAATGTATTAAAATATTAATATCGTTATATTTATTACTCACGTAAATATGTGTTCGAAAGTTCGTGTATTATTATTAAGTTGTGGGTCTTTCAATCCTATTACTAACATGCATCTTAGAATGTTTGGTAAGTTTTACATGCGCATCTGTAGTCGCTACTCCATTAATTGTTTCTTCCCTTGTGACATATCAATCTTTTTTTCTATGGTTGTTAACTTTTATCTATTTTTTTTTCATTACTTTGGTGTTAATATATCTCTATAAACATTATATGTATGGATTTTTTTTTTTAATTTTAGTCATTTATATGGTTTTGTTTTTTATACTCATTTGAATCAAGGTAAAAGAAAGAAACAGATACACAGCGTATAACCTACGATCGTAAATATTAGTTACTCAATCAAGCACTATCGGAGCATGTAACGTAATGTGCTCACCTAATTCCACTCTTAAGTTAATAGGACCGGATTTTAGTTAGCTCTATGATTAACAGTGCAAATTAAACCAGAACCTACTGTTCATAGCCTATTTTGAATGTAAATAAAGTAATAAAAGTGGTATTAAAAAGTGAAGCTGAAGTATAATATCAAACTATGTTTTCTTTTCATGTATTTTGCAAGTTTCATACAGGGTTCAGCACTAGCCCCGTTTTTCACAAAGTCACTATTTGTATCATTGGTCACTTTTGTTTACTATTTCTGACTTGTAGTTACATTTTTAAACTTGCTTGCTTTTGTTAAATTTGTGGTTTCCGCGCACCTGGAAAGTCATGGAAAATCATGGATTTAGACAATGGATTAATTTTGTCATGAAAGGTCTTGATTTTTCAAGTAAAATGAGTAAAAGTCATGGATCCGCTAAACTACCGATTGAAAAAAAGTGTATTGAATTGTTTAATTCTATATTTACTTGTCATTTGGCTGAAGTTACTGAGTTTGGTATTTATGTATTATTCTATTGACCATATTACCAAGTAAAATTTGTTCACCAACGAAACTCAAAGCAAGAAAGCTTAATGGGGGGGGGGGGTAAATGTATATTATTCTGGTTTTTTCTTAAATTGTAGATTAAAATTTTATTAATATAATAATTAATATTTTTTAATAAAAATTAAGATTTTTGCCCAAAATATAAGTTTTTCTCTAGGGATACTGTATATAAACATTATAGAGTTATATTTGGTTATTATTCATGGTCACCTGGATAATACCAAAGTACCCTGAATTCAAATTGGAAACATTTTGATTGAAAAATTGCTATACGATTAAACTTAGATATGTAGGTACAACAATTTATTTTTATGTATGTGAGTTTATTAACACTTATAAAGTAAGTTTATAGTTTTTTTTATGATAAAATTCCTGTAATTTCTCTAAAAGCATATATTTTATTTGTATGTACATCAGAAGTTTTATTCATACATATTTTAACGAAAGCTTTTTAAAGTCATGGAAAATGATCAGTTAAATCAAGGAAAGTCATGAAAAGTCATTGATTTGAAAAATTTTATTTTGGCAGATACCCTGTAAATTGGTAACATTTTCTGGAAGGAAAAAAAAAAGCATTATGCTCAATGATAACCTAAAAAACTTCTGGTCAACAATTTTGGAAATACCTAATTAACTAACTTATATCTCGACATCTGTTTAACATTATAAAACTAGTTTCTCATAACAAAACAGTGACCCAATCTCTTTTAAGGATAGTTTTTTCTTTGTGCTTCAAAATATAAGGGTTTTACAGATTCTTTGAATTAGTAGATTTCTGAGGTCTTATATCTTATACTGAAGTCAGAGAAATTTCATGAGTTTTTCAGGTTGGAAAGATCAGAATATATCCTCATATATTGGAGAGCATAACTGCAAACACCATACAAATCTGACTGGATGATCTTTTTTTTATCACCCTTTTTTTTCAGAACTAAGTACAAAAATAAATTTTCTTAGATTAGGAATCAGATTAGGAAAATCTGGATATACCAACATTCAATGTAAAAAGTTTATTATTTCTTGTTTTTATCTTGTTTTCCAACTTGGAAAAATAGTTCATTTGTGAAAGTTGTACCTTGGGTAGCATAAGTTCCAATAAAAATAAAATTATAAAGAATGAAAAAAGAAAATTGACTCAGTTGTACGAGGAAAAAACTACCAGTCTGTTAGAAAAGTTTGGTTCTTAGTAAATTGCACTTAAAGCTTTGATTTCCAAAACATTGTACAGCAAGATAATGCCCTCACTTTTTTTTTTTTTTTTTTTTTTAAATATCAGTAACCATTATTTAAAGGAGTTGTATAAATAGGCTCTCTTTTTCATAATGGAATGAATTTTTTCACGTTCCACTAGACTGTAGCCAATTGGGAGAATTCTAAAATTTCAATTAAAGGTTTTCTGAGTTTTATGATTTTAAAGTTTCAATTTATTCAGTAATAAAATTAAATATTATTAAATTGGTAGATCCGTGGTATCAAATGGATTTACATGGCATTTTGGCTGATAATGTTATATACTACGCCTAGTAGAAAATTAGGATATAGAGGTCTTTAAAGTTTTATATTTAAGAAAAAAAAAATGCCCTATTATGAGGTTTTGTTGTCAAATTATTTCTGTGTTTGGAAGCATGTACATCTGTGAGGATGTATTATTTAACATAAAATATATCAAATCATAATATAGAAACTATATTAAAAGATTCTACAGTCAAAAATATAATTATAGGCACAACAACAAAAATTGATTTAAAAAAAAAAAAATCATTGTCCAACAGTTTCATCCCAAAAGCTTTCATTGCAATAATTTTTTGTTTGTTTTATGACATCTAAAAATTTTCTTTTCATATTTTATAAATGTTTGTAAGTTTTTTCAAGCTAATTAATAGTAAAATTAGTTGACTTTTTAATTCCTTACCTTATGGCCCCTAAAATGTTTGTAGGAGATAAAGTGGTCACAAACTAAGTTTAGCAGCTTTATGTAGGCCGTATCAGCTGCAGAGTAATAGAGCTCTTGTTTTGTTTTTGAAAATTCTGATTTTTAACTGAATATTTATTGTTTGTAGAATACTCCAATAATTTCCACGCCGAACAATGGCCGATTGGTTAGGGTGCTGTCCTTCGGTACCAGAGTTCATGGGTTCAAATTCCACTGTGGCATGGATGTTCGTAGCCATTCGGATTCGGCTTTAATCTGTAGGTCCAGGTTTCATTAGCCCTCGTGTAGCAAAAGAGTAGACCGTAGCACTCCAAACCAATAATTCCCACATACTGCAAATTTTCATTTGCCAAATTTTACTGTGTTTCTTATATTATGAAACTAGGAGTTAGTTCTGTTTTCAAAATATATTCTACAGTCTCAGTGTCATACTGTGATATGAAGAAAGGTGGCTGTTTCTGGTGACACCACAAAGAAGAGAGCATAGGCATAGAATTTTAAAGCATTTATTGAAGGGAGAACATTTTAAAAAGTTGCATTGTTCTGGGAAACTCTATCTCACTTCTCTGTAAATTCCATTAAAATGTCTGGAGGTAATTTCCCCATTATAGAAAATCATATGGTCCAGATTTGCACTGCTTAAAACTTAATTCATGGACCAATATAATCATGTGCCTTAGAAATAGCATTTCTAAGAATTATATTTTTAAAAGCCTGAAAGATGTGTTTATCTTGCTGAAGCTAAATTAACTCCAGAAAAAGTATTTTATTCATGTATATTGGAAAATTTGTTTTTAATTCCAATCTCAGGATTAAAATTTTCAAATCTGTTAAACATCATAGTATATCTGTTCTATTACTGTAGATTATGATTTCAAAAGTAATAACTTGCGTTAAGTGCTTTCAAGCATGTAGCTAGTTTTAATGATATATAACATTAACTATATACACAAAACAATATAAGAATGATTTCAACATAGTTAGGAATTTGCAAAATGCAAGAAATATTTTTAAAATGCTGTTGTTGTTTTGTAATGTTGTGATGCTTTGGGAATTTCTAAATAGTTTCATATTCTCAATGAAACAATAAAGTAACTAAAAATATGCCAATTATATGTTAAATAATATTAAAATTGTTCTGTGAGATTGAAATTTTTATTTAAGTTGAGTCTACAATACAAAGTAATCATAAAGTGAGAATTACAGTAGAAAGAGAGAACTATTTAAAATGTACAATAAAAATTTAACTTTTGTTCAGTTTTTTTCTTTTCTTTGGTTTTTATAATTGCTTAAAAAAGGGCATTTTGAGTGAATATGTTAACTTTTGTCGCTGACTATATATTTTAATAATTCTCTTGTTTAAATATATTCTATAGTTAGGTGAGCTAATCATAATTTATAAATAATTATTGTACGTAATTAATTATAATATAAATTTTGAATCTCCAAGTATGACTATTATCTTAATATTATTTTAACTTGTTGACTGCCCTTTCACCCATATTCGAGTAACAGCAAAGTTTCTGATGGGGCCACATCACCTGTATTGGGGTGAGGCTTATTTGACTACTTGCAAAAGATATTCGTATGTATTTGAAAAGATATTTCACAGGAAGTAACAAAATTATAGAATTGTTATAAAAGTAATACAAAAATGGTTTACTGAGAAAATTATTGTAAGTCCGGTGAAAGCCTTTTTGTTCACTGCTATTTGACTCACTAAGAATTAAGCTTTTCATTTTTCTTTTCAATATTTCAACGAATTAGGGTAAAGATTTTAAGTTATATTCTCTTTACTGAGAAAAGATTCAAACTGATCGTGTAAAGTGGAGAGATGATAAACAGATGCAAAGTAATGAACACAAATAAACAGTAATGATATCATGGAAACAAATGGATTGAGAAATTATTCTTGCAACCACCAGCAATTTGCAGTATGAAAATATCGATGGGAGCACCCAGCAGAATATGCTTTGTACAGCAGTACTCGTAGTCTGAAGGATTTTTCACTGTAATCATGTGTGACAGTCAACATGTTAAACACTCCATCAAAATGATATAACTTTCTATTTTCTAAAATAAATTTTTGATATTTCAATTATAAGGTTTATAAAAAATCTGATATAATATATTTTTTTATTTATAGAGTAAATATTTAATGAAATTTAATTACATTATAATTCTACGTTAATTCTTTTACGTGTTTATCTCTTTAGTTCTATTAAGTTATTGATTTTTAATATTTTTTCAGAACTGGCAAGAGATTACCTACATAGTTGTGGGTTGTATGAAGTTGTTGGTGGCATTATTTCACCTGTAAATGATGCATATGGGAAGAAGGATTTAGTCCCTGCAAAACACAGATGTGAAATGGTTGATTTAGCACTGCGCTCTTCTGACTGGATAAAGTAGGGTTGTGTTTTATTATATTTTAAAGTTTTTTTTTTGCTTTCTTTGGAGAGTAAAAAGATAAAATTTTTATTTATTTTCATCTGATAATGAAAGTATGTAATTATACTATTACTGTTACCTTTTATTCCTTGTTAAAAACATGAAATGGACTTTTATGTTAGTATTGTTTTCCAAATAATACTGTATTAGAAAGAACTTAATATAAAGCAATTTTCATGTGTTCATATATTATATGATAATGTAACAGGTTCATGTGATTCAAATCAGAGTGACTTAAATTTCATTCTTTTATGGATTTGAAGAATTTTTAAAGATATAGTTTAAAGTCTAATTTACAAATTAGTATAAGTGATACATTAAAAATGCATATTCCAAAAATTAGGTTGTATAAAATTAGTCTAATAAATATTTTAAATATCTCACTATACATAGTTCATTTGTTGAAATTTGGTTTATAAACTTTAAAATATAAAAATTCCTGTGAATAGTTTTTTAGTGCAAATAAATTATAGTAATTTTTTTTCAGTTTTTAAGGAATGAACAAATGGAAATACATTTTATCTTTTGTTCAGTTTGTCTACATGTGAATGACATTATAAAGGAAATCACAAGCTGTTAGTAAAAAGCAATTTCTTTATCCCCTATTCAAGCATGAATGATATATACTTTTATTTTAAAATTTTTAGGGTAAACCTCTAGATGTACATTATAAACAAAATAATTTTTACTCCTTTGGGTAATTAGACGATATATGTATGAAAAAATACTTGTATTCAAGGAAGAAGAAACAGGCAAAACTGCATCTTTAACTTCATTAGAATTATTACTGCATCTTCATATCACTCCTATTAAACATTTATTTTTAATAAGTGTTAATAATTGTAACCATTAACTTTACAATAATTACTAGTTCTCAGTTCTGTAGATGGGTTACCTTGAAATAATCTTTATATATATATATATATATATAAAAGTTAACAGATTAAGGAAAGTTAGAATTCTTTAGTCCTTAGAATTAGGAATTAAAAAATTGAGTCATTTGAAGAATGTTGTTGAAACAGCATTGAGGTTTGATTTATTTTGTCCCAGTATTAATTGGTTTACAATCTGGGAAGCCCCTTATATGTCAAAATTATCTGGAATGCTATATTCAAGATAAAGACTTTCTTCATATTTTTCTTGAAAAGTTCAACTAACATTAAATGAAAAGCGAGAGAAAAGGGGAGAACTGTTTCAACAGCATAAAGTGTTTCTTGTAGTACAAGTTTTAAGTTTTTTCTTACTTCAAACTTAAAGATTTTGCAAAATATTTAAGAGAAAAATATTAATCCTTTTTGGACTGTTGGGGATTTTCTGGGGGACCAAACTGTTATTTGGTCAAAATAGAATATAACTATTTTCAATTTGTTTTACATTTATATTCACAATATGATAAACTTATTTTGAGATATAATGCATTGCATGAAGCAAAATTAATGTTTAGTTTTACATTCATTAATATAGTTCATAATAGAAAACATATTTTCAGCTACTTTAAATTCCTATTGTGCATGTTAAATGAAAATTTTAAACAAATTATTGTGCTTCATTGGAATTTGAATTTCAGCTCTTTACATTTTGTTGTAATATGTAGTTATTGTGTAATAAATTAAACTAATACTTTTCTCAAAATTTTTATATCAAGTGTTATATAGCAGTAGATAACAAAAAAGAAAATAATAATTTCTCTTTACATGTCTTTTAATAGATCTTATACAAAGGAAACCATACATTTTATATAAACTTTCTCACTTTATATTTTTAAATAATAAATATAAGTTGTAAATGTAATTTTTATTTATCCTCTGTTCAGATACCTGCACATAAGAAACTTATTGTTCTTAATGATTATTTTATTAAACTTTTCTTAAGAAAAAAAATAAGCAATATTTCTTACAGATTAGATTGTTGGGAGAGTGATCAAGAATGTTGGGTTCCAACAGTTAGAGTTCTTGAACATCATCAAGCTATTTTGAATTCAATTACTAATGCAAACAATGCTGCTAATTGCTCTGTAAAAAAACAAAAACTTGATATTGAAAATTTAAATTGTAAGTATTTTTTTTTTCAAAATATGTTGTGTTATGAATTGAAAATGTAGTACATAATTCTTGTTGCTATTACTAAAAAAAAAGCTTTTTGCTATGTCTATGATTATAAATAATTTTTTAATATTAAATAAATTTTTTGTCTCAAGGAAACTTTTATCTGATAATCATATGATATATTACTTTGTAAAACTGTTAGTGTTTCTTGTCTTCAAATCCATTTGTAATGCTTTAAGTATTTCACTGTATAAAACAGATTTAAACTTTAATAATCTGAACCAAATTATATAATGGAACATTACTTGTAATAGAATTTATATATATATATATATATATATATATATATATATATATATATATATATATATATATATATATATATATATATATATATATATATATATATATATATATATATAAATTATATAAAGTGTTAAGTGAAATATTAATTATTAATTTCAGTTTTTATGCATGTCCTGTGAAATGAAATAAATAAATTTAAATAGAAAATAGAAAAAAAACCTGGTAAGCTGAGAAGATTTGAAAAATCATTAAAATATCAGGAGACTTCAGGGTTTTTCTGAATGTGGTCTGCAAACCAGGAAAACACAAGAAAAAATTTAAAAAAGTATAAAAATAAATAAATAAATAAATAATAGCATTATTGCTAGCAATGTAAGTAAAATTTATTAGAAGTAATTTAAAAATATTTTTTAATTCTTCTGGAAAAAAAGGCAATATTTCAGTAACAACATTTGGGGCATAAACTTTTTATTACTGTGTATAATTTTAGACAATACTGAAAAGATCTATCATTTTTTTCTTAAGGAAAAATGTGAATTCAACTCTGCTAATCTGCTTAAATTTCTAAAAGTGTGTGATTGCATATTTTCTCTTATTCTACTTAAAAAAAAAAAGAACAGGGAATTTTTAGGGCAAATTTTTGTAGAAATCTTGCAAAAGCATTTCATCAATTATTACAAATGATGTAGTAAAATTATAAATTATATTAGAAATGTTTTTTTTTTTTTTAATGTATAAAAGTTTTGAAAGTATGGATATATAATTAATCCTAAATTGCATATTCTGCAGTTATGATATGTTTGTTCTCTCTCTCTCTTTTTTTTTTTTAAACCAAGTTTCTAGAGATACACCAAAATTTTTTAAAATTTTTTTACAATCTAAGTTTATTGTAGGAAAGTGAGTTCCAGTTTTTTAACAAATTACAGAGCAGATTTTGTGAAATTTCTTTTATTTCAGTTAATTTTTAGTTAATAAGATACTATTTAATTGCCACAGAAGAGATTTTGATCAATTTATATTATGAATAAAATATTTGCATTTAAAACTACTATTTTAAAAGACCCCTCCCCCCCTCAAAAAAAAAAATTCTATATATTTATGGTTTTACATGAAGAAGGATGCTGCTGCATTATTGAAACACCATATTTATTATAGTTTTACACATTGAAGCAGTATAATAAATTCATTCTTTTTGTTTTTCATGAATGTTGGTATGTTCGTATGATTATGAAAAATACTCAGTATTGCCACATTTTTTTTTATATTTAAATAAAAAAAAATTTTTTTAATAGTTTTAATAGTATAGAAATTTTTAGACCCATTCTTCACTGAAACATTACATTCATATCAACACCTGTTAAAATAAATAATCCAAAAGTTTATTTATATAAATGAACTAGTCATGAAATCTAGTCAGAAACTAAAGCAGATACTAGTATATATATTTATACGTGCATGTGTGTGTATTTAAATTTAGTTATGACCTTAAAATATGTTCAAATAATTTTTATTGTTTCTAAGTAATATAGTAATAAAAACTTTTATTTAGTTTAGTTTAGGTTTTGTACCTATTTAGCTGAAAAAATTCTATTCTGGTTTTTGTTCTCCTCTAAAAAATACCCCTCTTTTATTTTCTTTTTTTGTCCTTTTTGTTATTAGATTGAAGCCATGTTTAACTATCTTTCAAAATTCGATACCTATTTATGCAAAATATAAATATCTGAAATAAACAGTAATATTTTAAATGCATTGTGTAAACATAGTTTTATGTTTAAAAATGTCCTGGAATTTTAAGTTTATACTGTCAGTAAAAATTTCTGTTTCTGATTAGAGAGAGGAAAAAAGATAGCTTTAATAAGAGTGAGTGACTATCAGCATTGTACACACTCATGTTTTTATTTTGGATTATAATTTCAATTTGGGATATTGTCTTTTTCCCTTCCATACAATTGCTGATTAAACCAAGATGTGTTCTTAAAGAAGATTCTGAATTACACCATACCTTTAAGCCAAACGTTGGTTTTGAACCTGCTGACTATGATACCAAAAGGCAGCATGCCCTACCCTTTCAATCATCATCTCTAAATTTTATTATAATTTCTTTAAAAAAAATTCTTATTTTGGATGTATGTTATTTAAAATTTTGCAGTCCCAAAAATGAAATTTATAACCAAAATATATATTTTTTAAAGAGATTTTTGTATTGTTAGTATACTTGTAGATTTTTTAGACTTAGGTGTATTCAGGTAGAAAACAGCTGTACATTCTTAGTTGAAAAAAATTGTTTTGATTTAATTCCATGTTTTTAAATATTTTTCACTAAGAGACTTTTTGTACTTGTTTAATATATTTGAATATTTCAAAGCTTTAATTAACAATCATTTCTGCTAATCTAACCTTTTAATTTTGTAATTTTTCAGCTGTGAATAATAACGAACAAAAGCATACATGGGATTTATCCCATCCTGTTAAAATTATGTTACTGTGTGGTGGAGACTTGCTTGAATCATTTGGTGTTCCTGATTTATGGAAAGAAACAGATGTAAGTGACTTAAACTTTATTGGTACTTTTTAGATTTTTACTTTTCAAAGAACATTAACACTTATTTTGGCTTTTTTTTATTCTCAACAGAGAAATTTTAGAAGTGTAAGCACATAAAGTGCTGATATTGTTTATATATACTAGTGTCCAAAAGTTAAGCATAATTTATAAAATGAAAAATATATATATATTAGTAAAAACTGATAAACTCATATATTATCAATCAGCAACACCAGTATTTGACTCATATTGTCAGAGACGGTTATCCAAAGCTCTGGCTTCATTTCTCATAGCCACACAGGTGTATGAGCTTCAAAACTAACAGTTTGCAGGAGACTCCATAATGTTAATCTCTATGTCAGATAACAAGCAGTTTATATTCCTCTCATATAAATGTGCTCATTGAAACTGGAGTTTGGAACAGTGGACCAATCTGATGTTTTGGGATGAGTCTCACTCTAGCCTAAGTATTGATTTTCATAAAATAATGAAATGGATATATACAACTCATCACTCAGGACACAACACCATAGAAAGAAATTATTTTCCTTCAAGAAGAGTCATTGTGAGGCCAGTCGTCAAGATAGACAGTTGTACTGAGCTCCACATCTCTGAGACAAGGTCTATTACTAGTAAAAGACACAGAGAAAAATTCTTGAGCCTTATGTTAACCTGCTTGGTGATGCCATTAATCTTAGATTCATATTCATACATGATAACATGCTTTTCCTCCATGCAGTTCTATTGAAGACTTCCTTGAAATGATCTGTTAACTTTCTTGATCTTAATTTTATAAAGCACTTGTGAAATATGCTATGAAAATAATTTACAGCCTTCTGCATCTACCAAGCTGTATTCCAGAATGGAAAAGAGCTTTCTATTTAAAACTCTTCGAAGCCATTCACAATCTTTCTGTAAATTAGACAAAAATTAGATTCTTTTATACACTTTCTTAGTCTTAAGATTTATAAAAGAAATATATATTTGTATGTTTGTTACTAATTTTCATTTATATTTCTTTTTAAAAATAAGATAACACATTTATAAGTAAAAAATTGCCTAGTAACTTTTTATTACATTCCAGATTACACAAATTGTTGGGAAGCATGGTCTTGTTGTCATTACTAGAAATGGTACAAATCCTGAACGTTTCATTTATGAATCTGATATACTATCAAGGCTTCGGGTATGTATATATAATACTCTTATTTTTAAAATCATTTGAAGGGAAAAGTTTCTAACTGACAGCATCTGAGATCACATTTTGCAGCCCAAAAAAGTTATTAAAGAAAGTATTTTGAAAAATTTCAAGAAAATTTATGACAAAATTTCATAGGTTGTTCAAAAAATAAATTTGGTCATTTGTCAAATAAACTGACATTATTAACAGCTCTTCAAAATTAAATTGTTTTGGGTGTTTTAATAAATTAAAAGGATTAAACCTTTGTTTTGATAAGTTATGCTTGTCAGTTCATACATTGTACCTTTGTTCTATTTGCAGAATTTTGCAAAATTTTAGTCTCTTTTTAAGTGTGGTATTGTAATCATGCACAAAATTTAAAATGTAGTACTCATGCCTTTACAGGCTAGAAATTGCTGTTATAAAGTGTATAATTAATAAATTTAATAAACATGTCTTGAATTTAATCATAGGCATATTGACTTAGTCTTTTTTTACTAGAAGTCACTAGTTCTAAAATTTATTCTAATGGTTGGTTGGAGTGCTACAATCTGCTTTTTGCAACATGAGGGTTAAGGGGACTGAACCTATCGCTTAAAGCTGATTTCAAATGGCTACAAATATCCATACCAGTAGTGAGACATGAACCCAAGATCTGTGGTACCAGAGAGTAGCACCTTACTCATTTTGTCATTTTTTGGCTTGTTTTAATGAATTTTGTTTATAACTTAAATTATTTTTTCATATTGTAATTTTAAATTTTCTTTATAGAGCAACATTCATATTGTTACTGAATGGATTTCAAATGAAATTAGTTCAACTCACATTAGGTAAATATAAGAATTTTTTTCACTCTTCTACACCTTATATTTTACTTAATATTAGTTTTAATAAAAAAAAAACTCAGGCTTGAAATATAATTACATAATTTGAAGAAGTAGAATTACTTATTAAAGCATGTAATAAAAAAAATTTAATTTTATCTTTTAAGTTTTTCTCTCACAGCCATACTCTCTAACTGCTATAAATTGTATATAATTGTTTTAAAAAAATGTGAAAAAATTATGCAATTAGACTGAAAAATATAAATTTTTTTATTTTTCCCCATTTTCTAAAACGGGAAATATAAATATATATATATATATATATATATATATATATGTGTGTGTGTGTGTGTGTGTGTGTGTGTGTGTGTGTGTGTTATAAATGCATTTAGATATTAATGTTTCCTTTTTAAGCTTGAGTAGAAAACTTGCAGTAGGAAAATTATGTAATGAAAGTGAGTGTCACATGATCAGGATTAAGTGCTTATAATGTCACAAAATTTGGTGATATACCTTTGTTTAAAATGACAGTTAATTAAAACATTCTTTTCTATGCAGATAATAGAAAAACATTCTGGGTAAAGGGACCCGGCTCCCTCAAGGTCGCACTGCACTGTGTGTGTATATATATATATTTATATGTATATTCCATTTACATTAAAATATACATTGTAGTAACATTTTTGTCTTGATGCTATGTAGATTGTCACATTATTAAGGGCTACAAATTGGTTAGTGACCAGTGTTAAACGATATGCTCAAAGGTAGCACATCCTCACAATGTAAGCAAAGGATTGAAATTATTTTATGATTCAAGTGAATTTCTTTGTCTCAGTTCTTAAGTTTGGTCTTAATTTGAATTGTGATTTAAAGTTACCAATTTAATCCCCTTTTTGAGAGCATATTTCACCTTCTAGCATTTTATTAAATGCCTGATTTATACATTTGTTTTATACTCTTTTAATATAAATTTTCCATAAATTAAAAAAACTTTTGGAATTCTTCTTTAGCTTTTATGATATCAGTAATAATTTTGTATTGTATGTTGAATTTTTAGAGATACTCTAATTATCCTTTAGGTATTTGGTTTTAAAATCCAATAGCAATTAACTGAAAAAACAATTGTGAATAAATGCATTTTTTATTATTAACATGCAATCCAGAGTTAATAAGAACTAAAAAGTATGAAAAATTGTGTTAATTCCCTAGGTACTGGTCTCTTATATGCATATACTTACTCATTTTAAACGTTTAACAAACTAATTAGTAGAATTGATTTTTTTCCCACTTTTAGAGTCTTTTTTAAGGTGGTTGGATATCAGCCTTAATGAATTTCTTTAGCTCCATGTTAACCTATGAACAAATGGTTTTTGGTTAAAAATATTTTACCATATGATACAGTTGAAAATTCTACAGGTTTAAACATGACTAAATTCTTTAAAACAGATGAGAAAAATGTTTTGTTTGACATTGAGAATTTTTTTTTTTTGTCATAGTACACAAACAATAGCATTTTATACCAACATAAATTTTTAAAAAATGCACATAATTCTAGAGAATTTTCTACTCCATTTCATTATAAAAAATATTTTTAAAAAATCTTCAAATTCAAGCTGACTAGAAGTAGAACTATTTTCCCCATAGGCTAGCATGAAGATAGATGAATTCAGTACAACTAACACTCAATTACCTTAACAATTTTTAGTAGGAACCTTTTTTTTTTGTGTGTGTGCATATGTAATTCCTTTTTTATAATAATTTCATTGTTGAACTTGTGCATTTTCATTTCTTTCTCTAACTTTTTAATGCCACTGTGTTGCAGATCTTCATTCCAAACAATTGATGTTGTTTCCCTGAGCTTTAAAAGACAGTTTTGTTCATTGTTGCTATCCTGTAACACTACAATTAACACAATATGCTTGAACAATCTATACCAAATGACAATACTAAATTTAATTTTTTCATCATAGTTTCATATTTCATTTTATTAGATACTTATTATTACTGAAATAAACTTTGGATTCTTTTTGTAAAGATAACAAGTACTCGTAAGTGTTATGTATTTTTTTTTTAATTAAAAAATACACTTTTTTGCCAGTAAATTTTCAGCTTTTTAAAATTGATTTTATATGTTAAAATAATATTCTAACATATGAGAAAATATTCTGTAATTTGAGGTTTTTGAGATACATAAGCATAACTGCTACCTTGTATAATTTGTTCAAACAATGTATAAATGTACAGATAATTGTATGATTGTATGAAGCATTTTTTGAAGATACACATTTTAGTAAAGTTAAAATACAAGATGATAAACTTTCAAATTCTGGATTAGAAGATTTATCAATTATCAGAAGTAATGAAAAGGTTACTATTATTAATAAAAATTTCATAAAGTATTTTTGAGAAGATCAGCAACATATAATCAGCTTAAAAGTGGGAATTTTAAAAGATAAATTGAATGTAAGGTATTTTGTTTCTTATTCATTAAATAAATACTTTGTTTCAGTACATTCAGAATAGTGATTCTACCAACGATTAACTGCACTGATTTTAATTTAGCACTTTGCTAAGGAAGTTAGTTGAATGTGTGTAAGTGTATATACATGTGTATGTGGTTATGTATAGATGTTCTAAGAATTTTAGAATTGTTTTGGTATTTAGGACTATGGTGCATGTGTATATGTTTATAATATACCATGAGATAAAATTGCATGCTAGTAAAATTTTATTAATTTTAAAATTGGAATGTTGACAGCTATTCATAGGGTTAAATATCTTATACATTTTTTTAATTACAGTCATTGTGATTTTAATTCACGTTGAATTATCATTTACTAATATAATATAGTTGATTTTAAATTAGTTTTAAATATGAAATCTTAACTCATGATTTTTTATAATAGCTTTTAAAAAGCCAAAAAAGTTACATTTGTATTAAATACTGAATTTCATGTATACTTATGATTTAAAAATACTTCCAGGCGTGCTTTGCGAAGAGGGAATAGTGTAAAATATTTGCTGCAAGATTCAGTATTACAGTACATTAAGGATCATGATTTATACACAGCTAGCAAGTGAGTTTTTTCCTTTTCTCTATTCATACCAAATTTTGTTTTGTTTTAGTGTATATGCTATATATATACTCTAATATAATGTGCACACTTTAATTTAAAAGAAAAAACAGCAAAACTGTTTAACTTGCATAATACACATACTGTAAATTTGATAGGTTTGATATTTTCCACATTTTAAACCAGTTGACACAGGGACAATATGAATCAACCTCTAATGCTGTTTCAAAATAATTCTTCAGCAATACTGTAATTTTAAAAAGTTTTAATACTTGGAACAAAGAATTCTAACCATTTTAAAAAATGCTACAGTGCCAAAAGTATAAAACCACTAAGCACAAGATTAAAGTAAAAGTACTTTGAATGTTCTCAAATAAGAATGTGTTTTGATATTATTCTGTAAAGTTCTTGATGCATCATGGTTCACATAATAGAGTGGTACCTCCCGTAACGGACAGTCCTGAATAGCGGGTACCTCTAATTAGACAACATTTTTGCAATCCCCAGTTCCAGTAATATAGGGTTGTCTGTGTTATCTACTCTGAATAGCAAGCACCTGTCTGACAGTCATTTTCAAACTTCAACACACTAAATAACTCTGTGGTATAGACATATTCACAAAACTTTTTGCATATCTTTGATGAAATGCCCTCCCTCCCCAATGGAATTTATCCTTACCCTCAATGTCCCCCACCCCATCCTTTATCTTTTTCTGCATTCAGCAAGGTTCGTACGATGCTTAAAAATGCTTAAAAACTGCTTAATTTCGAAACGCGTTTTTAAGGCCTTAAAAAGTGCTTAAAGAGTGCTTAATTTTCCCCTAAAGTCCTTATTTTTTTTTTCTTGACGACAGTTTTTATTTGAATATTTCGAAATCGTCTATGAAAATCATAAAAGGTCGCTCAGGATTAATCGTTCAGTGTGAATGAAATCAGACACTGCATCGCTCCTTTTTTTCCTCTTTTCCATTTTTCTAGAAATCTCTCCTTTATTCCTTATTTTATGGCATTCCTCCTTTTTTCCGGCTGTTCCCGCCTTTTATTCCTTTTTTCTTTCGGCCATTCACTCCTTTTATTCGTTTTTTCCTTCTTAACATTTACTGAGTTATGTAATGATGGAACGGATTACACACATCGTCTTTCCCCTGTTTTGATAACATTTTTGTTTTTCTAACATTTTCTTTCTGTGGGATATTCATCTCCCCCTTCCCCCTCGAAAAAAAAAGTCTTAGGCTATTTATTGGACGTACAGGTGTTTGATCGCTATTTGCTAACTTTCAAAACCAAAGGGGAACCCAAATTATTCGATTGTAGTGTCGAGTAATCTGTTTAACTCGTTTCTGAACCCAAGAGGGGAAAAATCCGTTACTCCAAGCCTGTTCTCTTAAAAATGGACTGACATATCTAATATTGAATTCAGGGATGATTCTGATCCGAATGTTTTTTGTGGGTTTGTTCTAAAAAAAAAACAGATTTTTTCGGAAATTAAAAAAAGAAATAAAGGAAGGAAGAAGCCATTTTTTTTATCTCACGTATGTATAAATTTTGACCATAATCTGAAAGATTTCTGTCTTTTTCTTATCCTTTTTCTCTTTGCCGTGTCCTCAATTTTTTTTCTGACAAAGAGTAGGAAAGTGTTATCAGTCGATGCTCGCAACACGTGCTTCAAGGTCAAAAAGCCATGTGGCGCGGTATAAATGAAACATATAGAACTTGTGCGGTTCTAATTATAAAAGTACTACTAAGTCGTAATTCTCTTTTTTTTTTTGTAAAAAAAAAAACTGTTATCTGGGTTTCGATTCCAGAAAATGCGCATTTTTTAATGGACCATTATAGTTAATAGTGCGATCATAATATGGGGTTCTCATACGGTAGAATTATGTTTTAACAACCTGCGTACTTTCTTTATAGATATCTCCCGAACTCACGTGCATGTAGACCGATCGTAATACTGTTTTATAGATCGGTATTTTTTTAATATCGCAGTAACAGTATTGAGATTCCAATCCCTCCTATAGTTATTTCAAATGGTACTTTATCTTATTGACTGAATTTTCTGCTATGAGCAGTGTCTGTGAGAAAATGACACTGTTGCAAATAACTTACGAAATTTTGGGTATGCAAGGAAATGAAAAACCATAACTTTTAACGGCAATCCCGATAAAAATCAGCCCTATAGCTGAATCGATAGGATACGGCCACGGGTTCGAATCCCACTCTTTGTTCATAGCCGTTCAGAATTGTAGCAATTAAGTAATAAATTCCAATGTCTTTAGCCGTCGGGTAACATAAAAGAAAACTCTAGCGCTTTAAGACCAAACTAAATGGTTACAAATCTGTTAGTCTAAAGTACAATTCGAAACCCCTGGCTCAGATACCAAAAAAAAAATCCCGTCCTATTCGATCGTCGTCCCGAAATATTACTATTTAAAAAAATTTTTTTTTAATCGTCCACTTAAGAAAAATAGCCTTATACAGTGCATATATTATTTAAATCATGAGTTTTTAAACATTTATTAAAATTAAATCTAATGATAATTATTGTATCTTTCCAAACGATCAAGGTATAGATTTTATTGCTATTAAGAAATTCAGCAGTCACAAAATTAAAAATTTGTTTATAGAGGTGTCTTCTAAAAATTTGATATCTAAAATGCGCATTTATATTATTATTTTTTTAAAATTAGAATTTTTGAGAAACTTCTGATTTGAATCTATTTTCAACATTTTTTGATTAGGAGACTCGAGTGATTGTTTATATTTGTAAAAATTATTTAGCTTCTGGTATATTTCATATTCCGGCACTAAGCACATATTTCATACTTAGGTACTTGTTTTTGCTCTATGTAAATCAAATAAATATTTTTAAATTGTTTTTTACTTTCCGATTTTCCTCATTTTTTCCCCTCTAATATTTAACATCTGGGTCTGCTACTTTTATTAAAAAAATTTTGAAATTTTCCATTTAAAAAAATTAGACTTATACTGTATTTTTTAAACATTAATTATAAATCAATCTAAGAAAAATTAATAAAATTTTACAAACTAGTTAAAAACAAATTTTAATGTTACAAAATGTTTAAGTTTTATTTAGAAGTGCATTTTAAACCTTTGCTATTTGAAATGACTTTTAAATTATTGGTGTACTGTTGAAATCCCTATTTTAACAAACCAGCTTATAATAAATGAAAATTTTGATCTCATGATTTTCCTTTTGTTTGCATGCTAATTTATCCATAAATGGTGAATGTCTATTTTATACATTTATAGTGAATCTTAGGAAGGAGGTAGAAGGATCCTTTTTTTCAGTCATTTACTAAGTTTTTTTCCTTCATTTTTTATAAAACTTTTTTGCAGTTATGAAAAGATTTAAATATATGTCTCTAGATTTAAAAACAAAGTGCATGAAATTAATAACATCTTGTTCACCTACTCAAGGAAAGAAAATGTTTTCCGTTGTATAAGACAAAGAAATTTCTTAAACTATCTTGATAATGGGATCACTGTAGAAGATTATAAATTAATTCAGTATTAAAATAGTAAGCAATAACTAGTTTTGCATTTGTCTACATTTTTGCTCATTCGAATAGGCGATCCATCAGTTTTTTGGTTTTTAGTTAATTAAGATCATTAAAGATAATATTTTTATAAATCTTATTTAATATGTAATCTTATGTAAATCTTATACAAGTTATAATTTTCTGAGATCTAACATTAAAGAGTAGAAAAGGTTTTTAAAGGTTCTTTAAGAACCTTTCTTCTAAGGTTTCTTCTAAAGTTAAGTCCAACAAACAATATGGTTCCTCAAAGTTTAATATAATAAAGTTCAACTATTGGTGAATTTATTTATTTTTTTAATTAGGCAAAATAAAGAAGCATCTGATTTGAATCTGTTTTAATTTTTTTTTTTTTTTTTTTTTTTTTTTTACTAGGAAACTTAAGTACTTGTTTATATTGATAAAAAGTTATTTAGATACTTTCATATTTCATATTTAGGCACTTGTTTTTGTATTAAGTAAATCAGAACATTAATTTTTAATAGTTATTCAACTACCTCTTTTTTTGCATTTTTCTCCTTTTTTCCCCAAAATTTTTACTTCTGTGTCTGTGAAATACAATGATTTCTCACTTATACACATTCTTTTTTGTTCATGTTTTTGTTGAACCTAATGTAATAACCATTATTTTATCTGATATGCTTCTGATAAGAGGTGCTTAAAAAGTTTGAATGGTGCTTAATTTTTTCTATTAAAAAAGTGTACGAACCATGTTCAGTCTAGAAGGTTCTGAGGCTGTTTTAAAGTATTTGAAAAAAGGGGTATTTGTAAGTTTAGGAAAACTATGGGAATGATTGGGGGGGTATTTAAAAAAAATACATGTTTTTTAAATTTGCACTTAAAAACTTTGCAGTATAAAAAATTTAAAAAAATAAAACTTAACAGATTGCTTTAACTAAATTTATTTTGATAAAACTTTTATGAAATCAGTTCTTTGTTAAATATAGAAGTTATTGTGCTGTAATTTTATTTTTATGACTTTTAATAGCATCTTTATTTGCATTTTTTATGCAAATCTCATACAGTTATTAACATAAGTACTTTCTGTGCAGGTTTTTTATAGTAATAGTAGTTATTTGTTTTTAAATTTGTTAAAACTGAAGAAAAATTTGTTCTCCCCAGCAAACCTCTCCCAATTACAAACAGAACATCCAGTTCTGTTGCTGTCCATTATTTAGAGGTACCACTGTATTTTTGTTTGTATGCATATGAAATTATGGAGGTAACAGATATTTATGAATTGGCTCATAAATAGAAATATTTATTTTAATATTGTCTCACTTTGTTTTTCTTTTGTTTTTGCCTTTCCATGGAAATAGTAAGTACCATGTTACCTTTCCTGATCTGTATGATTCTAACTATACTTACATAAAAAAGGTTTGTGATGATATTATTGAAAATGAGCAGGAAACTGCTGTTTGACTTGCAAGATGCATTTTTTACTCCCTTCATAGGTTTGGCATAGTTTTTTAGTATTGCTTCACTTTTTTAAATGGCTATTTATAATTCAGCTTTTATATGATTTATTATGCATAAAATGTTTTCATTGCTATCTTTCTGAATTTTTTTATTTTGTTTTAAGAAAATCTAAACCATTTAAAACATTTATTTTAGCGGCAGAAGTATAATTTGTTCAATTTCTTACAGATATCTTATATTGCTTACTGTGTTAAATATATTCACAAAGAGATGCTTTCAAAAATTTAATTTTGTTTAATGTATTTTCAAAAATTTTGGAGGTAAATTATGTTTGTATATATCTGTATATGAATATTTAAAGATATAATTTTGAAAAAAGTTTCAAATATATGATTCAGGTTTTTAAATATTAATCAAATGATTAAGTTTTGTACATGAGATTTTCCCTTATACCATGTGCATTAAACCTATTAATTTTTGTACTTATTTAACCCTCATTTATTTCTGTGTGTATGTCCTTATTTATTCCCTTTGTACAATGACTGAGTAAAAATTATTTGACAAGTGTGAACTTATATAATCACACATATTTAAATAATATACTACACTGTCCTTTATTTTTATCACCTTATAATAGTTGTTTAAATATTTTTAAATTTCCAAACCATATATTTTTTTTTAATATTCATCTACTTAAATTTTTTAAATCATAACCATAGAAAATGAATATTAAGATAAAATATAGGGATGATATATTGATTTTACCACATATCCAATTTCAAATGTCTAGGGCCAGTTGTGGATATCCAGCTAAGCAAGTCATGTTGTTTGCTTATTTATTATATACTAGTTGAAAAGCCTGTAATAACAGGCTTTTCTGCATAAATGCTATAAATCAAAGAAATAAAAATTATAAACACAATTCTGGAAGATATGTGGAAATTTGTAATTCAGGTCCTAGTGTAAATAAAAAATATTTCTCCAAAGTAGTCATGCTGCTTGAAACTGTAAACTTTAAATTCTCCTTAATAACCTACAATACAAAACAGACTGCACAGAAAAATTAATTAAAATACTAAATTTACTAAATACTAAAAAGTTACAATTCATGAAAGAGAGCATCCCACACATTCCTGCAGAAGCGTAATATATACAAATGCAATTGCTATGACTAATTATACAGCACATAGAACATGTTTATTCGTCAGTGTTACCAAAATATAAGAATCTAGAAAAGCCTACTGATTTAATAAAGCAAATCATTGCTAAAAGCAAAAAATTATAATAATTTACTTAATCTGTAAATTTATCTATTTTTAAAACATCTCATAGATTACATTATTTATACTTAAAAATTTTAAAATGTAATTTATTAAAAAATTCCAAACATTGACTGATGGCAATTTCTGTGAATTTCCACCTCCAAATATCTTATTGGTGTTTTAGGTGAGTATTGTTGGATACTGAATATATGCCAAAAATCTATTTCATACCTAATGTAAAGTATTTTCTTGAATCTAAAACAGGCCTTTTTAACCAAAATGACCGTGATCCACATTAAGAATGTATTTTGCTCTAGCATACTGTACTATATATATATATATATATATATATATATATATATATATATATATATATATATATATATAATGTCAAGCTCATAGCCTGCAAAGAAAAATGAGAAAGACATCCATTCCAGACACTAAAAGTTTATTCAAAGCAGCTTATTCCATTTCTGACATTTTCCTTTAATACAATACCCAACCCAGCAAGAGATCACCAGCCCACAAGTTTTCCATGTTTTTTCTCTTGTGGGATTTGGTACCCTCTGTTTTTATATAGTACTGTTTTACCTCCTTATTCTTCTGCTTCACAAAGAGTTTGCTCTCTTTTCATTAATTAATACGTTCATTTTTAACTTTAAATTTCCAAACCTTATATATATAAATTTTTAGGTGAAAGCTAAAAACAATAAAGTTATTCATAATTATTATTATTTATAATTTAATAATAGAACAGTTAAATATATGTAACAGCATAAACAATTATAACAATAATAATCAATAAATTGGTAAAAAACATTATAGTTACTATGGTCAGTGTAACATTTGTTTTGATTAAATTTGAATCCCATTACAGGCAGCAAAATTATACAGAGCAAAGTACTGCTTGGCTACCCCTGATATAAAAAAATGATTTTTATTTTGAGAATATTGTAAAAAAATTCTCACTATATTAATTAAATTTTCATCTCAATAGTTCATCTTAATAAGTCCTAAATTATAATTATTACATATCTGAGAAAGACAATTTGTAAGCTTCAAATAATGTACTTTCAGATCAATAACAGTAATAAATCATCAAGAGATATAAAATAAAGCAAAATTTTAATTTAGTACTGACTTTATTTAAGGAATGGAGAGAAGAGGGGAGAATATTAGATTCAATTATGAGCTAATTTTCACCCTAATTAATCTGAATATTGTAAAATTTAAACAGATAATTTGTAAATAATCTTAAGTATTTAAAAAACTGTCCCCTTTTTTTTGTAAGTATCCAAGATTATTTAATCTTTATGATGTACATATATTATCATGATACGCAGACATAAAAAGAAAAAAAGGAGGGGGGGAATTAATTGAAAAATATGCATCTGTTTTTGCTGATTTTAAGAATGCTTTTTCTTTTATTGCACTTACTGTTTCTCTCCATTTTTTCCCCACCTTTTTTTAACTGTATAAAAAGCTGCTTTTCACATGCTTTTCGTTGATGTATACCTGCCTTTAAGTTTGTTCACTGAATGAAAATTGCCTCCTGCATTTGTTACATTTCATCATTCTTTGTTTTCATTTGTTATAAATTTTTAATCATATATATTAGTTTTTTGTAATATTTAGGCAACCAAATTTAAGTTTTTAAAAAATTCAATTTTAATATATTGTGTCAAATAGGATAAAGTAAGCAGTATCTGAAAAAAATTGGATAAATGCCTTATATATGTTTAACACCATTTCTTCCAAAAAAGAATTAGTCCATAGATTTTTTTTAAGTAATTCTTTAAATATTTAATGAATTTAAATAACTTAAAATTAGAAATTTGTGAATGTGTGTGTATACACACACATTCACGAATTTATTTACATATATATATTATATATATATATATATATATATATATATGAACTTACAGCAACAAAATTTTATTACTTCAGTTTGGGATTGCACTAAAATTAAAATTTGATCTGAGGACTATATATTTTTTAAATGTATATTTAAAAGTTTGAAGAAACTGAAAGATTTTTTTGTACTTTTCTAAAATCTAAAAATAATTAAATACAGCAATTTTGATATCTTTTCTTTAGAATATTTTCATTGGAAATCTTAATATCTCTTTTTTGTTTGTTTGTTTAACAAATTTATAGTTCAATGAGAAACATATATTACCATATACATTATATGTTCTCTTAATTATCTGTGTTTATATTTTTCATATTTTTATGAAGCATGTCATATATTATAATCTAAATTCATTCTCAGATTAAGTAATTTCTTATATTAAACATTAAGTATGTGTCCAAAATTTATTCTTACCAAAGAGATACAGTCAATATGGCATTATTAATAAATATAGTTATCCAATCTCATATTTACTTAAAAAGTATACTATACTGACTTTTGTATCATATTTAAGTGAAAGGGAAAACCAGTTTCGTTGCAAGTGCAGACTATTTTGCCAGTTGAACTTACTGAAGACAATGGATGGCCATGCATAAAAAATACATTTCACAGAGTTAGTCATACAACACAAAGATGAGCATGACTGAAAGAAAACTAATACTAGCATATTCAACCATTTTGTAACTTAAATGCTAATAGAAAGTAAAACATATTTTAGCAATTCAGATTACAATTTTTATAAAGTAGTTTGACATGTAAGTTTTCACGTTAGTCAACATAGCAATTAGACATATTCAAACTGATTTATTTTAGTACTATCTGAAGCAAAACATTATAATGTTCATTAGTTCAAAACAGAGCCATTTTTTGTACCACATGAGACTTTGACAAATTTGGTTATCACACAAATTTGGTTTTGGTGACACATTTAAGTTTTAAAATCAAAGTAAAGTACATAAAAATAAACATATATTAAACATTTATTTTATATAAGAACAGGAACAGCTTAGTTACCAAGAATTTATAAGCTCGTATTCATCTTAAAATGATTACTATAAGTCTGGCTAGATTAAATTGATTTCATAAGTTTAGCATCACAGGCTTCAGTTGACATTGAACAGAACATTTGTAAATAAAATTAATTTATTTTTGATTTTACAATAATTATAATTTTGAATTTGTTTTGTTTTCTTATGTTTCATTCCAGTATTTGATTTGCTATGTTGCTTGTACGACAGATTTAAAATGAAATTATAGCTGGTTTTCTTAATACTCGCATTTTTGTTGATAAAGCCAAAAAAGTTTGTCAATACCTGCATTTACTAAACATTTCTTAAGTTCCAGTCATAAAGTAATATTTGATATAGCTTATAAAATGCATGAATTTCTGAAAGAACTGCTTAAGAGTGGCATCCAACCTTTAGTCTATCATGAGCAAATTTAAAATATTAAAGAAGCCAGACATAGGGCCTCATATTTTTTTAAAAAAATATTCAAATTTATACTATATTTAACATCTAAAATAGTAGTCTGTTACAAACTAAACTTTGTATAACTTATTCTAGTTTATTATTCTCAGCATAGTGGTTTGAGCATCCATCTGTCATGCTTTAGGTGTGGGTTCAAATCCTTTGTAAAGCTTAGTTGTCAGTTTGTGTTGTCTTGTAGAATACAAGGTATACAAACCTTGTAAGTAACCACCTAAATTGTGCTCACATAATAAAATGGTCAAGAAAATCCACAGCATTACATGAGCAAATGCTTAATAGGCAAGTGTCCCCCCCCGTTACTAAAAATGTTTATTGCATTCTGCTACAAATAATGCAAGTCATACAATCCTTAATATGCTTATTTATTATTCTGGTTTTGAACTTCAGTATTAAAATTTTCATTAATAAAAAACAGTTTTACAAAAGTAAGTGGATCTCAGTAGATTAAATCTTCAAAAGGTTTCTTTGTAAATGGATATTTTATCATCCAAAAAGTGTCCTAAATCAGTTTGTGATGCTGTTGTTTTTAATAATAGGTTACATTAAAAATCAATTTTTTAAACAGTTGAAATCAAGTTATTTTTTTTTAATTTTTTTAAATCCCGTATTTATTATGAAGTTCTACAGTCAGTATTTTGAATTATCTGCTGTCAACAACCACTATAAAGAATATCCATTATATTTATAATAATGTACATATTGCTTTCTTATATCATGACAAATAGTAGTTCATTATAGTAATAGAAAAGGGGGGGGGGGTCGGTCATGATGTTGAACATGAGTCAGTTGAGTTACATAAGAGGAAAAGTACATATATCATAATTGCTCACTAAAATTTATATACAATTTTGAAGATTCTTGTTATGTAATCTACATGCCACGTCAAAATGACTCAATTATTGTCAGCTACAAGTTGGATACTTGTGTTGTAAAGTAAAATTTAATTGTTCTTTTTAACATTTCCTAGTTACAACTTAAATGTTTTTTTAATAGTGTTACATTGTTTGTTGCAGGACATGATGGTACTACAAATGTAGGTAAACTGGTAAAACATGATTTTCATGAATGTTCCTGGTGTAACAATTATTCCTCCAGTATCCTTCTCTTATGACATAAAATTAACTCTCTAGTCACTTAAATTGTATAATCACAGACCCAAATGTGATTGTTCCTTTTGTGTACAATTTTCAGAGTTTAAGTTTCAGAAGAAATATGTATGAAATGAGAACATGATTTGTATATATTAAATTATGCATCAATAGCTTTTAATAAAAATTTCTCCAATTGTATATAGTTTCTTTATCCTGATTTCATTTTATTACAAAATACTACTTTATTATACCTTTGAAAATTATATATTTTAATGAGTGTTCAAGGTTTTGCATTCTTTCTCTCATAAATTTAACACATTTTATATTAATACAATCAAGAGTTCTCTTTACTGGTAAACAATTTGACTAAGATGTCTTTGTGACACGAGTAATAATCCTGTTTGCATATTGCAATCTTTGAATAAATTCTACACAATATTAATGATTTTTAATTTGTGTATAAACAAGATAATTATTCAGTGGTTGTATGACCCTGGAAACTCCTAGTGGGTTACATGCTTTCATTAATAGGTATTCAAAACTGATATAGTTTCAATAAGCTACAATTCATATCCTGAAAATGATAGAATAGTCATGATTCAGCAATGTCTTTGAGTAAGGATAGTCAAACTTTTAACATAATTACATGTCATACTAGTCAAAAATACAGAATTTCAACATTTTACTACTACTGTATACTTACATGTATAAGCTGACAATTTTTAGGGCTTTTCATAAACCTAAAGTGGGAGATTATATGGATCCAACAGATTTAGTAAATTTCCTTCTTGGCAACATATTTAAATGTTACAGAGCAGTATTTCAGGTTATATAAAAGTTTTGAATTTGGGGTTACTCTTTGAAGAAAAATTGCACCCTGAGCTTATACACAGATGGGCTTAAAATCAGAAATATATCGTAATCATTTATGAGTGATATCCCACAGCATTATATGCATAAAATTGAAACTTTTGTTACGTAAAGTGCAGATTGGAATTAAAAATAAGAGAGATGCACAACTACACATTAATACAGTCTTAAATGCAAAATTCTCTGGCTAATCATTTTTGATTACATCCTTGCATTGTTTAAAATATTTTTTAAATTTCTTTTTCATTATATAGAGTGCAGTTACTTATATTGTACAAAATGAGGTTAATTTTAGCCCAGAGTATTGTTATTTTGAATTTTTTTATATTATAGAGTAAGGATTACAATCATTAGGGGAAGTGCACTACTATGACATTATAACAGTCCTAAATATTGAACTTCTATTAATTAATTATTGTATTTCAAATTATTTATTTATGTGAGATATGTACATACAAATGTCAACAGTTAACTAGTTCTGGAATTGTCAAAATGGTTATTTAAACTCTGTATGCACATACAGGAATAATACTGAAATTGGTGAAAATTTAGTCGTGCATGTCAAAATAATTGTTTAAATTTGAGCACTGAAATTTATTTCAAAAATGTATTACAAGTTATAGTTTACTTTGATTACAATACTTCCTTCACTTCGTATAAGGAAGTGAAAAACAAATAAAAACATCTTTTTTTTTTTTGTAGAGAGTTTTATTGTTTTATTATTTACTAGTAAAGAAAGTACTTTAATTGCAGAAAATTCAGTGCATAATGAAAAAATCTCAACAGGTTACTTTTGTCATCCACTGCCAGATAGTAATATTTCAGTTCCACTGAGAAATAAAACTTACTGTGAAACCTTTAAAAGAATGCGGAAACAATCATTCTGAGGATGTATCGTGCAATCAATTTTTTTTTAAATGCTTATACAGGGTTCCCACGGTCCTTAAAAGTCTTTAAGAACTCCTTAATTTTAGCTTTCATTTTTAAGGGCCCTTAAAACTACTTAATTTTTGTCAAAGGTCCTTAAAAACTCCTTAATTTTTAAATTGGAATGTGATCAATTTCTTCATCAACATGATCCACCATTGTCACGTGATTTCCTATCAGTTTTATGGGACAGTTTTTTTCTTAGTTACTTATTATTTGACCAATAAATAATCTTTCGCATACTGAAAAGGTTTAAAGTCAGCTGCCATTTCCTAATAGCTAACAATCCTGCAAATTTTAATTAAATGAAGAATGGAGGATGGGAGTTTGTAGATATTTCAGTTACTAATGGAAGTTTAATTTTTCTTGCATTGAATGTAATAGAAAAGTCTAAAACTTTCTTCTTTCCCAGGCAAAGTTGGGTATAATCAGCTAGTATATACATATGTATGTATGTATGTATCAGAGTCATTTTTAAACCCTCAGAAAGTACTTTTTATAATATTGTATTTTATTCACAATTTATTTCTAGTATGATCACTCGAAAAGCTTTAGATGTACATTTTTCAAAATTAGTTTTTGTCAAGTAGATATTTCTTATTACTAAATTTTAGGTATTTTTAAAAACTTAATTCTGAAATATTGCAGGGCATTTATTAAACATCCCTTGACTGGTTCATAATTGGGTTTTTGTCGTTATGTCCTGTATTTAAAGTAGGTCCTTAGTTCCTTTGGTCCAGATTTTTTAGTCCTTAATTTTTGTTCTACATAAACAGCAGGAACCCTGTTATAATTTAATAGGTATAGAAGGCAGTCAGGTAGTATCAAGATCAGGTTTGTTATTGAGGTATTGGAATATACTACAGAAGACCTGGACGGAGACATGATAATCTCAAGAACAAATTTTATGGCTTGTGTTTGTATCAAGTATGTGGGTAAATACACAAAACAGATATCAAATAAATGCTATAACTTGAAAAAATATTACTTTTTGGTGATCTACATTTTCACGTACGAGGACTAAACAGTATTGCTGACATGGATATTTCGACAGAGCAAAATTTTAAGTGTTATTGTGATACTTAAAGTATATAAATATTTGATGATATATTGACAAATGATCCAACCCTAATCATGAGTAGAGACCCTCAAAATTTGCAACTTGCGAATTTTGAGGATACTTTAATGAGTTAGATACATAATAAAGATATAAATAAGTCTTACTCAATATTAAGTTTAATGTAGTAAAAACAAAACTTCTAAGATATGGGGAATTTATAAAAATTTTCAGAAAATTAATACATTTACAATATTTTTCATATTTAGGATTTGAAATTAATATGTGAATACAATATATGTATTTGATGCTGTGTAAAATTTAACAGAATTTTCCTAGTAAAATTCATATAAAATGACACATTTTATATCACAGAAAAGGTTTTTATTACCTTTACAAAGCATAGATCTTCTATAAAAAAAGTAATGATCTATTTTACATTTTAAGTTTTTTACATTTGTATATATACATATTTAAATATGAAACAATATGAACAGAGAATTCCTGAGAAAATATATTGGTATATGGATATATACACACTAATTTACTAACAATCTTCATGAAAAATTCAAACATGCTGTTCTGCAAATTTTGTCAGTAATTTCATAGTTTTTTTATTCAATTTAGTTATTCCATCATTACTTTCTTTAAATGCTTCAAACAATGAAATGACTTTTATATCTTGATCTTCAGGTGATAGATCTTTATTTTTAACTGCAACTTGTGTTTTTAGAAATTGAATCACTCTTTTGGATTCATCTTCATTCAAGGTTTCTAGACCTAATATATAAAATAAATTATTAAATCTTTTAAAGTAAGCATAAATTTTATGTATTTATAAAACATCTTAAAAACTGTAAATAAATGCTTGGATATAAATTTAGTTTGCTATTAACTTATACTTACTTAAAAGATTATGAAATCAAGTAATGAAAAAAATATCAAAATTTTTACCTTTTCAGTGCTATGATCAATTTTACCAGTCTAAGAAATTTAGCCTGTTTTAAAAATCTCTCTATAATCTAAAAAAGATAAGCTTGAGAAGTCAAAGTGACAGACAGATTTTAATCTTTATAAAGGTTCATAGGTAGAATTACAGTCAATACTTTTATATTCAAAGGGATCAGGGATGTGCGATTTTATTTAATGCTAGGGATGAACAATTTTATCTTCCAGAAATATTCACTGACAACTAAAGGCAAGATAACTCATGACATACAGACTTTATAAACCTATCTCATGACCAGAAAAGGATTTATAAAAACATTGAAACACTTATTTTTTAACTTAATCTATTATTTATCCATAGTGGTAAATGTGTTGATCTGTGACTGGGTATGCGAAATCCTCAGACTGCTAATTCCTTTACTTTTCAGTCCTATTTTGACTTATAAACTAAATTGATTTAACCAGGAGCTTATGTTCTTGTTATATTGGAAATTTTCCCAAATGACTAAAAATGTTACAACTAATTTTCTTTTAATTACAGTGCATTCCTCCCAAAGCTAGAAAAGAGCCTTCCTTCCTCTGTTTTGAGGATACTTTTACTGTGTCAAGAAAATAATAAGAGACCTAGCTTGAAAGAAGCACTAGATCTCTTTTTAACTTATATGTTAAGATATGTTTAGGAATCTGTACAAAATAATTTGTCAAAAAGCTTAATACTCCTAAAAACTCAAAAGAATCTTTATGTTATGACTTTAGCAATAAAAATTATTGTTTAGAGGGCTTTGCTACAAAAGTTTCTATTTTACAAGTTTTAAAAATGCCAAAATGTAATTGAGTTACCATTCCCATATATTGCCTCACTTCCAAATCAATGGTCTCTAATTCCATTTTACAATACAATTAATGATGATACTAATGCTTTGAAAGAAAAATTCTATAATTCTTACAATAGATTGGTTACTCTCTCTGAAGTTTTCTTAGTATAGGCTTACGTGTAGTATCATACCTATTCTAAAAATACAGCTTTTGGAAGGATATCACTTATGTGGGTAAATCACAATGGAATTGACTGCTTTAACCTTCTTTATTGCTTTACTCTTCCTTTTTTATTAAAATGTAGCAAATACCTAAGGTGTTTGGGTTAAAAATGACTCATGGTGTACTTTTTGTTATTGAATTTTATTCCTACATTTGGAACATTAGTAATGTAATTATTTATTAAATTATTGTATATTTCTGAATTTGTATTATCTTACAAGCAAGTTCTTATAAAGGATTATGAATTTAGTAAACTACTCAGTACTTATAAAATAAAAATGCTTTAATTCCATCATTCACCTCAAAAAATCACTGTAAACATACAAGAACAATGCAAGGTGTATGTATGTATACATATATATATATATATATATATATATATATATATATATATATATATATATATATATATATATATATATATTCATCTGATAGAAAAAAGTAATCTGCACTTGTGTGTGTATTGTTTATTCATTTTTAAAAATAAAATTATATACTGGAGACAAAATGTATGAAACATTGCATCCAAGAATACACTTTTAGACATTTGAAAAAAAAAAAAAAAAAACCTACATTGGCATATTTTCTTAATTATTTGTTGCTCTCACAGAAAATAATATGTAGCAGAAGTAAAAAAAGAACAGATACATTTTCAAAGCAATGATAATTGAATAATCTACTAAAAATTACTATGCTTATCTTTCTATAAAATAAATATTTTATATCAATCAAAATTGTCTTGAATGACTTATTTATAACATTTTTTACTGTTAAAAAAACTATTTGAAACATTAAATTACACATTGCTAAATATTTATTATGGCTACAAAAACAGTCAGCAGATATTTTAATTATTATTATAAGTTAAGTCATTTCCAAATAATGACAAACATTCATGACAGCATTAGGATTTGAATCTGAAAATTATGGTATCAAACCATAAAAAAACAATATTAGTTTCAATGTAATAATTTTTTAGTATTTAGAAAATACAATTTTAATGTTTTCAAAAATTTCAATTTCAAATAATAGTATGAAAATACATTTATTTAGATTTAGTGTCCATACAATCCAACACTGATCACTAACCAATTCTGTAGCATTTAATAGTGTCACAACATGCAGAGCATAAATGTTGTGATCTATATAGTAGCAACAATGCAACATTAATTTGTACCTTTAAAGAAACAGACATTAACAAAAGTTGCATTTTAGTAACAGCAAACCACTATCAAAATATATAAAATGTTAGCTAAAATTCTAGAAACTATACCTTAAAAAAACATAAATGAAGAGGTAGAAAATATCTTGGGAAATAGAAAAAAATAATTTAATTATAGAGTAACAGTGAACTAAATGAATATGCATTGCAGAAAAAAATAACAATAGTAAGCAAATATATATATATAATATAAAGAATACTTATATAAACAAAAGTAAGCAAATTTTCAGACAGTTCTAAAAAGCAATTGGCCCAATTATAATTTTTTTAATTTAAAATAATCAATATTAGATTGCACAATAAAATATATATAAACTTAAAAGAGAAAAACATTGCATTGCTGCTATGTTTATTTTTGGGAAAATTCACTGCAAAAATTAAAAAATCTGTATTTTAACTCAAATGCATAATTTAGTAATTTTTGTGTATTTTCCACAAGGACTGTAGAAATTTGAACAGTTAGAGAGTATGCACAACCACAATTGTTTGTCCAAATAAATCTTCAAAAGTCACCTATGGTTAGTGTGGTTGGAAAAAAAAAAATATTTTATAACAGATTTGTATAAATTAGGTTAAGGGAAGTTCCTTCTACAGTTTTATTCAAACATACCCTGGATAATTTTCATTATTGATAATAAAAGCATGCTAAAATTCAAGAAGTTTATATATCTAATATTTCACAATTTATTTATAAAAGTAAAAATAGAGAAATTCACGATTTTGTCAAAACCTAATTTTAGATCTTCTGAGTTTAATTTATTTAAAAAGTACAATATTGAGGATGATAATCCATAATGTTAGTTAAAACATTTTAAGAAAAACAAAAAATATAATAAAAATACTGCAATTAAATAGGTTAATATGCTGCATTTTTTTTTCACGGTGTAAAAGAACTTTTTAAATAAAAAAAGTTATATAGATGACAGAATATTCAAGCAGGAAGTTATCTTGATTAAAAATACATGAATAAAGGATTAAATATCAGATTTGAATTTATGACAAATTAAATGAAAATTTTACCACATTTGTGGGTGTCTTAAAAATTAAACTTAAGTCTCTGTCAAGTATACTTTACAAAAAAGGGGAAATAAATAAACATTATGCATAATTATAAAAACGGTTTGGTTGGTTTGGTTTGGTTTGGAGTGCTACGGTCTACTTTTTGCAACACGAGGGCTAATGAGACCGGGACCTACAGCTTAAAGCCGATTCCGAACGGCTACGAACATCCATGCCACAGTGGGATTCGAACCCACGAACTCCGGTACCGAAGGCCAGCACCCTAACCAATCGGCCATCATTCAGCCTAATTATAAAAACAAATGCATCAAAAACATGCTTACCAATAACTGGAGTATGATTGGTGAATACTTTATTGCCATTAAAATTTTGTCGCTTCGTAACTATTTTTTCATTTCCATTAATTGCTATAACTGTCCTTCCTGAGCTAGAAGCAACTGGAGCTATTTTAACAATTGAGGTCACACTTGGAGAGACTTTACTTGTAGAAGAGTAATTAGTATAATTCTTGTTTATCATAGGCTTTGATTTAGGTTGATCTTTATCGCAATTTTGTAAAGACCTGTTTAGAGAAACAGTACTGAGCTTATCATCTGAAACATTCTTAAGGTTCACAGTTTTAACAAATTTACACTTTGGCACAGAAGTTACAGACTGAGCAGGAGATTTGGTAAGCTTTAAAATTGTCGAAGTTGAAACAGGAAGCTTGCTCAATTCTTGCTTATGATCTTTTACTTTTGATACAGGCAATTTAACTAAAGTTTTATTTGAGTCAGAAACGTTACCAGAGGATAAGGTACCAGATCCAGCATCAGTAAAATTGACAGTCACTATTTCTGTACCACTCTGGATAGTTGGAGATACTACAGGTAATATTTGTTTACATGGTGTATCAGAAACCAACTTGTCTTCATCAACGAATGGACAGGGCTTTTCTTGTATGTTAGTACTGATACTTTTCTCTAAATTACTTCTAACTGGTTGTAATTCTACTAATGAAGTTTGGTTGGAAGGAGAACTAACTGTTCGATCACTTGGGGTAATACATACTTTAAAATTTTTAAATTTCTTACTACTATTATTAGCTTTCAGTATTTTCCCCTCTTTGATTGCAGCTATTTTTTTTACTCTAACAGGTGTTTTGTTCACAGAAATAGTTCTAGATCGCAAAAGGGAAACCTTTTTGCTGCTTGCTAAAGGCTGACTAGTTGCCACAGAAGTCTTCAAAATAGATATGTTGCTACTACTACTATTTCCATTTTTTTCACTACTATTCCTTGACGGTAATTCCTTATTTTTTAAATCACTTAGATAATTACAAGGAGTATTACTAGTTCTGGGGGATGTATTTGGGCTGCAAGGAGTGAAGGGGCTCTGACAATGGCTGGAATTATTTGTTGCATCATTATCTGCTATAGATTGATTTACATCTGAAGCCTGTTGACTGTTTGAAGTACAATAACTTTCTGTCAACTGACTAGGAGGAACAGTTGGAGATTGGGGTGAATATTGAAATTCATCAAAGTGTAGATTTCTACCAAAAATGGGCTCAGGAAACCCTAATTTTTCTGATTGTGAAATATGCACAGAGTTTTGACTAGATGGACTACGTTCCGGAGTCGTAGCAACATAAGACAAAGGTGGTGTTTTTGCTTTTATTTCATGAATCATTTCGTATACATCTGTTGCTGATGTGTTTTTCCATTTAGATGGTGAAGGAGACTGCAAAGATTGAATCAAATTCTGTGGTTCTATCCTTTTATCAGAAGGTTTTGATAAACTACAAGTTTCATTTAAAAACGTCTTCACAAAAATTGATGATTCTCGTTCTTTTGAATTATTTCTGTTACTTCCAAAAGAAAATGTTCCATTAGCTTTAAGAAATTTCACATCCACAGTGATAAATTTCAATGCCTGATCAGGGCACCTCTAAAAAATAAAATGAAATGGAATTACTTTAAACAGTGCCAGACTAAAACATTTTCATTACAAAATAAAATGACTTTTAGAAAGAGTTTTATGTTCATAATTAATGAGACCATGCAAAATATTCATCAGATTCACAAACCATCCAACACTGATCAATAATCAACCATTAGCACTTAACAATGTCACAACCTGCATGGAGAAAAAAAACCCCAAATATTGTTGCGACATATATGTATATTTTAAATTTACTGTTTAAACTATACTCACTTTAATTATTAATTTTTAAAAAAATCTAATAAATTTAAAAAATAATGAAAAACTTTGACAGAAGTATTGTGGAATTTTGAGAGAACAGAAATAAAACGTTCTCTGGGTAGCAAAATGAAGGATTGTATAAATAACAAACTTACACTTTTCCAAAAGTTATATAAAGAATTAGACTTGATATATAGTGTATTTTCATTTACATCTTCAGTAACTTCTAGGCTAGGATTCATATTCTCCAAGGCAGACCTGGTTTTGGTAATATAGTACTTTGGTTCTGAGATATTATCTATTAAACATTTTAAATCATCAGAATTTTGATCTTTAACCTGAAATTAAAAGTAATAAATGATCAGTTTATAAATAATAAATATTGAGTTGCTGTTAATATTTAAAATTTTTTAAAAATAAGTATAAAGGTCATTTTCAAAACTTATTTACATATGCTTTATCATAGGAAAAAAGATAAAAATGAAGCATGAATCCATGTTTAAAGTTTAATTTCAGCAATGTGTTATGAAATCTAACAAAATAAATATTCTAGATATTAAAGATTTTATTTTCTCAGACATAAATATTTAAAGAAGCAAGTTAAGGTAAAAATGCTGGTACTTAAAGTTGAATGTCAAATCCATTATCAGTAACATGGTAACAGACTTAGTAAGATATTAGATATTCAAGTCAAAACATTAATAAATTGGCTGGCTTGCATAATTTGTAATTTAGTTAACAATACCAACGCTTCAGCATACTAATAAGCAATATTTTAACATTAAAAATATCATTATGTTTAACTTTTTTTACACTAAGAGACAAAATCTAAGCAAATTTTCCAAATAACCCATAATATTTAAAATATTTATAATAGAAATACACAGTGCATTTCCTCAAGAAAAATATAAAATGTGCTTTAAAAACAAAGAGAGAGAGACCTCCTTATGTGAAGATACTTTCCAAAATTTCAGCTCTACCTTTAAACTTTTAAAAAATGGTTGGATATTGACCATATTCAATCTTCTAGCTTAGGGTTTCTCAATATGTGCTTTGCAGAACTGTCAGGTTCCACAATGACCCTTAAGGAGTTTCTTGAGAAATATTTTAACACCATTACAATTTTTAAAAAAATCAGCAAACTGGTTCTCTAAACTTTTTCCTAATCCCTTACATAGGATTAATAATAATAACTAATACACCAGAAACATAACAATAGGGAACAGAAAGGGCATGTGATAAGGAGTTATTCAAAACACACACGACAGTACAGCACAAGAAGGGATAAAAAAATATAAATTTAAAACTGGGAAAAATAGGGAAAATGGCAAGGTTTATTTATTCTATGAAAGATATATTGATTTACTATTAAAAAGTAAAAATAATTCTGTTTATTGAAATAACATTTTTTAGTGTATACATAAAATATAATTAAACAGGTGAAAAATTGTAATACTGTTTATTCAATATTTAAAACAAGCATATTATGCTTTAGCATTTTCCAAATTTTGCTATTTTCAAAAATTGTTTGTCAAAATTCATTTTCAAAACATTTTAAACTTTTACTGCATTTGGCAATTAATGACTGTTTTAATGTTTCATTAGATAGAAATTGTCTAAAATTAGCTCTGATTTTTATTATTTGGCTGAATATTCGCATTGTACTTCTTGCTGGAGTACAGAATTATTGACAGAGGGAAGAACAAAGCGAGGAAGGGAATTTTTAGGAAGTTTAGACTATATCATTAAAAATCGGAAGAATTAGTTTTCCGATTGGAATATCAGAAACACACCAAGAAATTGGAAAACTTCCAAGTATATCAGAGGCATTGGCATCTATGTTATATCTATTGTGATAAATAATAGGCTCTTCTTTTCCCCTTAGGTAATATTTATTCAGGGGCAATGTATGTGATAAGAAAAGTGTTGTGTGGGACTAATAGTCTAAGAACCACTACTCTGGCTCCATGTTTGTGTAAAGAAAAATTGTTCTTGCATTTACAGCTTTCTTTATATAAATTTTTACACATAATTGATATAAAATTCTCCAGAGTAATCCATGACCCTTTTTAAAATTTATGTTAGTAAACTGTTATAATTCTCATTCAAAGATTATATCAATTTTTTTTAAGTAATAGTAAATTAAATCTCACTATTTTTTTAAAGTTTAGGCATGAACTTCTCTGTAGAATTTTTTGCTTTATCACTTGGTAAAATTTGTTCATAAAGAAATCTTTAAATACAAACTGCGTGGAAGCAGAACTATTTCCTTCATTAATGTGTGTTCAAAATGGGCTTTAAGCAGTAGATCATAGTCTGATTAACCCCCATGTAGTAAAACAGTAGACCATAGTGCTCCACACTAAGTCATAGATTAAGATGTTGCTAGAAAAATCCAAAATATTTACTATTCAACTGCCTTAAACACAGCTTTTAGGACAATTTACATTCCTTTAAAATTATTACTTTTTTCTTTTTGAGAAATTAAAAGTTTAATTAGTCTACATTTCATTCCATTCCATTTTCTGTATTTAAAGCAAATGGTACAGATAATTCTTTACCTCAGGAATTATCAAACAGAAGTTTTGGATTGCAGTGTAAGTTAGGTAGTTTGGTTTAGCATTCTACAATCTACTGTTTTGCTACACAAGAGCTAATGAGACTGAGACCCACAGCTTAAAGCAAAATCCAAACAACTAAAAACATCTATGCAGTAGTGGGATTTAAACCAACAAATTCTAGCACTGTACTTTCAGTAAATGGATTTCTATTGGTTTCTCCATCAAATAGAACAGTGCCCTACTCATTCAGCCAGTATAAGTTAGGAAAGAATAAAGCTATGTATTCCAGGAAGAATAGAGAAAGCCACGCTTTTTTTTCTCTTTAATGAGAAATGTTATGGAAAAAAATGTTGCAAAAGAAATTTTTTTTAATAAAGTACAAGAAATCTTACTAGCAGATATAGCACAATCCAGAACATCTTAACAGTTAGAGGATTAAGTAAACATTAAAAAAAAAGAATAACTATCTAGAATGATAAGCAATCATACTTTAGAATATCAATAAAAGCAATTCATGAAAACATAGTAAAAAGTCTAAATGTAAGTGCAATGCTATTCGAACTTCAAAAAAATTAAATAAAGTATATGCCACTTAAGCCTAATACTTTTAAAGTTTTTTAAATACAGGAAAAATACTTACATTAAAAACCATTTTAACAGAAAACCAATTTTCAAAATGTGTTTCTAAAGGTTTCTCCATTAAGATAGAAAACAGATCTTCAATAAACCATTCAACAGCTAGCTTGATTTCTGTAATTGTCCAATGTGTCATAAGGGTTATCTCCCAGGGAAAATGTTCTAGTTTAGGCTAGAAAAAAAGTTCAAGATTAAAAGAACAAAAATATAGGGAACCATTCACTTATAATGCAATTTTTTCCTCAAACATGTAAACCTCTATTTGAGAAAGGTGCAACACCATGAAGAAATTATCTGAAATAAATTTAACACACAAACAACTTGTAGTGGTACAAATAAATGATTATATTTTTAAGCAAACAAACAATATGAAGTGTCTAAAATCAGTACTTGATGTAGTCATTATGTGTTACTATAATACATTGTCAGCCTATGAATTTTGAAATAGGCTTATACAGATCTTGCACTACCGAAGCAAATTTCTCTGAACCAAGATCAAATGCATTGTAACAAAACAATTTTTAAAGAAATATTTATTCAATATAAAGTATAAATAATTATATCTAAAGTCCAGATGAACTAAACAAAAGACAGGAGAAAATATAACTAACAGTTTAAAAATAGGTTGTATAAATTCTATTCTGAAAAATAAATTTATATGAATAAATATTTGCCGATAATGAAGCTAATTGGTTTACTACTGAGTCCTAATGAACGATTAACTGCTGGTGAAAGAAAAGTGACAAAGCTGCTATCTGGGTTTTGTTAAGATCATTCCTACTTGTCACATTTCTTTGATCTTCCATGAATATGGAACTAGCCAATATGTTCCTGTTTTTAGCTATATTCTTTTTTCAGCCCTTTGGTTTGGCTGTACATGCCTGTCTGCTGTGTCCATCTCTAGTATGGTGCTCTATCGATTATCTACATCATTTGCATAAAATACTAAAAATACTTGAACAGTTTTCTATGATTTATCTTCCTCAATAAATAAAAGTATTTCAGTTTACTAACCTTATTAATTTTGAATGAAATTCAGGCCATGTCTTTCCAGAAACATTTTCTTTTCAATCATAACATAGCTATCAAATTCGATTATATGGATAAACATACACAAGACAAAAAATTACCTTTTGCAGAGGATAGATTTTCTTCATAATTCCCAACAAGAACAAAGAATTAGTAACAGTGTCTCTTCCATCCTCAGAAAAAGTTACTATTAAGCCTCTTAACACATCAGGAAAAATTGTAAATATATTTTTACATGGACCAAGGCTGTATTCATACAGCATATATAGAGAAGATAGCTTTCCAGCATTCATGAGACTAACCAGGTATTCATTATAAATCGAAACCAAATCTACAAAAGAAAAATTCAAAGTGTAAAATATGTACACAAAATGTACAAATGTATACATACATATAATTCTTGCTTGTTTTAACCTGGTACATTGCAGTTAAATTGCAACAACATGTAATTGGATACTGTTAATAAAATAAAATGGCACATTTTATCACCTACCAGAGAAAAAATTTCTTGGGAACCTTTTCTTTGCTTATTTGCTTTAACAAATATACACATATATATACAGTGTTGTATATCGCACACAATCAAGACCAGAGATATATAACTCAAAAATGAGGTATTTGAGAAATAAGCAAAAAAGAATGAATTATACATGTACTGAAATAGTACACATTTCTTTTAAATCTGCCTTCAAGCAGTTAAAGATGTGATGTTTCTGTATGCATGGGGCACACTATATGTCTTTATTACCAACATAATTTGAAAATGGTAATTTTTTTTTAAATTGTGACATTGTTCTTACCAGTGCTTGACATGTATGTGTATGTCAAGTTTGTAGGCTGGTTAGTGCCCAACTAGAAGGCATATCACTTCTCATGGAAGTAATAGTATAGAAAAGTAAAACATATTTAATAGCCTGGCTTAAAAACTTTTCTTTGGTTTATGTTCTCTTTAAACAGTAAATGCACTCTACACCTCTAAACTACCTTTTAAAACATATTTTATTCTCAAACGATTCTATGTGTTTTTATAATCACATTACCATTTCTTTTTATCTAAAACTTTAAATACTTTGAAAAGTTTTTTAAAAAATCAATATTTCAGATTTTAAAATGGTTAATATATACAAGACTTGCATTAAAATACCCTTTTCCCTCAAAATATTATTATAAAACATAAGGATTTCAAACACAGGTATAAAATATTACAGCCATCCTCAACTTTTATTGTTATAACAAGAGGATATTATAATTGAACACATAATAGAACTTACCACAAACATTTTCTTTCAGGATTTCATAGGCAAAATCTAAATGAGAGGGTTAGAAAGTATATATGTAGTACACAAATTAATTAATAATAATAATAATAAATGACAAGTTAACATGTAAATTTTAATAAAAATATACCTTGCTTTACTACTGTTGACAAATTTTGTAAAGACTCAAACCCTTTATCTAATAAGTCTTCATGGTTTAAAAAGGACACAAGTTTTAATAAACGTTGACATTTTCCTTTCATAAGATATATTTTCACAGCTTCATCCAAGCTTTCATCAGGCACAATCCAAGAGTATTCTGAAATCAAATTGGTTATATATTATATGCATATTTTTTTTCTAACATACTCATAACCAGTTTCATTATTTCAACTTTTAAAACATTTTACAGAATATATCATAATAAAATAAAATTAAATGCATGCTGCTTCATTCACTTACATCTACTCAATATTTTTAGTCTAATACCAAAGTTTTATTTCAATAATATTAAAATTTGGATTGGCATTTTAAAAGTAGATAAACTCAAAACATTTAATGCTAAAAAAGTAACATAAAGGACAGTAATATCATTCAGAGATCTCCTACATATTTAGTTTGTTTTGATTAACTGAAAACAGACAGAAGTAGTCAAAAATACATAATTGTTCTATAATTGACTTTACTAAAACTCTATTTAAATGCTACACTTTCAAGTTGAAATCTGCACTTATACTCAATAACACTAAAACATGATATAAATAATTTAAATGAGCTGTAAAATCTAGTTACTTATAAAAATGAATATAATTAGACCAAGACCTACACCTTAACAACAATTTTGAAGTGATGCAAACAGAAAGATATTGGTTTGGTCTAGAGTGCAATAGTCTACTATTTTGCTACACAAGAAATAATGAGACTGGGACCTACTGCTTAAAGCCATTCTGAACAGCTATGAACATTCATGTCAGCAGCCAGATTCAAATCTGCGAACTATGATACTGAATAATAGCACCTTATCATTTGGCCATCATTTTATATTAGCCATACTGTGGTATCAAAAGACCCTATTAGTTCAATAAATCATCTGGCTTCTTTATAAATGAATTGCTACACATAAATTGAAAAATTTAATTTTAAAATAAAAAGACAAAACTAGAACAAGAGTCACAAATAATTTTTAAATTCAATGCATACAGAAATATTACAAAATTATCAGTTACAAGTATAAAATAACTTTCTTCTAAATATTTATTTTTTAATCATTAAAAAATTACCTTGAAAAATTGTAAAAGCATCTAGTGGTCTGTTGAAATGCAAACATATATCTATAGCAGTAAATATAACAGAAAATGGGAATGTTTTAAAACTGTTATTTTCAGCTTCTAAATTGGACTGAGTTAAGAAAGAACTGCTCATACTAAGCTGTAACTCAAAATAATTCACATTATATGCATGAAGAATATACAGAATATCAAGTGCTGTGTCCATAGCATTTTTTGAGAATGCATTCAACATTAGAGCTGTTCCCATTTGACCAAAACTAGCCTTCAGCTCAGGAGAGAGACTTCCTTCTTTTTCTGTAAAAGAATAACATATTAACATTAAAATAAAGTCTTGCACACTAATAATAAGAAATAAAATAGTGATTAATCTAAGGAATTTTCTATTTAACTATTTTGCAAAACTTAGTAATAAAATTTTACACTTACTAGAAAATCAAAATGCCTACAAACAGGCTAAATGTATACTAGAATTACTGTACGAATCAGTGTTGCCAGGAGAGTAATAGTGTATATGAGTTAGAGATAAGAAAAAATTAGAAAAATAGATAATTTTTTTAAAAATCTCTGGCAACATTGCTTCCAATCATTAAGGTTCTTATATTTTGTCAAACCTGATGAATAAGCATGTTCGCATGTCATTTCTTGAGTTCAAAAATAGACAATTTTTTTAGTATTTTTTAAAATTGTTCATCCTGCTGTATCATAGATTCTTCAAGAGAATTTAAATGCTATGAAACATTAGAAGACTAAACTGCTCTCTCTTTTTAGTAGGCATTGGACAACCCACTAAAGAGTTTTCCTAATTTTGGTACGTGCCTATTAGCACAGCTGTTAGTCATGCTAATAACATGAAGGTTGTGAGTTTGATATTTCCACAAGCCAATTTAAATTATTTTATTCCCATTATTATATTGTGTATGTAAATATAATAGAGATAATACTAATTTTAACTTCAGAAAATCAGTAAGCTTTTAGTCAAGAATGCAAAAGATTAGTAAATTGAAAAAAAATCAAGTACTTCTATTGAGGATGTTTGTGTACCAAATATTTGGTACTTCAAAGAACTAATGTTTTAAGTCTAGTTTTAAAACTGATGTTTTGTTTTTATCACCCAATTACATCTAACAAAACCATAAAGACAGAGAAAAATTTCATACCCCACACACTCTCGGTTCAGTTCATTGTTCAACATTTTACTCAGTCCAACAGCACAGTTAAACTATGCAGTTCAACTGATAGTGTGTAGGCCACTTTAGAATGATTAAGTGGCTTGATAATCTGTTCCATAGAAGAAAATAACACATCGGTACAATTCCAACAAATTCATCCCCAGAGCAGATTCAAAGAACAAAAATAATTTATTTATCCCTTCAGAAGGTAATTATAAAATCTATCAAACATTAGTTTTTACACAGAAAGATAATTTTGAATAAATATATAAAATAGAATGAAAAATGTTTTCATTCTTTTACATTTGAAGATACCTATAAACATTTATTTTGTACCTACCATTTACCTATAATCACATTTTAAAGATCACAATTATTTCAATAAAAGACAGAGTAAAAAAATCACAAAAAATACAAATAAAAATGAAAAATAAAAATTTCTTACCATGTACATAACTAGCAAACTTCTTGAAATATTTCCCCATAGTTTTATAATCAGTAGTCAATGCAGTATAAATGCAAATTGAGAGGCGATTTTTTGTGCCCCACGCAATAAACATTTCTGCAACATGTTGCCACATACTTTTGTTAAATATAAACACAATGAATTCTTTCAGATTATATTCATCCACTTCTTTAGATGTTATACCATGTAATAAGGAACAAATATGATGAATGTCAGAAAAAGGAAGATCAAACATTTTACAATTCTTTAGAGCTAAATGTAGCAGTTTATTGTAAATACGTTTCTTACAAATCAATTTTGTATAGTTCATGAAATCTAACATTAAATTAAAGGTGATTTCTTCAGATAGGGTATTTTCAGATGTGCTAAATAAGAGGCTAAGTGCTCTTACAGCTTTAGTATCTATGGGAATATTTTCTTTATGGCACATATGGAATAATTTTATTGAATAAATATTTAGGTCAGGATATAAACAACAATTAGAGATGAAGTGTGATGCTATTCTCTTATTACATATGTTAAAGCGACTCATAAGTTCTAAAATCTTATCAAATACTTTAACAAAAGAATTGTCTCTTTTTTCAAATTTTGAAATAAATGAGAAAGTATTAACTAGTAAATTTCGAAGTATAAGCTGGTTAATATCACTAGAACTTATGGAAAAATACGTTTCAACTGTTTCAAGCACTTCATTAAATGACCCTTTGACACAGAGATCCTGTATTTGAGATACAACATCAGCTAAATGTGAAGCTGACCCAGCTGGTTCCTAAAAGAAATATCAAAATTAAACTGCATATAGTATTCTGAAATAATATAAATATTAAAGAATCATTTTAAGATATACAAAAACATTCCATGAAACCATATGCCTAAAGTAAAATTTAAGGCACAAAATAGACAAACTTGAAAGAAAAAAAAAAGGCCTATATACTTTTATGTTTTGGCAAAATATTCTGATACAAGAAAGATTTTTTTTTTCATTACTTAGGAATATATAATCAATACGTAAATGTTTTTTAATTTAACGAGGGTACATACTTGCCTTGAAATTTTACAAGCTACACCAGCTAGTTAGTCGGTTACTTTGAAGCAATTCAGTCTCCTTTTTGCTAATATGGGCTAATAAGACTGAGTCCTACTTCTTAAAGCCAACTTATATCAACCAAGAAATAATATTTTTAATTTAATTCCTTTGATTTTTATTGACTGCTATATATTTCAGTGATGAGATGATTTCAGGGCTGTGAAAATACTAACATCCACAGCTTCAGAGAAATATCAACAAAATGTTTTCAATTGGACCCCATATTATGGGTTTTGGGAAAACAAGTAAAATAATAAAATAATGAATTGTATTATATAACACAGCACTCACCCTCCCTTAAAAAAACCTACCTTTATATATATATAACTAAAATGTGATCTTACCTTTGACTTTAAGTTCATCCGATCACTATTCAAACTTATAGCTTTATCTTCACAGGAAGATTTTAAAGATTCACTTTCTACTGAAGAAACTGGTGTATGACAAGTTTCATTAGGAATACTTTGTTCAGATTCTTTCTGAAGTACTTCAGTTTGTATTGCCTCACTTTCTACCAAATTATTTAAATCAACATAATTTAATGAAGTCTCATTACCATTATTGTCTTTTCTTTCAGAATGTGTCCTACAGATACAAATAAAATCATTAATAACAATAGTAAGTACAATATTTTTTAATAGAAAGTATTGCATAGTATCCTTAAAATTTACTAAATCAATCCCCAAAAGGTATCCATACAATTTTGAAAACAGAAGGTCTATTAGTTTGCAAAATATAATCATACTTGTTTGTTGCAAACTCTGATTTATCAAGTTTATACAAACTTTGTATAAATTGAGCTGTCCAACAGTATTTCTTAAAAGTGTTTATAGTAACATATAACCAAGTTTTTTTTTTTTTTTTTTTAATTTTTGTTTAACACTAATATAGAAATAAAAATAAAAGTTAGTATGGATTTAACTTTATCATTACTACAATTTATATAAAGTAACTATTTAAACAATATATTTAATTGTTTAACAGTATTGTACCCTCTGTAATTTGACAAAATTACTTAACAGTTTAAAAAAGTATTTTCAGTATACGGCAAACACATCAATGCCCAAAATAAATAAAATTTTAAAAAGTGCCTGGACTGTTAAAATAAACAAAAAAATTAATCCAATAAAATAATCATTAAATTGCAAAAATTTTATTTGATTTGATTATGAAGTATACACCTAACTTGACATTTTCAAAACAAAAAACTTATTTCATATTTTTGGTAGAAACACATTTTGAAAAAACCTGACCCCTCTCAAATTTCTAAAAATTACACAAGGAAAGAAAATGAAAAAAAAATAATAACTACATAAGTATCTAAATATTTATTTAAAAATTATTAAATATTTTTCTGTTTTTCATTTATGAATTTACAAAGAATCTCTTAATGTAAAAATAAAAAATTCTTAAATGACTATACATATATATGCCAGCAGCAAGATTTGAATCAATAAACTACAATTTGCCATGCACTACAGATTTGGCCATTGTCTGGCAATATGAAAAAAAAATTCTACATTTTAATAAGAATTTTATAATTTTTTAGAATAATTTTCTTGATGTGATATTCTTCTTATTTCTTTAAAATTCTTGTCAAGTTTTCTTGTTTTTTTTGTTTAATTTTAAAAGCAATTATTATTTTTTAAAACTAGAAAATTTAAACATAGATGCATATTTTTTTAAAGCAGCATGCATGTATCTTTGATTTTTATTTAGGTAACAAAGTGTTAGTAGCCTAGTACTAATTCATACATAAATATTTTCCCACCAGAAATTATTGGACTTTGTAACACATATTTGGAGATGCATCAAATTTTCAGTTGATAGTCAGTAGGGCTGGATAATATCAGAATTTAATATTGCGATATATTCCCAAATTAATATTAATATCATGGATATATTACAATATATTATGATAATACTTTAAAGTGCAAAAATATTCCTTTATATATATATATATATATATAATTTATTTATTTTATTTTTAAGAATTAAAAAGTTAAGGATTACAATTTGATCTTAAAAATTTCGATTTCTGAAAGATAGAAACAACTTTTCATGAGTAATTCATTTTGATCCTTAGAAGAAAAAAAGTTTGTTGTTCAAATGTAATTTATTCAGGTACTGAACAGAATTGTTTAATCACATAAGACATCATTACTTCTAATTTACATTGCTTATTTACGCTAAATTATATTTCTCCTAAATCGTAACTAAATTTTCTAAATTCATCATTGTTCAGCTGATCTTCAGTACCAGATTCTGCTCCCAGTATGGATGTTCGTAGCTGTAAGAAGTCAGTTTCAAGTAGTAGGTGTCGGTACATAGCATTCATAAAACAAACATAGTAGACCATAGCGATCTATTGGCTTGGCTTGGAGTGCTACGGGATACTTTTTGCAACAAGAGGGCTAATGAGACCGGAACCTACAGCTTAAAAACGATTCCGAACAGCTACGAACATCCATGCCAATGTGGGATTCAAACCCACGAACTCCGGTTCTGAAGGCCAGCACCCTAACCAATTGGCCATCGTACGGCCCAAAACTGTTGCATCAATAAAATATCTGACAGTCGAAAGTAGAATATGACCTACATTTTTCAGTGAGCAGAGCTGATGTTATAAACTAAACATCACTCGAGTATTCTAAAAATCAGTCATATGCATTAATGAACAGATTAGTTTTAACTTTTTGTATCACTATGCTCGAAATATTTCTAAAAGCTTATAGTACTCCTTAATAGAAAACACTGCAAATGAAACTATTTAGCATCACTTTGCTACTTTACATCTTAATTCTTTTTGTGTTTTTAGCCTCTGTATGTTATCTGGGAGAAACGAAATATATGTATCTCAAAAATTTGATTCCAATATAAAAGGGTTTGTTTTCATAAATTATTTTACCTTTATTTTTTTCACAAACTCTCCAAAAGCAATAAATATTCTGTCTGAAAAATTTACTTTTCTAATTTTAATGCAGCTATCTTTAAAAAAAAATTATAAGAATAAAATTTTGACAATCCATTGAAATTCTGTAAAACAAAATTGAAAATTAATAATGAATTACTAAATAAATTATTGAAAAGAAATAATTAAGTAACATATAAAATTATATCTTAATTTCTAAAAATAAATAGACAGTTCTTAGATGGAATTTAGATTCTGATAGTGTAGAGTATGGTGATATTTCAAATGGCTCCATAAATTAGACATAGCCTTTAAAGAAAGTAGACCTAAAGTGCAAATCGATATATTTTCAATGATTATTTTACCATTTTTATCCCAAGCATTGCGTTTTGTAACTATTTTTTTTTTAATATATTTTACCAAAATACCATTCTCCACCAATATTAGTAGAAGAATATCCCAATATATATTGTTCCAATAAACCAGTAGCAGGTGCAAAGAACAACAGAGTTCATCTTTGCCTATCGCAAACAATGAATTTCTGATCTTGACCTAGCTGCTTAGTTATATTGGGATATATTGCAGAAGACCTGGATGAAGATGTGATAATTTTTAAGTGCAAATTTTTTGGTTTGTGTTTATGTCAATACAAGAAGCATAAGTCAAACAAATGCAATATCTTGAAAAAATATTACTTTATGCAGAATATTTAGGATGTCTTTCCATCTATGTTATGGTGCACGAAGGAAAAAAACAGTATCACCATCAGAGGATAATTAGCAGAGAATAATTTTAATATTGTTATTGCAATATTTAAAGTATATCAATATCTGACAATATATTGATAAACGATCTAGCCCTAATAGTTAGTATACTACCTATTCTAGCATTCTGTTTCTCATAGTCAATTTGGTAAAATTCATCAACTGAATAGTTAAAAAAAAAAAAAAAAAAAAAAAGGCAAGTGTGTTACGTGACTGAAAGACATTGTGATAAATGAAAAAATAATTACTATAAATAGAAAGGTGATTTTTAGAAAAAAATGTATTAAATCTTTCATAAATACCATTTTTTCTCTATATACTATACAAATAAAAATTAAAAAAAGAAAACTTCATACATCTCAGGCTTTTAGACATATATATTCATCTAATAAGATTGCTTGATCATTAGCAGATATTAAAACTACTTTGTTTATGTAATACCTATATTTTTGTTTCAAAAGCAAACACTTAAGAGTTTTTTCAGTATAATAAAAAAATCTTATTATTTTTAATTCTTTAAATTTTACGTACTGTTAAACATTGAATTTCTACAATAAATTGGTATATAAGAGAAATATAACAATTTAAATTATAACAAAACATTTGGTATTTGGCAGAATTCAGTTTTCATCCCATGACTAATAATAATAGAGAGACTTAGAATGTTAAGATACTTAAGATACTAAAAGACAACCTAATACATAAAAGTGCAAAAATTAAATGATATTTACCTTTTAAAGCTGTGGTCATCATCACTGTCTGTATCTTCCTCAGCATCAGTTATCAAATCCTTACCAACAAAAGCAGAATTGCATCCTAAGTTCAGATGAAATTGATCTGTAAATGATTTGCAATCATTTGTTAGCAATATTGAATCTGGTTCTTTAACTATATTGTCTTTAAATGCAATATTAGATTCTAATTCTTCAAAATCAGTAATTTCAGGGGAATTTGAAGCCAAGTCTGGTTCTGATACTGGAGCTTCCTCAAATTCATCTGTGCTACTACAAGAAAATTCACCATTGCATGTAAATCTAACATCTGATTGATCAGGTTCAAAATCTAAATAGTCATCCTCCATTAAAATCACTGTTGAAGTCACACCTACTGATTTAAGTGATAATGTATCATCAAAATATGAAGCTTGTGATGATGAGCACTGAACCTTAGAGTTATTTGCAATAGTTAGTTTTGCATAAGGGCTCTTAAAAAATGACTTTTCTTTTGAATCTTCACTGGAAATTATATCAGAGATAGCATTTTCTGTTTCTTCCTTATTAGAATGTTTTAGTTCATGTGTCATATTTTTAACAATATTTTGACAACTTGGATCAGAATCAGTGATGCCAATAAAGTTTTTTTCTTGTAAATCTTGTGAAATAGAATTTGAATTAATGCTTTTGAATGAAATCATTGTAGTATCTAGTTTGTTTGTAGAATTCTTAAGAGAATTTTCAACATTTTTGTTGATTTTGTTACTACTTTTCATTTTGCAATCAGATTCTTTCTTATCAATATCAGAGCTTGTCATCGAATCAGTTAACAATTTTGGAGATTCATTTACTTGTTTTCCGGAAATTTTGATTTTACTCACATTTTTAGATGACTTCACTCCTTCCTTCGACTTTTTAGGAACATTCTTCTTATTTTTTTCATTCTCATTAACTACTAAATAATCTAAACAATCTTCAAATCTTTTTGGTTTTTTGTTAGATAAAATAACTGTTTGTTTCCTACAAGTTATATCAGCAGTTTTAAATGGATCACCAGTTTTTACATTATCTTGTACGTGTGTATATGATTCCATATCTAAAGAAACACTTGTATTAGACTCTACAACTGATACATTATTTTCAAATGAAATATCTAACTGTGTCTCAGGTGATACAGTTTTTGGCTTAGAAGAGTTATTTTGTAAAGGATTTTTATCAAGATCATCTAATTCTATATGCTGTAGCTCGTGTTTAGATGAAACTATTTGTTGGTCTTCTCCATGTAATGGAATATCTTTATCATTCAAATCAATTTTTAAATTCATCTTAGAGCATTTATTTAATACTAAATTAGAAGTATTTCTCCCCCTTTTTATAGATTTCAAGCATACATTATTCTGTTTATCTGTAACATTGCTCGAGTCATATTCACATATTGTAATTGCTGTATTAGATAAATTGTCAAAATTTGAATGCTTTTCTGGAAGCTTATTTAATTCTGAAACTCTAGAAGGGCTTTTTTCTTTATTAATATTTACAGCTTTTTTAGATAACTTTTGTTCCAATTCAATATTTAATTTTTTGTTGGGAGACAGTATCTCTGCATCAGATAAAATGACAGCTGTTTTTTTCCGAGGAGATGTAACAGATTTTTTACACATACTACCAGTTTTTATATTTTGTTGATGTATATTTGATTCCTTAACAGAAGAAACACTTGTATCAGCATTTGACTTTAAAACTGATGCATTCTTTTCAAACGAAATATCTATTTGATCCCCAGGTGAATCAGTTTTTGGTTTAGAAGAGTCATTTTTTAAGTGATTTTCAACAAAATCACTTAATTCTATATTCTGCTGCTTGTGTTTAGGTGAAATTAGTTTTTGGTCTTTCTTGTGTAATTGTATATTTTTAGTAGCTGAATCCCTTTTTAAATTCCTTTTTGAATGTTTATTTAATACTAAGTCAGATGAGCATTTTTGCTTTTTTTTAGATTTTAAACATGCAATACTTTGTTTATCTGTAACATTGTTTGATTCCTCTTCACATAATGTAACTGCTGTATTAGATATATTGTCAAATTTTGAATGCTTTGCTGGAAGTCTATTTAATTTTAAAACTTCAGAAAAGCTTTTTTCTTTATTAATATTTACAGTTTCATTAGATAACTTTTGTTCTGATTCAGCATTCAATTTTGTGTTAAAAGATAGTATTTCTACATCAGAGGAAATGGCTGCTGTTTTTTTCTGAGGAGATGTAACAACTTCTTTACACATACTACCACTTTTCATATTTTTTTGGTGTATATTTGATTCCTTGACAGAAGAAACATTTATATCAGCATTTGACTCTAAAACTGACACATTCTTTTCAAACGAAATATCTATCTGATACCCAGGTGATATGGTTTTTGGCTTAGGAGAGTTATTTTGTAAGTGATTTTCAACAAGATCACTTAATTCTATATTTTGTTGTTTGTGATTAGGTGAAATTAGTTTTTGATCTTTTTCGTGTAATGGGATATCTTTAGCAGGTGAATGAGTTTTTAAATTCCTTTTTTTATGTTTATTTAATACTAAATCAGAAGCACATTTCCCCCTTTTTTTAGATTTCAAGCATGCAGTATTCTGTTCATCTGTAACATTGCTCAATTCATTTCTATGTACTGTAATTGCTGTACTTGAAAAATTGTCAGATTTTGAATGTTTTTTTGGGGGTTTATGTAATTTTGAAATTCTAGTAAGGTTTTTCCCTTTACTAACACTTGCATTAGATAACTTTAGTTCAGGTTCAGAATTTAATTTTTCATTAGAAGATGGAATCTTTGTATCAGATGAATCAGTAACTTTCAATTCTTTCTCTAAATTAGTTATTTCTATATCACATATAGCTTCTTCATTTTTAGATCTTAAAGCATCAAGAGGATTTTTTTCACTTCCAGTTAATAAAATGTTTAAATTTTCAGGTGAATTTTTTGTTCTAAATTTGATTTTTAATTTCTGTTCTGATATATTACAAACTTCTAAATCTGTCAGTCTATTTTTTTCCCTTTTAGATTTATGCAAAGGTTTTGATTTGGGGGAGGATCTTAAATGCTCCACTGCATTCAAATTCTTCTTTTTGTACATTTTCTTAGAAGAATGTAATTCCACTTCCTTGTGAAAGTCATCAGAAGGCACACAAGTGTTATCAGAATTTGAGTAGGACAGCTTAGTTGTATCAATATCAAAAGCAATCTCATTATTTTCATGCTGAGTAGAATAAGTGTCTTTTCCTTGAATACTAGATACTGCACAGTACTTACTTAAAGTATCTTCATCTAACTTTTCAATACCCACAATTAGGCCCTTGAGTAACTTGAATTCTTTTCCTTCAGCAGTCAAACATAATTTTGCTATATTTTTCTCATCTTCATGAGATATATTACTTTTTGTTATTATATTTAATTTATTAATTTCTAAATTATCACTTTCTTTAGATATAAGTTTAGGATTTATACATTTTTCACCTTTGTAAGATATATCCCTATCTATTGACAGTTCTAAACTACTTGTTTCATTGCAGGGAACAATATCTACACTATTTTCTAACAAACATTGCTTGGCTTGATCTGTAGAACATTGTTCGGTTTCATTACATTTGTCGATAGAAAGAGCATCTTCATTTGAATTCTGAGAAATGAATTTAAGATTACTTACAGGGTTTATTGCAGCATCCACACATTTTGCCTCTACTATACAAGCAATTTTTTTTTCTTTTGCTTTAATGGTATTGTTGTTTTTATTATCTTTATTTTCTGTCACTGTGTTTATTACATAAGTCTTTCTGTTCAATACCTCTGTTGGTGAACAGGCTGAATTTAAATCCACTGACTCATATATATCAGCAGACACTATATCTACATTTTCACATATATCAGTTTCATCATAGCATGAAATTTCCTTTGACAAATCACTTACTTTTGACGGACTAATTTTATTTACACGCCCTCTTTTTCTGTGATTCCATTTAAGTCTCTTCTTTCTCCTCTTAACTGTAGTAGATAATTTATCAGATTTTTCACTATTATATTCAGCCAATAAGTCCACATCTTCACTTGAATTTTGAGAACTTTCCTTATTTATTTCAATTGAGTCTACATTTAAATCTTGAAATTGCAAAAAATTTTCAACATTATTCAAATTTCCCAAAGTACATTCACCAAGGTTATGTGATAAATTCTCATTATAGCCATTCACACAGATTGTATTTTCAACATTTTCAGGGTACAGTTCGTTTGAATCACCACTGACAAATTTTACAATATCTGGAGTAAAGATACTTGATTTCACTAAAGAATCTTGCAAAGTGTCAGAATTTTCAAAAATAACATCTGATGATAGTGACAGAATATCATCTGACACAGAAATTTCCTTAATATAATCATTTGCAGCTTTTAAAGTTGAGACATCAAAGGCCATATTGAATGCACTGCTATCATCATAGTTAAATGCTTTATGTTTAATTATAGGCTTAATATTAAGTTGGTTACAAATAAAATTTTCTTTTGAATCTTTTACTTCATTCAATTTACTGACCAATAATTTTGTAATGTCATAATACATGGGATTAATATTGTTAAAACCTAGAGAGGTTTCAACAATATTCTGCTCATTAACATTTGTACAAGGATGAAGGAACAATTCAAATTCATCATTTGTGTTAAGAATTTCTACAACAGGATTTACATTTTCAAGACTTGTTGATTTTCCAGGAATCATATCATGAATTCCTGTTTCAGAAAGATCATTTTCCAGAGTTGACGTTGAATAAGGCATGGAAGCTTCTTTAATGGCTAAATTACTTTCAGTAGCTATCACAGAAATATCAGAATTTGGAATTAATGATGTATATACAACAGGTGATTTTGGCTGCACAGAGAATGACAATGGATGTAATTTACTATCACAAATAGATAAAATGTTTCCATTGCAGTGTTCAGAAGTACTGTTCTTTCTTACAGTTATTTTATTCAATGGGGACATCTTCACAGTTGAATAAAATTCTGTTTCAGATGTATCAACTGAACCTGAATCAGATACCCTCTCTAATAAATCACTTACAGCATCTGGTTCTTGTATTATTGTTGATTTACATTTTGTCCTCCTGACTTTTGTCTTTCTTTGTATTATATTCCCATTTGTCTTTCTTTTTCTAATTGTTTTATGTGAAGTACTGCTCGAAATCGAGTCATTTGTTGTCATATTACTTTTAATAGTATAACTTTGAGCCTCAGAATTACATTTTGAAGTAGGATCATGACACTGTCCTTTCTTACAAGCTTTTGCATACTTTTTGTTTTTACTTTTATTTAATGGTGAAATCTCGACTTTATTTTTCTCAGAGTTCATTTCAGACCTAAATTGGATTTTAAAATTTGCATTAGTTAAGACTGTCATATACAGTTTATAAAATATGTTATATGTATATTGATAATTTAGTCTAAATTATTTTCACAGTACCTAAAAATACCAAAGTTCTAAATTTTTTATAAAACTTAAGTAGAAATGCATATTTAAAAAAAGTTAAGTATTTTTAGCCTTTAGTCTAAAACTTTCAAACAGTAATAAATCTAATAAAATAAATGCAGCCAATACATAAATAATTTGCATAAATTGATAAATTAACCAAAGGAGGACTATTTGAAAATATATGTCAAAAGAAAAAATTGTAAACCTGCAACAGAACCAGTTCAATTTAAGCTATTTGTTTAACTGTAATCTTTAAAGTGTCTACTATATTAAACAAAAAATATGTATTTGGAATAATTAACATTACTGATTATATATAAAATAACAAGCAGGTATCAAAAATCCTACTAAACAACCATTTAAGTCCAGTGAATTAACACAAAATTGACCAGTGAATGATCAGTTTTACTTTTATCAGGACTCAATGCTAAAACAAAGATGGGAGCAATATTATAAAGAAAGTTGAAAATGATACACCTAGCTTACAATCGCTTAGTAAACCTGTATTTGTCTAATTCTGGAATAAAATAATTATCCTTTGCAGAAACCAGTTATGGTGGATCTATAACCTGTTAGATGTTTGCAGGTTCACAACCAAACTTCCTGCTAATTCTATGCACCCTTGCAAAATTTGGGGCCATTCACTGACACCAAGCTTAATCCTATTTCTTTCAAACTCTTTGCAGTAACTGTTCCTAAGAAGAATTCTTTGTCATATTTAACAGTTACACATGAATTTTTATACTGCTATGTCTCACTAGCAGACTCATCATGTGAAGGGTCATTAAAAAAGTTACTTGCTAGATATACATCAGCAAAAGACAGGTTATCCTCATTAGTGGTTTCATTTTTTTCTGGCATGTACTTTCATTTATATTATTTTATATCCACTTACCTATTTTAGAGAAATATTGCAGGACAAAGTCCAATATGCAAAAGAAAGGAAGTTTAGTAAGTATTAGGAAATTGAAAAAAAAAAAAAAACCAATAAAGGATTAAATGACCAAAAAAAGTATACTATATTGGATGGTTATTATGTTCCTTCCAAAATTTTGTAAATGATATTCAAACAGCTGAAAGATCAATTTTGAGGCTAAAATTTCTTTATTTCATCTTACCTTTACTACCATGCCCAATTAATTTAAAAAGAAAGAACAATAAGTATTTTAGTTTTAAATACTTGATTATACAGAATTAAACTTAATGATAAGCTAAATATAAGCAATGAATACTAAAAAAGTAGGCTTAATATTTTATAGTAAGATATAATTTCATAGGATCAAATTCATTTTGAAAGATCATTCAAAATTTAGAAAATGTCATGCAATTCTTTCAAAAACTCTAGACACTAGAGATGAAATGGACATCTGGTATCCAGCTGACTTACAACTATCTGGTACCCCACAAGATATTCCAGATAAAGATCAGGATATCCAAATATCAAATCAGATATTTGTCGATGAAAACTTTTGCTCTTAGTCAAAAACTGGATTATAACTGAATGAATTGTAAATGAATGAATTATAAATTTTGAAAATTTATAATAATGTGTCCAATGTCACACTGGATCATATTTACTATGATTTTAACAAATGAAACAATGAAACATGTTACATAGAACATTAAACATTGGAAACTGACACCAACTGAATAGAATATTTGCTGACACCAAATAAACAATAGAAGTCATTTAGTTAGCATTAAAATGTGCAACAAAATTAAACAATTTATTTTTGGTTTATGTCCAATATCTCAAAACAGCTGCCAAAATTCAATCATAAATTTGATGCCTTTATCAACCATATGTTAAGTTTGGTACAAGTAGTTGAAGATATGTAAGACTAAAATGTGATAAACCTATATGTGGTAATTACTATAATAAAACAAAAAAATAATTCAAACTCTAAAAAATGGGCTTTAAGAAGTTTTGCAGAACAAATTCACCAAATTCTAAACTTCCAGCTCTCAACATCTATATGAAATAGTGTTTACATACACAAAAACTTCTCTTTATTTACAAAGATTGAATTGGGTTTTTTAAGCACTGTTCCACAATTTTTAATTAGAAATGGTTTTGGTTTATGGTCCTAAATACATTAATTTGTATCCTGCAAAAAATTGAGAAGATAATAAGGTCATAAGAACATAAAGAAAAAACTAGTTTTTTGCAATTCAGAATAACAATTGTCAGACTGTACATCTATGCTTTTATCAGATGACATCGAGTGAATCTGTATATACACAAATTGGACAGTAAGAAGTTAAAATAAAAAATCTTTACAAATTCAATTGTGATCCTGAAAAATATTTTTGCTAGCATCAGTATTTAAGCAGCCTGCCCTCCTCCCCTCCCTTTTAATTTATTAGTCTTAAAGAGAGTTTTTAATCACAGCATTGTATTTGATTAGTTGCTAAAACTGAAATGACATATAGAGATGTCTTCAGGAATATTTCAAACAAAACAAATCGTGTGCTGGGGAAATATCTGTCACTAACACATATTTTGCATTTCTGTAAATGTAACAAATTATTCAAAGCTTATCTATCTATATGTGTGTGTATATATATATATAGATATATTGCTTATAATCTGTTGGAGTTGTTTCTGCTCCCAATAACTGAAGCACCCTACATTTTGCAAAGTTATAATTGTAGAGAATTTTGTAACAAAATTATACTAAATGTGAAGGATATGGGATGAACACAGAATTGTTCATGGAAAGTCAAAACACCTTCAAGTTTTTTATATTTTTAAAGCAATTATCTAACAGAATATTTTAACAGGCTCCACTAGTATTTACTAACAGGTAAACAATAGGTTTTTATTAATAGTAACTGAATTTATTATATTAAATGCAACATACATATGTGTACATATGCCAAATAACAATTATTTAAAAAAACAACAACAAAAACTATTGACTCTGTATAAAGAAACTACTCCCTTACTAGTGATATGCACTTGCAATGTAAAAGCTGGAATTCAAGATAAAAGAAACATCAACTGCGGACAATAAGATGAACTTGCAGCATTTAAAGAGATGTGAACAAGCATTCTCAGATGAATACTTTGCTTAATTTAATATAAGCTTATTGTTAATTTATACCCACACAATTGATGGCACAAGGGGAGAAAAATATAGGTCTTCAATAAATCAAGCTAAACATAGTTGCAGCTGCTATTAATCATGCAGTTCCCTATTAACAGGGTTGACAAAAATCACAATTTTTTTTTTTAATCAAAAAAGTCTGATTTTTTTTATTTAAATCAGATTTTTTTTTTATTTCAATAGGAATTTTGAAATTTAAAGTTTGATACAAACAAATTAAATTGTTCAAGTTAGATGTCTAAATAAATTCTTTTTTTATAAATAATAAAAAAAATACATATAACTAAAATAATATATAAGAATAATTCATAAATCAGTAGAAAATAATTACTTGCAAAATAGGGCTTTTTGCTTGTTTTAATTAACTATATCAATTTAAATAAAGGATGCTCCATGTTAATTTATACATTTTACTCCTTCAACCATAGAATTATTAGAAACATGAGGGTAGACTAAGGGCTAAATAATCACAATAATTTTTATTTCTTACAACCAACTTTTTATTTTGTAACAGTGGTTAAATATTAAATGATTTATAAATAAAAACAAGTTTAGCTGCTTTGTCGTTTCAGAATTCCAGAATTATTCCCAGTTTCATAAAAATAAATAAATAAATAAAATCAAGGGAAGGGGGGTAATAATATTTATATTTTTGGGTGCATTTGTTTTTATTTTTTGGAGGCACTTAATATTTAAAAAGTAAGAACATTCTTTTCATGGTATGATAATGAAATTTTTACTGTGCCAGTAAATTTTTAATACAAAAGACGAAAACATTTGACTGAGAATAAGAGAGAGATAGGGGAGAAGAAATGAATAGTAGTGTGCTGTTTTAATAATACGACAGGCAGGGTGCAGCAGCCTCCTGAAACCATCTGGGAGCAAATCTGGGTTAATAGTTACTTGTTGTGCTTATTACTAACAGCTTTCTTTTTAAAAATTCAATCTTTAAAAATTGATTTAAATCAGCGATTTTTGTTCAATCAACTGATTTAAATCACAATTTAAATTGGACTGATTTAAATCGCTCAACCCTGCTTATTAATGATTTTTTTTTTTTTTTTTTTTTTGAAAAGGTGAAACCCTTTTATTAGCATGACCAAAAATTTTACTTTATTCTAAAGTTATTAAAATAATACATTATTTTGACAGGCACATACTTTATTATATTTTAAAGAAAAAGTATAATTGATATTTTCATACAATTTATTACTATGTTATCTATAATCAAAGCCCAAAGAATTCCCATGAAGTCTTCAAAATGACAATCTTAGAGCTACAATTTACTAACTAATAACATTAAGATACTAGTAGTTGCAAAACACTACAATTTTTATATTATTGATAGTCTTTACAAATACCTAAACATTTAATATCATGCTCTCATTTTCATATATTAGTCCATTTTTTAGGATAATTTTTCCTGAGTTTCTTAAGGTTTTTTTTACAATTAGTGAAACCGCGAGATTGCCATCAATCTGATTTTATTGTCCTTAATTAATTAAAATAATGTATTACTGGGTTTTGTCTATATGTCCTGTCTCTCAAAAAACAAACCAGGACTACATGAGTAATCATTTACTGAAAATCCTTATCAACATAATACTTTTATAAGAGATTTTTTACCTCTTTATTATTCAGCAAATTTGAATTTAATAAGGTTAAAAGAATATTCATCTATCAAACGAAATAACTCTCCTAACATCTAAACATGAAATGTAAAGAAAAAGATTGCTTACTACATCACTAGATACTCGGAAATCATATCCATTCTAAAATAAGATAACAAAAAAAGTGTAGCTCTATAAAATCTCAAGAAAACAGTACATCTTGTACAATTCTAAATGATTCATAACAATACATATTGCACTAATATAAATGATATGAATTAGTCACCAAGTCAATAATTTTCAAAAAATAAACTGTGAGCTCTATTAATAACTGACAGACTGATTAAAATAACAATTAACATAGAATTTATAAAGAAACATGTGATTTCAAAACTACGAAAGCACAATACAAATGAGCGCCATGATATTGTTATGTTGCCATTTAACAAAATTTGATTTATGCTAAACCATAGAGTTGAGTCATAATATTCATGTTTGACCTAGAATATCTGTAATTTTATGACAAAAACACCATTTCTCTATAATAACATAGATATTCTGTACTCTGTTATCAAATAGAAAATATTGATATCTTCTGACGGCTTTAGGGTCGTACAAACCGGACGCCTGTTCTAGGTGACATTTTGGTACGAATTTGTTAGATACTTTATTAATAGGGAGAAATGGTATAAAAAGTTTTAGAATACATAATTCTGTATAGTTTTGATGCACAATACATAATTATTTCACATCCTTTTGATTTTCTGGTATTCGAAGCAATGACAACCTATTGTAATCCTTCAAAAATTCGACCTCGAGATTTTAAAGAATCTTCATGTTTGGGATTTTTAAATCCTAAAAATTATAATTTTAGAAATTAAGTCTGCGATTGTGTATGTGAACACATTAATCGAGAACATTTTGATTTATGTAGACTATTTTTTTAATGCTTACATTGTAGCAAAATTGTAGTCTTCTATCAACTTCTATTATTTCCGGCAGTCGAAAATAGCAGTTTGCTTGCAACATTCTATAGAAGGTAAAATAAAATGCACATTGCCCGGGCAATGTGCATTTTATTTTAATTTAAAAAAATAATATTTTAGAATAACTAAAACATAGATATCGTTTATGTTACAATGTTCATATGTTTATGAAGAACAAAATTATAACTGGTGAATTAGTTACTTTTTTTTCTTTCAGTATGCAAGAAATCATTTATTTCAGTTATTTTAATTGTAATAAGATTAACATTTATCTTTGTAATAAAATATATTTTTGTAAAAAGTCTATTTTACAAATTTCTCTTCTATCAAGTACAAGAACTGCATCATCAAGTTACTCTCAGGGCATGTTATTTCTTACATTGGAATTTCAAAATACAAACAATTTTTAGTAAAATTAGACTGGGGAGGAATTGATATCTACTCCAAATCTTATATAATAATTTCTAATTAGGTATATTTCCTTGATATTTATACTATATATATATATATATATATATATATATATATATATATATATATATATATATATATATATATATATATATATATATATATATATATATATATAAAAGTAACATATTTCAACCTTTTTATGAACTTTAATTCAAAATTACAAAAATACATTTCAACACTTTAATGCAGGAAAAAAAAATCTTTCAACCATATCAGAATCTTAAAAGTCTCCATATTTTAATTTAAATTATTTATTCTAAAGAGCGTTTCTTTCTTTTAGTTAGAATTACTACCTTATAAATAAATCCGAACGAACTGCTCTTTAGAACCAGAATTAATGGGTTAGAATTCCACTGCTGGCTTGTAAATTATCTATATTTATTCCAGTTTGACGGTAGTAACACGAATCATCCTCCGTTATTATTTAAATTTGTTTCGGTTTTTACTTTAAATTGGCTTTTATCCTGAAATTTATCCCTAAACGCTCTACTCTTTAGTTACTGTGTTATGAACTCATGAATCCACCATTCTATCCTTATCTTTCATCTTTTATCTGTTTATGCTTTGCTCGTTGTCAATTTCTCTGCTTACTGTATGAAATCTCTGAATTTGAGGGCCTGGCCCAGGTAATCCAGTTAATCCATCATCTTGAAGATCTTGAAGATCCTGAAATTTAAATCAAGGTCAAGGTAATTGGGTTTAACGGAGTACCTATCGAAGTGATAAGTCTTCATTTTAACCTCCGAACGTAAGACAAATCAAAACATTAATTTAGGCCTCTAGAAATTTAAATTCCTTTCCGTTTCTTCGTTTTATGATTTTTTACGAGTGTTTTTTTTCTTACAGTTTGTAATATTGTTTCTATATTTAAACTTTTATGGCTGCTCTTACAGTTACTATTACTAATAATATTTATATTGAGATAGAATTTAACGCGTATGTTTCTTTTCTGTTATTTTGTCCATGTGAACCTACCATACCAGGACAGACTCGTTACTGGCATGGATATTCGTAGCCGTTCGGATTTGGCTTTAAGCAGTAGGTCCAGGTCTCAGGGGCCCTTGTGCTGCAAAAAAAAGCAAAGATTGCAGAGTTCCAAACCAAACCTACTGATAAATAATAATAAAGCTCAGCCGTCCCCGATTTCTAACGAGGAGGGGCAGTTTTCTTCTATGGTAATAATGTCATCTTTTGAAGACAAGACCGTTCCTAGAAAATAATTTCGGGGTGGATCTGACCTATTCAATATGAAAACTTTAGATTTTATTATAATGTAATAATTGAATTTGCTTTCGATTATTTTCAAACGCTGCAGAGATTTACGTAAAATAATCGTTATAAAAGCATAACAATTTATCCAATTAACAAATGAAAATTTCTATTTAAATATAATTTGGGGGGGGTTGTCCCCCTCTCTGACCAAGTCTGATGATTGCTTAAAAATGCCCGATACTAATGTTTGGGTTAATTTATCCCAAATTTAATTTTGTTTTCATTTTGCTGAAAAAAAATAAATATTGTAATAATTTACTAAAAATTCAAGATTTTTTCTAACATAATACACATAACAGATTGTAAAATATGAATGATTAACCTGTAATAAGTTTAATACCTTTTACTAAGAAAAAATGGGAGCAGCTGTAGCTCAGCGACAAAGGCAGCGATCTCGTAACTGAAAGCTTGCGGGTTCGGGGTTGGAGCCGGCCTAAGATCCACCGTGTTCATTAAAGGTGACTGGGACACATAAAATATGTTCGTGGTCACAATGTCCTCCAAGTTCTCAAACGATACCTCTGGAGGTGGCAGGCCAAGCCGGGGGGTCTTCTTCTTGGTCCCTGCTTCTAAATTACAAGAACCCAGAGGGGGTAATGCTACTCGCGACCGTAGCATTCCTTAAGCTGCACGTGCTCCTCGGGTGGTGCTAAATGGGTCACAGCTTCGCATCCTTGTGTTGGCATAAAGGTATATGTGTCTGTACTACTAGCTGCATTGGAAAGACAAAACAACTAAGAAAAAATGGGTAAAATATTTAATTCGTAAGTAGCCGTCACTATAAATGTGACATACAATTGACTTTGCAGTTTATAAACCAATTGATATGACGACAAATGAACCTCCAACGCTGTTTCAAAATCATTTTTCAGACAACTTCATGTGACCTTTATAGCTATTAATACGAAAAACTAAAAAATCCTAACTCTTCATGTCTTAATCTGAAAATTAAGATTTCTTTTCCGTTACACGTTTTCGAAAATTTTTAGAACATATTTCAAAATTTTAAAAATTCCTAAATTTTAACTATTTTTAGATCACGGAATATCATTTTCACATCTAATCCTCAACTATTAAATAAGTCGATCTTATTTTCATTCGCTATAACTTAACAGAAATTAAAGTAGTCCATAAGAGTATTTTCTGAAGCACACATGACAGCATTAGTTATGCATATCCAAATCGAAGGATGGACGAGCAGCGGCTAATTTAACCTAAAGTGTCGTGTACTTGTTAAGAAATAAAACAATGTCTTTTTAAATTAGATTTAATACAAATGTGATTTTACGGATACGCTTTATCGGTAATGAATGAAAAGAAAGCATTATCCATGGAATACCAGGCTACATAACTGTTTTTTTTTTAAATAAAATTTTTGAGAATGTTTGTACGCTATTCATATCTACGTATCCGAATTCAACGGTGCTAAAATTTATATTCACTGTCGTGTCATTTAATAGAGAAAACTGAGGAATTTGGCAACATAACACAGCGGTTTAGAGGCAACACAGAGCATATACATAGTTATAACTGTGATTATTCATTATTAATAAATTTTCATATTCGTCAACAATCTTGTAGCGTATGAAATTTAAGATTTTTGTGAATGTGAATATCTAAAATAATTGTTCTAAAACTTTACTTGGAAAAATTTATTACCCAGACCGAAGGCTAGGTACGAAGCAGCTAGTTATATAAAATGACCTGTTACTCCTTATAATTATTATTCAATTTTTTGTCAATGGAAAATTATCTATTCATTGTACGTGACTAGTTGTTTGTTCTTTTAAAACAGTAGTTACTACAGATCCTCAGTGGTTGATGTTTCAGCTGAAGAGGCACTTGACAAATTAAAATTAATTTGACGGTGAGTGAAAAACATTTGGGTGGGTGGTTCATTAAACGTAAAATTGTTGTGACCCGTTTTCATTTGTTATGAAAATTAAAATAAATAGCAATAAAGAAATCAGTAATCATCTTATAATAAATCATTAACCCTGAAACGTAATTATTTTATATCTTTTTGATTTCCTTGTATATGTGGTAAAGGGAACATATTGAAACATGTTCGAAAATTCGACCTCGAGATTTTGATAGTACTTCATGTTTTGGATTTCTTTGAATCTTAAATTACAATTTTATGAATTATGTCTGCATGTGTGTATATCTTCTTGTCTGTTTGTGAACACCATAACTCAAGTATGTTTTGACTTATATAGTCAAATTTTTTAAGGAATATCAGGACTTTTAAACATGAGGATTCCATAGTTTTGTAACTACTTTCCGACTTTCCATAACTTTTTTATTTCACATTAAAATGTCTGAATTTTTTTTCAGAAATCTGCTATATATCTCTGTAATAAATTAACCTTAAATACTTATAACTATAATATTTAAATATTATATATATATATATATATATATATATATATATATATATATATATATAAATATATATATATATATATATATATATTTATTACTTGATTTTTTTTTGTTTGTTAAAAACTCTTCTCACTTGCGCGCATGTTTACAAGAAATATTTTGTATACAAATGTTAAATTTTTAATTTTTAATGAATAACATACTTCTAAAATTGTGTCTAACGAAAAAAAAACCCATAAGTTTAAGCACATTTTATATTTTTAAATTACGTTTATAATTTTCCCTATTTTGGGAGGTAATTTTGACATGTACTTATTCCTCTAAAACAAAAAATATTACTGCCAAGGCCTTAGGTAAGGAAGGGGATTGGGGGGAACGGTCCCCTCCCGAAATTCTAGAACACTGTTCGTCGAAAGAAAATGTACCACATGAGTGTAGTAGCTATTTGCCTAGCTGTATAAGAACATGTTCCTTTAAAAAAAAAAAAAAAAAAAAAAAAAAAAAAAAAAAAACTTTGGCTATAAAAAGTGGTACAAGAAAATACTCATGTGGTATAAGAAAAACTCATGTGGTACACATGAGTGTAGTAGCCATATGCCTAGCTGTATAAGAACATGTTCCTTAAAAAAAAAAAAAAAAAAAAAAAACACTTTGGCTATAAAAAGTTTTGTCTAGCTGCTGGCCAAAAATTCAACATTTTCTCAATATTCTATATATTTTGCCTTTTTTCATTAGAGAGATAACAATGTCATCAGATCTGTTTAATTGCTTGAGTTAAAACTGGATAATTGTCATGCCTCATTCATGCCTTAATACCTTAATTTTGTTTTACTGAATCATCATTCACAAATAACAATGTCTCCCCTCTTTGGTCCCCCCCTGGAAACAATTTCTGGCTTCGGCCCTGATTACTGCCAAGAAAATATTTTAAAATGCTGAAAATCGTGTACAAAAATATTCAGTAGGTTTTGAGAAATCTTGCGTGCAGCATTAAAAATTTGCATTCTTAGAAAAATCTACTTAAAGTAATAAGTAAACAACTTCCACACAACTTCAACCTTTTTCTGCCAAGCGCAGAAATCACTAGAATATCTTTTATATTTTTAATCATAACTTTTAAACTAAGTGGAATTTTTTATTTATTTTTTAATGCGTAGAACATCCGAAGCCTAACTAAGGCAGGGGGGGGGGAGACAATCGAATAGAAAGGTTTTTTTTACGTTTTCTTCTTTAATGAACTTTTTTTAAACAAAATGTCAGTACATTGTAAAATCCGTCAGTTTTATGTTAGCTTCTTCCTTAATATATCATATTAGGACTGGTCTGTGGTATTTTTGTTAATTAATTCAAATTGTTAAAAAAAGTCTTTACATTTTCTAATTATAAATTCATATAGCATTTTTGTCAAATTTGAGCTCTTCAGATGTGTTACATCCTATTAATGCTGGACATAGAATTCTCAGACGAAATATCGTTGTCCATTATTATTGATTATAAAAGAGACAACGATATTTCGTCTGACCATTGAGGGGGTTATAGCTATTTTAGGTTCTAGTCAATTTTACTGTTATATATCTATAATAAGGTAAAAAACTTAAATAATCCATAAAGTTCAGTTTTTATTACTGAAGTAGTGAAGCAGATGGGGGGGGAATTTTTTCCCCGGATCCCAATTAAGCAAAGTCGGAACCTGAGAACACCCCAATCTGTAGCATATATATATATATATATATATATATATATATATATATATATATATATATATATATATATATATATATATATATATATATATATATATATATATATATATATATATATATATATATATATATATATATATATATATATATATATATATATATATATATATATATTTGAAAAATAAAATATTATTTTGAAGGTTTAAGGGTCTGAGATCCCTTCAATGCGCAACATTGTAGTAGAATTGTACTTTTCTATGAAATTTTGGATTATTTCCTGCAGTAGGAAGTAACAGTTTACTTGCAACTTGCTTTCAGTTTGGGTGCTAATTCCCATCGATATTCCCGGGCAATGCGTATTTTATTTCAGTTCATAAAATCCGATTATCCAGATCTAAATCCAATTCGCCATATGTGGTACATCCTGAGACTAGAGTTGTGAGCACTGAAAAAAACCCGGGAAAAAAAAACGGGTTTTTTGGGAAGGGAATTTTGAAAATTTCCAAAAGATGAGAATTTTGAAGTATTTTGAAGTCGCCAATTCCTATGACACCATTTTTTCTGTCTTTGTTGTAGACCTCAAAAATTGACATTTTCTTAAAATTTAATTATTATATGATATGGAAAAAATTGAATAATTAGGATTAACTAACTATATTTGACAATGTATCCTGTTTAGCATGAAAGTAGGAGTCTATTTTTCCTTTGAGAAATATCCATTATTTTTATTATTACATAAATATTAGGCAATAATCTGTACCCATAAATCATTATTTTTCTTGGATAACCTCTCTCTCTCTCTCTCTCTCTCTCTCTCTCTATATATATATATATATATATATATATAATATGTGTGTGTGTAGGAATAGGACACAAAATGCAACAGTGTCATTTGATTACACCTCTAAATGATATAACCATTACAAAAAATAATAAACAGTTATTTTAAATTTAAAGATATTTATTTTTATATTATAAAAGGAAAGAAAAAAGTTTAGCATAAAGCAATTTACATAATAAAAAATTATCCAAAATAATGTATATAATTATTATATTAGCTATTAAAATTGAAGCAACCCGTTATGTGTTTGACAAGACTATAACAGGGTAATTAATTACATAAGTACTACTGTAAAATGATTTAAGTGCTCATTGCTATTATTTCTTGAATATATATATATATATATATATATATATATATATATATATATATATATATATATATATATATATATATATATATATATATTACCAAAAGTAAAAAAAAAATATTCTTAGAAATAATATGCTAGTTCTTAAATAGCCAGTGTTGAAAAAATAAATGTAAACATTGTTAAAATGATTTCTTCCAAAGTTCCGGGTTTATTCCCACCTCTTCAAAATTCCTGTTTTTTTGCATCTCTACCTGAGACACGCCTCCAAGTTCACAAAGAAACTGTACCATGGACTTTTGTTATGAAATAATTGCAGAAACTTACTGGAACCTAGTGCAGTGTATGCCCACACTGATCACTGTTGTGCATGTTAGACGATGACCAACAAGAGTATACAAGAAAGTACTTTCTTACATACTCATATTTCGTCGTCAAATCAGTTTTTAAGCTTAACTTGCACCATTGTATCGTTTACAAAACTATATATTTTTTTTTGTAAGTTTCGTAATCTGTCAGTGGAACTTTGGAATATACGAGACAAAAATATATAACACAAATGTTCAGTGTTTTGAAGAAACACTTGTATTTTCTTGACATATAAACTGTGTTTCCAAAATATCTTGTAAACATTGTAAATAGTCTGATAAGTTTTATGACAAAGATTATAAATAATTTCCAGTTACTTATGATGATACAAGGTGGTCAAAAATATTTTTTATCAATATATAGGTAACCCCCTAAATATACATGTCATCATTCCTGAACTGGAATGTGCAGTTTACAAGTTCTTGACACATTGAACAAGTATATTTTTAAAAACTAAAATAAAAAGTTTAAATTCTAAATTATTTTTTTATATTTTAAGAATGATAGTAGGAAATAAATTATCGAGAGAAGGAAAAAAAAACTTCAGGTGAAATTAAAAATAGTTTTTATCAAATTCTTTCTTTTGATATACATATTTTCTTCATAAATATGCTCCTACTAGTACTGAGAAGATATTTTCCTCAAACAACTGGCAAAACGATGGCTGAATGGGTAAGACGCTTCTCTTTGGTATCAGAGTTCTCAGACATTCGGAATTTGTTTTAAGTAGCTTGTAATGTTCCAAACTAAACATAAAACAAGTGTTTTTACTCGAAAAAACTTTGCATTTTTATAACAGTATTGCATTAGAAATATGCAATTCAGTTCATATAGGAATGCATAAGTCGAAATATTTGGGGGGGGGGAAGTTGACCCTCACTACTTGGCTATGGTCTCGTGTTCGAATCAATAACTTCCTGTATTACAATAATTATTATTAATGATCAATTTGATTTTAGAGCTAGACACTATATTGCACAGTTCTATAGCCAACCATCTACTCTGGTTGTGAAACTTATTTATAATGGGGTTTAAAAGCGAATGGTTGGTTGGTTGGTTGGTTAGATCTTAATGCACTGCATCCTCCTGGGGTATATTGTGCCAAACACATAGAAACGGATGGAAATTGGATCCATTTTTTTTCTTTCAGGGTCTCAAGATTCAATTCAATTAGTCAATTTTGCCCGAAATATATTTATGTAAAAGTCCGGGATACCGGGTTCGAGCTTGGCAAGGGCACCACACATCTTTTTTAGACCTAGGGGACGTGCAGGTTAAATTTATGAGTCTGTTGATGTCCTCTTGCTGGGAGGTTAGCAGATGGGAGACGTGTACGGAATCAGGAGCAAAAATTTCTCATTCGAAGGATATTCTGAGTGGATCCAACTGTTCGAATCGCGAATGTCTTATTACATCCGGCAGGGTTGATAAACTTTTGGGAGGTATAAAACATTACATAGATAAGTGTGAAATAATTTAAAAATATTCTCGGTTATATTATAAAGGATTATTAAAACTCTTTTATTATCATTATTTTGTTACTTTTGTATCACTTTCTGATTTAGTAGGTTTCCTGCTAATCCGCAAAATGTAATTAAAATTTAAAATTTGTATTTCCCTAGATAATTTCTCATTTTCTAATACTGTTTGCACGAGGAAGTATATGTACTACATGAAAGCGTAAATATGGTTCAAACAATTTTTGCTTGCCCAAAATTATTATAATCGGGTCCTGTGTTTGACTTTAAAAACTGTAATGAGACCGCGTCTAGGCAAGCAATTCATTATAATAGGTGATAGAAATCAAATAAATTGTTCTACATACCTCAAGTGATAAATACTCAATATTAGCAATTATAGAATTCAGTTTTGACCTTACATTAGGATCTATTTCAATAAATATAGTCTTTTAGATATGTTTGGAAATTTATTTTTTATTAGATTTGATTTCAGCTTACCATGTAACCCTTTTGAAATTCTTTGCAAATATATGAATTAAGATCTTGTGATATTGGCAACAGTAGCATGTAAACATTTATAATTTATTTGGTAAATTTTGGCGCTGTCTTTAAAGTGAAACGGAGGTGTTAATTTTTCTGAGAATGTATTATCTTTAAGTTGGAAAGAAAATAGATTTTGCAATGTTGCAAAAAATAGAAACTGTTCAATTTACTGAACTCATTGGTCATAATCCTAAAGTATTTGCGTTGTTTAGTCCTTCTGGTGTTTTAGTGGTGAGTTTTAAAAATATTTACAAAGTTCTCAGTAATGAGGTTGTGGAAGTTCACAATAGCATTAAACATTTATTTTATGAATTTTTTCATTAAACATATTTACACATCGCAAGTTATATTCTGTTAGTTACATAGTGAAATTTGAAAATTTAACCAGCTTTTAAAACTTTTCACTTTTTAACTATGGTATGCTAATGGAATCCATTATCTATCTTCTCGAATTAGAAGCCAAAACTCGAAATTTTATAATACAGATTTAGTCAGCAGGCTTGAGTGGTAGCTTTTTTTAATGATAATATTGTCACTTTTTCTTGTTTGTTGATATAGGTTGATTTCTTTGATGATATCGGCATTAACATCACTGGGTATTCGAGCAGAACGCTCTAGACTATTCGTACAAGGAATTTAATTTTTAATTGTTAATTGGGGCATTAAATTATTTTTAGAGAAGTAGCATTGATATTTGGTATGCTGAGTTGCAAGCCAATATGCTAATAAATACTTTATTCCATAAAAAGCCAAAAAATAAAAATAATTGAACTCTTCAATGAAAATCTAAAAAATAGATGTAATTAACTATAATTTTTTGCTTATAAATTTTTTCCAGTTCTTATGGATCATTGTTCTATTTATCTTTTTTAGATCTTTTTTACTGTGCTTATTAAACATTAATTTTAAATTTAGAACAGCTTCAGTGTACACTTTCCAATGTTAGGATATGATTTTTTTTTTTTTTTTTTTTTTTTTTTTAATTTAAAGAGGAAGAACCCAGAATTACAATTTTGGTATGCTTGCTTGTAAATTTATTTACAAATGCTAGAATGATTGGTTAATATGCCTGTTTAGCTCGTAAATAACAAACAAAATTTACAAATATGTATATATGATCTTGTAAGTTTGTTTCAGAATTGAGTATTTCCAAGTTTTTCAAATATATATCATTTTGCTCTCTAAACAAGATGATGTACAGCTTTATGAAAATCATTTTCTTCATATTTTGTAAAACATATCTAAATTTTATTGAATAGGTTTCGATGAAAATTAGGGAAAATATATTGTATTTTAAGCAGGGTTGGCATGATTTAAATCATGATTTAAATCTTGATTTAAATCAGTTGATTTTTTAAAAAAATCATTGATTTAAATAATTTTTTTTCACTTCTTTTAAAACCTATATTCCAAAGACAGGAGAACTGGGAATCCCTCAGCACAGTCATACCAATAAGTAAATAAGTGTAAATAGATAGCATGTGCTTTCCAAGAATTTAGGGGTTGTTATCAGGAAGTATGGAGTAGGGGTAGTACATTGATGGATTATGACTGGTGGAATTCATTTTATGTAATGGGAGGTAAAGAGAGTATTACAGAACTTGAAATCCAGTTTGTCTACCAAATAACAATAGCCGTGGCTTCATCTGCTGGAATGGAAAGACAGTTTTTTTCTTTTGGTATTGTTCATTCTAGCCTTCGTAACCAATGAGGAGTGGATAAAGCATTAAAGCTAGTGTTTTTAATGAAACAATTAAATCCATAATTCGGTACTTAAAAAATATTAAAATAATTGTGATTTGTTTTTTTAAATAAATAGTTTGCATTAAAAGAACATTTAATTTGTTCTTTTAATTGACATCTTATTGAGTTTGCACTATCCAATTACAAAATAATAGAATGTATTTAGATTAAAATTTATGTATTAAAGTTTAGGTAATCAGTGTGCAGAATAGACTAGATAGATAAGATGTGACTTCTTATAACAAACTATTCTATGTATATTGCAAAAAACATAAAAACAACAATTAAAATTAGTATTCAGAAAAAAATCAAAAAAATCCGATTTAAATAAAAAAAAATCTGATTTAAATCAAATAAATCTGATTTTTTTGATTTTTTTTAAAAAAATCATGATTTTTTTCCAACCCTGATTTTAAGTAATATTTATTGCTTTGAAGTATTTATTTAAAATTACTATATTATAAATGTTATTAACTGAAACTGACTTAATTTTTGTCATAGGCTTCTGCTCTTCAGACACAACTTCATGTCTGGAATGTAAACTCAAAACAAATATCTCATAAATTTGAGTGTGACAGTTCAATTGATTTTATAAAGGTAGGTATTATGCATATGAATGTATATACATGCATATATTGTTTCTTAATATATACAAGATCTCTTTTGAAAGTAAGAATTCTTTGCTACTTCTATTCATGTATATTGGAAGTTAAGGGCATTATGTTACAAGTTTAGAATTTTAAAGGGGAACATAACAAAGATGTTTTGCAGATTTATTTGAGTCTGGCCATTCTTAGTGAAAAGTTGTATAAACATTTTTTAGGTAATTAAGAAAAAATTGTCTATAAACATAAAAATAGCTGAAATAAAAAGTTTTATGTCCAAGTGGAGATCTTGTAATCAGTGGCGTGCGGTAGGTTTTTATGCAGGGTATGCAGAGAACATGGATTTTCCAATAAATCTTTAATTATTGAGACATCTGAGTTCTCCATTCTGAAACGGGTTATTTATTATGAATATAAATTTAAAGATTACAATAAATAAAATATTTATCTACGAGTAGTGGAGTTATAACTATAAAAACAGCTAAACTTATGAGATTTCTACTAGCACTGAAGCGAAAATCATGTCTTTTGTTGTATGGTATCATATCGGCATCGAAAAAGCAACGTTTCAGGCTTTTACGAAAAACTTAAATGTTCAGCCAACGTAGCACCACACGGCGCCCGCTGCTGCAGTGCCTCATCCAGATGCTCATCGGTGTTGACAAAACGAATGTCTATTCCCACATGCAGAGGATTTCTCTGCACGCTGGCACAATAGAGTGAACTGTTTCTTCTTCAGTCAGTGGATTAAATTATATTTATTAATTGTTTTTAACATTTGGAAATCATATATTCTGTGAAAAACATTTTGACAATTTTTAAAAACAAAACTAGGGATATGGTGTTACAGATATAACTTATATACTGTCTGTAAGACACAATGAATGGTAAAATTGACTTTTCTGTTAAAATTTGTTTCTTTAAAACAAAACAATATTGTTTTTCAGCTAATTATTTCAATAAATAGAATACATCACTGAAATTACTTTACCACACTAAAACATTTCCCTTTATATTGATGAAATACTTCTTTTATATTTCCACAAAAACAAAATCTTACAATAAATAAATTTAAACATTAAACGTCTGCAAAATCGTATGGCCAGTTAATCAGTTAAAAAGACCAAAAGCATGTAAGTCCCCGCTCTAATACAACGCTTAATAAACCGTACCTTCGGATGATTCTGAATGCCAAGTGCAGGAAAAATAGCTGCACTTGCCTCAGTGCCATAGTATGCTGTTCTTCTCCAGTAGCCCATACATATAAAGCGTGATTTTCAATTTAGTGCACAGTGCTTACACATCAGAACTTCCTATGTTTGTTTGCGTGCTATGTGGTGCAGCACCTGGTACCGCACGCACTGCGGGAATACAAGCAAGCAAATCAACATAATATTTGAATATATTATAAATAATATTTATTATATACTATATAAAGATAGGTAGACATAGGTGCAGAAAATTATTGTCTCATAATTTTGCCAGGGTGTGCAGTGCACATATGGACTGCACGCCACTGCTTGTAATTATGTTGGTTCATAGTATCTTTTCCAATCACTAAATCTCTCAATTAAAAAAATAAATAGAGGTAATGCTTTTTTCACATAAAAGAGAACAAATCATAAATTATGCAACCCCCCACCTCAAAAAAAAAAAAAGAGAGAATCCTTTTCTTCTGCTGTCTATATAAGTATGCATGTGTCTGTTTAATAACATTCCTCCTTCTCTGATGTAGCAGAATGTGTAGCAGTTGTGTGACAGAGATCAGGCACATTCTCTTGACATAAAGTTTACTTAATCTCCTACAAAGGCTAATTATACAGATATTGCCAACAAACTATTGACTACCAGCACTCTCAATGTACTTGAGTTGCCATATTTTTCAGTTAGTACTATGAATGGAGAACATGAGAAAGGGGAGAGTAAATAACATTAAAATAACTCACTGTCTTTAGTTTAAACTATTAAATAACAGTCATAACTGTTAAACAAATAATTGTTTTTTTAAATTCTTAATAGAGAAATAATATTAATTTAGCTTTACTCTCAAAAGAATAAAAATTCGAAGAGATAAAAATATAATTAGTATGTAACATAAGTATGAAAAAAAATATAACTCAATATTAAACTATAACGCTAATAATGAAAATAATTTTAGATAAAATAGTTAAATCTCATCAAATTCCATTGCATATTTTTCATCAAAACACATTTTTTCCCCCAATATTGCATAACAAAGAGCAAGTTTTCTAACATGATCTATTCCTCACCTATTTCAAGTTTTTGACTGCACAAATGAAAAAATCAGAATATTATTTTTGTTGCAGCTTTACTTGAGGGGCATATTTGGAGATGTGCAATTAACTTGCAAACATATTTAACATGCTATTGTTATACTTCTTTACCACTTATCAGCATCAATAGTTTTAATCACTTGACTTACAAAATTTTTATCTGGAAAAGGGTTTTTGTTTAAGTTTAAAGTTTATAGCACACAATATAAATAAAGAGTTTGGTTTTTTTTTTTTTATTTGCCACAGTCTTGGCAAAAATACTATTTTACCAGCAAAATGACCAAAATATTTTTGGTTCACTTGCTTTAGTTGAAAGTAAATTAACCTTTATAGAAATATAAAAATGCTGTGACCTTTTTGAAAATTATTTAATTTGTAACATTTTTGTTCTTTTTAAGTTGAGACAGTTTTCATGTATCCCCTTTTAAATTGATCTTATTGTATTTATGAAAATTTATTTCTTTTGCAGTGGTCACCAGATTCTGAATTAATATGTTGTGGAATGTTAAAAGATTCTATACAGGTAAACTTTAATACTGAAATGTATTGTTTTTATGTTTACTAATTTATGATAAAAGAAAGTGTACTTGGAGCATTATGATTTTGAATAATTTTCTAATCTATTATATGAATCACACTTTGTTAAAATTTTGTATTTGTTAGTGTTCTTTATTATTATCATCATTATTATTTTTTAGGTTTGGAACCTTAATGTGCCTCATTGGAGATGCAAAATCAGTGGTTGTCTTCCATTTCTTAATATTCATTGGGATCCCAGCAGTCAATATTTATTAGTTATTAGTGAATTTAATGTAAGTTATTATTTTAGGATAAATTATATGAATATTACCAAATTTTTTAACCTGCTGTTAAAAGGATGAAGTATTTTTTATATGGAAGTATTTTTAAATTATATATTATTATTATATATGTAATTGTGTGATATGTATGTGCTATATTTATATTATATAAATTAGTATAATAATTTATAGATTATATATATATAGTATTTATGTTATGGATATTTTTTCTATATAAGTATATTAAATATATTTGTATATATATAAAAAATTAATGTTGTAGTATTATGTTTAAATATAATTTATAAATTATATAAATATGTATGATATATATATAATATATTTTATTTATTTATATAAACATATATATGTATATATATATGTATATAATTTATCATATGTATATTATGCATATATTTTTATAAAAATGTATAAATGTATAAAGTAATTATTAATTTCTAAATTTAAATTTATATTTGTAATAATATATTGTTTTTATGTATTTTTATGTATTATATATATATATGTTATATATTATATATATATGTATATATATATTAATATTATATTAGAATATAAATATATATATATTTTTAGATATATATTTGTATATATATATTATATATATATGTATTATATGTATATATATATATTTTATATATATTATAAATTATAAATATCTATATATATATATATATATATAATATATACATATATATATATTTATATATATTAATATTATATTATTTATATATATTATATATATATTATATAAATATATATATTTTATAAATTTATTATATGTATCACTATATATATGTATATATATATATCTATATATGTATATATATATATATGTATATATATGTATATATGTATATATATATGTATACATGTATATATGTATATATATATGTATATATGTATATATGTATATATATATATGTATATATATCATTATATATATATATATATATTATATATATAATATATTATATATTTATTATTATATATACATATATATATATGTAATATATCAAAATTATTTAACTTTAATATTTCTTCTCTAATCTCTTCCATTTTAATTCATCTAAATTCTTATTCCTCTAAATGGTTTAATCAACGAAGTATTTTCCACTTAACATTCCTTTCTGTCATAAAACTGTAAACTTTCTGTCTATGCAGCAGTTTCGCAGGTGTTGGCGGAACATGTGTTCGTGTTTTGCTGATATTGCATTTAATTCGCTTAGTAAGTTGTTTTTGTTGTGGGAAAATTCTTGTTGTCAGCGTTCTTGGGTGTACTTGTGTGAGAGCAGAGTGAACTCTGTGGCTTTTGATTTTGTATTGTCCAGAAGGACAGATGTGTCGTGTTGCCGCTCTGAAATAAAGTTTTAAATTAGACTTCTGAGTTCTCTTGAATATGAAGCCCGACTGCATTCTCATTACTTATAGCTGTTGAACTTTCTCCTTGTGAAGGAGTTTTATAAAAAATGGATTACATTTTAAGCCGGTAGGATTTTATCTGCGCTGAAAACCCAATGGATTTCAAGTCCATTACTATGGCAGAGAAATTTTTCTTGATGGAATTTACTTCGTGAACTTTTGCGAACTTTGTTTTTACATCTGTGGATAATGTTTTAAAATTACGGTGAAACGACAATGGATTTCGAATCCATACGGACAAAGTCTTCCGAAGTTTTAGTGACTGTGAATATCGAAAATAACATAAGTATTTCCTACCAAGCTAACTCAGACCTGTATTACCTTTGATAAACATCAAGACCATGGCTCCCCGTCGACTGCAGAGAGAGTTACAAGAACTCCCAAAAGTCAATTTGATTTGTTTCCGTGACATCCGCATCCAGTTCCCTACAATGCGCCTTCCGCATCGAGATCGCCGAGTTCGTGCCGTGTTCCGTTTCAAGCCTCCAAACGAACTCTTCGGACAAGGATATATCAACCCACCAATTTTCCAGGACATGCTTCAAAATTAAAATTCTTATTCTCGGTAAAATTTTCAGTGACATTTAAAAATAATGTTTGGGAAATTTGAAAATTTAAAAGTTATTAAAGTACAAGCTGGATAAAATATGCAATGTTATTGGATAGGAAAAACTACTGCTTGCACTAATTCTCGTCATTGAAGGTAAAATTTTGAAATTAAAATTTAATTGTATTTCTAGAACTTATAGTTCGAAATTTCTGTTCTTTAAAAAATATCAAAATTTGTTTAAATGAATAATATTTCTAGATATGTAATAATTCTTAAAAAAATGTTTATGATTGTTTCTCTCATTTGATTGATAATACTAAAGAAGTGATTTAAGAATTATTTTGTTTATTTTTATGTTAACAGTGTAAAAATTTAATAATTTTTTTTACTTTGCTGTGCAAATTATGCATAAACAAGAATCAAGAAACTTAATTTTGTGAACAATCAAACAGCAGGACTTTCAATTATTTTTTCTATTTACCGTTTCTAAGAGAAATTGTTTTAATAATTATTGATTGCATTTGATTTTAAAATTCATGTTGAAATTCATTGAAAATTTTGAAAAATATTTAAATTAGAAATTGATATTTATATTGTATTAGTGATTTACGATGTTCGGTGGTTTCATTTAAAAATTTTGTTTACATAAATTATTCTAAAATATAATAACATTTTTATTTTTAAATGTGGTTTGAAAATTTTGTGTGTTAACTCCCAGGTTAATTTAATAATTTGGTTAGGAATTTAAAATTTTGATTTTAGGTGAATTTAAATAGTATTTTGTGATGTGCGATTTTTTAAGAACGAAGTAAATAAAGTTATTAAAATTCGATAGCACGAGAGAATGAAAAACTTTCAGTCCAACGAATGGAGTGTCTGTGACCTTGGTCAATAGAGACATTGGAAAGCGAAAAAGCACTTGCACATTGAAAATTTTGATTGTGACCTCTAAATTATCATGACGTGGCAGTTTCGGTTCGACCTGAATTACAGGAGTTTTTAAAATGCTTTCATGTGATGTTGGGACGTAAAATGTAAGAGTTGTTTTGACTGTACAATTGTGAACGGGATTTATACAGTAGTAAACAGATGTGTTGACACTCGTCAGTTGAATTGTTGTTTTGATACTTTTGTTGAGTGTGTTTTGGGATTACGGGTTTGATTTGAAGGACTGCTCTGATGATTACGAACTTGACGATTCTAGATATCTGTGTTTTTTATGTTTTATTATAGTATTCACTTTTTATATTTAGCCAATTTGCAATTCATCGTTTTTGAGTTTTGCTTTTTATTAATTGCAGTGAATCTAAAAAATAATCAGTTTGAAATATTTTTATGACTTTCATATTTTACTATTATTTCTAAACATGTTTTTTGAGAATCTTGATAATATAAATTTTGGACATAGTAACTTTGAGATCCTGCTTTCTAAAAGTGAATTGCAAAAATTATTTGATTTAAAGTGTTCAAGTATTTTATATTTTTACATTTTTATATTCGTAGTTTCTCATAATAACTATAAATGTGTTTTTTATTCTTTGAATTCATGGTGCGTTATTTCAAAAATAGTAAGTGAATGTTTACAATACAAGGAATATCTAATTTGATTAATTAAGAGAATTTTCATAGAATAGGTAATGTTTTCATTTTAAGTATGAAAATTTGATTGAAATTTAAGAGATAATGCAGTTTTTACGTCTAAATTCCTAATGTGAATTAAATACAGGATAGTTAAAACTTACAAATGAACAATGTTTCGAAGAGTAGTTCAGTTTGATTTTCAGTGTGGAATTAAAATTTTTTTTTCTAATATTTAACTCCGGAGAGACCCTCTGCAAAGTCAAGGGATAGCTTAGGCGAGTCCTTTGTCGTTTTGCTCTTCAGCTTTCTCTAGGTCATGAACGGTCATTCCGTCATCGCCTTCGAGGCAAGCCCCTTCCACTCTCCGAGATATTTTTGAAGTTCAATCTGATTATTGTGTTTCGGGTTTTTTCACACTGAAGATGAGTAAAGTTTGTAGCTGATCAAGATGTGGGAAACTGTTACCCGCATACCTCTGATCTTTGGTAGAGAAAAAAGAAATAAAAGGTTTCAAAATGTTGTTCACAAATATAATGTCGGAGAGCCCTGTCACAAAAACAATAGGTAGTCGCCTCCCACAGAGGGATGAACCTTTTGTCGTTTTGTGTGAGCACCCTCGGGGTCACTAACAATTTTCACGTTGGTCACCACAGAGGACAGCCATTTTCCTTCTCCAAAGTTTATTTCAGTAAAATTTTAATAAAGCATAATTTGAACAGTTTGAGTTAAGTTTTGCTTAGGAAAAATATTGAATTTCATAATGATAAACTTTCTTAAATACTTGTTTACTGTAAACCTTCACTTGAG
>CM063498.1:35184774-35254774 GCA_032207245.1 Pardosa pseudoannulata
AACTATATATATATTATCATTATAATCATTTACATTTATTTGTATATTTTAATACATTTTTCTGTTTAAAAATAAGACTAAAGTTAATGTTTTTATTGATGGTATGTGTAATTACTTTTCATAATTAAAATCGGCTAACTTTCATCTTATTTTTAGAATGAAAAGAAGTATTCTATTTTTAATAATATAAACTATTTTGTCATTAAAAGTATCATACATACTTGCTCATGCAAAATATTAAAACCTGCCGAAAGGTTATTTTTTAATTATTTTTTTTATGAACCAACTTTTATTTTCTATAACCTGAAAATCTGAGAAAATATTTTTTTAGAAAATGTTATCTTTTTCTGTGTTCTTATTAAGAATATACTTGATTTTTCAGTACAAAGTTTTGTTTTATTCCATTGATGGGAGATTACTGGGAAAACTTATATCAGAAACTAATTTTGGTCCAATTTCATTTAACTGGAATTTCACAAAGAAGTTTGCTGTGTTTGGGGATTGTTTTGGTGAGGTTAGTACATTTATTTAATTTTTAGCTTATTTAAATTAATTGATTGTAATCTTCTTATACCATGCTTGTTAATTATTTAGTTAGCAATATTGAATCTACACCATTTTTTCCAAATAAGTATTTATTTCTTCTATGAGTGGGAAGTTGTAAAATGAATTCTTTTTCTTTCCAGTAACGGAAATTTATCTTAACGTTATTAGTGTGTTTTGTATATTTATACATGACTTCATTGTTTTTATATTAGGTGAAAGTTGTGGACTGTTCTGATTTTGAGGTAATTGCTTCATATCAGCATCCAGAAGTTATTGATTCTAATGATATAGTAAGTAAAGATTTTTATGAAAATTGTAGTTTCCCAAAAATAGCTTAATGTTTTAACTTTATTTTCTAAATGTTTTCTTTTGGAAAAGATTATTTTTACTGTAAAAGCATCACAATTTTCAGGAGAGGTAACTATTTTAAAATGCTGTCCAGTTAGAAAACTTCTGCAAAGTGTTACAAAATTCACCTTGAGTTTGATCACTAAACTTTGGTAATTGCTGATTATTCTCATAATATTGAAATGTGATAAATCTATTTTTAGAACCTAACACAAAATAAATACACACAGAGAGTAAAGATAATTAGAATAAGAGATGTAGACTGTCATAGATTAATGGACCAGCTTTCTAACAAAGCGAAGAGGTTTTAAAGATGATTCAGAATGGAACTTTGTAAGGGAAACTGATTGTATCTGATGTTTAAAATTTAATAAAATTTCAATTCAAACAAATTGTTAATAATATATAATGAGATGCCCTTACTAGTAACATTATTTATAAATGATTAGATTTTCAAAAAAAAAAAAAAAAAGCTTGATTTAAAAGTAAAATTATTAAATGAAGAATAAAAAAGTGTCCTATTCTTTTTATAAACATTTTCAATATCATTTTCTGGAAAACTAATTTTGCAGTCATCACAGTCCAAGTTTCAGTTCACTGTACACTCTTTAATATCACATAGTATTGGAAAAAAATTAAATAGGATTAAATTGAGTAAAATCAGGTCAAGTGTCAGATTTGGCTAAATGTTTTTTCAAAACTTTCAATTTCAAAATTTGTTTCAGTATTGTTAAAAAAAAAAACTATGAAAAAAAAGTCACCTTGCAATTCAAAGAAAGTATATTTTTATTAAATTTTCTGATTACTTTAGAAAATTGCTTTCAGTATTAGAGGTCAGTTTAAAATCTGTCTTAGTGGCATTTAAATTTTATTGAAACTTCAACAGCATTTTCATATATTTTATATGTTTGGTTGTATAAATTAATTTAGAAGCTAAAATAATTAACTGTACTTTTCCCATGGTTCTCTTATGTTTTTATTCACAATTCTTTGGTTTATTTTTAATATATTTTAAATAGAAAATATTTTAAAATCTAAACTGGCTTGTTTTTAAACTAAATATGGAATTATTAAAAACTAAATTTATGTTTTTTCTCTATATTCATATCTTGTATATTTTCATTTATGTACCAGACATTATATAAAGTTGCTGAACAGACATCTGAAACAAAAACTGATCCTGGTAAAGCAGTTTCATCTTTTTTTGAGCTTGGTATGAATACTTTTATTTTTTTTTAAATCCTATGTACTGTTGTTTATTTGCTATTGTATGTCTTCTCATTTTTGATAGCAAGGTTTTTTTCTTATGCCAGTCAAGAATCATCAATTTGAGGAGGGTAATGTTTTTAGAATGTGTATATACCTATGTAGGACAGTTTAAAAAAATTGTTTTATCAAACATTTGAAAAATTCTTAAGGAATTTTTAACACATTGGCTACTATGTGGGTCACTGACAACCAAGATGTGGTTATTTTAGTAATGCCAGGGGTGTGGGATCATGGGTGATACCGTAGTAGACTGATCTTTGAACTATCTTTACTGTGTAACACAGTGTCTGCAAAACCTATCTTGAAGAAATTTTGTTAACATGAGTTATATCATGGTTGGTAACCAATGTGTTAACGCAGAATTTATGACTAATATCTTCTAAATAAAAAAAACTTTTAGTAAGTAATACAATTTTTTGTTTAATGAGAATACAACTTTATGCTCTTACCAAATTCTTATCAGAATGGTACGATTTTAGAAAGATGTAGACATTGCAGATATCTGCTTTTTAATGTTTTAATGACTGTTATTTGCTATTTTCATGTTAATCTGAAATGATTTAATTCAGGTAATCGTTGGTTATTAGACATTTACCTCTCCAATTTTTATTAATTTACTGTTATTGTAATCCTTTAGAGCTGTAGACTGTTGAAAAAAATCAATAAATTATCATAGCTCATATATAAAATTATATATATTTTAGATGAAGTAGTAAGAAATAGACCTATTTCCATAGTACAACCTATGCCAGAGAGTAAGAAAGGAAAAGGCAAAAACCCTTTGAAATGTGGAGTTCAGATGCTGACATTTAGCTCAAATGGAAAATTTCTTGCATCAGTAAATGGTAATATTTTGGTTGTTTACTTGTTAGCTGTGATTAGCTATGATTATTTTATGATTAATTTTATGAAATAATAATATCTATCACTTAAATATATTTTTTGGAAGAAAATTATTTAAAAAAATTTAATTTTAAATACAGTAGTATTTAATTCTATATTAATCCTATGTGTGTTTGTATGTATGCATGTCTGTTTGCTACGCATTCTGAACTGGCTGGATTGGCATAATTAAATTTTGCATGTTGCTTCAGGTAATCCCTGAGATGGTTTTAAGCAGGTCAATTTGATTCAAAGTTATAGTCATAATAGGCATGGAATGCTTTTTTGCCCTACATAGAGCTTGATCACCATATAGTAAAGTTCCATTGGATACACATTTCTTTTAATAATGTGCTAAAATTGTTAAAACTTTCAAGTAACTTAATTTATCTGATAACATATAAAATGTTTTAAGATAATGTTTTTGGCTACTTTTTGACTGGAAACACTGTAGTTATTTAGTTTTATCTATTTTTATTTGACATATTTCATTATTTGTAATTTCAATTCTGCCATTTACTCATTTACCAGTTGAAGGGTGAGGAGCATTAAAAATATTTGTCTTACAGTGTGACCTATAGCCCCCCCCCATGATTTAGATAATGTTGTTTTTGTACAACTGAGATAAATTTGTATAAAAATATTTATTGTAGTGACCATAAAACAGGTTCATAAAAGAATAAACACAAAATTATACAATGTAATCTTTCATAATTTTATTCTCTTTCCAAAGAATTGTACTACTTATTTAGCCTCACAATGGTTAAATTGGTAAGGTGCTGCGTTTTGGTACCAGAGTCTGGATTTGAACTCTGCTGCTATATGAGAGTCAGTTAAAAAGTTAGTTGCACTGCTAAAGAAATTAAAACAAGATGAAAATTTTACCATAACTTTATATCCTAAATTTCCATACAAAATCTCTTTTTTTAGATGTAATTATCTCTGTAACTTAAAAATTTTTTGAGGTGTGTCACAAGTTTTTCAATGTTTTTTGTAATGCAATCCTATCTAATGTTTAATAACCATTCTTGGGGTTGCAGCTTTTACCCCATCCTTAATATGGTATCATTTATTTGAAAGCTCTAGCGAAGGGTCTGGGCTATAAGGAGATTATTCCAGGCTTCCTACCTAAACTGTTTCAAAAATTTGCAGCTTGTTTAGCTACATGTAGTTATTTTGTGATAGTTTGGTGTGACTTTGCATTTTTACTATACACTTCATGCAACCGTCAATAAATATCAGTACAGTTACACTTTTCACTGACAAAAAATGAATCACTTCATGCATTTACAAATTGGATGTCACTTGCAACTGCTCATGCATGTTTACAGCTGGTTATTAAACAAACTAAATTAGCTACATAAAAGCTGTTATGTCACATGATTTTTCAATACAGATAAATGTCTGAAGAGTTTCAATGAATTTTCATCACAAGAGCCTTTCAGTGAAAATTTTTACAAAGGAGGGCATACCTGTCAACTTTTATAAATTACTAGGCTATTAGTAAAAAAATTAATGAATAATATAATTGAGACAACCATTTTAAATGGAAAATATCAAGGGGAACATGTACTATTACCACGCATTCCCATGATACCAACAGATACTCCATTTGAATTCAAACGTCTACAGTTTCCTGTACGCCTAGCCTTTGCAATGACCATTAACAAAGCACAGGGACAATCATTACAAGTATGTGGATTAAAATTGATAAATCCATGCTTCTCACATGGACAGCTGTACGTTGGGTGTTCAAGAGTTGGAAAACCATCAGATTTGTTTGTTCTTGCACCAGACAGAAAAACAAAAAATGTTGTATATTTAAAAGCACTACTATGATAAAATTCACCATAAATCATCAAAAATCATTCATTCCATGATGATATTTAATAATTACAAAATTATTGTCCAATTGAAATTTGTTTGCAATATTGTTTAATATCCCAAGTGAAGAAGCATGTTTATTCCACCATGAACTATGTATATCTATGTTTTGTACATATGTTATATTCAAATGATAAATGTAGGGTTAATTTTCATTTTGATGTTTTGTATACATTTGATCATTAATGAATTGTGTTTGAGGTATCAAAACTGTCTTTTTGTTCAAACACAGCAACGTGTGAACGGGTACAGCTAGTTATGTAATAAATTAAAAATTTTAATCTTCTACTTTTAACCGAGGAAAACTGCGTTTAAAGCAATTACTTGGGATGACGTCACATTGCTAGAAATAATGATTCTTTCACTTAGTTATCACGTGATAAATTAAAAATTTAATTGTTTGCTTTTAACCGGGGAAAATAATGCTTGCAGTTGTGACATGAAATTCTCGAAAATGGGGGAAGGAATGGATTTCGAACGTTAAAAATTTACAAAAACCTTCCCAGGGTTATACCTAAACATTACCCAAATTTTCACGGTGATTGGATGCATGGTTTTTGAGTCTATCGAGTACATACATACATACATACAGACAGACAGACACAAATTCATTTTTATATATATAGATTTGTAAAATGTGCAGATTTTTGATTTCATTTTACAAATTTATGGCTGAGAATTTTTATAGTTTTGGGTACTATATAAATGGTTTAAGGAATTTCAGGGGTAGGGAAAAGAGAATGGACTTTTTTACTGCAGTATTATCTAAAAACTTAAAAATCTATTTCATTTCAACAGAAATTTACATGACTAATAAAAAATAATCTGAAAATATGCTTAATATATTTTAAAGATATTAAATTCTTATATGAACTTGCTAAAAATAAATAGTGACATCACTGTTATATCAGTTTTATGAGTTTTGTAAATATGACTTTTTAAAAATTGGGAATATTGAAAAAATAATTTCTTTAATCTATCATTTTGTAAATATTAAAATTATTTAAGTTATAGAGTACTCATGCCAATCACTGTTTTTTCTACCAAAAGTGAAACTATTATTTCATTGCATCTGAAACTACCTTTTCAATAAATTTTTAACAGTGTAAGCAGCAATGTATTACTTTGCTATTTACATAAAATACCAATTAGCCTGTGAATGGGAAAAATTTATGAGAGGTGACTATTGATACATTTTATATGTAAGAACGAACATGAAAAAGGAGGAAGTCAAAATAGAAAAATAGTTTTTTTTTAAAGGTTAAAGAAAATAGTTGAAGCTCTTATAAGACTAATTATTTTGCAATTGCATAGAAGACTGAAATTTAAAAATAAAAAAAACCTATTACATCCTAAACAGTTGAATTTTGAAGATGATCACTGAATATTATCAGTTCATTTGAATCAATATTGATAAATGCCCCCCCCCCCAAAAAAAAAAAATGACAAACTAAAATTAATAGTGTAATTGAAGATGATTAACTGGGAGTATTCTGGATGGTCACCTGTATCAACTAATGAATAGATATCTCCCACCAGTTGTACTAATGCTGATCTCAGATAATAAAGCAAGTATGAATTGAAAAGTTAAGTTCTCTATACTGATTTTTAATGAATTTCACCTGTAAAAAAATATGGAGCTATGATTTTTTTTTTATTTCACAAAGTTTTTGTGAGCCACAAAATTATTGCCTTTGCAGGGTGCCAGGTGGTAGCATTTGTGTTAGACCTATTTATGGGTATTGTAGTGCCCTGCGGTATCAGAGTTTGTGGGTTTGAATGCCTCTATTGTCATGATTGTTTGTAACTGTTTGGAATTTTCTTTAAGCAGTAGCTCTTGGTTAGAATATCCCATATATAACAAAACAAATGTTGACAACTCATCAAATTACACAAAAACAAAAAGAATTCTAAAGTTAATTCTGATGATCTAAATTTTTGTTTGACTATATTTTAAATATATTGGCAATTTCTTTTTTATAGGTCAGATGCCCAAAGTAGTATTTATATATGATACTGAAAAATTAAAGCTGCTTGATGTCATCATGAGAGGATCCAATGTTAAGAGTAAGATATTCCTTCCTTTCTTTAATTTTTTTTTTTAAATTTTGCTTTGCCTAATGAATTTTTGATTAATACATTTAAAATAAACTGACGTAGCTTCTCTCTCTAAATATAAAATCCTTTATATATATATATATATATATATACATATATATACATACATATATATACCGTATATTTCCTTGTATAAGCCGAGAATTTTTTGGGCTTTTTAAAGACCTGAAGTGGGTGTGCCTGCTTATATATGAATCCATGGAACAGATGTAATGGATATATTTTTTAGCAACATTTTTTGCCGTTGATGACAAAATGCAGCCAAATCAGCAAAACGGTTTAAAATGAAATGGTTAAAAAAACAGTAAAGAACAAAAAAGAAAACGCAGAACAGTGTAAAGTAAATGTAATTTGCTAAAATTTTGAAGTCAGAAAAATCACAAAAAAACAAAAAATAAATTTAAAATGACTCTTATTGTTGTTATAATTGATCCCAAACAACAGTACTATAATGGTAGGTGATTGTCTAATCTTCTAATAAACACAATTTTATGTACCCAGAAGTAATTGATAGATTGCCAAACATTGGATTTTTAATAGCTTCTAATGTTTGAATTTATGAAAAATTTATCTTTATATAGGGTTACCAGAATTGAAACTTGTTGTTAGCATCTAAATATAAACATCATTTGCTGCATGGTCTATCATCACGATTATCAAACTATGCAGTAATCTAGATAAGTTAGTGTAAAATTGTGAAATTAATAAAGACAGCTTGAAGTTAATTAACATTTAAAATATAAGTTGTTTTTCCTCGCCACTGTTGAAATGTGCTGAGAGATGTCCTTGTATTTGTCTCGAGACTCAACTGATCTTCTACCACTACAGTACTTAAACGAAAAAGGTTTGAGAAGTGTTAGTCTAGCCCATTATTTTAAAGTAATTTGATTGAAAAATATTTCTACTGTTTTCCCTGCTTGGCGATATTTTCAGCTTCTTGGCAACATATTTAAATTTTTTAAATTCTGCTTATATACAAGTTTTAAACTTTGGGTAACTTTTTGAAGGAAAATTGCACCCTTGGCTTATATATATGGATGGGCTTATATTTGGAAATATGTAGTATACACGACCACCTGTCTGTCTGCCACACTTTCCAAAATAATTATATCAATCATGATGAAATTTTGTATGGGAATTCAGGTTATTCATAGGAAGGTTTTAGTCAGGTAAAATTAATTTAATATCAAGGTCATGATAGAAAAGAATGCCTTTTTATCCTCCATTGGGCCTGGTGACCCTATAATACGGCACCATTTTATATACTTTTCTTTTAATAATATGCTGAAATAGTTAAAATTTTTGAAGTATTTCAATTCATGTGATAGTATTTAAAATGTGTTTTAAATTGTCATAAGTTTTGCAGCTTTTTGACTAGGTTTATTTTATTTTTATTTTTTTTAATGGGCATACTTTTCTCTTCTGAATTTTTATCAATCTATTCCATTCTTGGGTGTAACAATGCAATCGTTTGTAAAATAAAAAGTATTTAATATTTTAGTTATGTCTCCTGCTTAATATTTTTATTAGTATATAGGTACTTTGGTTTTCTTTAAAATGTAGATAATCTCCCTTTAGCTGAATGCAAGGATATATTGCAAAATATAGGATTATTATCTCTATATATGTTTATTAAGAAAATTTAAATACTTTTTTTATTTTATTAAAATGCGTTGCTTTGGTTTTGAAGTTGGTTATATTAATATCTAATATAATCTAAAAACTAATTTAAATTTTAAAATAAATATAAGCATCATGTAAGAACCTTAATTACCAAGTCCAAAGTGAATTTATTCAATATATATAACTATTTGTTGTGGTTTGAGTTGATTTATTTGCTGAAAAAAGTAAATTCATGTTTGAGGCATGAAAAAGCATAAAATGCCAATCCAAATGACAAAATTATAAAGGATTGCAGGTAGTTGAAAATTTGGAAGGATTGTTTATAGTGTTGCCATCTACTTTTACTAATAAAGAAAAATTGTTCCTGGAAAATATAAAAATTCTACAAACTATTTTTTACCTGTCCTCAACCTGTGCATTAATGGGTTGAAGCCTTTTATTTTGTTTGTTACTTCTATTTCAAGACTAGCATATAGCCCATCATATGACGGTATTAGTAAAATTTTTAATATTCCAGAACTGTTAAGTACCTAATGAGGCAGGTAAAAAATGGTTTTTTTTTGGCTGAGAACTATCTGGTTCACTCTCAATAATTTATTTATCGTCTTTCTCCTCGAGAGTCTCTCGATCCTGTAATGCAGTTTAGAATCACATTGATTTTATTTAGTCAAACCGTGTGGCTATGTATAATAAACAAACACACAAAAGAACAAACTTCTTAATTTCCAAATATATATAAATTAAAAGTTAGATATTTATTAGTCCGTGAAATAGACTCCTAGACTTATATGAAAAGAATTTATTGTTAATGCCGGTGGTAAAAGTTTCATTGCAACAAAAAATAATCGATTATTAAATTTAAAATTATCACGTATGTACCTAATTTATTATATTATTGAAGCCAAATATAAAAGAAAATCATTTACATAATATCTAAGTTCAGTGATAAAAGATATTAAAATAGTGTAGACGATATTTAAATAGTTTAAAATATGAAATGACTAAATGAGATGTTTAAAGGTATGACGTCACAATGCTAGAAAAGATTGTTATTTTTACCTCTTTATTAAGTGATAAAGGGATAAATTTAATCGCCTGCTCTTAACCAGGGAAAATAGGGCTTGAAATAATGGCATTAAACTCTCGAAAAGGAGGGAAGGGTTGGATTTCGAATGTTTTAAAGACGACAGTATTTTTTGCTGTGATATGAAGCATATTTATACAAATTTATTTTAGAATCAGATCGATAGTTCAGGAGAAGAAAAACTTCATTCGCTTTGAATGGATGCCTCTATCCATTCCAGGTCCAACCGCTTCATAAATTGGAGGACAGACGTACAGATAACTTAGGCTATTATTATATAGGGGATGAAAAAAAAGATCAGCAACTTTAAATAGAAAAATCACATTTATTGTACTATAGCTAGCTGAGGCCACTGTGAAAAATATTTTGTGTTATATATTTTACAGGGGGATATTTGTCCAGAATTCCTGATTTTTTTTGCTTTCTGAAATCTGGATCTGTGTAAGAAAATTATATTATGAATTATTTGAAATTATACAGGGTTCCCAGCAATGTAGAAAGTTGGGAGGAAATCAGGGAATTTCACAGAAAATAGAGTATTTGTTAAAAATCAGGGAATTCAAAAATACGTTTTAAAAGTGAAGAAAAAGTCCCAAATAAGAAAATAATTTAGAAAGTCAAATTTATGTAAAAGTTTAAGCATATTTAGTTATCTCTTTTTTAAGTTTTCATAACAATTTATTGTGCTACAATTAAGTCTACTATTTCTAAACTGCTTGTTATAAGTTTATTTTGTGTTAATTAAAAAAAAAAAAAAAAAATCAACCTGAAAAGCTATTGGAATATGCTATTTTATCTTAATAATACTTTTAAATTAATAACTTTGCAAGTAGTGACAATAACTAATACTATTTTAAATTTAATTTCATCTGAGCGAATATTTTCTATCCTTTGATCAGGGAATTTTGTGAGTTTTAGTCAGGTAAAGTCATTAATTTACCAAACAAGTTTTACTGAGAACTTTGTTATGTCATACGTTTACTGTACTGTAGTTTTCAGGATTTTTGAAGTCTGGTCACAAACACTCCTGATTTTAAATCTTTTTAAAGTTTGTTTTATATTTTCCTTATGCTTAACTTTTAGGTATTTGTTGGCATCCAGTTAAGCCGTACTTGGTAATTTGCAGTAGCTCAAATGCATTTGATATGTGGACTCCTGGTGGTTGCATTCGATACATATCTTCATTTAAAAGTATGCTGAAATTTTGTTTTCTCATTTCTGTTATTTGATGGTTTTAAAAATTTATTGTTTAGTTTCTGTTTTCATATAGTTAAGTATTTTGTGCATGCACCATTTATATTGTTATAAATTATTATATAAGTAGAGAAGGTTAAAATATTGTCCAAAATAATGTTTAAAAAATGCTTTTATTAATTTTTTTAAATTTACACTGTCATATTATTAGAAATTATTTTATTTAAATCTTCCTTTCAGTACTATTTTTGAAATCTGCTTGTCTACTTTTATTATTTAGAAATGAGATTAAAATGAGTAAATACATATGGAAATCTTCAAATTTGTATCTTGGCTGTTCCTTCTACAAATTTTAATCCTGTTCCAAGATTGTATGTTTGTATTTATGATTTTGAACTGTTTCAAATTTCTTGGTTTCAAAGTATAGTGATAGCTTGATTTACAAGTTGAATTTGTTCTGTGATGAAGCTTCTAAACAACTTGTTTATCATACTCATTTTCCTCATTAATATGTTTTGAAATACCTTTAATAATCCTTTCCAGGAACTTGAACTTTATTCCTTTTCCAAGAAGAGAGGGGGGGGGGGATAAAATAATTCCTTACATATTTTAAAATAAAAAAAATGTATGTATAAATAAATTTTTCATAAAAACACATTGTACTAGCATGTACATCAATAAACTAGTTTTATTAAGTATGATGTTAAGCATTTAAATTAGAGATTGAAAAACTTGATTGGGATGAACATGTAAAAGAAAGGCTAAACTGAATAGTTTGATTTCAAATTAATATTCCTTTTAAATTAATGGAAGTGAATTCATGCTAGTTTTTTTTTTTTTTTTTACAAAGCATCCTATTATATTTACTTAATTTTTAAAGTAAGAAATTTGTATTAATGATGCACTTCTAATGTAAAGTAAATAAATGCAAAACTGTAAAAAAGAAAAGTGGATCTGAAGTTAAAATATTTTATAGTATCTCTCTATAAAACATCTCCTTGGAGAGCTTACTTATACTATTATCGTTATTTAAAATTTTATACTTTTTTTATACCACTTTGCATACAAAAAAATAGCTCATTCAAATATAAAGGAATTTCTGTAACTATGCTTAAAATTTTATGTTGAAACATGTCAAGTGTTATTTAAACTCTCAATGTACCAGATCACATATTTGTCACACTCTCACTTAACAATTACTGAATACCATCGAAGAAATTGAGAGATTGCACTACATCTAATCTACACATTCACTTTGGACTAGAATAGCAGAGCAAGTGATATAATTTTTAATGTTTGTTCCCACAGTGAGATGAAAAATATTATGTGAGAACCACATGGAATGTAGTTAAATGTAAGTTAAGGATTTTTATTTCTGGAAAAAGAAAGTAATTGTACTCTTGAATTAAAGTGACTTTTACATCATGATATAGAAAAAAAATTAGAAAAATAAATTATTTACTTTTATAAGTTTTTAATGTATTATATGCATATATGTGTAACAGGCATAAATAATGTATGTGTTTGGTATTTTCTTCAATTTCTTTTTCTGATCCATTGTGATATATACTTCAGGATTCTTCCTTTATGTTTCATTTTTTAAAAAGATAAAAAATTTATATACTTTTTTTGATTAAGGTGCTTTTTTTCTGTTCTTATTTTAGATGATTTTCTTATAAGTAATGCCACATGGAGCTCTTCAGGAGACTTTATTCTCTTAAATAGTCGAGATCATTTTTCAATTGCATTTTTCTCATAGTTTTGTAAAAGGTAATGCTGTGATTGTAAGTACTTATATTATTCTGAAATAAAACTTGTTATTGTTAAGAAATTATTGATATAGTTTTTTTTTTATCACATTGAGATTTAAATGAAATTACAAGAACATTTCTGATAAAAATATAGTTGCTTTTTTTAGTGTGAACATTCATTTTATGGGCAACTAATTTCAAGTTCATTTTTATGTCAAGTAATTCCTAGATACAAATCATTCAATAAACTGATTACATCTGTATTGGTAAGCCCTAAAATTAGCTTATATAAGTTTCTCCCCATATTTATTAATGCACATCTATATAATATGTATATGAATGTTTGCCTATATATGTGTATACACACATGTACAGAGGTTTCACAAAAAATGGACACCTTCTCAAGTGCAAGCTTAAATGTAAATATTGATTCTAGCCAAGCCTGTAAGTTGTGCTGTTGTATTTGCCCAATAAAACCACTTGCATAATGTCCTTAATAAATTGCAAGTGTCAGTAGTTGTCAGAACAGTGTTTTGCATAGCTGAGTGAATATCTGAGCTAGTTGAATCCAAATATGGGCAAATGGAGGGGAGGGGGTCTATGATTAGATTTAGGAAAAATGAAAAAACATCTGTGGGGTCACAACACTCATGAAAGTTTGTTGAATGATTTTGGTGAAAAAGATGGAGAATGGTAGCTGCAAAAGTCACTGCTGAATTAAATGTTGGGATTACAAACCTTATCAACACTAAAACAATAAAGGGAGCTCCATAAGAGGAAATTTCAAGGTTAGTTGCAATTCCATTAACTACTCATCAGTCATACACAGGCCTGTAACTGGAAAACAAGGTGTCAAAACCATAAAGCTTGGACTGTTCAGTAACAAAAGACTTATTTGGTTGGACGAGTCTTGTTTCACATTGTTCAAATTTCTTGTCAAGTTTATTTCTAAAGATTGCTATCTGAAGCTTATATAGACTGTTTGCTGTTAAAAATAAAACCTAGCATGGTCATGGTTTAGGCAGTCGTATAATGGTACTCCATGGGCCTTACACTGCTAGGTCCCATTATTGGTAAGGATTGGTGACCATTTTGGCTAAATATGTCCATATCCTTGTACAGTGTTTTTCAATAGTAATGATTTGTTCCAAGTTAAGAGTCCCTTTTCATTACTCATATTGTGTAGAACTGATTTTGTAAGCATGAGAATATGTTGCATCTCCCCTGGCACCATAGACACAAAATCTCAATATTATTGAGCCTTTGTGGTCTATTTTGAAGAGAAAGGTGCATAATCACTCTTCACCTTCATCATAATTACCCCAGAACTTGTTGCTATTTATAGGTATGATAATATAATATTTCATTGCTAAAACATACAAAACCTATTTATCCATTTTGAAAAGATTTCATACTATTTTGAGTGCCAGTACTATTCTTACCTTATTAGGCATGGTAATGTTTTTCAGATGTTTCTATGTTTTTGTACTACCTTTGTATGTGAAATTTGTTGTTGAGGTTAGATATAATCAAGTGATGTGGTGAGTTAAGTTTGTGTAGTGATGTGTCAATCATTTTTGGATAGGTTTGAAGTAACATTTATTCTCTAGTGCATTTTTAGACAAAAAGCTTTTGTGGCATAATGATTTAGTAAAAATATAAAACAAAGCTAATATGTAGAAAGCACAAAATTAAGAAAAAATTGAAAAATGGAACTATCTTGTAGCTACAATTGAGCTGCTTATATGGAGATAATCTTCAATAAGCATTACATGCTTAATAAAGTGCAAAATTGAGCATAATATATAACTTGTTTATAGGTATGCATTAGATGTCTTTATTTGTTCAGCAGTCTGCATTATCAGTTTGGCACTCATGATGTTTAAAATATGTGCAACTTCTGTCTTTGTTAATATGATATGATTATGCTATCTTTTGACCCTTTGGATGACCTTTTGCAATTGTAACCTATTATAAAACCACATGACTTAAAAATATTCAAAATTTATCCCAAGTGCAAAAACTACAAATCAAGTATTTATTGAAAACAAATTTAATTATACATAAATTATTTTAAACTTGCATATTTAAGTTTAGAAGTAAATATGTAATGTTCGTGTAATTATTGTTTACCTTAGTGTGTGTTCCATAACAATACATTGTCATGCAAATTTTTATCATTGCTCTTGATAAAATAATTTTTTTTGTGTATTTTATTCATACTTTAATTCATTAAAATACTTTCTATACATGTTTCATATATTTCTTGTGTAAACAATATTTAAAAATGAGAAATTGTGTTGTGAAATGCCAATTTTCAATTTTAATTGGATTTTGTGGATTATCAGAAAACATACTAATGAATCAGAATGATTAAAATAAATCAGAAATAATAAAAAAGTAGTACTTACTATTTAATGTGATATAATGCATTATATTTTGAGGATCTATAATTTTATCTAAGTAATTTAAAATTCATTAATTACATTGAAGGTGTTTGTAGAAGTGTTAATATTGCTACTAAGCTTTTCTTGTTTCTGCATGAAGAAGTAACTCAATTGTGATTATAAAATAGCTGTTTATTTATAGCTTTTGTGTAACGTTTAACTGCTGTAAGTATATTTTATTCCAATTATTTAATGTGATTATTTTTTTTAATCTAACTTGAATTCTTTTTTGTTTCATTAGTAAAACTATATCAATTTTGAGAAAATTAATATTTTTCCCAAGATGAATAAGGTATAATTTTTTGCTTGAACAAATGTATATGCTATTACTAAAGAATTAAAATAAGTTAATTAAAAATCTTTGAAACTGGTAAAGCAGCAAGGTGAACAAAAGGACGTGCAATGTTTAAAAAATAAATAAATAAAATGCTTAACATTTAAATATGCAGAAGTCACTACATCTTAGCAGAAATCAATGCAGTTTTTTTGTATATATTCAAGGCACTCAGGATTTGGATATGGCATCTTAGATAGGATTTTTGAGGATCCAGTTTTCATTCGAGTACATAATTCTTTTGATGTTATTAGTGTTTGGTTTCATAACTCTAAATCGTCTTCTCTAGGCAAACTGCTTGACATAAGTTTATTTTAAAGGAGCATTTCAATTCTTCCATCCTTATTAACATAAAATCTTGTATATTTGTATTTGAAATTTCTGGTGTAAAACATAAGAGATTACAGAGCAAAAAATAACTAGAAATACACTTTTTCTGACTCAAATAATCTAACAGTTTCTGTGACATGGTCTGATAGACCCTGAGTTTTGAAATAATGGGTTTAAAGGAATGCTTTAACACTAAAATGACCAGTGTGGTCATTTTAACTGCATAGCTACTTTGAGAAGCAATTGTTCTTAAAACATTTATGTCAGCTAACTCATTTTTCTTGCCTTTTATTATTTTAAGAATTTAAATACATAGCATTGTTTTTTTGCAATATTTTATAACAAGTGTATAAATTAATGTTCTATCTAGATTGAGCAAAGTGATCAAAATGATAAATATAAAGATTTGAATCACACTCTCTTTTCACATTGTAAATTTATTCAGTACATGGTAAATAAGTCTTTTAAATTTGGTTAAAAATTGTGGGTAGCTGAGGATTTTGAGACAAAATATTTAACTGTTTTAAGTGTGTAGGAAAAGAGGAAAATAGGAACTGAAGTTTGCATCTTGGTGAAACAAGTCATTATGAAATTAGGTAATGGATCTGTTTCTTTGTAAGGGAAGAAATGTCATAACAGACATTTTTTACATACCAGAAACTTTTAGACTCTTTATGAGCTAAAGGAACTTATATTATTGGTACAATATGGCTAAATTGTAGAGAACTCCCACTGATTTTTAAAGACACATCTACTGCATACTTCTCATTAAGAGTTCTAGTAAATTAAGAAACTTGTACTATGTACTATTATTTAAGAAAGGTCTTTTAATGTTCTGAAAAGAACTCACTGAAACTAAATTTATATAATTTCATTACTGTAGATGTAATCAATCAAATGATACTATTGCACACAATTCAAGCAGTTTCTAGAAGATGATCAGTTCACATGTTTGTGATGTTCTAAGTATTATAACTGTAAATTCTATGATTTTATTTGAAGCATGTGATTCTTCACAAATTTCTCAAAGATTATTCATTTTAAACCTTGTGAAAAAATTGAGATTGTCATTTTGTTCACCAAAGAAACTATATGCATGCTTAACTCTTCTGAAATTGCGAGTAATAAAACCAAAAATGCTCTTTGTGTCAAAACAAAATGAAAATAGTTGTTCATTATACCTTAAATATATTTGTGGAACATGTCATGAAGTGTATATTAAAAACTTGTATCTCATGAAGTGTTAAGACTATAATGATACATAACTGTTTGAGATTATTTTCACTGAAAATATAGGTACTTTTTAGCTGTACTAAGACAAAATTACTACATGCAAGAATTTAAAAATTGTTCATAATGACTTATTTTACCTTTTATAATGATATTACCATTAAAAAGAAAATATTTATTTTTGATTTCTTATTGTAGTCAAGATGACTGCAGTGGTCATTCTAGGTAGGTAAAAAAAGTTGGTTGTTTTACATTAAACATGAAATTTGGTAAGTGATTTTAATAGTTTACTGCTGGAAAGTACTGAATAAGGAAAAACCATTAATGATTTTGAGAGGTAGAAATGCTAAGGAATGATGGTCATAGAGTCTGCAAAACCATGCAACACAGTTAAAAGATAATTTTGTACTCATTTTACATTGACTTTGTATTTATATTTTTTATCTTACTGTTTGTTTTCTGAAAATGAGACAACACACAAAACTGTTAGATATAAGTTTATTATTAATAAACCATTTTAAACAGTATTGGAAAGTTCATCATCAAGACAATGGTCAATATTAAACATTTTTAAACATATCTCTCAAATTTACTAAACACTATAATTTTTATACTTTGTAGTAAAAATATGAAGATTAAAATACTTCTACCATCATTAGTACTGTGTTTTCTTAGACCTACTCTTAATAAAAATGCTAAATACTGCATAGTTCAATATATATATATATGTATACATAGTAATTAATTTAGTATTTAGTTTGGACGAATTATTTCATGTTATCCATAAATATATTTGCGTCTTTGCTTATATAGTTATAAAAGAAATGCAGTAAACAATGCTCATTTATATGCTATTAAAATAAAGTATTGCCTATGTATACTCAATTTCAGTATACATTTTGAGTATTTGTGTTCTCATTACTGAAGTTATTTTTGACTTCTGGTATAATTTTATTTGTTATTTAACAGAAATTAATTTTACATCTTAAGATATGGAGGCTGTATATTAACTTATGTGTATGAAATAAGAATTTTTTCTTCACATCACATTTATCAGAAGAACAGATATTAAATTAATGTGTACTTTAGTATAATGATAAACTAAGGATTTATTCAATTTAATCACTTCAGATTAATAGCTTATAATTTTATAAATAATCTTGATAAAGAAATGAAGTTATTGTGAGACTTTTCTGTTTAAATAAACTACATTAAAAAAAAATCAACTGTAGTTGATAAACATTTTCTTGGTTTGTATTATATTATAATTTCACATTTTTATTGAATGTTACAAAAAATATTCTTTGATAGTTTTAACAGACACCATTCTATAAGAATAACTGGATTTTTAAAAAAAGTTTTAAGTAGTTTAATGCTCTAATTTTTAAATATACTCATATCTTTTCTACACTCAAATATAACATGGTCTTAGATTTTACAAATTTTAAATGGCAATAGTTGATGGAAAGTAATTTCAATAGTTTATTTTATGAATTCTGTTAGTTTTAAGATATGTTTGTATACTATAATATATTTTAAAATGGTTTTCTCTGCAACTTTTAAACTTAAAGTTAAAAATTGATACACATTACATAAAAGCAACACTTGTCGGATAAGTGTGAAAATTATTTTAAAAGTTGTTCTGGATGATAAGGTAAGCATTATGATGTGTTATGAATAGTGGTCAGACAATCACCAAATCTAAGGTACAGTCTTTTGAGGATTTTGAATCCTACTGCTGGCATGGATGCTGCAGCCATTTGGTATCAGCTTTAAGTGATTGGATCTCAAGAAAAATTTATTTCTTAATGAAAATAACAAATTCCTAGTGTGAAATTTATATAACTTAACTCCTGCTTTATGTATCTCAGTGTTTCCCAACTTTTATTTTTTGGCTCATGTACCATTATTTATACATAATGCTAAATTGTACTATGTAAAAATAACTATTTCATGAAATTTGTTATTACAAGGGTGTTTCTTTATGTGCATTATACATTTTATAGTGTGACAATGTATTCACATCCCATAATGAGATAGATTACATTAAAACATGCCTAAATGTCAAGCCAGATTATAAACTCATTGTAACATATGTATGTATTTGTCCAAAGTTTCATCTTTATCTACTATTTTATCATATTTTGTTTAGAAATAAATGGTTTAAAACACAGTTGTAATTGGCAACAACTCAAGTTACTGATAGCTAATGGCTAAATTCAAAAGTGCTCCCCCCCCCTGCACCCACAAAAAAAAAAAAAAAACTATTGATTGCTGGATTTTCAATCGACTATTCATATTAGCAACTTTACTGCATAATATTGTAATTAAAATAATTTTTATGAATTATTGGAAAAAACTTTTCTATGCTATTTTTCAAAATTTAATTTTTATAATATTTTTTTGTTTGTCATGGATTATTTTTTGCATACCACCAACCAGCAACTCATGTACCACCAGTGGTATGCATACCATAGGTTGGGAAATGCTGATATAACTGATTTGAACTTTCAGTATTTTGTAATTTCTGTTATACTACTAAGATGACAATTTTCATATTCAGCTTTCTTAGTATTGGAGACAGGAAGTAATTTATTCTGAAAGCAGAAAGCCAGAAGATGACTGAATTGGCAAGGCACTGTCTTTTGATATTAGAATCCACACTTTTCTAATCCTGCTGCTGGTATGGATATTCATAGCTGTTCAAAAATGGTTTTAAGCAGTAAGCATTAAGCCTGATTACCCTTCATGTTGCAAAAAATTTGACCATAGCATTCCAAACTAAACCAGCAAAGGCAGTGAATGCAGACTGTTAACAAAGGAAAATTCCACAATTTGTATTATGATATTAGCTTTTTAAAAAATTGGTAAAACTGTTACTCAACAGCAAAATTAAAAGCTGCCATTAGAGCAAAAAAATTATTTTATAAAGAACATGTTTCAAGATATTCTTTATCATTTCAAAATATTAGAAATTCTCAAAGAGTATTTTAATTTTGTCAAAAAAGAGACTTGACTAGGACATTTTTTCAAATAATTTTTCTTCAAGAACTAGAGATATTGTGAAATCAAATGACAAAGAGTATAAGATTGCAGCTATAGATCTAACTTTTTCAATTGTTACTTAAAGTATATGTTAGGTAAAGCAGAGAAAAACATTTCAGGTTCAGATAGTTAAAATTTCTTATTTTCTTAAAATACAATATAGTTTTTATAAAGAGTTTAAAAGACTTATTTTTAGAAGAAAAAAAGTTTTGAATTGTTATGTAGGTAATTTTAGAGAACATTTTACTTTTGCTTATGCAAATTTTTACTAACAAAGATTTATTGTTATCATTTATAAATTGCTTATTTTTCCTTAAAATTTATTTTCTAAACAATGCAAGAACTTTCTCATGAAAAAAAAATTATGTAAATTGTTGAAATTTCTTTTGTTTTCAACATAAAATTGTTTTTTTTTTTAGTAAAAAAATTTGCATTCCCCTTAAAACATATTGTTTGGTACAAACATTTAAGGTCTGACAGGAAGAAAAGGGAATTTAACAATGTTAGTACAGTCATATTAGAAAATTCAATTCAATTTAATTTATTAAATGAAATTTTGCTGGTAGAAGTGATTTATCACTTTAAGATTAACTCAACCAATGATTAGCTTCTACAGTAGTCTTAACCAAGCAGTTGCTGGCTGAGACCATTGTAATCATGCCATATCATTCATAAGACATCCAAACTGGTTTTCTTTATGTCCCTTCATTACTTTTGTAACATTTTAATTAATGATTTTTTGGGACAAAAAACTCAGATATTTTTCCTGGAAAAGTCTGAAATTGAATTCAAGCTTTACAAAATTATGTGCTGTATGATGAATTATCATCAAATTTTTGTGTGATGTGCACATATACTCCATTTAACGCTTTTGGACACTGCATACCAACACTTAATATTTGCCTAACACAAAAAGCATGTTGGTGCAACAAGGGGGTATTTCACAAAATATCAAAGTGCAATGTTGCGTGAATTTATATCAGTAAATAGTTGGCTGCAAAAGCCCAACTTTACATATTACATCTGCTTTCTCAGTTCTATCCAGAAATAAGTTCCTCTGTATATATTATAAATTAAATTTTTTTTCCTCATAAGTTCAAGGTATAAATTTATTGCTATTTTGCAGTTAATTTTAAAGTGTCAGTAATTGACTTTATTGCTATCTATAAAAGAATGGTATACTAAAAATAATTAACAAAAATGAATGAATGAAGCTAATGTTTCCTCTCATGATATATAAAAATACATGATGCAATTTGTTTTATATTTTGAAAGCTATTTCTTTTTGCTTTCTTGAGCATTTATGAATCTACTTTAAACAAAATAATTTTTTTTTAGATTTTAACTAAAAGTTTATACTTTAGATAAGGCATTGAAAAAAAAAATTTTTTTACCCTTTTTAAGATGCAGTACTGTTGTTTTTTAACTTTACATTTGAAAACTGTTTTCAATATGACCCTTTTATCACCGTAACTATCTTATGGCTTTTCAAACAAATGTAATTTTTATAATAAATGTTTCTCTTACAGCAATGTATATGATTAAAATAGTTATCTGCTTCAAAAGTTTTTAAAAGAAATACAAGAAGGTAGCTGCCAAATAAGAATTATTTTTGTATGTTTTTTAAAAATTTGGACTAAGAATATATTCTTAAAACATTTTCTGTTTTAAACCATGGCATGTTCTTTAAATGCAATGTCATAAAATTTGATAAAGTTACAGAAGTATTTTTATATGTTCATGTGTTTTTTATATTCTTTGAATATAAGTTTTCAAATTTAATTTTTAACACCTATGTTTCGACTAGCAGTTGAGTATGAAAAACTATATCATATCTATCTTTAAAGGCATGATTTGAGAGGCAGGCTCAATAATACGAGCTTCTTTTCAAGGCAAACTATATTATGCTGTTACATTTAACCTAAGACATTTTTACCTTGTATATTTTGACTTCTGTTATTTTCGTCCATCCACAAACTTCAACTTTTGTTTTACGCTTTATAACATGGATAAAAAGCAAGTAATTCACTTAGAAGTACATAGTTTACAGGCCCTGCAGTTAGTGGAAATACAGGTGCATGGATATGCATATCATTTATATGAAAATGATCAGCATTGTGGTAAAAGATGCAAGTTTCAAGTGTTCTTCCTGTGAGCTCTTGTAATTCAGATTTTTGAAACCACATTAATGCAAGATATACATGTGCACCTCTTACATAGACTGCAAAATATATGACAGTAAGTATTAATTTGCCAGAAAATTTCCATGTATGTTGCAAGAGATTCAACATATTTGTGCCTGTATCACGAAGAACACATGAAATGTAGAAATACAAAAATGTTTTGCTGTTTAACGAGATGAAAGCATCAGTTATTGTTCTTGTTAAAATACATGACCACTTTCTCTACATCTATTTTATTCACGTATTGTGTTGATTCATATTCAAGGTACCTCCTACAAACCAACTTATACTGTTCCCATCCTGAGTATAGCAAGACATTAGTAATTGCTGATCAAAATCCGTCATATACTTTTGCTGTTGAATGTACTGATTAAATAAACACCAGAATGGTGTCATTTGCACAGAAATGGGAGGCTTTTCACCTCTATTCACAAGCGAGTATCTCTATATTTCATAGTGCTGTTGACTGCTGGAGACTTCTGTCTCCCACTTGTATCACTAATGACTTGATATCCTCTGCACTTTTTACCTTTCTAGGTATCCTTGGTTCCGACAACACTGAACCGCTTCTGCTTCTATAGGGGCTACCAACAAAAACGGAATTTTGTCTGGGTCTCATTTTAGCTAGATGATAGGGCGTCGAAGCTGCCCCAAATTCCATATTGAAACGTTCCAGAGGTGCAAGGGCGTCATTTAGAGGCAAGCGTGAGGGTTTTGCAATGACAGGATGCGAGTGGTATTGGGGTTGATAGGGCTCAAGCATCCGAATTTTGCCCCACTTGTTGAAGAAAAGAACAATGACGAAGACCCAGACAGCAAGGACAAGAACTACTATTACCACTTCTTCTTCGCGGACCGTGAATGGTGCGGGGGTCTCCTCTTCCAGCTGTGTCGGATCGCCTCTCTGGCTCCAACTCTCATTTTCTGCAAAAGAACGTACATTATTTAAAAACAGATTTCTGACATTTAATCGAATGTTCCGTTTGCAACATTTATGGTAAAAGTCTAAATATATTTAAGCTTTAATATAGTATTTGAATTTTCCCGAAATCAGCCGTCCTTCATACTCTTTTTGGAAGTCCTTTTACATTCCTACTTTTCCTTCTCCTTTAAGTAAATGAAAACATATATGCAGTTATATTTGCCCAAAATGTGTTTGCTACCCGACGGTTTTAGCTTCTAAAAGCGTTTACAAATAAAAGACTACGGAGCGTAATTAGCATAAAAAGACATTTTTTTACTAGCCGCGAATCAAACACAGTTGTCTAAATTCCACAAAAAGTTAAAATGAAATTTAAAGATTGTTATGTATCCATTGGAATCACATATTTTCATGTTAACCTATGGAAGGCAATTTCTATCGCTGAAAGACTTAAAGATTTCTATAAACGAGGTTTACCATATGTTAGAATGAGAAAACTCTCGACGTACTTAGGCGTTTGATTTTTCAAAGAGAAACAATTTTTTTTAACTTATTTGGGAACAACTTTTGGTATACTCCTTTTTTGATCTTAAAGTAATTAAATTTTATTAACTGAAATTAAAAAAAAATAAGATTAACGACATGTAAAGAAGTTTGACAATCCGAAAATATTTGTGAATATAATAATTTGACTTTAGACGTATTTTGCAAAGGGGTATTTCACTAACATTTTTGATGTCCTCTAGATCTGTAACGAAGTTAACAAGTTGTTACGGTACTTTTACAGCTTCAGGTTACCAAGAAAGTTATTGTTCTTTTGGTTTGATTAGAGTTTTTAATTTTAGCCTTTGGTGTATTAAATTCTGTACCTGGGAATAATTATTTTCGTTTCCTGACTCCTAAATAGAAAGTGATATATTTGTGATCGCTTAGCTTCTTGGGTTTTTCTACGTTCCAGGTAGTCAGATTTTGGAAAGTCTTAGTATCAAACTTGATGTTTGTTACGTCCGGTCATCCTTTTGTTGCGGCTATAGGTAAGTTGAGAGATTTCGTCTAGCGCCATGCTTTTTGAGTCTCACAGTTAGAATCTCGCATTTAGGTCTCCTTATGAAAGACCTCCCCCCTTTTCACACTGACCCTAAGTAAAATTGGGGAGCTTTGACCCTTCCTTCAGGTTTTTAAACAAATTTGCCTTTGGTTGTATGTACAATGAAATTATTGATGTTAATGTACCTCATGTGTTTTTAAACCGATGATAGCCGCAGATTCTAGTGATGACTGTATGCGTTGGGTTGCATAATTACTATTCATGCTTTTATACCTCGGGAAGATTATTTCCATTTGGAAACCCTTGGAGATAAGCAAGATAATAAGCATGGGTCTTGAATCAGAATGATAGTGTGATCAGTTTCTCTAATGAAACCCAGTGCTTGGACGTCTGCTGCTCTGCAGTCTTTTAAATTGATCTGTAGAAAGTTCAAATTAGCATATTTCTAGATTTCTAGATCAGATGATGGGAGTGTGGTCTGCCTCTGCTGGAGAATTTATTCTACGATTGTTTTAAATTTTATTTAGATTATAGCAGATCATGTCCCGAAGCGTTTGGCAGACTAAATCACTGGCTGCGAGGACATTATAGAATTACCCGTCTAAATTGTCTAGTTTTTGATTTGAATTCTGTGTTGTGGTCATGACAGTTGATGCAGCGTAGGACTGGATTCGCTCGATCTGACACCGTGCCTCTCCTTTGAATTAGTACGAATTTGCTTATTCCTGCATAAAACACTCGTGCGGAAGTTTAGCTCTTGATAGTGAGAACATCTGATAATTCTGACAATAGATAGCAGCACTTTGGGATAGCGTTTTTGGAATCCTAAAAATTTTTGACCTTACTACTGGATTTGTCTCATCATCGTTTTTGGCAGTTTATAAACCCGTACGTCGTTCTGTACACTGGGTTCGAACGTCTGTACAGCAATCCAAATTCATCTTTGTGCTATGTATTACAAATATAACCCTTTAACGCACATTTTTGTCTTTAAATGTCGCTAAATAAAAAGTTCTTTTTTTTGAAAAAGTGTATGAATTAATAGTTTGAAAACCAGATGTAGCTGTACTTGTTATACACATACACATCGGAATAGCACATTTTGGGTTTAATCACAAAAGAGACTTAATTTCCTGCATTGCCCGCATATATTCTAGCTTGAAAACTATGCGTTCGACAACACATTTTGGCCTGATTTGTGTGCTCTAGATAATTAGATTATGTTCGTAAAGGTGTTGACAGACGACATGCCAACTACCCCAGATTCTTCGGAGTTGCTCCGGAAAAATGAGAAAAATTGATAACTCCGAAAACTCCTCAGATTGCTCCGGAAATAACAAAACTTTTGAACAGCTAAAAGATTACAATTCCGTAATTAAATACAAAGTTTCGCAAAAAATACTGCTGAATATTACTCTTTCCACACAGTAATGCTGCACAGTAATGTTAGTTTTTCGTACTGTGCAGAAAAACCAAACTGAATTTAGGTCAAATTTGTGTAGACAAACTCTAGAATCCCTGATGACAGAAAAATGGAAAATTTTAATCAGGATCAATGTTGCTACAAGAAACACTTCTGAAAAATAAGTTGTTAAAGCTAAAAAAGCTACTCGTACATTTTTAAATACATAAATTTTAATTTACCTTTTACAATTTACAACTGTGTAAATATTTTAAATTTAATTTTAATTTAGAAACCATTAAGATATGCACTTATGTATAATCTGTAATTAGCATAATAAGATTTCAAACCATGCTGTTGCTCCGGACAAAAGTACTTGAAAGTTGGTATGTCTGTGTTGATACAGCAAATTCTCCGAACGTCTGTAGGCCGAACGATGGCCGATTAGGTAAGAAGCTAATCTTCGGTACCAGCGTTCGTAGATTCGAATCTCACTGTTGGCATGGTTAGGAATCTGCTCTAAACAGTAGGTTACGGTCTTATTAGCTCTCGTGTAGCCAAGCAGTAGACCGTAGCGCTCCAAACCAAAAACCGTACGTCCGTAGTCATATTAGGATAAAATGCACGAGTTACACATTTTATTTTTTCATCTTGAGAAATCAATATCTGTTCTGTTAATTCTTCCTTATTTTTTTAAAAATCCGATTTCTTCTTTTATAGTATGAGTGCATATTATAATTTTAGAGATATTTTATAAAACATTAAAATTTACTATGAAACTCAAAGAATTTACACTGAAACGAGTGTCACATAAGCCCGAACATCTGTCTAATGTTTTATAGGTTCTCTTCAGTGGCGTTTAGCAACAGAAATATATATTGAAAGAATATTGTGTGTAAGCACCGTATGTTTTGTAAATCCCCAATTTTTGTAATTCAGGTCTTTGGCAAGGCAGACATGTTTGATCACGTAACGGCAAGTTTTAGTGATCATGACTTCAAATTTAGTGGGAGGATCTAAGTGCAATTTAACAGCTTTAGGTTTGTGAGTTGGTACAATATCTTTTTGCAAGTACTTGAATGTATTCTTTGAATGAGTAACCAGTCAGAAGGATAAACACCCTCAAATCTGTCTGCCTGTGCAACGGTATAAGGGTTCTCATTTATTATTGGACAATTTCAAAGTGATTTTCAGATTTATACTAACGTGTGACGTCAGGTGAGACGAAGTGCACCTTCCCGCTGATGTTGGTGGGATGTCCGGATCCTGCAAAGGCCACTAGGTACAGTTGATACTCGGTCGCTGGCTCCAGTCGTTTCAGAGTCAAAGACCGTTCCCCTCCTGGGATGTCGTGCACCACTCGGTACCTGAAAAATAATTTATACCGAATACTTAAATTTGTCGCGTACAGAATAAACGTTGTGAGTGAAGATTTTTCCTTCCTCTTTAGTCAAGATTTTTTTAATCAATTTTTAATAAAGCTGTACGACGGCTGGTAGTAGTAATCATCTTCTAGTAAATACAGTTTTCCTATTTTCCCTTGGTCTCTAGATATGCAGACAAAAATCAATCTATGGATAGCAATTATTCTCTTAAAATAGTTATAAAGTGGAACCCCATTTATACGATTTCGACGGACCAATGAAATAAACGTGTAAATCAGGGTGATTCTGATCCAACATTTTCCGATATTTCAGAAAATTTATGTGGGTTTGTTCCGAAAATTATAAAGAACAGATTTTTTTTCCCGAAAATTCTTTTCGAATTTTTGGAAAAAAAGAAGTGCATTCTTTTTATTTAATATATCTATTGTCTTAGAATACTTATATATATGAATGAAATGAAACAAAAATTATACATATATTTTTGTTTCATTTAATTTCTAAAAATTCTGAATAATATGCATTTTAGATCAAATAAGTAGAGAAATGATTATCCTTTTAAAATAAATATGTTGAAATTTAAATTTATGTATAAAGATTAAGGAATTGAATTTTTGTTTTCTAGAAAATTAACACACCATTGATGTATGTGTGTTTGTATTTTATACAGAACACTCTTATACTAGCAACCCTATAATAAAGTGGTATATATTAGAACATATTGATATATCGATATTTAGTAAACGATATATCGCAATATTAAAATTCAGATATAATTCAGCTGTAGTTTCGATGTCTGGAAATTAACTATAATATAATTTTTATTTTAAATTAGTAGCGTTTGATTTTTCAGAAAATTTTGTGTGATGTTCAGAAATTTTTTTAAAACTTAGAATCACCCATGCTATAAATGAAAAATTGTAGTGTTTTCAGAAATATATTGGAATAGCATTTATACGTTTTTTCATGTTGCCAAAAAAGAAAAACTACGTATAAAGGAATTATTACTTAACCATTGCAGACTGCTCAGTATTAGTTCATTAACACAATATTATATGCTGTACTTTTTTATTTATTACTAATACAGAAACTGTACACGACCAAATTTATAATGCGTTAATGTCTGAAAATGAAGATAAATTAAATCAAGTCTACCTATTTCATGAAATAGTTTTTATGGCTCAAAAGAAATCAGAAACGTTTGTTTCCCGGAAAGCATTTTTCTAAATATTTTGGATAAAGTTCAAACGTTTTTTTTTTTAATTATTATTAACATATAAGGTAATCGTCCACATTCAAACAGCGATTTCCGGGAAAAATATCGAAAAAAAATTATTCGCTTATTTTAAAGATCAGTCCTGTAGCTTTCGAAAACAGCTTTCAGCTTGTTTTTAGAGTCATTAAAAGTCATGACACAGCTGTTTAATCATCACTGGAAGTGTCGAAAAGATACCAGACGTGAACAGTTAAAGGGATTGACTTTGAGTGTTAACATGAAAAACGTCGTAAATAGCGTATTATAGCTTCTAAGTAAATAAATTACTCCAGCATATTTCTCAATGTTTATCAAATTAGAAAACAATGAATTTATCCAATAAAATCTTTAAATTGAGTTTCTGAAAAACTGTGATTTTTGCTACACAACCACACCTCAACTGTCATAACTTCTAAAATAATTTTTAGAATTTAATTAAAATTTAACTATGTTTTTAATGATTTATGTATGTATTGAACCTCAGGATTATAAATATATTCATTTTGAGATGAGTTATGGGTATTTACTTTAGAAACTTCTTTTTTTTTGAATTTTTGCTCTAAATTACCCGATTGGCTATAACTCATTTATACTTTAGAATATTTTCATTCTGGAGGTTCAATGCATACATAATGGATACATGTCTACATTTATCCAAGTAAAAGTGATATGTTTTGCGTAAAGTCAAAAAATGCTTGTTTTTTTTTTTCTCTATTTTTGCCAATTTTTAAGACTATATATGTATTTATGGTTATTTTCATATTTTTCTATGTTTTATAACCTATTACTGCAATAACTAAAAAAAATATTTCTATAGAAACCTTATTTAAAAATTTTGGCTCCGAAGGTGGTCGGTTACCTTAATTATCTTAATTTATACATATTGCATTGCTAAAATTTGGTAACGAGATAGGGATTTACTTCTCTGTCACCATCACTACTGCTGTTTTTTTTTTCTTTCTGCAATTTGTGACTCAATTAACTCCTCAATCGAACGCAATTTCATATCACTAAATCCGCATCATAATTTGAATATTTTTCAATAGTAAAATCAGTTTAGAGGAATATGGCTTGCATTTCGTGTAACTTAAGTTTAGAGCTGTTTTTGATGGATTATGAATTCTGCAACATATAAAGGTTTGGTTTGATGTGCTACGGTCTACTTTTTGCAACACGAGGGCTAATGAGATCGGGACCTACTGCTTAAAGCCGATTCTGAACAGCTACGAACATTTATGCCATAGTGGGACTCGAACCCACGAACTCCGGTTCCGAAGGCCAGAACCCTAACCATTCGACTATCGTTCGGCGCAACATATAAAGGGAATATGCGATTTGGATGACTTGTATAAATTAAATATTTTAATATTAAACTACATAGTGATCACATAGTTTTTTAAAAGTGCAGGAGGACTTGTAAAAAAAGGACACTTTTTACAATGAAAAGGTATGTTTTATGAAAAAATTGCACTTTCTCCATTTTTAATTGATTTCAGAATTTATATAAATTTGAAAAGGAAAAAGAGGCTGGGTGAAACGCCCTTCAAAAACCACGAAATGTAAACACTATACATACAGATGCTTCGGGGCAAATAAAATAAAGTATAACTGATAAAAATGCATAAATGGAGTTCCACTACATCTGTAGAAGAATATTACGTATAACTCACCCATTTATCTACCTCCAAAAGGAAACAATTAAGCGCTTAAAATCTATACTAGTTCATTTTGTAATAATCAGAAATTACGATAGGTATGTTTTGAAGCCAACGTGTAAAATAATTACATTATAAGAAAAAAAAAGTGAATTAATCCCGATTTTTAATGACAGAAGCTATTAGTGCAGAACTAGAAAGATTATAATACATATATAGTAACATCTCATTTTACGACTCTGAAAGATCGAAGAAGAAAGTCGTATAACTGAGAAAGCCGTACAAATTGTCAAGATCTATCATTTTATAATTACGTTAATATCGGGTACATTACATTATTAGTATGGAATTTTTTAAAAACATTATCGGAGACTTTTATAACTACAGACAAGGCCGTAGGCAAAGGAGGGGATTTAGGGGACTGGTCCCTCCCCGAAATTCCAAAATTCTAAAAGACTGTTTTGAGGAAAGAAAATTGACCACGTGCGTGGTTGTCATCTGCCTAGCCAGTGTTGCCAACCTTCAAAGGCAAAATTATGTATTCTAGGTCCTAAAATTATGGCATTGGCTTATAAATTATCGTACATTTTTGTAATAGTTAAAAATAGTGTTAATAGATGGCGTTTGTACGATATATTTTTCTCGTTATACATTTCTCTCCCCCCCACTTTTTTGGTGGGGGGTGGCAAAAAATATGTAAATATTTTAATATGATTCATTAAATATTTTTTTATCATCCCGTATTTTACTTTAAATTAAACACCAGACATGTGATTTTTCTTTACTGATCTAAGAATAAAATTGTGTGTATATATATATATATATATATATACTTTTTAATAATGTTATAATTCATTATTTACTGTGGTTTATTTTAAATATGAAATATTCAGTAATAAAACCGATTATTATTTAATAATTGGTTTAATTACAAAAAATATATTTTAGTGAAAACTGCAGTAGAACAAGAAAAATGCAAAGTTACTTCTAATTATCCATAATTATGTAATCATTAAAGAAATATCTCCAGTATAATTTTGAATATTTAGTCATTTTGCATTTAACAATTTTATGTTTTAGACTGATTTAAGTAATTTGAAATAACTAACAGATAAAAACACTGGACATAACAATTTTTAAAATTCTTTATTTTATATTCGTTTCAAAAAATATCAAACATTAGTACCTAGGTCATTCAATTTCACACATATACATTTTTTTATAATTGACACTTTTCTTTCTTATATTACACAGTACATATGGGCTTTCTCAACCTCTGTTTCAGGATAATTTACTTTCATTTAATGAAGAAGCACCTCAAAACATGCTTCTTAATCTGCTCTAAAATCTACAATAATTATTAGATAGGAAATAGTTATAAAAAAATTAGACATTCTCTATTTTTTGTTGTTGATCTTTATAGAGTTACAGTTAAATTACCCGTTCTTTTAATACTCCATTAGTCTAATCAGGAAATTATCGTACAGTTTTTCAGAATTATGTCACATAATTTTGAGATTATTTTTCATCGTACAACGTCCTAAGTTATCGTACATATACGATAATTATCGTATGGTTGGCAACACTGTGCCTAGCTGTGCATAGACAACAGTGTTCTCAGAAAGAGACCGCTTCGGCCATAAATGTCTTGCGGGGCTGTAGGCTTTTATCTACCCCCGCCCTCATCCCCTTAGTCATTCGTCTCAAGATCATTTTCCATAATCTATTGTATATTGTCTGGGCTGCTCCATTGTGAGTATTTTGAGGCAGATTTTATCTTCTAAAATAGCTTCAAATTATTGCATTAGACTAGATTTTGGTATTTAGATAAATGAGAGAGAAATTTAAACTAATAAATGTAAAAACGGTTTTTAATGTTCATTTTATTATTAAATTCATTGTTATACATCATTACTCATTCTAAGCTTTAAATTTATTCATTATCATTTTTTAATCATTTTGTTATTTTAAAACCACATTGTGTTATGGTACTCATTAAGGGTATATAAATGCATAAGAAAACATGTAGTTTTACTAAAGCATCATTCACAAAGAACGATATCTTTCCCTTTGGTCCACCTCCGAACATAATTTCTGGCTACGGCCCTGACTACAGATATTCTTACGAAAAAACTTCGAATATATGCATTCTAACTGTTGCAGTAATTTATGTCGCATTCATAGAATTAGTTGAGATTGCCATGCCAAATGGTTTAGCAACCTTCTTCTCTCGAGGCAGTATCTTTTACAAGTGATGAAAATTTTATGTTCTTTTAAAAATGGTGTATCTTGTTACTACGTATCTTTACAATAATATTTGTTACAAACTTGAGCTATTTTTTTTATTTTAAGAACTTGTTAACAGAAAAATTAATTACTGAATTTGTAAAGCGAAAACTGCGAAAAGATGTCGAGTATAATAAATGTTAATTGACAATAAAGACAAAAGCTGTTAAGGAAATTCATTTAATTCCATAAAAAGACTAATAAAAGATCTTCATTCTATTGTCATTAACTTTTGTTAATGATATTAAAACTGTGAAATAATGGAAAATTCATTGTTTATTAAGAAAATATTCATACAAGAAAGAAATATAAATATTTCATCAGTTAAATAATGGTATAATTTTTTTTTATCGCATCATTAATTTTTTTCTTAAATGTTTTAAGATAAAGTAAAACTCTTCTTAAAATGAAAATAGCGTAGAATGAAATGTTTTCAGGGCTTATTGTTTCAAAATATTTAGTCTACAATACCCAAATGATTTCTTTAAACATTTAAATTTTTTTTTTTTATGAACTGACGTATTATGTTTTTAAGTACTTTAAATATCCATAAATTACTGCCAATTCTAGTAAATGTTTCATAAGATTAAAAACAGCAAAATGGCAAGCAGGGCTTTTTTCCCCATAAACAGATTTTTCATTTCGTTCCATTTATAGTAAAATTCTGAAGTGAGTTTTGATAAAACGGATAAAAAACCCCCTTTTTTTTATTTCAATGAAATCTACTTGGTAAGCTAACATTTGAATTTATTTTTGGGTAAACAAAAAGCTAAAAATGTAGCTTGTTAAATAAATGAATAATGAAGTTTTAATTTTTAATTTATTGCTTAATATCTTTCCAGTAATTAAAGATTATTTTAGTTCACATCAAGTTATTTAGGCTATTGAAAAGAAAGCGTTTGACGGATTTAGTAAAGATATTTCAAAAGACCAGGTAATTTCAGGGGTGGAACAGTTGCGCCAATTGCTTCAGATTGAGTTAAAACGATACCTTTGTGCCATTGTGGTCCCAAACTATGATTTTTTTTTGGTAAATTGCTCCAGACTGTTTCAAAATTAAAAATACTTAAAACACTTTCTCCATCTTTTGTACCAACGATCCCGGCAAGTAGAATTTGCTGATCATTTTTCAATTTGATCATCACCAGCAGTATAGCAAACTCCGATCTGCTGTTAGAGTGAAGAAAAGGGAGGGGAGATACTTTGAAATTCATTGATGGTGTAACGTATCCGGTCCCTGTTTTAGGTGATACAATGAAGAATCAGGTGTTTCTTGAATAAGTGATTTATTTACACCTTTGCTATATACATCATTTCTATATACACACACACACACAAAATTTCAGATCACAGGTATGTGATTCGATACACGTAGGCCTGAGTAGAGACGTGCAATATCTAAGATCTGCCTCTGCCGAAATATTGGCGATCCGACGAAAGAAACAATTCGGTAGCTCGCGCGAAAGTTCACTGAAGTAATTAAGTAGAAAATACTCTCAATTAGACGAGATAAGTTGAAATAACAACTAGTTTTCTTCGAAGAATATCAAAACACAGAGTTCCTAAGGGGAATATGCAATTAATCGGGAAGAGGATTATATTAAAAGAAAACCCAAGGCACAGGGTACCGTTCTCAATCTCAGCAGGAAATATATTCCAAGGCGAGATTTTCGCTTTAAAAAAAAAACCCTCTCTTCGATAGAGAGACTGGTCAAGACGACCTCCGAATTAGCTGGTTGCTAGGTAACTAACTTCTTCTCTAAAAAAATATCTTCTTTCTAGGGGAAAGGCCTCTAAGAGAGGGAGCCTTACCCACAATTTCATTATTGGATCATCTGGCGATGTTCTCACCTTCAACCAACTGGATTGGTCTGGGCTAGACAATCACCGGCCGCAAACTCATGAGTCTCTGGAATTCGTGTCGGCTAAGATTCAATGTCGCAGCATTCCTGGTCATATTTGTGGCTGTCAGTCTGGCACCCGGTCGTGTGGTCTGTTGTTTCGCTAGTGTAGGACACAAAAGTCTAGACATCGTGGTGCCAGGGAAGAAAGCGCATTTGTCTCCACATAAGCGAAGTTCATTTCTCAAAGCAAAGTTCTTTGATGTAGACACACCGCTAAATCACGCCGTTACAATGGGCAGTCAAAGTTGTACCACGCAGTCCTGTCCTGATTTAGGCGTTTTCAGTAGAAGCGGGAGATAAAAAAAATGATCAAGTTTCAAGCACTGGGGGATAAAGAACGTAGGAGATTTCGCATTTGAAGACACAGACTAGTTTGGTTTCAAAATAAATTTCGCAGGCTCTTAGCCATGTTTCCCCAATATCCTCTTCCCCCTTTTTTAATTTTCTTTGTGTATCGTTGGAATAGGTATTTATTCCCCACGACATCGGTTTAACTCTTCCTCTGCTATTTTTCCAGAACAATGTTTGCATCGTCCAGTGCCCATGGATCACCTTGTTTTTAACTATCACATTTTAATCAGCACATGTAAACTTAACATTGCCTTGATCAGCATAACTACCACTTGTTTCTTTTATTATTCCTCAATAAAACACTTTACGCACTTTTTAAAAACTCCTTAATTTTAGGTATTACTAACCCTTAGCCTCAAAACAACGTATGGGAGACATGATCGTACTGTTGTGCCTAAAATGAGAACATCATATCACGCACGTGATGATTCTGTCTGGCCAAAAGTGAAAAGCTCGTATTAGTAATAAAACAATAACCCTTACAAAGTTTTCACTAATATTATACATTATTCAGTTATAGGTTATCACGCAATAAATTCTACACAGAAAATATTTCGACTGAAAAATTTTCCTTTTGTTATATACAAAAACATAGAAATAATGTTTGAAATAAAACATTAATTTTTTTTAATAAATGAAATGAAATATAATTATCAAATTCTGTGGTTTTATTAAATAGTAAATGCAGTATTATTGATGTCTACTGGTTTGCTCACAATTTAGCCCGCGATGAAACTGCTTCTGGCCAAGACGCATGAGAAAAGCTTTCATCGAAAGCTGCACACACAATCGTCGCACGATTCATAAAGCAAGAGGTTAATATAAATTTGAAAAAAAAAAATTTTCAATTTTACATTCTTCAACCTCCTCATACAGAGTAAGTTGAGTGGAGGTTGAAGAGGAGTTTTAAAATTGAAATTTTTTTTTTCAAATCTTTATTTTAAATTAATTTTACAAACATAAAAAAATTTGTGATGAAAATCACACTCAGTTTATTTAATTTGTGATTAAAATGAAATGTAGTCTATTTAGTATGAATGTTATGTGTTTCCTGTGTTTTCTTTGTAATTCAATTAGATTTTAAATATTCAAGTAAAATTTTTCCTCAAAATGTTGGTTTGCTCAATTTGATTAGCCCTTGAGATTTCAAACGCCAAGCTGCAAGCACGCCAATTTCGCCAAATGTGGTTGAAGCATCAACAAGATCCATGATTAGAAACAGGAGAGTGGGCTAAGAGGAGGAGTTGAAAAAAACGGACTGTTTGAACCTTTAATTTTCACTTAATTTTTGAAACAATTATTTTTTTCTAACAGCAACCAAATTTGAAATAAATCGCCAAAATTGAAAGAAAAATAATAATCTCACTAAAAATTAGTAAAATTTTCTACAATCTGTGATAGAGGAAATTCGGATACATACGAACTTTCTCCGTTCGTAATGCAGGAGATAATTCTCTCTCCACCACAGGTATACCGTCTACCGTTGTTATCGAGGGGTTTGCGGTTGGATGGAACTTTAAAATACATTAGAAAAGTTACGTTGTATATTTTAACAATACCTCATAGCAAAGCAGAATGGGAGATTGTATTCTGCAAGACAAGATCTGAATTTAGAAGTTTCATCCTCTACAAAAATTTAGAAGATACATTAATAGTTAAAACAGTGGTATATGACAGATGTTTTAAACCGATTCTTGACAAAAAATTATAAAGAAAAAACCAGCCACATACAATCATTTGAAACATAAGTAGAAATTTTTTGGAGGGTGGGTGTGAGCAAATTGATTGATTTTTGCGCAGTGCTCTTCTGGGTTTTGTTGTTTATACGTTAAGATTCTAGTCAAGTGATTATTTTTTAAACTTAAAGATTTTGTCGTTTATTAGCTTATGTGGATACGTAATCGCATAAGAGAAAAGAATATGGTGTGTATAACATTTTTTTATTTCGTTCATGAAGACAAACAGGGGTAAACATGTAATAACTAATTGTAGAAAATTAAATAATTATATATGTTGTTGTGCAGATAATTGTCAAGCAGTTTTCTTTTATTTGCATTCATTTTCAAGTCAATTGTTTTCTACCATTGGAAATAAAAAAGAAATTGGAATATTTTTGGTTTATTAAGAATTAAAATGGATTTGGTTTGATTTGGAGCGGCACGGTCTACTGTTTTGCTACGCGAGGACTACTGAGAAAGGGACCTACTACTTAAAGCCGATTCCGAACGGTTACGAACAACCTTTCCAGCAGTGGGATTCGAACCTACGAACTCCGTTATCGAAGATCAGTGCCATACCTGTTCGACAGGATTCAGTGGAACGGCCAAAGTTAATCAAATTTCGTAATACTCAGGAAAACTGTGAAATAATTCTTTCCAATGCTATGCAATTGCAATGCTACGCGTTGTCGATTTTTCGAAAGAATGTCGTTGTACTAAGTTTTTAAATTATGTAATCTAGTTGGTAACTATAAAACCTTACTTTTTTGACGAGGGCAAAATTTAGTCAGTAGGCAACCCGTATAGTATTTGGTTTTAAGTCCCCTCCTTCGCAAAAATTAATTACATTATAAATAATTAAAAAGTACAATATTTGCAAAATTGTACAGACTGTTGACTTTATACTCATACATTCTATGTCGCAGTTCACAAAGTTCTTTACATTGATAATTTTTTTTTAAAAGTACAACCTTACGTTTGTTAGGTTTCGTATTCAATTGTAGACTTGTCTCTACCCACTAAACATCACTCCCATTTCTTCAAACCATGAAAAGAAACTCATTTTGGCTAGTTCTGAAACTACTGATACTCGGAAATGTTATTTTAGAATTAGATGTGGAGGATTGATTACAGCGTTAATTTTCCAGTAATGAGTCTGTGGGTTCGATTCACCACAGTTGCAGACAGCGGATAAGTTCAAAACATATGAGGAAATTAGATGCTTAAAGTATTTTACTTTGATAGTTGTATGTGCTTCTACAGCTTTTAGTAATTCATATATCCTTCCCAAATAGAGAGCCGGACAATGGCCGATTGGTTAGGGTGCTGGCCTTCGGAACCGGAGTTCGTGGGTTCGAATCCCACTGTGGCATGGATGTTCGTAGCCGTTTGGAATCGGCTTTAAGCAGTAGGTCCCGGTCTCATTAGCCCTCGTGTTGCAAAAAGTAGACCGTAGCACTCCAAACCAAACCTTTCCAAATAGAAAAGTTTTCGTTTCAACTTTGATACATTAAGCTACAAATAGATCTAACAAGAAGAAACTGTCATGGCCTTCTGTGGCTTAGTGGATAGAGTACGCGACTTCAAGCAATCGATGAGCGAGCGGGTTCGATTCTCAGCAGTTGTTAAAACTGATTAAATTCTTAGATAATTAAAAATAAAAGATCTGGTCTAGATTCATCGAATCTTCTGTAATACATTTTACGGTGATAGTTGGGTACCACAGCATGGTGCTAGAATTTCATATCTCTCCTTCAAATACAGAAGTTTTCATCTAGACGTTGATAGAACAAGCTTCAAATAGATCTAATAACACTGTATTGTCATGGCCTTCTTTGGTTTAGTGGGTAGAGTGCGAGGCTTCCAGCGATGAGTCTGTGGGTTCGATTCCCAGCAGTTACAATAAAGAAATAAATTCTTGGACCAAGGAAATAAAATTTGGGTTTATATTCTTCAAATTTCCTGTAGTACATTTGAAGGTGATAGTTGAGTACTTCAGCACGGTACTAGAATTTCAGAAGTTTTCATTTAGACGTTGATAAAAACAAGCTTCAAATAGATCTAATAAGTGAGTGCTACTACGGCCTCCTTTGGCCGAGTGGATAGAGCGCGAGGTCGACTCGAAATTCTGAGTCAAAAGCGTGCGGGTTCGATTCCCCGCGAGTTGTTGGCGTAAGCCTCGTAGTGGTAGGTCGGTTCCCTGTTTCGGCTCCTTCTGAAAATTGCGGATTTGATGATGCCCCCTAAACCCCTGCGCGGACTGAAGGCGGAGAGCGATGATGGAACTCCGGGGTTGTGCCCCACTGCTTCTCTGGACGGGGTACAACCCTGTGACGCTGTTCTTTCACCGCTCTCCGCCGGAGGACACGGACGGGTTTTGCAAAATTTTGTACCCTCCTAAGAGAGAGTATTAGAACGCTGATCCTCGGTACCTGAGTTCGTGGTTCGAATCCCGCTTCTGGCATGGATGTTGTAGCAGCTTGGAATCGACTACATATAGAGTATTACGGGAGAATATGTCAGTATTCTCCCGAAAGTAGACCTAAGGTATGTGTAGTAGACCGTAGTGCTACAAACCTAAGGAAGATAATCAAACGTCACCTCTGTTAGAAAGTGTGAGTCTTTACCTCTCTTCAGAGAGGTAAAAGACCCTCTCACAGAGAGTTCGTAAAAGAATTCACGAACTAACGTCTAAGAGAGACTAACGCTGGGTTTCCCTGTAGTACCGTTACCACTCTATATAGAGGTAACGTCTTAGTAAGGGGAGGGAAGTAACGTTATCTCTCTTAGTTGCGTAGGGCGAGAGAGGTACAAAGATTTCTTTTCATTACCTCTCTTCACCCGGAGGGGTAAAGAAATAAAGATTTTGCCTTCATTACCTCTCTTATCTCTTACAGGTAAGAGAGGTAATGAAAAGAAATCTTTGTACCTCTCGCCCTACGCAACTAAGAGAGGTAACGTTACTTCCCAAGAGATATCTTTTCCTCTCTATTTTCGAAAGAGAGGTTTTAAGGACCCACCGTTTCTAAGAGAGGTGACGTTTGATTATCTTCCTTGGGGAGACCTCCTCCCTTACGTTTGGTTTGGTGCACTACGGTCTGCACGAGAGCTATTCACATACTCTCGTGTATCCGATTCCTGATAGGTACAACATCCATGCCAGGAGCGGAATTCGAACCACGAACCGAGGAGCAGCGTTTTCCTACTCCCTCTCTTGAGAGGGTACAAAATTTTGCAAAACCCGTCCGTGTCCTCCGACGGAGAGCGGTGAAAGAACCGTGTCACAGGGTTGTACCCCGTCCAGAGAAGCAGTGGGGCACAACCCCGGAGTTCCAACATCGCTCTCCACCTTCAGACCGCGCAGGGGTTTAGGGGGCATCATCAAATCCGCAATTTTCAGAAGGAGCCGAAACAGGGAACCGACCTACCACTACGAGGCTTACGCCAACAACTCGCAGGGAATCGAACCCGCACGCTTTTGACTCAGAATTTCGAGTCGACCTCACGCTCTATCCACTCGGCCAAAGGAGGCCGTGGTAGTACACACTAATTAGATCTATTTGAAGCTTGTTCTATCAACGTCTAAATGAAAACTTTTGTATGGAGGGATATGAAACTCTAGTACCGTGCTGAAGTACCCAATTGTCACCGTAAAATGTACTATAGGAAATTTGAAGAATCTAAACCAGATTTTTTTTTTTCCTTGGGCCAAGAATTTATTTCTTTATTGCAACAGCTGGGAATCGAACCCACAGACTCATTGCTGGAAGTTTCGCACTCTATCCATTAAGCCAAAGAAGGCCACGGCAGTAATTCTTATTAGATCTATTTGAAGCTTAATGTATTAACTGTCAAATAAAAATTTTTCTATTTGAATGGGAGGAATAAGAAACTTTAACACCATGCTTAAATACCCAACTATCCGCGTAAATTGCACTCTAGAATAATCGGAACCAGAATTATTATTTTTTCTCAATCCAAGAATCTATTCATTTTAATGAAACTGCTGGGAATCGAACCCGCAGACTCTTTGACTGAAGCCTCTTAATCTATCCACTAAGCCAAAGAAGGCCACGACAATACAGTGTTGTTAGATCTATTTGAAATTTAATGTATCAACGTTCAAACGAAAACTTTTCTATTTGGATTGGTAGATAAAATTGGTGTAAATGATGCAAAGTACATACAACTATCAAAGTAAAATACTTTAAGAACCTAGATTAGACGTCTAATTTTCCCACCGGATGCCTAAATTTCAAACTTATCCACTTTATACTGCTGCCAGTATTAGAACCCACATGTTTATTACTAGGAGAGTGTTCTCTAACTAATCTGTCAAGAAGGTTCGTGGCAATATTCACCTATAACATGTATTTAAAGTTTGCAAATTTAAGATATGAATTGATTTAGGACTGATGCTGCGAAAGTACATTAATTTCTATTTTTGTTTTATTGTATATTTTGTTTATTATATCATTATTATCTATTATCAGTTGGACGGCAGGGAAAGCAGTGGGGTACTGCCTTTCGATGCTGCTCTTTGCAGATTCAAATTAGTAGAATTCCATCACATTACACCCTCAAAAAAGAAAAAAAAAGGACTTTAACGTCTTAAATGAAGTAATTTGGCCATTATTCGGAAATTTTTGTACTTTTAAAAATATTTTCGAAATGATCTACCCTTTTTTTACGAATTGGTGTATATTATTTAAGTTTTAGTTCATTTTATATATTAAATAAATCTGTCAAAAAATGCAAAAATACTGCAAATTATTAAATGATAAGTTTCAAAGAAATCTTAATACTTTTTAGGAAATTTTACATCCCAAACTGCAAGTTTTTTTTTATAGAAAAGTATCTTAAATTTTTTTAATGGGCTTTTAAATTTTTTTTATGTGTGTGTGTTCACATAGAAAACATTTATATATTCTTAAATGAAAAAACTGCTGATTTGAATCCATATTTTAAACAGTTTTTGATTAATAGATTTGTCTTATTGTTTTTATATCAAAAAGTTTATTTCTATATTAACTTAGTTTCTTGTGTATCCTAACTTATACGCACACACCATATATTATGTAGAAATACTACAGGAATATTTATCAAATGTTATATGGCATTTTTTGATTAATAGATTTGTCTTTTTGTTTTTATATCAAAAAGTTTATTTCTATATTAACTTAGTTTCTTGTATATCCTAACTTATATGCACACACCATATATTATGTAGAAATACTACAGGAATATTTATCAAATGTTATATGGCATTTTCTACCAATTTCTTTGTATGAATACCCTCCCGAGATAAAGGTTTCTGTGCCCCAAAATGATATTTTTTTAATTTTTTAATTATATAATTATTAAAAGAATTTAATAATCCTTCCTTTAACTACCTTCAAATCCCCAAATGAAAAAAATCAGTTTTCTAAATGCTCGAAAACTTCTCATCACATCTATTTCAATCGCTTCTAAAATGCGAATTTCACTGCTCCAAAATGTTACATGTGCTGTTCTACTTCTGGGAGTTGTACAACTGAGAGAATCGTACAAGTCATCAAGGTCGACCATTTTACAACGTTACGTTATTATCGGGCACATGATATCAGTAAGCATTCCCCGGTACATTATATTTTTAGTATCATTTTTTTTTTAAACATTATCGGAGAACTTTAAGGTTACAAATATTCTCAGGGAAAGACTTCAGGGCAAGATTTCCATATACGCATCCTAACTGTTAACTAAATACTATGTCAGATTCATAGAATTAGCCATGGCAAACGATTTGGTAACTTTATTCCTCGAGCCAGTTTTTGCTTCAAGTGGCGAAATTTTTAAGTTCTTTTGAAAATGGTGTATATTGTTTCTGCTTACTTTACAATAACATTTGTTACAAACATGGACTATTTTTTTTATTTCCAGAACTTATTAACATAAAAAATAATTACTAAATTTGTGAAAGGTGGAAACTTTGAAAAGATTTCGAGTATAATAAATGTTAATTGACAATAGAGAGAAAAACAATTAAGGAAATTAACTCCATAAAAGCGAATAAAAAAACTAATAAATATTTTTCATTTTATCATCATTAACTTTCGTTAATGATATTAAAACGACAATATAATGGAAAATTTATTATTTTTTTAAAAAAATATTCATACAAGAACAAACTATAAATAAAAATTCGATCAGTTAAATAATGGTATAATTTTTTATGACAAAATTAATTTTTTTAAAAAATGTTTTGGGATAAAGTAAAAAGTCTTTAAAAAATAGCGTACGAGTGAAATGTTTTCATGGTTTATTGTTTCAACTTTCTGAATATTTTAAAAGTATATAGTCTGCATGCCCAAATGATTTCTTTACACAACTTTTTTTTATAAACTGACGTATTATTTTTTAAGTAATTTAAATATCCATAAATTACTGCCAATCTTAGTAAATGTTACATAAGATAAAAAAAATAGCGAAATGTTTTTTTCCTTTTTTGCCCCAGAAAGAGACAACCCTCTTCGCCTCTCGATTTAATTTAAAATTCTGAACGGAATTTTGATAAGACGGATAAAAAACAATTTTTTTTTATTTCACTTGTTTTCTTATGAACTTTACTTTGTAAGCTAACATTTGGATTTGTTTTTGGGAAAACATAAAGCTAGAAATGTAGCTTGTTAAAGAAATGAATAATGTAATTTTATTTATTGATTTATTGCTTAATATCTTTCCAGTAATTAATTTACATTCAGTATTTCATGCTTTTGATAATAAAGTGTTTGACGGAGGTAGTAAAGATATTTCAAAAGATCAGATAATTGTATATATCCCCTTTGTTTCGCAAAACCCTGAATTAAAATATGTATAAATGTTAGAAAATATTTTTTCAAACATGTCAGAAATAATTATAAAATTTAAAACACGAAGGTAAGAATTTATTTGCAAAAAGGGCATTATCTAAGAAAAAAATCACGCAATTTCGTCAATTTCTTTGCTCAAAGAACTAGCTTTGTGAGAAATTATTCCAAGAGTGTCCACATTGATTTTTTTAATTTAACAACATTTATTTCATTAATAATCATATACATGTGTGCTCTACTCTTTTGTGTGCTGTATTGCCCTCTTGCTTTCAAAAGGAATATTGCTTATTGTGTTAAAGCAGTGTGGTCCAAAAGAAACAGCGGCATTTGTTTTATAGTTATGTGTAAAAGAAATAAATCGTGAAATTATTGAAGTGAACATTCGTGTGTGTGTGTGTGTTCGTGTTATGTGTAAAATGAAGAATGTGATTCAACTATATATAAGCTGAACGGTGGCCGAATGGGTAAGGCGCTTCTCTTCTGTACTGGAGTTCGTGGTTTCAAATCCCTCTAATGGCAGGGATGTTCGTAACGGTTCAGAATCGGCTGTCAGCAACATATCCCAGCTTCATTAGTTCTTCTGAAGTAAAACAGTAGATTTTAGCGTTCTGGACCAACCAGCCAAGCTATAATTGACACTTTATTACAAAATGAAATTTAGTATCGCCATTTGATCGGATAATTGCAGTGTAGCTGGATAGCAACAATCAACAAAACTCTGTTTTAAAGCCCACTTTAAAAATGGTACTAATTTTTTTGTGCATATTGCAGATCTGGAACGCGGTGATGCGAAGTGATGTATATAGGATGTCCCAGCAAGACCGGATAAACTTTGCACACCCCGATCCACTGTTTGGAATACATAAAAGTCCGAAATCAAAAGAACTGTTTATCAAAAGAAATGTACCTCTATGACCTATAGTTTTCGAGAAAAACGTGTGAGAAATTGTATGACGTTATTTAAAAAAAAAAAAAAAAAAAAAAAAAAAAAGCAGTCGGGACGCTAATATCGGTATTTGCATAATTTTAAACAGAAAGATGTTCGAAATGTTCCCCGCGCATATGGCGGCATATACTATGAGCTCGTCGTAGAATGGTAGATTGCACACGTTCCATCCTCGTGATGTTCACTAAAGTTCACGCATCGTGGAGACGAGCAACTCAGTGAAATTCTGAAGTAACTGAGTCTCAATAAACCGATTATTTCGGATGGTCTTACAGGAAGAAATCTAAAAGACTCAGATCTGGAAATCATGGTGGCCATAAAACAGGATCCCCAAGCGAGTAACGATGTTTATGTTTCAAATAAAGTTTTTTTTTTCTTTTTTTTTTTCAAACCGGATAACCGGATATGACGATCTACATACTGCTTCGCATTTTTCTCGAAAACTATGTGTCGTAGAAGTACAGCCTTTTGGGAATTTTTTATACATTTCAAACAACGGCTATGTAGAGTTTATCCACTTTATTTGGGACACCCGGTATATATATGTGTGTATATCAGTATAAATTTAATAATTTTTTTTTTGATGAAAGACTATGGCTTTCTGTTAACACACTGTGTGCGGGTACATTTCGCAGCGGAATTGTACCGAAAGCGGGTGTAAATTTAGTTATTCAGTTAAATCTCAATGGATCGAAAATTATATAATTTTTTAACGAACTTTTCGTATTTTATATTGAAATATATAAACAAATATATAAATAGAAATATATAAATAACAACCATAAGATTTTTATAAACAAAAAATATATTTTTTAGTGGATAAATTAATTTTAGTGGAAATCAACCTTCCTGTTCTGTGGTTCCGCATCGACTGATGTAAAAACTAGTTTTTATTTGTCTAAATTTTTCTAGAATCTATGTAGTAGACAAGAACATTCGGCTTCGTTTTCCTGTATATACCGTTATTTTTGTACCCACAAACAAACCATGTTGTTACACTGACCCGTACTAGTACTTGACTCGCGCTCAAGTATCAATCGTCAGAAAACGTACTAGTACGTGACCCGCATACAATGTGTTAATATCCTTATGAGGAATCTTTCAAAATTACAAATATCGTTTAAGTATTTACCAATGAAAAATAAAGTAAATTGATAAGGTCACCCTTAATTAAATCTAAGAAAATTATATAATGATCAATGTGTTCTCTGTACATTGCTTTTGTATATTGTTTCATGTGTTAGAAATGTTTTCAGCTTCTTTTGCAAGGTGATGTGAGTCTTGTAAAAAGATTTATTTATTCATTACTAAATTTATTATTTTGCTAGAAGGAAAATAAGGCTTCTAGAAGAAGTATTTTATTCAATAGTATCGCCCACCATAAAGAAATGTTGCTTTTTATTGAAATGAAATCAAATCGTCATTTTAGCCATGAATTAGAAATCGTTGGAATATCAACAGTACGTCCCATTGAAAATAGTTAATTCATACAATGTTTTTTTAATGTATCGTTAAAACTTCGTTATGCCTTTGTTTAGGGTGACATGGGTTTTTCCCGCAGCCATATATTAGATTTACTTAGTTCCCTGTTAACCTACGGGAAAAGAAAAATCAGCGGAATCTAAAAATCAACCCAATAACTCATATTTAAAAATGCATTAAAAGTGCAACACAAATTCTTATGGTGGCTTTGTAAATTTTTTGATAGTGTATCTACCAAGTGAATATTTAGAACCGAATCTGTTTCTGTTTGTGTACAGGTGGATGCGTGATAAAGCTTTTACGTTTACAAAAATTAAAACAGACACTGCATTCAGATATGGTTTATGCGTATATTAATGCGTATGGTATATCTACCAAGTAAATATTTAGAACCGAATCTGTTTCTGTTTGTGTACAGGTGGATGCGTGATAAAGCTTTTACGTTTACAAAAATTAAAACAGACACTGCATTCAGATATGGTTTATGCGTATATTAATGCGTATGGTATATCTACCAAGTAAATATTTAGAACCGATTCTGTTTCTGTTTGTGTATAGGTGGATGCATGATAAAGCTTTTACGTTTACAAAAATTAAAACAGACACTGCATTCAGATATGGTTTATGCGTATATTAATGCGTATGGTATATCTACCAAGTAAATATTTAGAACCGATTCTGTTTCTGTTTGTGTACAGGTGGATGCATGATAAAGCTTTTACGTTTACAAAAATTAAAACAGACACTGCATTCAGATATGGTTTATGCGTATACAGGTAGGCGCGTGATGAAGCCTTTCAGTTTACAAAAGATTAACCCTCTAAGCGGTTATCACGTACAATTCCGCCAAACCGATGACGACTTCAAAACGTACAATTTTCGACCTCCAACAACGCTCCGAAAATGGATGTAATGTACATTTTTGCCAGTGCTTTTCCCCAAGGAGTTTTGCGGTTGGAGGGTCATGTCTATTGTTTAGGAACTGCACCCCTCTTTCACTGGCATTTCTTGAGGGATGCAACCTTATCCCCTGAGGCACAAAGAAACTGTTAGCTTTTCATGGCTTTGTAAATCTCTGTTTCAAAATATTTCGTTTTGCGGTAACAGATGGGTCTCTAATTGCATCCCTTAAATATCTTGGATGACTTTCGTAAAAAAATATAAATAAGTCTCTCAAAGAATATTTTTACTTGTACTTTTAGAATCCATTATTTCTTATGAGATAATATTCGAGACTTGACGATCTTTATGTGTATTAAAAATTAACAATCCATAATATTTATTTTTATATCTATATATAACGGGAAGTAAAGGGACAATAACGAGGGTGGGTTTTCCATATTCCATTCTTGTCGACAAAGGGTGAAGGAAAAAACCATAGAACTCTTTGGCCACTGACATAGTAAAACTTTAGCGTATTTTTTGGAGAGAACTGTTTCCTAGATGTGTTCCACTCGGAGGGTTAAAACCGACATTGCATTCAGATATGGTTTATGCGTATATTAACATTTTATATTTTTGTTATAAAATGGTTTTAGTAGTAAAACAAACAAAAATCAAAAACAATGTTTAATTTGTGTATTCACTGGAAATTTGAGTCACCAGCTGTTCAATCTTGTGTTACCAATGTAAAGCCGTTTCTAGATTACTTTAGCAACCCCTTTTCCATTTTGCTCGAAAGGAATGGGTGCACTGTGAACTAACTCATCATATGCAAAACCATGACAACTTACAGCTTAAACTTAATAGAAATAATTTATTCAAGTTTCTTTTGGGCGATCCTTTTACATCATCACAGATTTTTGTGGCCCTTGATCTGAATAAAAGGGATTCAGTATTATCTGTGACAAAAATGCATAGATAATATTGAATAAAATCAGTTGTGATTAGAGAGGGATAAAAAAACAAAAGAGTTAATTTGATTTTTTTTAAACCCTTGGTGATAAACAGTCTTTCCTAAGGATATTAGTCTTTGAGATATTTACTACAAAACAGTCCACTCCACAACAGTAAAGCAAAAAAGAAAAAAAAAATGGTAAGAAAACACTCTTGAGCCATTCTTTAATGATGTCCGATTATTTAAAATAAATTAAGTCAAATTATGCTAAAAGTTAAAGCTAGCGAAAAAATTTATAAAGCTAACCAAAACTTAAACGGTGCCCTATATTTGTTGATGTTAATTGGATTCCTGAATGATATTAAGGACAAGTTTTTTTTTTTAACCCTCCGAGTGGAACACATCTAGAAAAAAATTCTCCAAAATACGCTAATATCAGTGGCCAAAGAGTTCTATGATTTTTACCTTCACCCTTTGTCGACTAGAATGGAATATGGAAAACCCACCCTCGTTATTGTCCCTTTACTTCCGGTTATATATAGATCTAAAAATAGATATTATAGATTGTTATTTTGTAATACACATAAAGATTTTCAAGTCTGGAATATTATCCCATAAGAAATAATGGATTCTAAAAGTCATCCAAGATATTTAATTGGTGCAATTAGAGATACATCTGTTACCGCAAACGAAATACTTCGAAATAGAGATTTACAAAGCCATGAAAAGCTATCAGTCTCTTTCTGCCTCAGGGGGTAGGGTTGCATCCCTCAAGAAATGCCAGTGATAGAGGGTTGCAGTTCCTAAACAATAGACCTGACCCTCCTACCTCAAAACTCCATGGGGGAAAGCACTAGCAAAAATGTACATTACATCCATTTTCGGAGCGTGTTTGGAGGTCGAAAATTGTACGTTTTGAAGTCATCATCAGTTTGGCGGAATTGTACGTGCGAACCGCTTAGAGAGAGAGGGGAGGGTCTCCAAGCATGGGCCCAGTCCGTAAGTGATATGAAGAGTAACTCTTGATGGTTCTGACAGTTAGTTTCTTTTAAGTTGGTTCTGTTACTTCTCCCCCTGGTGCAGGAAAGCTTACATAAGGTCTGAAACCACGTCGTGGTATACGAATGGTCTATGGCCAAGAGTAATATGCAGCCTCATTTGAGGGAACAACCCCGAGGGCTGAAGATTTACTAAACCTCAAGAATGGGTTTCGCCTTTCGTTTCTTGAGCACCACTTGGGGCAACTGCCATCTCCAGAAGTATCGTTTGGGCCTTTAGAGGACATTCCAACCACGGAGCTATTTTACGTGGCCCAACCGTCATTAATGAACATCTTTGATCTAATGATCTTTGGCCTATTCGTGCATCAATCTCGCAATTTTCCAGTTACAAGATCGCTGCTTTTGCCTACTAAGATATCGTGGCTCACGTTTCTGTTATTTCGGACAGAAACTTAACACTTTTACAATTGCTTTAATCCGGTGCGCAAGCTAAAATAATCCATCAAAGCTTGTCTGAAACCTGTTGTTGTTAAAAATTAAGCTTTTTTTTTAAAAGAATATTTTATGGATTCTAATATTTTTAAATGGAAGCAAAAATTTTATATCTCCCTCTTTCGGTGATGTAGTTTTTAATATGTCAACATTCTTTACAACAGTTATTAAAACTGAATAAATATAAAGTTTTGCGAGTAAATCCATTTCATTTGTGACATCCCTGGGTTAAATATTGTTAATCTCTACTGAATAAATTTTATTAGAAGTGTCGTTGATTTTGGTGTGTTGGCAGAAATTATAAAGAGTTGTAATAAATCAATCGATCCCATAGGAAATAAATAAATGAATCGAAACCTAGCAAGACCCAACTTTCTAATCTGGCATCATCCTATTTTCTTTTGTTGAAACGATCATTAATTTGAAATGAGAATTAATGATTCTAAAGAACAAAACAATTATCTTTAATTACCATAAAGAAAGTACGAAGAAAAATATGTATTTATGTTAAGTGTATCGTTCAATAACACGATTGATAAATCAATTATTTGATAGTTGCTGTTCATTAAGAATGATTTTTATTGTTTCTGGTAAATATATTGATTACGCAGATCAATTAATAAAGAACCAAAAAAGTAAAATTATTGATTTTCAATATTTGGATTTGTTATTGACTAGGTCAAATGGAAAATTTTACAATTGCATCCATTCTTACCATTGGAAAGATTTAATGTCATGAATGTAATTTTACAGTTTTGGTCTTATAAGTTTGAGAGCATTACTATGTAGAAAACTTTTTAATGAAAATTTCAAAATAATTTTACCGTAAGATACGCTTTCCGATATGTTTTTTTATTTTTATTTTTATTTTTACCCTCTCGTTTACTGAATACATGTACCCAAAACCTTTATGAATTATAACTGTTTGCCATTTTTTTAATAGTTCTTTTCAGTTAATAACAAACTGGAATGAATATGTACAGATTTTAATGAATGGGCACTGCATACGAATTTTAGTTTAGGATACTTTGCCAATTTTTAATAATTCTCAACACATTGGACGTCATGGTGAACACCTGTGACCGACACCAGGTATTTCATTATCACCGTCGGGGGTCATAGGTGACCGGCAAAACAGACTGATCATCCAGTCATACACTGTGTATTTCACTATACTGTCAATCTACTGTCAAATGATTGTCAAATTTATTTTGTAGAAACCATGTTAACCTGAGCTATATCATATTTGGCAACCAACGTGTTAAATTAAAGACAGTAATTAGAGGTCGGTTGTAGCGACATTCGATTTGAAGAATATGTAAGCTAACGCCAGTATTAATATGTTTGCTAACTATCATGATGAAACCATGAAATCACAAGGTGGAAAATGGACTAATCCCAGGTTCTGCAAATATACCTGTGTTAACCCTACCACACATGTTAATTTCTCGATAACAAAACTGGAGAAAGGGTTTGATTGTTCTCCAAAATAGACTAACGAAACAAATTGCTCCTTTCCCAATTCAAAAAATCATCATTACTCTATACTTTTCTGCTATCCTATGTCTGTAAGTACTTCTCTCCGATGCCAAGCACACTATTATTTATGTCAACTGCCGCTGCCAAACTACTACAATTACAATGAGGAATTTGCACATGTGGGGGATTCGAACAACTTAGTATTTTTCTGATAATTTAGACTCGTATATTCCAAAAATGTTCTCAAAAATGCAAAAAACTGGGTCCATCATTTAAAAAATTAATTTTAATGTTAAGCGAATATCACGTGACATCAAAACGCTCCGTGATTGGTTGTGATATCATCGTTCATGCAGACCAATATTTTTGTATTTCTTTTAAGTTCGCACTATTTTCCGATTTTGTTTTTGCAAGTTCCTGAAATTTTCTAGCTATCAAAATTTATTTTTATTTAAACCTGAAGGTTTATTTTATCGATCTAGATAGCTTAGTTATCTCAATTTGTCATAAATGTCTCTTCTACCTGGATTTACCAAAGGACAATCAGACAACCTCCCGAAAATTGACAGCATGTCAATGTTTTCTTTCTTGGCAAAAAACCCGGATTTTATGGGAGCAGAAATACGAGGAATTAAAACCCAAAGGTATGTAAAATCATTTATATTTTTTTCCAATTTTACTTAACATGTATTAATACTTTATTCATGTTAAACACAGCTCTTTTGTTTGTAAACACAAACAAGTCAAATAAATATACATATATCATATACACACACATTTGTAGTAGCATCGTTTTTTATAAATAGAGACGGATGTAATATTAAAATAAAAATTAGAGGAGGTATTTATTGTGAGATCGGTCTCATTATCCTTCGTGTTGCAAAAAGTAGACCGTAGCACTCCAAAACCAAACCAAAACCAAACCAATTCTTAGATATTTTAAATATGATGAAAAGAAATTTAAAATCTTTAAACGGCTTCACTTAATTATTTATACATTTTTAAATAGCAATACAATTTTATTGCCTTTAATATTAATGTCAAATTAAAAAATGTATAAAATTTCTCAAATTAAATTTAATTTTTAAAGTAATATCATTAAGTATTTTAAAAATATTATACTTTTTTTCAAATTAGTCACCAATTTAATCGAAAAATATCACTGTGATTTGATACACAAGAAAGTATGCATCTCTGAAGAAAATATTTATACCTTGAAAATACGTAACCTTCCCCTCCCCCGAGTTATTTATTAGATAATTATATGCTTTAGATATTTATATGTTTTTCGATATTTATATGCTATAGAGTATGATTTTTTAATGCCAGACATAACAAAAAAATTTCTATTATATGCGATACTTTACACAAAAACAAATTTAAAAATCGCCTTTTAACATGTAAACAGCAGAAGCGCTCGGTGTCGACATGAACGATGATGTCACAAACTCGGCGGAGGAAAAGTATCGTTTTTGAGAGACGTTAAAGAGTCCGCTATAAAACCCATTAGAAATCACTCATTAGGCCCCCAAATGAAAGAAAAATAGCTACTATCCTGCTTACTTTTTTGTCTTCTATCGTTTAAAATCAAAATTAGAAAACGTGAAAATTCCTCATTAGTAATAATTGAATTCATGGTGAAAGTTATACGGGGGAAGCAAATAACGGCTAATAGTAAGAGGTATGGCATCTACAATAGGAATTTATCATGCTTGGAGATCAATATTATACTAAATGGTGTGTGCATAGATTTAGGCACTTCACCAAAATTAGAGCTAGGCATCCAATCAACTATGGAAATCCTCTTCGTGTGCTGGGACGTATACAACGGCCCGTTCACAGAGACTTTTCCAAGAGAAAGTAGTGACAATTATAGTTTTGCTTCCATATAAAACTGTACCATAAAGATTAAGACAATATTTAAATCAAAAAAATGTTTTAACCGTTTGAAAACAGAAAAATCTAAAACAATAGGCACCTTTTTTAATATCATTTAACGCCTTCCAAAGAATAAAAATTTATGATTTATTTTGATTTTGATCTATTGTATCTGTTCCTTCCAACAGTCTAATAAAGATATATTAACGATATTTCTTACTGATTATATAGTTATCGTTTGTGCATATTTTAGGTAAATCCACACTGTTTGTAGGGTCACAAAATTTTGAACAGACCTTCTTTAATCCTTCCAGATGGTCATTGTCGGGATTAAAATTTCTTCCGCCCATCTCACGTGATTTGTTAGCAACGTTATAACAGATATTCACGTTGCCGGTTGACAGCAGGTAACAGCACTTAAATGGTTTGTTGTACTCTACCACATGAAAAAAAAAGAAAATAGGATAGCGATTTCGTAACTTAGAAACCAGTAATTGATAGGAAGATAAATTTCCCTTAGTAAGGTTTTTTGAAATGCTTTTGCTTGAAGATATAATAAAGAAGAAAAATCCTATTTAAAAGCGTTGTATAATGAAAATCGTGCCAAACCAACTATTTAAGAAGTTTAGTTCGCACTTGAAATAATTAACGCCAAATTTTGGTACTTATATTTTGCTAACTCATTCATATGGTACGTTTAAAAACTGACTCGGGTTATACTTTTAGATTTGTTTTATAAAGAGCATCGTGGGAATTATATATGGTTTGGTTTGGAGCTCTATGGTCTATTGTTTTGCTCACGAGGGCTAACGAGACCAGGATCTACTGCTTAAAGCCGATTCCGAACGGCTACGTACATCTGTGCCAGCAGCGAGATTTGAACCCGCGAACTCCAGTATCAAAAAGCAGTGCTCTGCTATTCGGCCATCATTAGGTGGGGAAATTATATGAGATGATATAAATGGTAATTTCCCTTTGGCCGAGTACACGGATAAATCGCCAAATACATCACTCACACATCATACTTTATTTAAAATACCCCCCCCTTCAAACGTGTGCCCTCGCTTCAAAAGACTAGACATCAGTAATAATATACACCCAGAACAAAGACTGGCCGGATCGGCTAATATGAAGTAATCTGTATATGTCAAAATGTTGCTTTATAGGAATAATTTCTATTATAAATGATTTACATGTTTAAATGAATTTCTGTGTTCTTTATATATTTATTTGTCTTTAAGATGTTTCGGTAACGTTGATTAAAATTTAGAATTTGAAAAACCTTCATTGCTAGACTTTTTAAACTGATTGACATAATAATGAAAACTAGAAAAACACAAATATATATTCTTGTTATTTATAACAACAGTTTCTGTTTAAAAAAATATTAAGTCAGCATTTCTAACTTTAAAATCGCTTTAACATTCAGAAGTCCTATTTTTTCTTTAATAGAAAAAAATATTCTGAAAAAACTCTTTTGAAATTCTTGCCACTCTTGTGTGGTTTTACCCTGATTATGCCATACATTTCTTTTCCGCTAGAAAAATTCAAATTCTCAAAGATTAAAGTGACATTTATTAAGCTTATGAGCATTTTTTTCTGAAACAATTTTCACGTCCCGTGCAAGAAAAGTTTTTTAAAATGCTTTCTAGAAATTAAAAAAAAAGGATGTCATTTTCCTTTAAGCGAAATAAGGAGGCACTAAAGTAAACCAAGATTTCTAGTTGCTATAAATTTTACGTCTGCATGAAATGTTATTTTCCTAATGCAGGAATCTAACTTCTTAGAAAGATATAAAATTTTTTTTACGTTGGACATCTGTTGCAAAATAAATAGGAGAAAAAGCCAATGCAATATTTTTATTTAAAAATAAGTTTTAGAAACATAGCTTTGTTTCATTTTTTCTCTTACTAAATTTCCTTTACTTGAAATTCCCAAATCGCCTTGCAAATTGAAGTTGTTGTTTCTCATGCCACTTGGACAAACCAAGCACGATTGAGCCTGCAGGCTCTCATATTAAGGCCAAAGCGTGCGCCTTTCGTTTTAATGAGCACCATTAAAGTGAAAGAACGACTTCGCTCAAGTAGGTCATCTTAATTTTGAAGCAGGAACCAAGCAGAAGACCCATAGACTTGGCCTTTCATTCCCAGAGTTATTAATTGAGAACTTGGAGGACATTGTGACCACTAACATATTTTAGGTGCCCCAGTTGCCTTTAACGAACACCCTGGATCTTAGGCCGGCTCGGGTTCCGAACCCGCAACCTCTCAGTTACGAGATAGTTGCCTTTGCCGACTGAGTTACCGTGGCTCGCAAATAGAAGTAAGTGATAACATTTCAAAACATGTCCTTACAAACGAGTTCAGCTAAATGATGAAGTATAAAATATCACTACGAATCTGACTGCTTTAATTTTATCATCCCTATTCGAATTATTTTAGTTCTTTTTATAACGATTTCCATGTTGTTGTTGTCAATGGCACTTGGACGAGCCAAGCACGTGAGTCAGTGGCCACACGAATTAAAGCGGTGTGCATATTATATTTCATTTGACAAACATCACAAGTGTGAAAGAACGTCTTAGCTGAAGTAGATCCTCGTAATTTAGAAGCAGGGACCAAGCAGAAGACTGGGGGTCTTCTGCTTTCTAACATAAAATATACTAAGCAGCCTTTAAACAAAAATAGCCATATTTTAAATATGCGAATAATCATTTATTGTTGTTGTTTCTCGTACCACTTGGACAAACCAAGCACGATTGAGCCAGCAGGCTCTCGTATTAAGGCCACGGGATGCTACTTTCGTTTTAATGAGCACCATTAAGGTGAAAGAATGACTTCGCTCAAGTAGGTTCTCGTAAATTTGAAGCAGGAATTAAGAAGACCCATAGACTTGCCCTTCCTCCTCCAGAGGTATCGTTTGAGAACTTGGAGGACATTGTGACCACGAACCTATTTCAGTCACCATTATCAAACACCTCAGATCTTTGGTCTGCTCGACCCCGAAACCCTCAGTCAGGAGATCGTTGACTTTGCCGACTGACCTACTGCGGCTCACGATTCCAATAGTTTATAATAGCATGCAAGAATCCGTTCTGCAATTACAAACCTAAATATAAACAAAATCAGGAATGGAGTCTGGTATATCGCATAAAAATGACACATAACTGTAGTAAAAAATTATGCACTTTATTGTACATTAAGAATAGCTTCTAAAAATGCTTTCATTGCAAATTAAAGATGGCTTCAGCATATACCCTTGCAAGATTCGTCGAGTTTTTCTTACTTTTTAAATGAGTCATTTAAATAGTTATTCTAATAGGGTCCCATTGTTATTCTGCGGTTTTATTCCACTGTATACGATTCTACAACAGCTATTTAATAATACATTTTTTAATCATTCCAAAGAATATTACATCGTTACAAGAGCAATGATCGTTAGATTGCTCAGCAGGATTTTGATAGTCATTGTCGTTAAATATTCGCTAGTATGCTTCAGGATTGCAACGCTTTTGTATTTTGGAATCTAATTTTAAAATCCTTTTTGTGGCTATTCTATTGGCTCAAAATCTATAATCATAGTTCAAGAACCAAAACTAAATTCTATTTAGCTAGCTCGCTGAGGTTTCCATTCTCTAAACAAATATTATATTTCATCTTTTGCTGTATTGTGGCAACCTATTACCCTAATGGTTAACTTCTAGCAAAATCAAGAAGCATTTAAAGGAGATTAATTTCACTGTTTAATCGTAGTTTTAAGAAAATATTACTCTATTACTATATGCACAATTTTAAACATTCTTCAGATTTCTGATGGAGAGACTCCGTAAACATTTTTAAAAAGAATGGAAATATGCCATCTGGAATAATTATTTAACGAAATTATTACTCCATGAAACTTATTAACTTTCAAGACCTTGCACTAGGTATGCCCGAGTGATTTGCATTCGGAGCTGAAGTTATGTTCTTATCTTTGAAGAGTGATAGAATTTCCTGTGACTGAATTTAAGGACACATGGAGAGAAATAAAACTATCTTATTTCTGTGAGTAAATATTTAGAAATTGCTCGTTTCGGGTATTTCATATTTAATAGTAGTTCTCACGTTCGTCGGAATTCTCTTCTTCAAAGATTATTCTATGTTTCAGGATATTTTCTGGTATGGATGGTCATTTAAGAAAGGGAAGCGTTTACGGTTGTCAAATTTGGAAGAAACTAGCTTAAAGTTAGAACAAGAGGTTAAAGATTTAGTATCAGTGGCTGAATATTACGCTTCTTAAAAACCTTTAAGAAATGATAAAAGCGAAAATATTGTCAGAATGTTATAGAAGGTATTCAAAAAATGTTCGTAGCACTACCATGGATGCTAAACATTCCTACTGCAGGAAACAGAGCCAGCAGAAAAGGGAGAAATTTGAATCGTTATTACGCTTTATTTTGCAGAATTGTGTTTTGGTCCTATTTGCCTCTGTTCTTTTAAATATACTTTTTCACTTTCAAAACTTTTAGTAGCAATGGAAAGAAATGTTAATCTCAATTCAATGTTTCATTCAATATTTTATTCTTCAAAGAATCCCTCGACTTCATATACTTTAGGAACAAACTAAGCATGGAAAGAACTTTCCTAATTTCTAAATGGACTCTTTTTTTTTTTTTTTTTAACCAGATATGATGAGATCTGACAAGAGAACTCTAATCTATGAGCAAATTATAGTAGAAAATATGAACTCTTGGAACGATGGTTAAAAAAAGACTTTTTAAAAAGATTTATGAAGAAAATATTTAGAAATTTTCTTTTCTTTAGGAAAGAAACTCATATATACAATACAAATGAATAATTTGAAAAATGGCACCAACGCTCAGAAAACATGCGAAAAACGCTTCATACTGAAATATTAATAAACAAGTTAGTTTTGTATTAATAAATTTCAAGTTTTGAGAAAAAGATTACATTAACCCAAAATGGAAAGGCATTAAATAGCAAGCCTTTCACATTTCAAGGAAAAAATAAACATTTTTGCATTTTAACTCATGAAATAAATAAAACAATTGACTTGTATTATTCATTTCCCCTGCAGACAACAAAACGAAAATAAAAGAAATGATTGCATTGAATGTGCGAGAAAAAATAGGTCAGAGAGACGTGGCAGAATTCTTGCGAATCCACATATTTCAGCTAAAAGATGATGACATTAATAGCCTCTATGTGTAGCTAAAATCCCTTTCTGAGGGTAGTGGTATTGCATCATTTATTATTTGCTCACCGAGATGTGGCGATATTTTCAGACAAGCGGAACGCTTCTGGTTTGCATTTAAAAAACAATGACAGAACATTTGTAGTGGGTTCAAAATAAAGCTACAGATAAGTTTACACGGAAAGAATACACGGAGAAATGTGTTTCTTGATCTCCAAGATGCATAATATAATAATTTCGTTTCGAGTGGAAAAAATGGTATTGATGGGTTTTACTGCAATTTACGGTGTCCCCGGAATTTAATATTTATATTTATCACCACCAAGTATGCGAGTTTTCTCTCCTATGGCAACCTGAGGGCTTTTTTGACCTCAATCGTATATACAATTTTTGTATTCTCCTTTAACCCCTTCCCCGTTTTGCCCGTACGCCGTACGGGTACAGCTTTCGGGCCTTTATTGATTTGCTCCTACGGCGTACGGGCAATCTGAATTCTATCTCGCTTGCACTGTTTCGGCCGTATTTTTTCTAATTTAAATAACAAATTATTCGTGTAGATGGCGATAGTTTTCCAGTAAATGATAGTTTGCAGTTTATTGTATTTTCTACTCTGATTGATTCAAAAGCACAGGTTTTTTTCTCATGTTTTGTATCAGAAGACGAATTGTTATCTTTCAGTGTATAGCTTTCTGGTTATATTTTACTAACCGCCTGATAATTTTATTGATGTAAGAGTTGAATATTATATTTTTACTTTTAAATAATGGATAATTCAGAGCGTATGGAGCTAATTTCTTGTGATTCGAAATCAGAAACTGAATTATCTGTAAATGATAGTAGCGAAAGTTTACTAGATGACCTGGATAGTAGTGACTCTGATAGTAGTACAGATGGAATCAGTCAAGCAAGACAATTTTTTTTTAATTAATTGTGATAATCCTTCGGATCCGCCTCCTAGATTTGCTTTCACTGGAATTCCAAAAATTAACTTGGATATCGATGAGACTAAAGGTAAACTTCAGTTCTATTATGCTTTCATAGAAAGAAAAAAAGTTGTAATAAATGCTTAAAAATATTAAAAATGTTAATTTTAATAACATAAACTTAAAAATTAAAAATTTAAAATAAACAAAAAAATGCAATAAAAAATGTGACATTTTTTTGACCGAATTCTGGAAAAAAATGAAACTGTCAAAGGGTTAAATTTTTGAATACTGATATTTTATGCTTTTTTATTGCATTTTCATTGCTTTTATAAAGTACGTACCAATATTATGGTGTATAATTTTATCTATACTGTGTTATTTACTATTATATTACTTATTGTTTATGTTTTTATTGACCTTGTGGATTTTTATTCTCACCATCTTAAATGCATGTTGGCACTATTGGCGTCAAAAAATATCGCCAAAAAACAAGGGAACACCCCGAACTTCATTTCCCCAGTTGATGTTGTAGGTGATCCAACACTTTTCTTGGTTATTTCTTAGATGGCGACACTGAATCACAATCGTGGTATACAATAATAGTGAAAAACAAAGGCAAGTAAGAATAAATAAATCCAATGATTTAAGAATAAATGAAGTTCCTGAGGTGTGAGTGTATAATCTTTTTCCTTTTTTCGAACGCCATAGTTATAAAAACAGTTTGAGGAAAAGATTCCTTGATGAAATTTATAATACATTTGTTGCTTGTATACATGTGGATTATTTAGTAGGGTTTTAGCCTTTATATAAATATAAGTCATTTTATGATGCATGTATGTATGTATGTAATTATGGGCACTGGGGTGGTAGGTTCCACATCTTCCTCTAAACTAGTGCATTCCTCCAAACTGCAACGTGGGGCATATGGTTTTTCAAACGGCAATTAAATTTTTTAACTCTTTCAAGCTAGGTGGTTTGGTATTGACTTGAGTATGGTCAGTTAAGCACTCCCAGAATTACTGAATGATGAGACATTTAAAAGGAGTGAGAACGTCTCTTTTTGATAAGACAAAGGCTTTGAAAGAAAACTTTTATTACCATATCTATCTTCCTATTAGGAATTTAGGCTTTAGTACTGTAAATCGTTTTTCTACAGGATGAAAGAAATTCATTAGATATTACTAAACGAAAGGATTTGAGGCTGAAGTTAACTAAATTTGTGTCTAATATAAAATCTCTTTGCAGCAGGCATCAAACACAAGGGTATTTGTAACTTTTTTTTTTAGGTGCATCGTATTTTTCAGAAGATCCATTTCATTAGCCTGTATTCGACACTTACCTTCAGTTTAACGTACTTGAATAAATAAATTTTTCTGATTTCTACTACTTCCGAGTTTTACTTTATCTGTTTATCATATTTAAAACCTACTTAATTTTCTAATCCTTTTTCTAAAGTTTACATTAACAGAGCTTTTAGTGTAGCGTATTTGGTCGAGGCAAGATTGGTATAAGTGTAGTATCGAGGGGTTCAATTCCTGGAAACTACAGTTAGCAAATATTCACCATGTGAGGACTTCAGATATTTAAAAGCGACTCGGTAAGAGCGTGGTCTTAAACAGGCCTTCGACGCTTGGAACAACAGAATTTCCTTAGCCCTCTAATCCCGAGATTTCTAACAGTAAGCAGAAAAATGACAACGAGCGAAAATAAACAACTAAAATATGAAAGAAAAAGATAGTGTGGTGGATTCGTGAGTTCATAACACAAAAATCTAGAGAGTAGAGAGTTTAGGGATAGAAAAACATATAATATAGCCAGGGACATCCGTACACTATGGTGACGAGAGGTGAAATGAATAGTTTTTATCTTCTGGACGATTGATCTAAAAAAGGTCGAGAGGCACTACTCTAAACTATTTGACTCTCTGCAAAGAAATTTGGTATTCTTATGTTTTAGGATACGGGTTAATTTACTACCTCTCGCTGCTTGTGGTGCTTTATTTTTACTTTCATATTAAATCGCAGATGATAAATACGGCAATCTTAGTTCATAACATAATAATTTATTAAAAATATTGAAAGAAAGTGCTTTAACACTTCGCGTGCGGGCAACGTATTTTTACGCTTTTTGCAGTCTGTCACTGGAGCGCGGGTCACGTAAAAATACTTATTTAGTAGATTTGAGGTGGATACCCGCTAACCACCACAAATCTACTAAATACGTATAATTATATGTATGTGTGACATTATATGCATGTTGTTTGCGTTGCTATACAACGCTTTGGATTTTTCCTTTCCACAATTTATGATTGTCGAGTAACTCGGTCTTTTGTTGCTTTATTTCGTTTTCAATCGAATTCCTAGCTCCAGAACGTACAAGTCGTTTTTTGTCAATTTGAAGCTTAGTTTTTTATTGTTGAATACAAAATTGATAAAATTGTGACAAAGATAGTGATGAAGAAATATGCTCTGACAGATTATCGGACTTTAATTTTAAAAATCGTTCACTTTTGTGATTTCTTAAAAATAGTATTTTTTGGTATATAATTATACAGTATATGTTAAAGTGTAAAAAAAAAGTTTTGTTCATAAAAACAAAGAGATCTCTTTCTGAATTAAAAGATAGAGTAGCAATAGCTTTTATAATTTAATTCATTTTAACTGCTATTCCTTTAATGTTATATGAGATTTGGCCAAAGAAATGGTTGGTTAGTTTGCGTGGAACGGTTAGGTCTACTGATTTGCGTCACGAGGGCCTATAAGACTGACTGCAGTCTAAAATATAATAAAAAAATTCCTAGATTCTTTAAAAATTTTAATTCAATTATGCTTTTTATATCATCTTGAGCTAAGTAATCTCAAACTTTTTTAAGTAATATATAATGGAATAAATTTTTTGTCCCGTGACCTTTTTAACTAGCACACAGAAGGGGCAATCGGAAAAATATAAAATGAAGGAACAAGCAACTATAATTCTTTCACCACTGCGATGATTTATGTTGACAGAACAGCCCAAAACAAACGACTTACGATGATTTTTCTCCCTGGAAACGTCAATCGACTGTCAGATAATCGATTATTACATCAAGGAAGTTTTCTGCGATTTTAATTGAAGCTGCATGTTTAATTGAAGGCAAGTTAAAATGGTTGTCAATTTAACTCTGATGCACAGCGTGGGTATTTTGTACTCGGGTGCAAATCTAGGATAAATATTCCTTGTTTTTAAGTAAGTTATATACATCGATGGGCAAATATGTTAATTATTAAAATTCACTCTTATTTCAGAGAATTAAAACTATTAATATGAATTTGGACATTTATTCCACGTTATGGTAGCTATGGGATCAATATACTCATTAGGACTACTACGATTAGCTATTCACAATCACTTGGGAGTCGATTTTGTACAATTAAAATGAAGTGTTCTGCTAATTTTAATACAAAAATAATGATTCAATTTTATTAAACAATGGTTGGCTGGTTTGCTAGAGGCACTATGATCTCTTTTTGTACAAGAGGGATATAGAGACTGAGACTTATTTCTTAACCCTCTAGCACGCTTATATGAAAATGAAAAGAACTATCGTGTCAATTGTTAAACAGGGAGAGCATAAATTGTTGAGCATATCTCAGAGTACCCTAATTCAAATACAATCGCAGGTGTTGTAATCGCTAATGTTGTTTAAATGAGAAAGCGTCTTAAAAGGTTTTTGGGGTATATGTTGTATGCTGTCCCTGCGGGAAGAGTCTGGTTAAGTTGGAGATAACCAACATTTGAATGTCAAAATGGCCGATGTATGTCACACCGCGATGTGCGATATGTAGTATCACAAAAACTAATCAGTTAGTAACTACATTTCAAAAGCATCGTTGTGTAGAACATTAAAAATCAACATGCATCAAGTAAAGACTTCATCAAGCTATGTCATCTACAATTTAAGGATACACGAAAAGTGCAATATCAAAATGGCGCTGATAGATAACAAGTCTCCTACCTCATTGTGGATCGAAGGCAGATCGATTCGTTGACCTGCATGATCATCTGACATTACACACCTAGAATTTTTTTCTGGGGGGGGGGTGTCTCAAAGCCAGGTGTACACAATAATGTTCATGGTGTAAAGAACTACAACTTTTACTTCTCGAATAGATGTGTATTTGGTTTTTGATTAGTGTTGTGAGAGGAAGGTCGTTGTTCCGCTCTGTGATGAGCTGATGTAAAATTTTTAATTTGTGATTAATTAAAGTATCTAAAAAATGAATTCTGGAGTCTTATGTCCGACTGGTGTGTGTTTTGCTGGTCAACACATCTAAAAAGGAATAAAAGGAATTGTCAATTCATGACAATGGTATTGATGACAGAAAACGAAGAATCACTGAGGTTATTGGAGGAATCACGCCTAATCACTGATGGAGTTGGCATGAAGTTAAGTACACAGTTGGTACTTTACTTGTGACGAAGTGGAATATACTTTGACTACGTTGAATATACGAGGCGCATCCAGAAAGTAAGTTTCTCAATGTTTTCCCCTTTAAAGTAAACGTAATTAGCTGTGTCAATTGCGCTTCGTAACAGATCTATGACATATTAATCGTATGCCAGCTGGACAAGTCCCAATTCGTGCCGGTTGCAGGGTAGCAGTGGTCCGAAATAGAAACTCTAATTCCTTCTCCCGCAGCCTGCAATGTTCGGTCGGTGATTTTGAATGCACAAAGTATTGCGCCAATTGAAAATCATCGTCAGCTCTGTTATGTCTATGAGCCGAAACTGAAACCCGAACACAAAATTGAACGCTTAGGAGCAGTACTGACACTTCTGCTACGGTATCACGATAACGGCGACCACTTCATCGACAGGATCGTCACGGGCAATGAGACTTGGATTTCGCACTTTACCCCGGAAACCAAGGAGCAGAATGCATTGCCATCATAGTGGATCCTCAGTCAGGACCAAATTCAAACAGACGCTGTCGGTATGGAAAGGGATGTTCACGGTCTTCTGGAACAGGAAGTCTGGTTGCATTCACAGGCGGCAGAGTTCTAGGACAGAGGTATACAAAAGTTGATCCCACAATGCGACAAAGATCTCAATTCTGGTGGTGGCTATGCTGAAAAATAGCTGAGACATTGCTGTACTTGTTGCCAATAAATATGTCCTTGAAAGTGTCAGATCTTTTTTTCTTTTAAATAGGGAAACTTACTTTCTAGATGTGCCTCGTATTTGTCAGTAAACCGTTAAACATATAATTACTTTGCTTTTTGCTCAATGAAACTCTGAAATGTGATTAATTTACGCTCCTCATGTACTTAAAAGGGATTTTCTAAATTAAACAGAATAAAAAAATTGTTATGCGTAATGATCCTAATAAGTGAAATTCAATAGCGTTCTAGTGGTGGCTTAAATTAAACGAAACAGACAGTGCAAATAATAAATTTTATACTTATATTAACATTCGACATTGTTATAAATAACATTTCGAAAGTCAGTAGTAGGAGAGACACAAAAATTAAGTGCAAGTAAAATGTTTCGTTTCTGCATTCACTTCTTCAACAAAACTGAAACTTTCAGCAAAACTTTCAGTTTTGAAGTCTTGTGCCAGCAACTGACATTAAGAACTACTTCAAGTTGGAAGCCACATACGGATGAAAGTTGTAACTAAAGATAAATCTTGGTTGAAATTTTTTAAAACTATTTTTATTTATGACTTGAATTAGAAGTTTCACATGCAGTTCAACGTAATCAAAAGGGTTAAATACGAGTTTTTAATTTCGTATTGTCATTATTCGTCTCCAGCCACTGTCTACTTAGCTCCCATAGAATAAAAACAGGTAATCCCCTATATAATAACAGCCTAAGTTATCTGTCCGTCTGTCCTTGAATTTATGAAGCGGGTGTACCTGGAATGGATAGAGGCATCCACATTGGATTCTTGAAGAGTTAGGGTTAGCAATGTTCGAAATTCTCCCCCTTTTCCCCTTTACTAGCATTTAATGCCATTATTTCAAGCCCCTTTTTTCTCCGGTTAAAAGCAGACGATTAAATTTATTAATTTATCATATAATAAATAAGTAAAAATAACATTTTTTTCTAGCATTATGGCGTCATTTCTTTAACCATCTCATATAATCTCTTCTTATTTTAAATTATTTAAATATCGTCTGCATTATTTTAATACGTTTTATCACTGAACTTAGATATTACGTAAATACTTTTCTTTTATATTTGGCTTAAATAATAGATTAGGTACATATGTGATAATTTTAAATATAATAATCGATTATTTTTTGTTGGAAGTTAATTTTTAGCCAAAAAATAAACTGTTTGTTTTTTACCTGCCTCATAGGTTACATTAAAATTCTGGAAAATTGAAAATTTTACTGATTTCGTCATATGACGGGCTATATGCTACTCATGGATTGGTTTGGTTTGGAAACGCTACGGTCTACTTTTTGCAACACGAGGGCTAATGAGACCGGGACCTACTGTTTAAAGCCGATTCTGAACGGCTACGAACATCCATGCCACAGTGGGATTCGAACTCGCGAACTCCGATTTTGAAGGTCAGCACGCCAACTATTCGGTCATTGTTCGGCATGCTAGTCAGGGAAGAATATACAGGTTGACTACTTGCTTTTAAAAATTTCTTAAAATGAATTTTATTTCGGGGGGATATAATATAAAATGCAGTACGTCGATTTTCAGTTTAATTTTTTCAAAAAAAGGCAAAAGCACAGTTTCAACTTTAAATCACCCTGTAAAAAAGCATTTAAGTTTATCCGTCTTTAAAAGCAAACAATTATGTTTCATCAACATATTTAAAAAAATTAAATAGAAAAACGATAATAGCAAGGGAAAAAGTCTTAAATCTCAACATTGTTTTAGCACGTTCATTTCCTTTGTTAATCTATATCTATCTATCTATATCTATCTATATTTAGCAAAGTATGCTAATAAATTATCCTTTATTTTCATCCTTGTTATACGATATTACAATTTAAAATTATTTATTAATAAAAGAACAAATCCTTAGAAGTAAAGGATAAAAGGAAGTTTATTAAATCAGCCGAACACAATCGTTCCTTTATGCAACCCAACAACTCCTTGCAGTACTGAAACTTCATCTATTACAATAAAATGACGGAAACAGAACTGCAATCATTGCCAGTTACAGAAATCCACACTCGGGAACAATAGTAAAGCAGTCAATGTTAAGGCATAATATCAATCTCCGTTGACATATTCCCAGATTGCCGCATTTATTATTGGCCAGTGGGCAGTGTTACGGGTTTGTCTACCACAATAGCTGCCAATTTCCTCTCCTATTACCGAGTCAATAAACTATACAATGGGAAGTAAGAATTTTTCGTTGTCATTTCAAGACAAACAAATCAGCATTAAGGTAAATATTTGTCCGTTATACTAGGTATAAATGGAGTATATTTCAAGATAGATTTAAAAAGAATTATTTCATTCATTATTTCCAATAGCTTCAAAATGAACAAATATTTTTATTAATTTCTCAGACTTATAAAATACACAGTCAAAAGTTTTTTTGTGAATAAAAAATCGATATGTAACTACTTAGTACTACAATTAGTTTTTAATTGCTAGTTTTTTGGTATTATATAAAAGAGTACATTACAAGTAAAAATATTTTCTGTCCCTTGTAAGATCTATTGTAGAATAATTTTGATTTTCAATAGTTTGAATACAGTAGGAGATATAAAATCTTTTCTAAAAAATCTTTTATAAAAAAGTACTTACGACTTTCCACTGAATTTTAAAGTGATCATGCTAATCAAGGCCAAAATTACTCAATTACTCAAAATTATAAATGTTATTAACCTTTTGCCTTAAAACAACGTATGGGAGACGTGATCGTACTGCTCTGCCTAAAATGAGAACCTCGTATTACACACGGGATGATTCTGTCTGGCCAAAAGTGAAAAGCTCGTATCAGACATGTTATTGTCTTTATGCTTAACCCTCTAAGATAACGTATAATTATTTTTTTTCATTATATACATTTTATAAAATTAAAATTATTATTATTCTATTTTTTAGTTTTTGTAAAATAGTATTGTAACAATTTTCAATAGTCAATATATTGCAATATATTTTTTAAATTTCTAAAAATCTGTATACAAGATGAAAAAATTTTTACTGATCATGAAATCAAGGCTAAAGTTTTATCAAATTACTAAAACTATAAATGTTATTAGTGCCTATACTTATAGTTAAAACAAGGTAAAGAGACTGGATTGTTTCCTATATCCTGATATTGATTCGTTTTGCAAAAGTGAAAAGCTCGTATCAGACATGTTATTGTCTTTATCTTAACCCCTTCCGGTAAAATGACGAGTCTAGCTCGTCATTAGTTTTTCATTCCATATCGCACAATGGCGAGCTACACTCGTCATGCGATTAAAGTTGCTGTTAAATATGATAATTTATTTAGTTTAAAATTTCTAGTGTACTGCATTTGCCGACACTTTTATCACTTGTGAAAATCACAAGTCACTATTGCATATTGTTTACTTGGTACAAGTCATTGCCAAATTAATGAGTCAGAATAAAAGAAAACCTACTAAGAAATGCCGTGTGTGTTACAAGAATCAAATTAAAAGTGAGACTACTTGGCGGTGTAAACAATTAAGAATTCCTTTGCACTTTGTTTTGAAAAGTACCACTAGCTTGAAGACTATTATCTGTATACCTTATTAATGTTTTGCTTTGATATTTTCTTAATTTTACTGTTTCTGATATTATTTAACACTATGTAAAAAGTGGATTTTAATGAAGAATATGTAAGAATTGTAAAATGAAACAAGTTTTTTAAATAAAAATTAAATGGTTATTTCATGCACAATTTTTCATTATTAAATCATACCGGAAGCGGTTAATGTTTTTGTTTTTACTTTACTGTTTGTTACAGTTGCAATACAAGAATTGGTCGTTTATTTCTAGGTGTAATTGCAATAGAGTATTATATTATATGCAATAAATAATTAACTGTTGGTGCTTAAAGAATTCTTTAAAAAATCTAAAAGTTTAACCTAATGGCAAAATTGATACTAATAAGGGTGCTGGAAAGTGTCCTGATTGCATCTTAGAAACTGAAACAGATACCGATTTGGATACATCTGAAGATAGCATTGTAGTTTGTCCTGTAAAACAACGTGTGCAAAATTTAGTTAGTGATGAAAGCAATACTAATGAAGAAGAAAATATAATATCAGGAATCAGTTATCAGAACAATGGATTTGGCTGAGTATAGAGTAGACATAGCCGAATTATTACTGAAAACTGCACAATCAAACTATGACGACAGGACAGGACAGATACCTACTGGAGATACCCCAGACAGACTGCAATAAAGAAATTGGGGACATTTTCCAAAACATATTAATCCCACACCATCAAAACAAAAACCAGCCAGGACTTGTAAAGTTTGCGCAAAGCATAAGAAGCGCAGTGAAACAACGTGGGAATGCAAAAAGTGTAAAGTTGCCCTACATGTTCCTGATTGTTTCGAGAAATATCACACACTGGAAAATTTTTAATTTCCTGTCATTGGTTTAAAATGTTAGTAATAAAACAATACCCCTTACAAAATTTTGACTAATATTATACATTATTCACTTATAGGTTATTCACGCAATAAATTCTACATAGAAAATATTTAAACGACTGAAAATTTTTACTTTTGTTATATAACCAAAAACATAGAAATAATATGTGAAATAAAAACATTAATAAATTTTTTTAATAAAAATGAAATGAAATATAATTATCAAATTCTATGGTTTTATTAAATAGTAAATGCAGTACTATTAATGTAAACTGGTTTGTTCACAATTTCCACCGTGATGAAACTGCTTCTGTTCGCGACGCATGAGAAAAGCTTTCATCGAAAGTGGCACACACAATCGTCGCTCGATTCATAAGGCAAGAGGTTAAGTTAATTTTAAAGATTAAAATTGCTTAGTATTCAATTTCGAATAGATAATCAAGAGTTATAAACAGAAGTAACATGAAACAGCTTAAAATAGGCATTGGAGGGCCGTAACTGGGGCGTGGCAGAGGTGGCATTTGCCACGGGTTCATCAATCATAGGGGTACCCCACTTTGAGGAAAAGGAGGTCCGAAATAAGACGATTCGCCCCAAGTAGAAATAAGGGAAAGTTGAAAAATATTTTTTTTTATTGTAGAATCAGATTTTATTTTTAAAATTCAATGTGTTTAAAAATTACTGCTTTATGAATTTTCTTATTTTTTAAAATGCTCCTAGATAATAGAATCTAGAACTTGGTATAGATTCGTACAAAATGTTTACCAAACACACTTAATACGTCTTTATATAAATCCGGGTATTCGTTTAAAATTTTGAATTTATTAAAGTTATTCAAGCTGAATTTAAATTTAAAAAATCATCAATTTTTTATGAAAATTCAACGTACAAATAAAAAAAATATTTCCCTCAAATAAACTATAAAATAATATCCCAGTGTTCGAAAATATTTTTAAGTATTAATAAAATAAATATAAAAGAAAAAAATTAAAGATTAATACACTAGGAACATTTTAAGAACTAACAAAATATCTTGAGTTCATTCTAAATATATGATATAGAAAAAAATATTTATGTATTTTCTCACTATATCGGGTGGTTGGGGCACATATCAGTTTTTGGCTACGGCCCTGAGGCATTGGCAAGCTATTTGAGGGTCGAAACCAAAATGAAAGTATCAAGAAAACGATTGGGATCACAGGTATTTATATTTTAAAACAATTCTATTAACACTGTAATACTAGACTCAAGATTCGAGTTGGTGTTACATGGTTTTTTTTTTCGGCGGCCGAAGACGGACACTCCGAGAGAGGGTGGGCAAGCTCTGTTCCAGGGAATTTCCAACGGGAGGGGGCGAGGGATGCCACCCCCGCTTGCGCCAGCTGCAGAAAAGGACATTTTTCCCGTGGAGGAGAAAGCTTGACCAAGAGGGGGGGATTCCACCCCTGCCCTCGCGAAGAGGAGTGGCGGGAGATGCCCGCTCGGATCGAGGGAGAATGGACATTTTTCTTGTGAAAGGAGCTGAGACCGAGAGAGGTGTTTTCCGCTCGGCACCATTTGTTTTTTTCCTTGGTCTTATTTCGGCCCTGTTTTGAGTATGATTTGCAGTGTACATATGCTTTAACAAATCTTCTTAATAATAAATGTTTAATCCAGAGTTTTGTCGCTGCTGTGCTTCATCGTCGGCCATATAGGCTTTAAACGAACCCAAGATACCTGCTCCAGTAACCATAGGCTAGCAGGTATAGAAACTAGGCTTGCTGACATCTGAAAGTGCAGCCGGGGACGCGCGAGGCGTTGACAAACACGTTGACTCCCAGACGCATTTTCGATGGTTTGCCCAAGGCGCCGACGTGAACTTTTCATTATGAGATGCATATGCTGAAATATTATTTGCAGCAGATAAATTGAGTTATAAAATCATGCTTGAAGCAGTTCTGGTGGTGGAGGTCACCGGTGACCCCCCATAGCAGTCAACGTCTTATGTACTTTTCTTATTTGCTGCGTCGCCGGTTACCGGTAGCGCCCACAGCGCTGTAGCCATGTCGAGTGGCAGTCATCGGTGACTACTGTAATGAAGATTTTTCATGTCGCTTCATTACATATTTCCCTTGAGAGGTAGATATATTTTAACCTACATTTTGCGCCTTTTTTTC